>JAMXIJ010000017.1:0-643043 GCA_025742365.1 Coniothyrium glycines
GTAGCTTAGAGAATCCTACACTTTAGCGTTATATAGCTTAGATACTATCTAACTCTATCTAGCTAGAAAGTCTATTCTTCTAAAGGTAGAACTTTCTAAGCTAAGGATTCTAAATTAGGTGTAGCCTATTATAACTAGGTCTTTTATATAATCTCTATTTATATTATTAAGCACTAACTTAAGTATATAGGTACTAAATCTAGAGATTAGAAAAGATTAAGTACTAGCTTAAATATACTTTAGGCCCTATACCTTAATAAAGAATCCTTTAATAAGTAGCTTCTTAAAGTTAACTAAGTAAAAAGTAGAGCTATTATCTAGGATAGTACTTTAAGAGAGTAGGTAAGTACTAAAATCTATAGTATTATATACTCCTATATCCTTAGTAAGTATAGTAGGATTAATAAGAGCTATAATAACACTTCCTAGATACGTAGGAGTATATAATATATTATATTAGATAAGCTCTTAGTAAGGGTTTACTAGGTTTAGGTTATATAGTACTAGTTCCTAGTATTAATTAAATATAGATAGATTAATTAATATAGTACTAATACTACCTAAGAAAGATAGAGCTAATAATCTCTTAGATTATACAATCTCCTAAGATTATATAACCTAGCCCTTTTTACTAAGTATATTCCTTAGCTAATTATAGCTAGGATTCTTTAGAGCCTTTAGAATCTTTTAGTAATCTTTATCTAATATATTTTAGGGCTTACTAGTTAAGGCTATTTATAGCCTTCTATACTCTATTAAAGGCTACCTATATTCTTATCTATAAAGGTAACTCCTATACCTTAGGTCCTTCTACAAAGCTTTCTATAGGTCTGTTTAGGTACTCCTAATAGTTATAAAAATTCCTAAAAACTAGTTAGTTACTTAGATCTTATATTCCTATAGTAGTATAGAATACACCTAAGAAACCTTATCTAAAGTAAGTACTATATTACCTAATACTATACTCTATACTATAGATTAGTATATTATATAAGCCTATTTAGGTATAAGCTTTAGTACTAGTATATTAAGAAAATCTTAGATAGTAAGCTACCTCTTAATATTAGAGAGTTTATATACTCTAGCTTTACTATAAAGAGAAAGCTATTCTTAGTACTATAGCTTTAGATTAATTTATCCTTATTAAGCTTTAAAAAGATAGGCTTTATACTATACTTATATAGTATTTTTAGTACTAATATTAGTTAAAGTAAGCTTTATTTATAATACTTAAACTAGGGCCTAGAGTATTAATTTCTTTTCTTAGATAAGCCTTATTATTACTAAAGCTAAGAGCACTAGGCTTACTATAGTATTTACCTAGGTCTAGAGATACTAGAAGTATATTACCTTAGAGGACTAGTCTGTAGTATAAGCTCTATACTCTACTACTTAGATCTAGTAACTTTTAGTTATATCTTTCTATCCTAGAGTTTCTAGTATTTATAAAGATTACTTATAAATTACTATAGTATTAGTTCTATTAGGATTAACCTTATTCTATATTTCTTTACTTATAGTATAGAATTAGAATTAAATAAACTAAGTAGGCTACTAGGAATGTTCTGTAAGGCTGTATACACCTATAGGGATTACTATATTACTTATTTTATAGATTATTTAGTTTTAAAGTTAGTAAAGTATAAAACTAAGTAGTCTTTTCTAGCTCTTTAAAAGCTTATAGGGGGAGACGTTCCTACATACTTAAAGTACTAGGCTTATAACTATTATAAAAAGGTATACTTAGGAATAATTAGAAGATAAATTAATAATCTATCTATACTAGAACTAAGGAGTGTATATATAGTAATACTTAGGATAATGTTTCTCCTACTCTATAGCTAAGGCGCTTATAAACCCTATGTAGGGCGTAGATTCTCTACAACACTACCTTATAATAATAATATATATATTATATACATAAGGTAATACTTTAGATATAATTAATTACTCTTTTTCTAGTATCTTTTAAGGTTTAAGTTTTTATTAAGGCTAAACTTACTACTAGAATATTAGCTAGAGAAAAAGGCTCTATAATAAAGATTATAATATTCTTTATTATTCTATACTAGGTCTAACCTTTAATATATCTACTATATACTATAGGTATATTTAACCTATACCTAATAAGTATAATAGAAGAAATAAGTATTATTATACTACCTACTAAATATAAAGCTATTTCTTTACTATTATCTTATAGTATAAAGTAAACACTTATACCTATAGCTACCTTTTATACTAGTACCTATAATATAAGTCTTTTAATCTCTCTTTTTTCTATTAATCTATTATAGGTCCTAATATTAGTATTATTATACTACCTACTATATATAAAGCTATTTCTTTACTATTCCCCTATAGTATAAAGTAAATACTTATACCTATAGCTATCTTTTATAATATAAGTCTTACTTATATTAGTATAGACTAGGTTTAGAGTAGTATAGCTAGACTTCTACTTATAGTACTAAACTATAACCTTAGTAATTATTTAGTAAAGCCTTAGCCTAGCTTAAAGTTTATATAATCTTAACTATAATCTAATTTTAGTAGTACTACCTTTTAGGAGGTTATTCCCTAGGTTAAGTCTGGGTTTAACGTAAGCTAATCTAACTCTATTCTAGACCCTACCTAACGGCTACTCTAGTCCTATCGGACGTTGATTTATATATATACATATATATATATATATAGGCCTACAACATACTAAAAACAAGCTTCTTCGTAGCCAATACATGGACCAAATAAGCATAAGTAAAGTTTTATCTTAGCCAAGAGTAAAAGACCATTGCCATTCTCGTAAGATATCTTCCCAATCACGCTTACTTCCTTTCGATCTAGACCGCCATACTTCTTGCAGGACCTTCTGTGCACTGCTAACATTTTCATATCGATTGCGGTTTTGGATATCTTCAAGTCGTCTAGTACATCGATCAATAGCCACATCATCATCCAACTCAGCACCAGCCAGGAAGATCGGGTAAAGTAAGCTTGATTCCGCAGGACTTCCAGGCGGGATTCGAGAGATGAATTCCATGCTACGAGATGCACATGCTGGAATGAGCACGGTGTGCATGGGTGAACTGCGATACAATTGAATTAGTGCGGCTATACGGTAAGCCTCCGCAAGGGCAACAAGGTCCAATGCTGTCGAGAGATCGACGCCGAACGAGAAGGGATTTTGATAGTTCCATTTTTGTATATCCAATTCGATGGCATGAAAAGAAGCTTCTGTCACAAGTGGAAATGCGGGGCCGGACGATAAGTATTGAATGCGTGAGATAAGATCGCACAGTTGGTAATTGATGCCCATCAGAGGATCAATAGTGACTGGGGCTGTCGCTGTCAAAAGAACCAGCTCTCTTTCGGTTGAAAACTCCATCGACACATTCGACACATTTGCCATCAAGGATGCACTCGCAGAGTGGTAGGTGAAGTGGCGTTGAAGAGAATCAATCTCGATGCAGTCTATGACTCTCTGCTCTGGCGGCAGTAAGTTGAGAATTCTTTGCACGCTTTTCAATTGTGAGATCCAGCGCGTAGTCTTGGCCCCATTGAGCGCTTCGAGACCGACCAAGATGAGTATCACAGCAGCAACTTGGTAGGGATCTCGAGGTAGACTACCGTCTAAACAAATGCGATCCTTTATGAAGGCATAACACATTCCCTCATGTCGACACGAAACCATACGTAGATATTCCGCGCGCTCTTGAGATTCAGTTCGTCGTGCCAACTGCGCCGAGGCAATAGCTAAAATAGCATTCAACATGCCATCAATCTGGAAAGCCCAGGGCACGTACAGTGACGTGTAGAAGCTAGTTGGGATCGCGGCCACGGAAACGCTGGGCACGAAGGCCTCGATATAGTAATGTAAGAGCTGCTGCTTCTCTGCTATGCTGTCTATCAACGGAGAGTCCCATAGCCCCCCAGGGGGATGCAAGGATTGCGGCACAGAGAGTTGCGTCCTTGGAGATGTGGGGCGGGACACGATCGTAGCGACAATCCTGCGTGGGGCTTGCCAGTCACAAGTGAGATTGAGACGAGTGCAATTTTCACAGCGGGGTTGTCGGTTGTCACACCTCTTTCGTCGCTGTCTGCAAGTAAGACAACCAGTGCGCGAGCGGGGTGCAAACTTGCGCTGTCTCGGCTTCCGCTCAGCCATGGTCGAAGTTCGTCAGGCCCAAGAGGTGACTCGACCTGAGCAGTCACCGATGGTAACGGGGAGCGGACATCGTCGTCTCAGCGCGGTTTGCGATGCCTTATGGTGGTTAAATCAAGCGATAAATGTGTTGGAAGATAAATCTGAGTTGACTAGGTACCAGACTTCGTACGGTAGGTAAGCAAAGGTACCGGCTTTGACTCATGCACACAAATGTGGGGTACCGTAGACATCTGCCCAACCACGCATTGGGGAACCAGGAATCGTAGCCATACCTACATGTATTTACCTAGGTATGCAAACTCCATTAACACATCACATAGCGAACTCTTCACTCAGATAGGGCAAGAACGAAAGTCATCCTTTGGTGAGATCGCTAGTATAGTCCATTTGTAGCCTCTCGCCGGCAATGTCGTCTATGATGCCAATTGCTGCTCCACGTGGACAGAGCTGAGAGCGTGGTCAAGGAACCTAGGCCTAACAAACGCTCTAATCTCCGTGGTCGCTGCGAACCCATTGACATCCGTAATGATAGCAGGGACGATATCAGGACCCCATATAAAGAGGGAACCTACGCTGTGCTCTGCAGTGTAGCGGAACTGTACCAAAAATGGATCGACTGCTCAAATTCCTTGCAGTTGTAACAATTGTCCTGATCGTAGCCGCAGAAGATTTCGACATCTTCCAGCACCTAGGCGGAAATGCACAGTGGGGACCAGGTACGTTGGTTGGGGCATACCACGTTTCAGATGTTGACAACAAATTTGGGCAGGTCCCGAAGTCACTGGTATCTCACCCGATGTTCCTCATGGTTGCAGCATAGATCTAGCTGCCTTCTTTTCCCGCCATGGCAGTCGCTATCCTGATACTGGCGCATACAATGAATGGACGGACTTGCACAAGCGTATTCAGTTTGCCAGACCTTTCGATGTAGTCGACAAAAGACTCGAATTTCTGCAATCATGGCAGCCAGTGTTGTCATATCCGGACCTTCAAATCGGTCAACTCTCTACGACTGGTTACAAGGAGCTGCACACGATGGGCGCAACCTGGCGACTTCGTTATCCCCGTCTTTACGAGTACAATGCGCCATTCGTCATGTGGGCCAATTGGTACAAGTCCGGGCCTCGCGTCCGTGACAGCGCTCGGCTTTTCGCTCAAGGATTTCTGGGGCCTAATGCAACCGAGCTCGCGACCATTTATGCTCTCAACAGCAGTGATCCAAGATCATGGATGAACTCGCTAGCGACTAGCGATCTCTGCAAAGCTTACAGTGACGATGGTGGTAGCCCATACAAGGATCAATGGGACGCAATATATCTGCCTCCGATTCGTGCCAGGCTGAATGCGATGATCAAAGGAGCTTTCAATTTTACACAATACGATATCTCAATCATTCCCTATCTTTGTGGCTTCGAGACACAGATAACAGGTAGTCGAAGCCCTTTCTGCGAGTTGCTTACTCGGGACGAGATTCTGCAATATGAGTATTCCCAAGACTTGCGTTATTGGTATGGCACGGGCCTAGGGACCGACATTGAAAAATTACAGATGCTGCCCATTGTGGACATGGTGGTTCGACGGTTTCTGGACGGGCCCAATGCAAGATACGGCTCCGACAACTCCTCTGTGGTTCTTCCAAACATCATGGCAGCCTTCTCCAACGATGGTCAAATAAACCAGATCATTGCAGCGCTTGGGATCTTCGACGATGAGCCTCCGTTACCCAGCAACATGACCGTCCCTAACCGTCGGTTTCGAGCGAGTCGTTTAGTTCGTATGCGCGGCACTGTTGCATTTGAACGACTCTCGTGTCCCCAGACATCGACAAACCATACCTATGGCTATCAAAAAAATTCCAGTGACTCTGAAAATTACATACGCATCCGACTGAACGATGTCGTTTACGCAGTCGTAGGGTGTGACAATGGACCTGGGTCATCATGCCCTCTATGGCAGTACCAGGATATCATACGAGCTAAGCTCACGCAAGCGGGAAGCTTCACGGATTTATGTAATGTGACGAATTCGACCTTTCCCGCTCAGCCTAGAGCAAACTTTTTCATGAACACAACTTTGCCGTATGCACGGCTCATCAAGGCTTGATGGACTAATCGGATAGTTGACCTTCAATAACGTGTTGTGTTAAATCTAGCAGGACCAAATGCGTGATTGTCATTCAAAAGATGCGAAGGCGTCTGAGTCATCATATGATTGACGTCGAGA
Source organism: Coniothyrium glycines (assembly GCA_025742365.1). NCBI lineage: Eukaryota > Fungi > Ascomycota > Dothideomycetes > Pleosporales > Coniothyriaceae > Coniothyrium > Coniothyrium glycines. Next base: position 6,389 of record JAMXIJ010000017.1, read on the forward strand.
GGGCGCAACTCTACTTCGCAGAGGGCATCAAATAAAGCAAGTTTCAACGAGAGAGGCCTTTGCGCAGAGCGCACAGCATCCGAATTGGTAGGGCGTATGTAGCATGACACGAGGATAGTTCTTTCAGCTCCCTTAGTCTTAGCTACAATGTGAATCCCATGGCAGTTTGGCCAATCGCAGTTTGGTGTGGCCGTTCCATCCCAGGGTCGTTTCCAAATGTGTACATCGGCATTTCGAGGGATGATTGCCCTTCGAAAGCCACACACTAGTAACACACTGGATCGATAAAGCAGAACACCATCGCTGCGATTGTCTGTCTGTGAATGCCAGTGGACCGAGTAAGCAATAGACTTGCGCCAAAACCAACTGGATTCACGCCTTTCGTGACATTCAAGCAGCCACGTGACATGACGGCAGCTAAAGGGCATAACTTGCGAAAGGGTGTGATAATAGTGAGACAGTATGCAAACGCACATCACCAGAGTATAACTTGAACATATGCAACGTATTATGGACATGGAACTAGACTCAATTCACATCAAACCATTTGGGAATATGAGAAATAAGGCAGTGCACTGCGTGTCCCATTTACAACACACACGGGTGCTCCGACACGTGCATGGAGTAATGTAGTAATATCAATTTTGGACATACCTACAAATATCGAGACTGTTGGGATGGCATCGTTGTGGGTATCAATTTGGGACTTTTAACATTCACCATAATCCAAAATCGCCATCCTACTTATTGACTTCGGGTCAAGGAGTCGCAGAAGCAACAGTTACTCTTGCTACAACATAAGCGAGCGTATGGTATATGACAAAGACGTAGCATTTACACGTACCTTACTTAGCTAACATCGATGTGGAGTTCCCTGGATAAGCAGATGCATGGTCTATGGTAGGATTGTCATATTTGAGGGTGAAAACGGAAAGCAATCCACCTGAAGAGCAGGAGAACATTGAAAGACCAGTGCAAAAATCACTCGTCGAAGTGGAATCGAGCTATCAGTATTTGAAGCAAGTAGAAAGGTCTTGTTGTCCATACTACATGCCCATTGTTCGAATCGTGTTGCTCTGACAGACAGAAGTTGGCTATTAATTTGCACAACAAAGCCCTCAATACTAATCGAAAAGTACCTCGACATGATCTGGTCCTGAAACCATGACTTACACAATTCCCCTTCTGTGTTTCCCATGCCATATTGGAGCAAATCGTTCGCCATAATACCTGGTATGTCTCGCTCTACATCGTGTCAGCCTCGGTGTACTCACCGAACAGACCGACGTAACCGGGTATGGACCTCGTTTAGAAACAGCAATCAATCCTCTTTTTTCAAGTAGTTGATCAAGTCAACCATCTCGGCCTGGGACATAGCGCTGCTGATCGCCTGGTACGCCTCCCATAGGATCCAGACAGGAAAGACAACCCAAAGCCCGTTGAAGAAGATGAGATAAAGCCACCTGACCAGTCGTTAGCCAGGGGCAACCATTAGAATGTTATTGAACAATGTAGCCATCTAACAAGAGCACCATGTGTTCGACACCTCGAAAGATGTGCCACCAGTAAAGCTTGCGACGAAGATGAAGGTATGGCGCATCGACCAAAGAGAACGTCTAGAACCATGGCTAACCACATATGACTCGTGGATTCCTCGCTATCGGGAACAGAGCTTGTGATTTTTGAAGGTGGTTGTAACACAGCAATGGACAGATGATTTCTTGCGGCAGCAGGACAAACAGAGGACATCTAGTATCATGACAAAGTGGACGTATAAGGGCACTTACAGGTACATCCAGTTTGAAGTGTCGAGGTTAGGACTCCCGGTCAGCCATTCAGGGGCGAAAGTCATCCAGCCTAAGGAGCGGTGAACCACGTGTCAGCCTAGTACTCGAAGGACAAGCAGGAACAACAGCTCAACAGCAATCTCAGCACAGACCACAATTGCCTTGTTGGCACGTGTCTCCATTGTAGTAGAATGACTCTTCCAAACAACAGATGGACTCACCTCCGTAGATTTCCCCTGTGGCGAGTACTATCATCCAAAACCACTTCTTCAAAACTCCCTTCTTGTCTTCTCTACTCAGCTTGTAGCAAATCCAGAGTGCGAGCGGGCCTGCGATAAACACAGTCAGAATCTCCAGGCTCACAACAGTCAAATCTACACCACCCCATCGCTTATCGGCTTTGGCATATTCCTGCCACAGTCTGCTGAAAGGAGTAGATCCGTAATTGGCGCCGTAGAGCAGGTCTGCTCTACCTAACCAGTACACATCAGGTGGAGTGAAGAGCGTTACATGCGGATGACTGCGGCTTGCAGCAGAGAAAGAGGTGGGCAGCGAATATGTTACGAAGAAGCAGTTCCAAAGGAAAGAACCTTCGAAGACAAAATGGACAAGTGCGTCGAACAGGTGCCAAACAAACAACACGCGGGTTTTTGGGGTCGACGATGCTGGCAAAGCTCGCATTGAGGTGGCATATGCACCAGCGAGCAATGCGAGCACCGCAAGCAGCGATATGACGGTAGTGGCATCAATCTCTGGGCCAGAGCGAGGTACCGGTGGTGGAGGTGGTGGAGGGGTGACTGGCTTGTGACTACTGAAGAAGGACATTGCGTCGATGTTCCCGTCCGGCACAAACTTGCTAACCCAAGGAAAGCTGGTCCAGGGTGAGATGTGTGTTCGTGGTGTATCTCACGCCCCAGCTGGTCGATGTGAGAAGGAGGATTCAGGGTGCACGCATCACGGGTGAGATGTGCCCAAGTAGACTAGTCGCCAGAATGCGGAAGGCGGTCAGCAGTTGTCGCTGCGACAACCCCACCAAGTGGTGGCAGATCTCGTTACCGAACCGGTTCCCATGGCACAGAAACTGACAACACAGGTCGAATGCTTTTATTTACGGTTGATTGGCAGTGTGCGACAACATGCACACAGTATGTTTGTTATGAGCCACGATCAAAAGAGGTGAACGCCATGCCATTAGATGGGTTTGGTATATAGGAGTCTCGGACTTGCCCTCGAGTAGCCCACACACTACCCCAAAACACTCTCCAACGAGAGGCGCACCTCATAAAGAGCCAGAAAATACAAAACGCCACAATTTGGGTCGGTTGACGATGTCGATGTACTAGCAATCTTTGTCTCTCTTGGGCCGCAAGACTTCGATTAGTCCATTGGAGGGCAACGCTACAGGATGCAAATCAAAATAAACGCTTTTACACACCCACTGAACGGAAGCAACCGTCGATAAACGCCAAGATGGAGTGGGGGTTGCTCGGATAGAAGAGCATTACAACCATTCCATGGGGTGAAAACAACGCTGAAGAAACATAACAATACCCAGATAACTCCGCAGCCCAACCAAGAGGACGCCATTTGGAAAAGATGCAAGAGTGCCGACTAAAAATGCAACAACGGAGCCAACCTGGGAATGCGGGGAAAGAGAAATGCTCATTTGCGAGAGCGACAGAATGACCTGTCAATCATCACACAACGACGCTTCGTACTCCTGACAGAAAAAACTCGTGAGCGATCGGTCAACGGTTTACCGAAACGTCCGCTCCACTCCTGTAAACTGCACAGGCCGTAAACGTCCTTCATCAGGACAAATATTCGAAGTGCAAGGACCATTCGCCTTGTGACTCTAGAGCGCGACAATCTCCTCAAACGCAAGCCTGTGGGGTGTGACTGCGTTCGCCAAACATGCCAGGCATGCCATAGCCGATTTGGAATTGGGAGACAAGATGATCCTCAGGGCCACTACCAGTCATAGGACCTGGAGAGGTTGAGCGGGACAAGAAAGGCGATTGATTTCGGGATGAAACAAGATCATTCGCACCGTCAACAAAAGACGGCGCTGAAAATGAAGGAGGACTGTTGGTCGCAGAGGATTGAGTACTTCCAGAAATGTTATTCAGCAAATGCTCGGTGGAACCATCACTGTTCGTTTGGGGCGAAATAGGGGCGGTAACCACAGGTGAAACTTTCCCAGTAGGTGTGCCAAACTGGATGTTGATTAGTATCCGCCTAGGCCAATCCACTGGGGTGTTGAGGTTGAGAACGTACAAAGCAAAACTTCTGGATCAGTTCATTGTACTCTGCCGACTGAAGATCGGGTTTCTCCAGTGTCAAAGAGTCGGGCCGAGTCCCGGGGACTGGAGCACCAGTCGTGCCAGCTTTGGGAAGTGGCGCAGGACGGTCAAAGTAGCCATTGTTGGCATTTTCCAACGTACTGAGCTTCAGGCCGCTACGCTCGCCGAGTGCGGTTTGGGCCGTTGACAAGGCTGCAGAGAGTGAGGCCCCGAAATCGTATCGAGAAGAAAAAGCCTGACCCCCGGCTGGGTGGCGAGCAGATTGATCCGGAGGAAACAGACTGCCTCTCTTGCTCTTCTTCTTCAGCTTGATAGTCGAATTGGGGGAATCACCAAAAACGGGCCGACTGCTGCCAAACTGAAACTTGTTTTCAAATTCGTGACCAAAGTCATCATCAATCACCGCGGGCATAGAACGAGGTCGAGGCGCAAGAGGTGAATGGCGGCTTCGAGGGATCGAGCCAAGACCACCAGTAGACCGCTTGCTCTCCCGTTGCTTGACCCTCTTGGAAAAGTCGACTTGGTAATTCATCGAATTGTTATTGTCCCAAAACTCTTGTCCATTGACTTGATAACGCACGCATAGCAGCATTGTTTTGGACTCCAGATTGGCCTGGTCTACTAGCTTGATATTGAAGTTGAATCTGTCATAGCCGTCTTCTTTTTGCTTCCGGCGAACATCGTGGTTGAACTCAGCAACCACTTCAGAAGTGGTTTTCCAGTAGTCAAGCGTGAAGCGAGCCACAACGAATTTGTGGAAGGAAATGTTGGCGCAAGCTACACTTCCAACAAGCGTCTGGTTATCTGAAGCGAGGAATATGCGCTCGAGGCGGACAGGTGCAGTTTGCCTGTCATGAGTCTCTGACGACGGGAAATTTGCCAGCTTGATCTCCCACTCGGGCGTCTTCGAATGCGAGTCTTGGCCAAAGGGGTATTCACTTTCGCTATCATAGGTTTCGACAGGCGAAGAGCCCGCACTGACGGCGATTGGGCGATCGACTTGGAGGAAGTGTCGTACCTGCTCAATTTCCTCGTTGAAGTGTACCGCCTTGGAATAGGTTGGAGTTCCAGGCATGCTCGAGGGCCTGCGTCGTGAAGGAGGACGGAGAGCAGGCTTCACCAATTCACCAGACTTCTTGCGCAACAGCGGCGGTTTTATCCGCAGTTCATCGTCCTCGGCATCAGAGCCGTCCGATGAGCTGACGACAGTGTTGGTGTCCAGGGGATGCATTCGGTGCTGCGATAGCATAATCTCACTTGAGGATCGGGAGTGTGAGATCTTGCGTGCCTCGGCTGACAAGGAACGGGCCGCTGTCACTGGCTGGGGAGTCTTGAGGATGGTGTGTGTGGCTTCATCGCGCGTGGGTGATGGTACTCTCTTGACATCGATGTGCTGTAAGGCCTCCTGCAACTCCCACAAGTTGCCGATGCTCCGACCGCGCTCTTCATCGTCCGAGGAATCAGGAGGAGTCGTGATCGCACCTGACGGAATCAGAAGATCGTTCACAGGAAGAGGAGACGGGCGTATGCTACCAGCTGTGCGTGGGCGGTTAGCCTCAGACGAGATATCGACGCTGCCATTGGCGGTCTGGCTGTTAGCAACAGTGTTATCCACTGTTGAGAACGAGGGTGACCGGCGGTTCTTGCTCAGGTAGGATGTTGATGAGACGGAGCGTGGCAACGCCGGACGCTGTGACGCGGCATGTGAACGTGGAGGTTGGTCAATATATGAATGGTTGCGACTGAGAATAGGGCTGCTGGTCTTTGAGGTTGCTGGAGACCGCTGGGAAGGCGGAGTGTAAGGCATTCGGTCGGCTTCACTGAAGTCGAGGAAGCAGAATAAGGTGGAGTGAGGGGGTTGATTAGGGTGCCGATTGCATTAGAGAAAGCGTATAGTTTTGGTGCTGGAGTGGGCAAGAGTCTGGGTTTGCCGAGTCAGTGTTCCATTGGGTTTGAGCAAGCAAGCAAACAAGGCAATGGACAGAGCGCAGCAATAGCAGTGGCAGCACCAATGCGAGATTGCAGCCTGTGGGGTAGGATCTCGGGCCACGTACAGTGATTAACTGAAGGAGCGGCTTGCAAAGCTCGCTCTTGCAGGAAGGCGGGTTAAAAGAGGAGGCGGCGTAGACGGTCACAGCTAGTCAAAGCTGCAATGACGTCGGGGTTGAAGATGGAGAGGAAGTGGAAGTGCTCGGTCCTGGCGAGAGAGGACACGAGACTGGAGGAGAGGCTTTCGGGGGGGGGCGCGAAAGCGTGCGGCGAGGTGCAAGGGCGACTGCTTCCGTGGGAGGCTCCGGGGTGGAAGGGACGTAGGAGCGCGGCGAGGTGAGGACAGGGTGGTGAGGTGGTGGTGGTGATGGTGGTGGTGGAGGAGGTGGAGGAGGAGGAGGAGGATGCAGGCCAGAAGAAGGCGGGAGCGCTGCAGGCGGCCTGTTAAGAGAGAGTCGTCTGGCGGGCGGCGGGCGGGCGAAATTGTTGGAGAGGAGGGGAATGGGGAGGGGAGAGTGTTGAGGAGCGGTAGCGCGGACGAGGGTGCAGGGACGACTATTGGGGGGAGTGGATGGACCAGGGTGGTTCCGAAATCGAGGCCTTCCAAGGATGGCGCCAGGCCGCTGAGCAGGGAGCTGCAGCACCAAATGCACAGGTGGATGCTAGCGCCGCCCCAACAGACCGGGGCGCGACCAAGGATTTGCACGCAGCCAAGCGGCGGCGACCGGTGCAGGCCATGCTCGTCGACGGCGGGCGCGGAGACGCGCGCTGCTGCTGCTTGCGCTGCGCCCTACCCATGGCCGGCCTGGGAACATCTGGGAGCGAGTGCGGGCAGGACAAAGAGAAGTCGTCGATGGCATCATGGGAGGGATGGGGGGGAAGGGGATTCCCAATGCGCCTCAGGATGCTGAAGCGGCGCCGGCGAGCCACACTAGCACACTGGACTTATGATTCTTTATCTCCCGACCGCGTGCACAAGCGAAAGCGGCCATGTCTGGCACGGCCACAGCTCGAAACGGTGCAACACAGGCCCCCAGGCTCCAGCTGCTGCGCGTGCTGCGAGACTGCGTTCGATGCATACCGTAGTACTGTAGGCACATACCCAGGTGCTCTGCATTCGCTACATACATTCTCGCTACATTCGCTGCATTCGCCGCATGCTCTGTGTATTCTCAGTCTCTGCCCGGCAGCCGGCGCCGCTTCCAGCAGCTTCCAGTACGCAGCGCACCGGCATGGCGCTTGACTGACGGCCTTGCCGAGCTGCCGTGGGGGCTCGCAGGCGCAGAGATTGCACTGGACACATCATTCGACGATGGAGCTCAAAGTTCAAACGCGCCCGTACCCATTGTACCGTATCCAATTTGCCAGCCGTTGCCAGGCGGTGCTGTGCTCGAGCCTCAAAAAGCAAGCATGGCAAGCACGGCCATGATGTCACTGCCGTTGCGCAAACGGTGGTGTGCGCGATGGCAATGGGCATGTCCTGGGCAGTGGGCTCCTCGCTCTGCTGCTGCGCTGGCACAGTACCATAAGAGTAGTAGGTAGACCGTAGGAGTCAGGACCGTACGAGTGCGGTCCAGCTGCGAAGCATTTTTTTTTTTTTTTGCCCGGTGCCTGGCTGATCGGAGCGATAAGGACGGCGGCCTTGGTTGCGCGCACCCGCAATCGTCAAAAAATCTCCCCTCGTCGAGGGCGTGGAGGGCTCAACTCAGCGACATGGCCGGGGCCGCTTGCCGCTTGCGCAAAAGGCGGTCGAGCACGGCGTCCAATGATAGTGGCCGCAGGGGGAAGGGGGCTGTCCTGGTTGCGGTTCGGCTGATGGTGGCTTTGGTAAGCGAGCTCTTGACAGCAGCCTCAAGGCTCAAACAAAGCCATTCGCCCCGCACAGCCGCTCCATGTACTACGGTACCGCCTGTACCAGTACCAGTGGCAGTACTGTGTGTATGTACCTAATTCCAGCCCACGCTCCATGCCTAGTCCACGCAATCCACATACGCACCCCAGCCGCTGACTGCGCTGGGCATGCCCCATGGACCATGGGCATGCACCAGAGCCTCTGTCAACGGTCGACTCTCGCCGAGGCGCTGTGGGCATGCTCGTCCGAGAAGACCTCATCCACCACTTTCCCCGCACTATGTAGGTATGTGCCATGGATAGAGTTTGGGCTGGCAGTGGTACCCCTTGTGCAGTAACTTGCAGACTTGCAGTTGTGAGGTTGTCGACGTTAGTGCTTGGCTGGCACTCGCAGCTCGGGCCTGTTCAGACCATGATGTTGTTGCAACTTCCAAGCCCTTGATTTGCGCCCAGCCATCATCACCCGTCCCCCGTACAGTAGATACTCAACTACCTAGGTACCTATGTGTATGTCTAGGTATGGCCATGAGGCCTGAGACATAATGCGTGGTGTTTCGAGTCTTGCACTTGCATGGCCGAGCGAGGGCCAAATCCTGCTGAGGCGGCGGCGGGGTGTTTGACCATGGCGCTGACGCTTGTGCCTTTCGGGCAATGTCATCCATGTGCATCTCCTCTCTGCTGGGCGCAATGCTGCCTGCTGCGGAGACGGTGTTGAAGAAGCGCAGCAGCCAGCTCCTTGCCATGCTGCGCCGGGCCCGGAAATACCCAGACACGTCCCTACGGCATTCCCTCGACCGCGAAGTCAAGCGGCCAATGTGCATCGTGAAACAGCTGGGACCTGGGTGCTGCCATGGCCAGCGCTTTGCCGGGCGGCGCTCCACACATGCTGTCCCAAAGCGGCCTAGCTGCTCGCAATCCCCCACGTCGAGTTGGCGTCAGAAAGTTTTGTCCGGCAGAACTCAGAACAACGCCCGATGCGGCATAGCGCGCAGGTTCCGCCCCTTCACCGCCCACGCCCCTCAGCGAGCCCCGGCCTCCGAACTATCGATCTCCTCCAGAACGGCGATCCCAGCTTCCTGATCCAGCAAGCTCGGACCCAAAACTGCTCCAAGCTATCCCCCATCGCGATGCACTCCGATTGCCATCACCGCGAGAACAACACGGTCCACGACTCACGACTCACGAGCAGCGCATAGGTCCCGTGCATGCGTCAGATCTGTTCCATGGTGCACTTCCATAAGTGCACGCAGCACGCGAGCTGGCAGCAGAGGATTGACCATCTCCTCTTGCTTTTGTCCCACCCTAGCCAAACTGTCGCGAAGCCACCTCTGTCCTGCCCGTCCTGCCCGTCCTCTGCCCGCAGCCGACCACAGGCCCGCCTCAACGGACAGCTGGGCCTGTGGATGGAGTCTGCGTACATTTGTCGGTCGCGCGACTCGCCGCGTCCGCAAGGGCTCCATGTGCATCGTCCTGTCATTGCGTGGCATGACATATTCACCGACCCATCACCATGATACCTATGCCACAAGCACGGAATCTGGCAGCAACTAGCGCCCCAATCTGTGCCATGGCCCATCAGACAAGCACGGCACCATCTTCCAAGTATTTTGCGCGCCGGCGCTCCCGTGCCCTGCGAATGAGTCCGCAATGATGATGCCCAGCAATATTCAACATGGCCTTTTGAACATTTCCCCCAAATGTCCTTGCCATGCCCATGCTGAACTATCAATACGCTAGTTTCTGATTTGCACACATTGTCATTCCAGTCTTCACCGCTCTCCAAAGGTCCGATACTTCGCAGCCTGGATTCCACTCAAAGGTCCGATCATCAAGCAATTGCGGATGTCGTCGGAGTCCGAGATTGCGATCCTGAAGCGTGGGCAAAGCCGTCGTAGCCGCATAGTGGCACGTGCATTTACCCCATACCTACATGTACATGTAGGTATGTGCGCAAACGTGCGCAAACATTACATGGCACGTCATTGAATAGAGCCAAACTGCAAACATGACAGATTACGGGGCCTGCGATGCAGGCTTGGGGAAAATATGACGTCCATTTTACCACTTTAAAAGCAGGCATCTCGACACAGCACAAATATCTGGTTCGACCGCCAGTACTCGAAACCCTTCAGACTCGTAACACCGGCTAGGACAACACCATATCTGATATCACCTTATCGATCTTTCTCAATGTGGGCTCAGCATGGCAACTAGATTGGTTGTACTTGGAGCAGTTGGCCAGCTCATGGCCACACATCATCTCGCGGTGCTACCGGCTTGTCAATATCAAGCTGTTGTCACTTAGCTTTCTGTTTATCACGATTGCTTGTGTATCCACCTCGATAGTCATTGTGATCGTATGGTTGTATTCCTGAAATCCATATGTATGCTCAGGGGTAGCTACGAACCTATCAACTGTTCAAATACAGACAGCCCACTGGCACAAACTCCAACCGCCCATTTCACATTGTCGAACACAGGAAATGATGTCTAATGAATATACTACTTGTTATGCTTGCTCATACATGGATGTCTGCAGCTGCGAGAGAGTGTAGCTGTACGCACACATACCTTGGGATTGATCGCACATCGTTGCACGACGTGAGTTGATGTAGCCCCTTGTACAGACGGGATATTGCGCCATGTGTTGACGTATGCTCATGAATGCAAGTGGTGCACACCAGTCTCTGGAGTGAGGATAACGAAATTACAAATTCAATATGCACAATCAATCTAGGAGTTTCACGTCCCCTCAGACAAGCCAGCAACCAAAAAGACACGGTGAATGACTCGTTCCAGATGCCATCCAAACTATAGGTCGTGCAGAATTCGGTGACGTGCTCACTACCTTGCATTTTGTTCATGCCATGTGTTGAGTGCTTTCCTGCATATGACTCTCGATTGCATCGATGATCACATTGCTGAGCGTAATATCGCAACTTGTAAGTAGGTACAGTACCTATCTAAGTATCAACCCCTGTAGCTACGTCGTGTTCAGCATCTCAACAAATACTGCTGTCCTTGTCGGGCGAACACCAAGCTCTAGCCCTATCGAAACAAGGAAGACGAGGGTGATGAGCACATGTTCAAGAGTGACTGTCTTGTATGATGGAACCATTGTCGTGGATAGCGCTTTGCATAGACAGGAGCACATCCTTGCGCAAAGAGCCGTGCACGATGAAAAGCCTTGCTCGCGCAGAGAGGGCCAAACATGTGGGGAAGGGAAGCTAGTGACATGTGTGTGTGCATTGGCCACCGAGAGATTCACGTACAGTACATACCCTAGGTACATAGCCACATAGCATACCTAGATAGGCACGCCACCACCACCACAGTCTTCGGAATGGCGACAAGGTTACTACGTTCGGGGCGGAAGTTCAGTGAACGGCAGTTAGAGTTGCCATTACGTGCTGCACGCTGTCATGATATCACGAGATGATACGGTGCATCACCGCATATGTGTGATGTGCGTCGTTGAGCGTGCTATGCTATCGGGTGGTTCGGGGCGGCAATTTCTCAACAACAGTTTTCCCCGCCTGAATCAGCCACAACAACTCCATGTCTTGCATAAGTCTCTGACTGCCCAGTCGCCCAGACCCTGGCTAGTGCACACCAGAGCCATCCACGGACTCTCCCCAGGCCTCGTTTAGCAACGGGCCCGAAGCGGTCGCGTCCCGGGGATGGGTTGAGGTTTTCTGCTTCAACAGCGGCAGAGCTGAGAGCGCGCGCGAGCTTGAATTGCGGGCCGTGCAACGCCAAAGTCGGAGACGGATGAGGGCTTGCTGCTCATCACAGCACGATTGGACAACGTCGAGAGTCGAAACGGCGAACGGTGGAGACGGCGCCCCAGCATGCACTCTTCATGCACGTCGGACCCATGCCGTCGCGTACACGGTACACATAGCCTGCAGTCATCCAACTCGAATGCGGGGATCGAGGCTGCGGAGAGAACCAGTCGTACATACGAGGTACAGCGTCACAAGCGTTTCGAGATGATTCGGGATTTGTTGGTGCCACAATACCCGACCAAGCTGCCGCCCAGTGCGGTCCGAGTACGGGATGTTCCAGGCTCATTGCGGTGGATTTTTTGCATCGATACATCCAAGACCCTGCATGTTACGAGGAAGATCAGGGTCTTCAGGGTCTTGGATACCCATCTCCTTATTACTTGACGGTGTATGTAGAAACAGAGTGGATAAGCGGCGTTTCGTCCTGGCATAGAATATTACTTATCCATAATCAATTACATCCTATAGTCACAGCACTCTAGGGTAGTCAGATAGGGAGAATGCTAGCGGCGTTGTCTGTCCTTCTGTCCTTCTGCGATCACAAAAGCACAGGCTCCATAATCTCATCTAGAAATTTCACCAGCATCGTCTGCTCGCTCATGAGGCCGATGTTGAAGATACTCAGATGCCGGCACCAAGTCCGTTGAGCAGTATCGGCAATCGTTGCTTCATGCACATCCAAACTGTTGAGAGTGGGTCTTGTCGTCTTCTCGTGCCATGGATCCACACCCATTCAAGTCTCCACCCTCCCATTGTTGATGCCGTTGACCACCAGCTGCTGTTTTTGCTTCAACGGAACTATGCACCACACAGAGTCTGATGCATATAGTCTCGGCTAGACTAAGAGAGCGGGACCTGGAGCTTGAGAACTGACGACTTGGAGGTGGCTGTATTGGAGTCACTTGAATCCTAGGTAGGCAGATTGTTGCAAGGATATCGCCCTATCTCAAGGTCATGACTACGATTGTAGGTCAGCCCCACATTTGAGAGCTTGTGTGGAAGTCAAATCATTGTCGTGGCCTTCCCGTATTCAGCGGCATCACCGCATCAGTGACTAGAACACTGATCTAAATCACATGTGTCGGATCAGATATGTATCTGGTAGTACACTTGAGGATCAATTGTGGATATTGAAGCAGAAGCACATAGTGCGACACTGTTTCAGGTATCACTTGAAGACTAGATACCAATAGTGTCCAGATCGTAATTCCCTTCACACATCACCAGTGAAAGGTTAGGTAAAGGAATACACACAGCACCGTATGCAATTCTGTGTCTTTCTCATCTCGCTAGGCACACCTTCACACCATTTCTCTACTGTCTATTGCGTCTTGTTATGGATCTGATACATCCAGAGTTGGTTGACTAAAGCTCGGAATGATCTTTTTGCCTCAGGTCTAAGCAAACTATCTACCGTCATCAAAACCCATGCTGCTTCACGGACGCTCGACCATCCTTCGCAACCCCGGGTTGACCGTGGGTTGTATTGTGTTGGCTGATGGGAGATGCGTGAGAGTTAAATTGGCACTGGGCCATGTAGCTACAGGAGTAGAAATGATACCAGGTGCGCTTGTAACTGGCGGAGGATTGGATCCTAGTTCGCAGGGATGGCGACCGCTCAGGGGGGTAGGTGAAAAGAGGTTACTACACTGCTAGGCGTAAGAACGGGTCGACATGATATTTGTAGCACTTACGACCCGGGTAGGGGTAGGGCAACCACCAGCAGCGGACATGTAGCAACCATACGAGAAGTTCTCCTCAAAGTGACACCGCTGTTGACTCGATTAGCTAGTACTCAATTCAGTCGCACATGATCCACATGGGTCGAGTTCATTTGACGTGTGTGAAAACAATGTCAAGTATTACGCACCTGCAGAGAATCTGTCGCCCAACAAGGATACCTAGCTGTCTCCAAGGCACATTTACACTCCTTGGTGAAAATCGGGATTGGCTCCCAATGAGAGTTTCTGCTGCGAGTTGCTGTAAGAATATCTGTGATAGGAAATTCCCAGCTTGTTGTCTGGGGTCCAGGTACCGTGGAGGATGCTAGGTCCGGCTCTTCAGATACTTGGTCTGTTGGTTGACCTTCCTCCTGAGGATATGGGACCGCAGCGGTAAGCGCCACCAGGAGACTTAGTATAACAGCGAAATGCATCGCAAGCGATTGTCAGTCTGGAAAGCTATGGTAAGAATCTGCAGTATCCAGGACTATCTATTTCCATTGCTCGTTGCTATATTGTGAACATAAAAGCCATTGTACCTTGATGACTCGTGTCCGGATACAATGGGCACATACCCGTTTCCTGAAGTTATATCGTATGCCACCTCTTTCCACGGCTTCGCTACCCCAGCATGGTCTAGTACACTCTATAACAAGTCAAAGTTTATGACAATCTTCATATACCTCAGACAGTACCAAGATCTTTGAGTAAAGGAGGCTATTTTTAGTATCACAATGTCGAATTGGTAGTCGAAAGAGCTAGTCGCAAAGTAGGTCTACTTTGTTGTGATTGCGGGTGCCGAAAGCATCAAAATCAATTGGTCCTGCGGGTCGAACACTCATATTAGGAGTGATATACCTGCAATACAATCGAACTCGGAAGGCTAATTGCCTAAAGTGGGAGGGGAAGCGTACGCAACCCTACATCAATTCCAGTCCAATATCCATCACAGTTCCAACGAATTGCTCGTCGTTTACTGTATGGGCGCATTTGTTACCTCGTGTCGAGGGCATATTGTGAAGATGTTTTCTTCGAAATTGGCGAGCGTAATACTTGGAAACGGGCACGGCTCTGTCCCGTGACCTTGGGATAAGATTTCACTTGATGTGGCGCGAGAGGCCACGGACGGATTCGGCCCACAACCAGCCCTACTCATTGGCGCCTATGGAAAATCGCCCGTCATGCCTGTCACTGCGACAAGAACCTTGCACTCGAACATGTGAAAGTGGATGCGGAATCTGCTCTTTGCTGATCAGGGTCCTTGGATGGTCTCGGCCCTCGAAGTGATTGAGGGGTCCAGACTTGGCGCATGGTCGTTATTCTTATGTCAGTGGCGGGAAGTGTGGTGTGCTCAGGGTTGGTGATATGCATCCCGTTATCAGCAGCAGGTGCCGGCGTAGATGGATGGGGATGCTGATAAGGACCAACGGCGAAGTGGAAATACGACATTACAGTTACGTAGACCCAGGTAGCAGATGATTGCGATTATGTAGGGGAGTCCCTGGGCAAGAAAGTCCGCTGGATGTGATGCTTCAAGATACTTTTGGGTGGGTACCCTAGAAGACATGGCGATAGCAACCTCCCAACCCCTCTTTACCCCGGAGCTGCACGTCTCAGCCATTGGCGTGCATTAGTCCTCATGTACGACGTTGCAGATTGCGATTTTTTGTTGAGATCACATAGCTCGTATTGAACGCGGCGTAATTTGACATCACTGCCGCCACCCTAACCAGAAATCAAGCAGAGGATGTCTCAGCAGAACAAGCCAATGTCAGCTCACACGTGACTCAAGCTACTCATGACGGAGATGGGTCGGAGATCCCCGCGTTCTCCGCATGCTACGCGAACATGATGACGATGATCGTCGGGTTGCGAACTTTTCTGCACGTACCTTCGCGATGCTTGTGACAAGCCGTGTGAAATCCAAACCAACACCAGTAAGCTGACCAATTGTAGTCGTTGCACTGAATTGTTTCGGAAGCTACAATATACTGATACACACACGCAGCGCCCATAGCCTAAGCCATGGCGTCATTACGAGCATTTGCACTTCGGTGCATCCATTCCACAACAAAGCAGGCAAACACACGTCTATTATGGCACTTACCTTGTCCAAAATCACACAACTTCTCGCAATCTCTGGGCGCCGCATTTCATTCAGGGGGTGTGCTACATTATGCGCGTCCCGCTCCACCATGCATTCGGTTATACTCGCAAACAGCTACTGCAGTACCGCAACCGCCGGAGTACTTGAACGAAGCCGAATTACATATATTTGAAAAGATCAGAGCGACACTGAATCCCGTCAAATTAGAGGTATGTTGTGACCGTTCTTTCGTTGGCGTGGTGAGGGCCCGGAGACACATGGTTGCAATTGCATCGATGACACCGTTTAATCAGACCGATTACTGCAAGGCATGGATATGTGTCGTCATGTAAGACTACGCGATAAGGTTGAATGCTCTTTTTCGTCCTTCCCACATTTGCATGTGCATTCTGTGCCTGCTAGATTTCGAGAGCACAAGCAGACAACGCGGTGTTATCTACTTGATCCTCAACCGGAGACACACGCTGATATTCTGTTCAACAGGTACAAGATATTAGTGGAGGATGTGGTTCCATGTATGCTATAGAGATCGAGTCGACCAAGTTTCAAGGTCTTACCATGATCAAACAACACAAGATGGTCAATGAGATTCTTAAGGAGGAGATTGCTAAGTGGCATGGTGTACAATTAAGAACGAAGGCTGTGTAAGATATGCTAAAGATTGACGAGCATGAGGAGCAAATGTATTATAATGTTACATAAGCACGTCCTTCAAGAAAAGGGTGCAAACAAATCCTTTTTGTACACGATGACACGGTCGCCTACCCAAAATGAGTGATCCTTCTTAGAAAATTGGTATAATTGGAACGCCTAGTTTACTCTTCCTTTTGTACCCTTGACATGGTTGTTGTGGAACGCTCTGAAAATCGTGCAATTCATTAGGCAGAAATGAAATGCCAGCAAGGTCTACATGCAGGTTTGCTGCTAAGCAACGGGGAACTGGAGGTTCTGTTCGAACCATTCCCAATACCAGCCTTCTTTCTCGACTTGTACAGTCGTAACCAAACTGCATCCGGATTCCGCTTCTCTAGTGCTTGACGCACCTCATCTGTGCTTAAAGTAGGGCATAGTAGATCTAGTAGATCATCAAACCGCTCTTCTCCGAGAGCAATGTGTCGAGCTATAGCACATAGTAGATGGACGAGACTGTTCCTTATCATACGTGTCGGTGCATCGATGTAGGTGGCTAAATGTGACGTGACTGTAGTTGTTGTTTTGACCACCGGCTTCTCCATACAGTTGACGATATCCTGGACGCTATCAGATATGAGAACCTTGGGACTGTTGGCTCGTCTACGATCATCTGAGCCTTGATGTGTGCGCCGATGGACCCTAAGTAGGGACTCCCATGCATCCTCGATACGGGACCTCATGAAGTTTCCCGCGTTTTCGCACATGAGAGCGATAAGCTTCAGGCAATTGCATACAACATATGCCTCCGAATCCTCTAATCGAGACAAGAGAACAGGCCAGAGTGTATTGATCAGCGGAAGAAAAGAGTCTTCGTGCTTAGCTAGCGCAGGGATAGTGGTTTGAAGCAGGATCAGCAGTGAGTTTTTGAACTCGGGCAAGTTTGTCCCCAAATAGTGTTGAGTAAGCTCGGAAATTCGAAGAAGCATATCGAATACCCGCGGTGCAGGCGGGCCGGGTTCTTCAGGCTTTGGCAAAGGTGAGATGCTATTATCTTCAACAGTAGTGTCATCATCTTGCCATGGCTTCCGAGGAAAGCCTGTGTATTCTTGTTTTCGTTCATGTTTCCATCCATTATGATCGATAGTTCTCAAATTGCGGAGGGCATCGGCAACTTCTCGTACCGCAGTATCCTGCGAATGATCCTGCTCTGATTTGTCTTGGACTATTGCAAGCTCTGTGACCTTGGCACCTTCGTCTGTTATACCTTTGAGAACGGAGAAGAGCAGTTGAGCAAGCTTTGGATACCCATGATACCTTTCCAAAGCTTCGAATATGCTTGTGACAAGATCGTCTAAATATGGCAACAGTCTTGGGCCACAAAGACGCATCATCATTAGTAGCACCTGTGGAGCTTGAGGAGAGACATCTCCAATCGCTAACTTCAAGGATACAGCATTCACGACATAGTCCACGTTGGAGATCACCAGCTCGCTGGCGTTGGCATACTCGGATGTCGAGGCTATGAGATTCAGGCATGTCGATGCGTGCGCTCGGAGTGCAGAATTCGGGCTGGCTAGGTATTGAAGCACTGGATAGAGACCCTCACTGAGTTCTGCTCGAAATCCTGACCGATAACGAACAGCTTGTAGGGCCACTACTTCAAGTGCGAGAGCGTGATATTGCCAAGGCATGTCCTGCAAACTGTCGTGCCCGCTCAGAAACGAAATGGATAATGAGTAGAGATCATCAAGAAGATCCTCGTGCGGATTTGAGTTGCCTAGGTCGATGAAATCTTCGAGGATGGAGAAATTTGAAGCGACATCCTTGAGTAGACTAACGACTATCCAATAACTTGCAAAGCGCGATTCGACGGTTCCGGCCTCAATGGAACTCTTTAATCCTTGTGCAATTGACAACGCAGAGCCCGATTTCGAGATGCTCGTCAGGAGAAATCTGAACTCTGCCATCATGTCTTCTTGGCCCTTGAGTCGTAGCCTCAGCGGTGCAAAGGCTGTCGAATTTTTGGAGCTGAGCATGACAGTGGTATTGCTGGAGTCCATGCTACTATCGGAAACAATCTCTTCAAACCCTTTGACGTTTTCGAAGATAGCAGAAGCTGCATCTCGCAGACTTTCGCTCATATCATCGCTCAATGTGAATGATTCATGCTCAAAATGTCGCAGCGTGACTGAAATTTGGTGTATGAGTCTTTGACGACTTTGATCATCTTTCGATCGCATAAGCCGGGGCAATGAAACGACCCAATCATGAAGGCTGCTTTTGAGGATATCAGACAGGACTTGATCAGAGGAAAGTACTTGATTGAAGTCGGCGAAGGCTTCATTTTGAAATGCTTCATGGCTCTCGAGTGTGACGATCGTTTCGATGGCCATCCCTGTGCAATTGGACAATGATGACCGACAGTCTTGTATGACGCAAAGACACAAGTTCAATAGAGCTCTTTGGACTTCTAATTTGTCATGATACCGAAGTTTGAAGACATTAGCGAGGGCAATTTTCAACTGGGCAGATGTAGCAACAAGCCAAGGAGTAGAGCGCACTGTAGCAGCTTGACTTGTACCGTCACTCACAGGGGCTTCATCTGGAAGATTGCCCGTGTTTCGATCGCTTAACAGACGCGTCGTTATGGCTGTGAACACCTGCAAGCCCCTCTCAACAACTCGATACAGAGGTCGATGACTACTACTTGGTGTCAATACTTTGGTAAGCGATGAAATCATTCTTGGGAGGAAGCTTGCAAGAGCGTCATCATCATCTAACGCGCTGTTCAGGGAGTTTAGTGCAACGAGAGATTGTAGCTTGATCTGGTTCGAGGCACTGTCTGTCAGACTATCCAGAATGACGAGGACGGCTTCGCCAAGCGCGGGTATGTTCGCAGAGGAAGTCAAAGATGATCTACCAGAGCGTGTATGGGAGGCTTCAGTGAAGAGCTCAGCCAGACATTGGAGGGCCAGGGCTTGGAGTTCCTCTGAGGTTGCCGCGAGGCCATTGTGGGCAGAAGAGGGTTTGGCTAGGAAGGTGAAGAGGATAACAAGCTGTCCAGATAGCGCAGGCTCAAATCCGCCTCCCCAGCCAGCGCAAAGCAGAGAGGAGATGCACTGCAGACACAGCTCCATGGCGCGAACGGGCACTTGGCGCGATGCCCTGAGCACTTGAGAAATGGGGACAAAGGCATACTCGGCAAGCTTTGCATCCAGCAGGCCTGGTGTCGTGGTGACAGACTGGAGTGTGCTGAGCAGGTCGGTAAGAGCGCAGACCAGATGCTGTCTGGCGCTTGGCGTGGCAGAGAGATGCGCCGTGACGTGCAGCAGGCGGACGCATGGCTGCTTCAGCTGGCGAGCAAGTCAGTGGCTGCTGGTGAGGGCGGCGGGACTGAGTACCTGCTGGAAGGCCTGCTGTCTGTCCATGCTGCCGTCTCGCGCCGTCCTGCTGGTGTGGAGCAAGTGTGGTGTGGCAGGCGTGGCAGCCGACCTACTGTGCAGGAGGCAAGGCGGCGATGGACGGGCGTCGGGGAGTGAATGGGTGCGCAGGGGCCATGCATCAGAAGGAGTGTGCTGCGGCGGCCCGTCACGTGAGCGCGTCATGCTTAAGACTAATGTACGTGACTGCTTAGGCACGAAACATACTAGTCCAGCACGTCACGTCGTCAAGGGACGGTGGTACCGGGGCCAGGCCGCCAGTCCTCGACACGCATCGTCACCACGACCGCGTCGCGCCGCGCCCGACGACACGTCCTCGACGCCCGCGCGCCCGCCGCCCCATCGCCAGTGCATTGCCATTGCCGTTGCCAGGGCCATCTCCGTCCCAGTTCCCATTCCCATTCCCATTTCCGATCCCATTCCCATTCCCATTCCCATTTCCGATCCCATTCCCATTTCCATTCCTATTCCTATCCCCGTCCCCATTGTCGATTCCGCCGTCGCTGCAGAGCACCCGTCCGAGAGCAACGCCGTCGCACGCGGGCCGCCACGCGACATGGCTCCGCGCAGTAGGCGAAGCGCTGCCGCCGCGCCCGAGGTCGTCGACGAGGACGAGGAGCAGGCGCAGGACGGGCAGGACGGGCAGGAAGAGCAGCACGGGCAGGGCGGCGCCGCACGCCTGCGGTTCAAGCAGCCCCTCGTCGGGCGGCCGGGCAGGCCCATCACCGTCAGCGATCTGCTCACGCGCCTCAAGGCCCTCCTCGATGAGCTGCACACGCTGGACCAGGAGGAGGCGCACCGCGAGTCGCTCATGCCCGTCGCCCAGGAACTCGCCCACCAGAGCCTGCTGCAGCACAAAGACCATGGCGTGCGCGTCTGGACCGTCTGCTGCATCGTCGACATGCTCAAGCTTTTCGCGCCAGACGCTCCCTACCCGGCCTCCAAGCTCAAGGTACGCCCGCAACGACCCTTTCTTCGGGCCTGCTGCTGACCGCCCCGCACAGGAAATCTTCTCCGTCATCATCTTCAAGATGCTGCCCCTCCTAGCCGACCCCTCGCATCCCTACAACACACAGCACATGTACGTCCTCCGCTCGCTCGCCGAGTGGAAGAGCATCCTGCTCATCAACGAGATCCCTGGATCCGACCAGCTCACCTCGGCCCTCTTTACAACCTGCTTTGACGTGCTCTCCGGGCCATACAGGAGCGACACAGCCGATGAGTTGAGCAAAAACGTCGAGCATAACATGACCGAGGTGCTCTCCACCATCGTAGACGAGGCCCCTGCCATTACACATGATGTCGTGGATGTTGTCGTCGCGCAGTTCCTCTGGGCTGACCCCGTCACACTGGGAGCCTCTGCCAAGAGCAAGAAGGGCGCGCAAGTGGACGCAAAACAGTCAACACTTCGCCGTAAGGAGGCCCCGCCTGCATACAACATGGCAAAGAACGTCTGCAACGCATATCCGGAGAAGATGGCGAGGCTTATTGGCAACTACTTTAGCTCTGTCATCGTCGACTTTACAAATGCTGGCAGTGCCTATCGACGAGACCTCGCCGACGAGCAAATTTCCAAAGCTCCTTCTGACGACGATCTCAACGAGGCAAGCAAGGCCCACCGACTTCTTCGCGAGCTTTGGAAATGCTGTCCCGGTGTCTTGCAGGATATTATCCCTCATTTGCAGGATGAGCTGGCCACAGAAAATGTGCAACTACGACAGCTCGCTACGGAAACTTTTGGTGACATGATTTCAGGCATCGGCGCTGCTGGTCCGCCTCCGAAGCCTGAGTTCGACCCTGCTGCATACCCATCACAAAGCTTGTCACGCTCCGAGGCTTTGGGAGCGTTCGATTTCCTCACAACTCCTGCTTCTATCAATTCGTTTCCTACTCAATATCCTGTGGCCTATCACGCGTTCCTCCAGCGCAAGAATGACAAGTCTGCTATAATTCGAGCTTCATGGACCACTGGCATTGGCCGCATATTAATGACCTCAGCTGGGGGAATAGGACTTGATCCCGAGGAGGAGCAGAGGCTTCTTAAATCCTTCGCTGAGTGCTTCATTGACAGCGATGACAAAGTGCGTTTAGCTGCCGTCAAAGCTGTGGAACACTTTGACTTCAACAACATTGTTCGTAAGCTCGGCAGTAACGGTGCTATGTCAGATGCGGGTTCCATTCTTGCGAATCTTGCGGACAGGGTCAAGGACAAGAAGAAGGAAATTCATGCGGAGACGATGCGACTACTAGGGAAGTTATGGGGTGTAGCAGTGGGCGCCATCACTGAAGGGAATGAGGTGGTGAAGCAATTACTCGGACAGATACCCTCGCGCATCCTGGAAGCATGTTATGTTAACGACCCGGAAATCAACGTTCAGGTCGACTTGGCCCTATACGAATCTCTGCTACCGCTGGGATATCCGCCCCTGAAAGCAAGAACAACCTCCAGCGGAAACTCCCAGCAGGTCAAAGATAGCCAAGGCAATGGTGAGCAGGGTTACACAGAAGCAGACTTGGACAAGATCCGAGCCGAAAGGCAGCTTGTCCTCGTCAATGGGCTAGAGGAAAAAGCTAAAAAGGTCTTCTTTGCGAAACAGGCCAACCAAGCTCCTGGCGTTGCATTTATGGAGCATTTCTTAAAATACTGCGAAGAGTTTAATGGCGGTGTATCGGACAAGGGGGCGAAGAGTACCAAAGATAAGCTTGAAGGGCTCATAGCTTATTACGCAAAGACTTTGCCAGACCCATCACGGGCCAGGGATGATCTATGGAAATTTGCGAAGGCTCACGACCGTCGTGCGTATACACTAATACGTTTCTGCATGGACCCCACCAGCGATTATAAGAGGGTCTTTAGATCGATAGTAAGACTCTATCCATCGCCGTGTAGGATCTACTGACAATACGGCAGAAAGAGTTCCGCAGGCGGATCGAGGACGGGCCAGGCTCTGCGCTGCTAGACACGTTGACGCCACTACTTTATCGAGTGAGTCTATTATGCTACAACAAGAGTCATGTACCAGCAATCATCGAATACACCCGGACCGACAGCAGAGGTTTGGGCACGACCGCCCATGAGATGCTCAAAGAGATTTCTACGAAGCATCCCAAAGTCTTTTCAACACATGTGAAGGACCTCTGCAAGACTCTCGAAAACGAAGCTCCAACTGCGAAAACATCGAACCCGCCTGGTGCAGTCGACGATCTGAAAGCGTGCGCTGCGTTTGCAAAGAAATTCCCTGCCGATGTACCCATGAACACAAAGGATAATCGAAAATTAGTTCAAAGCTTTCTCAATTTTGCATTATACGGCAAACCACCACAGGCTGCGAAACACGCAATCACGATCATCATGCACAGCGACAACAAGAAGGAGCTACATGCGAAGGAAATCTTGACGAAAAGCATCAAGGATTTTCATTACGGGAGTGATCATTGGCTCACAAAACTGGCAGCATTGAGTCAATTGGTCTTACTTGCCCCAGCTGAATGTGAGGAAGACATGGATACCATTGTCGAGATTGCGATTCAGAAGGTTTTGCAGCGCCCACACGCGATCTGTGCGGAGGCGACGGCGGAATGGATGGACACGCCTGATGCAGATATCCAAGGTCGAGCGTGGGCACTCAAAATTCTTGTCAATCGACTACGCGCAGACCCCGTTGATTCAACTCTGAACGAGGCGGCCGAGCATACGTACGCTCTGTTGAACCGGCTGATCAAAGAGAATGGTGAGGGTGCAGACGACGGTCATACCCCTGAAGGTCATAAATCCCGTCAGCGACTACTGGCTGCCAAATCGTTGCTTAAGCTGTCATGCATGAAACGCCTTGATAGTTTGTTGACTCCGGAGGGTTTTGTTCAATTAGCACTTGTCACACACGATCTTCGACCGCAAGTACGCAAAGGCTTTGCTGACAAGTTGATGAAGTACCTTGGTCAAGGTCGTCTGCCACCCCGATTTTACACGATCTTGTTCTTCTTGGCACATGATCCAGACAAGGGAATCAAGACCAGCACCATGACGTGGCTTCGATCGCGTCGTGTTGCATTCGCAGCGCGCAAAGAAACAGAGACAGTACTTGAGATAGTCTTTGCTCGTCTGCTCAGTCTGCTTGCACACCATCCGGACTTTGATCGCGAGCATGACACGCTGAAGCTCATGTCTGAGTATATCCTGTTCTACTTGCAATGCGTTGCGACACAGGACAACTTGTCATTGATTTTTCACGTCGCACAACGCGTTAAGGGGGTCGCTGATGGGATAGCACCATCGCGAGAAGCTGACCAAAACCTGTACGTCTTGTCGGATTTGGCTCAGGCGTTGATTCGAGCATGGGAAGACACGAATGGTTGGACAATCCAATCTTGGCCTGGCAAGATGAAACTCCCATCTGGCATTTTTCGACCTCTAGAGAGTCATGAGCGAGCTCAAGAGATCGCGCAGAAAATCTGGATAAACGAAGATCTGGTTGATGAGCTTGAACCTCTAGTGCGCAGAGCCGTTCGAAACAAAAAGCGCAAGGCTTCTGACGGTGATGAGAAGCCGCGTAGAAAGGCTAGAGGTGAAGGAGCAATCAAGGAAAGAAAGGTCAAGACTGAACGACCTGCAAAAATTTCCAGGAAGAGGCAAAGAATTGACGACGATGAAGATGGAGATAATATGAATAACGAAGTCGCACCTACTGGCGGGCCGCGTAGAAAGAGTGGTCGCCAAAGTACTATTCATAAAAGCTATGCCGAAGTGTCAAGTGACGAGGAGGATGACGACGTGGTGGCTGTCACAGAAAAAGTTTATGATGACGAAGAGGAAGAGGAAGGAGAAGGAGAAGGAGAAGAGGGAGATGACACCGATGAAGATGAAGAGAAGGAGGAAGAAGAAGAGGTTAAAGGAGGAGGACATGAGGGCGAGGACGACGCCTCTGTAGCCGAAGAGGAACTGTCAAGAGTTCCTGAAGTCGACGTTGAAACGGAGACACCTGCAGCTAGAGACGAGAAGAAGAAGGCCAAAGGGGAAACAAACTCCGCACAGGAACGCTCAACACATTCGGAAACGCCTGCAAGAACAAGACGGAGTAGAGCTACTGTAGAGGCGAATGGTGCTAGATCGTCCCCAGCTGCTTCTAAACGCAAGGCTGTAGAGCCATCCAAGCAAGCAAGGCCAGCGAAAGCCACGAAGCTGACATCTAGGACCAAGGCCAACTTGAAGGTCGCAGAGGCTGCTTCTTCCAGCCCCACCATCAACGGCGCAGGATCTGTTCGGCGTAGTGGACGCACACGTGGCTGATATTATGTTAATGTTCAATACCACTTTTCTAGCTCTGACATATAACCGGTTACGGCCAAGATTTTACCATGAAGAGCACTTTGTTAAGGCGTTGAGGGGAAAAAAGGATTTGCAAGCGTGCTAAGGGCGGCGTCTCTGACTTTCTTTTTTTAATCAAGCGTGCGCCAGTATGATACCTGTATAGTCATGGTCTGCCAGATGATGGGGAAACGAGAGAAATGTGCAGAGCGTGGAATGTGAGTGTAGGATACAAGAGACGGAGAAAGAGAATGCAACACATCACGTAGTCCGCTCTCGAGCCGCGTGTGACACGTGTTCTGCCCCACGATTCACTTTTCCGATTTCACTGTAATCATCACTGGTATTGGAAAAATTTCAGGTCGGCACTACATAACTTGCCGGAAAGAGACCTTTTGTGCCGCAATACACACCCCAGTACCAATCGCCGTTGATGTCAGCTGCTTCACGGAGTTCGGCGCCTCGTGGGAAGGCCACTTCATCTACCACGCCCTCTTCAGGCCAGTATCCCCATCGTGCTGTCAGTCTCAAGCCGGCCCCTCCGTCCGGTGGAAATCGTGAGAGTCTTGAACTATTCGCCGTCTTTTCTTCGTCGTCCTTGAGGGCGTAGCCGCCAACGAGCTCGCGGACAACGATACGCCTCTGGCCACCATTACGGTCCTCAAACCCTACTACTACCATGCGATGACCGCGGAGACACTTGCGCCAGCCATTGATTCCGTCTTCTTTACTGATGCGGCCAGAAACGACGAGCTTGTGATAGCAGCTCATGCAGACGTCATAATCACCACTGTTGCATTTCAAGCAGTGGTAGCGTGTGTGAGAAGGTGGGATAGATGAGCTACAAACATTGCAAAGTGTCGTGAATGTTAGAGGCCGGAAAATGGACTTTGCGATTGTAAAGTATCCTGGTCCCCGCATGATGGACGCTGATTTTGGTGTTGACGGCGGAGTAGTCAGCGCCGCTCCCTGGCCTAGCGGTTTAAGAAATGTGTCATCTTGAGGTGCTGGAGGCGCAGAAGGGGAAGTATCATTGTTCGAGGACGTTCTTCTTTCCTGTGTGGCGACAGGGGTTAGTGGATGAGTGCAGTGACGTCCTGTATTAACACAATCATTGCAATATCCCCAGTCTCCATTGTTGCAATAATCACACTTCCAGTAACATGCATTGGTATTTGTTTTGCACATGTCACAAAATACACCGGCTTCTAATCGATCAGCGGGGTCATGGTCACTCTGGAGCAAGTATGGTGGTGTAATTGATTCGGTCAAGGACGATGTAGGTCTCCGGTACCGGTGGCCGATGAGAATATGCGGGTGATCGTGATCTGGGGGATATCCTCCTTCTGGTGCCTGCCGCTCGTATCGTTCCCATGCCGTCCAACCAAAGCCAAACCAGTGGTTGCAACCTCGACCAGTTTGGTAACAGCGAAGGCACAAATTATAGGCACCGTCATCACAGCGCGAACAATTGTAGTGGAGGTCGTACTGGATGTCCTGCACGCCGCAGCGTTGGCAGGAAATGGACGGCTCGGTGTACTGAGTAGCTACAAGAGGCTCGTCCACGGGAGACTGCCGCAGAAGAAGATTATGCGCGGAGGGCTCCGTTGTGGAGCGGTTGATGGCTGGAGCAGATATTGGAGGTTGAGCAGTGTTATTAGAAGCAGGATCTGGGTCCTGGTACAGGGAGATGTTGAATCCTGCTTCCCGTGGCGAGTTGGGAGTTGAAGCAGTATGCAGGGCATTACGAAACTGCTGGCGAGCATCCAATCTGCTCCCTTGAGAAAGATCAGACTGCCGTCTCCGAGTCGCGGGAGGCGTGCCAGACGCGGACGGGCGTTCAGCCCCGGTGTCGAGCTGTGCAGAAAGAGCAGCGGGCCGGTCTGTCCTGGCACCTGCGCGTGCGCTTCCCTGGCTTGAGGAGCGCAGTCGATGGGCCGGCCGGCTGCGGTTGGCAGCGTCTATCAGGCCAGGGCGCGAGATGGGCGGACCTGCAGCACTCTGGGGCGTAACAGCGCCGCTCTCGGGACGGCCATGGAGTCTCCTCGAGGCCTCGTCGTCGCCGCGGGCGGCGGGACTGCGCAAGGGCAGGGCCAGCGACGGAGACGAGGCGCTGGGCAGGCCGTCGCGCGCCAGACGGTCGCGGCGCTCTCTGCGGTCTCGCTGGCGCTCCGCCTGTCTGTCGGCCTGGCGCCTGCGCACGGCTTCGGCGATGCGCTCCGTGATCTCCTCCTCCTGGGCGAGGCCGATCTGGGTCAGGTCCATGCCTTCGGCCATGAGCTCCTCGAGCACCTGGTGGACGAGGTCCTCGTCGACGTCGCCGGCATCGAGCTCGGAGGCGCTCAGCAGCGAGCGCAGGCTCGACTGGTGCTCGATGGCGCGCGGCGGGACGGCTGCGCGTGCAGGCGAGGTGCCGACGGGCGTGTGGCTGGGGGAGCGGCGGGCGGTGCGGCTGGGGCGAGCGTCTCTGCTGGGGGAGCGAGGGGCGTGGCGGCTGGGGCGAGCGTCTCTGCTGGGGGAGCGAGGGGCGGTACGGCTGGGGCGAGAGTCTCTGCTGCCGTCGCGGCGCCGCAGCTTGGGCAGCACCGAGTCGCCCGGGCGGAACCTGTCGCGGTCGGCCTTCCTCTCCGCCTCGCTCTTGCCGCGGCCCGGGTTGGCGCGCAGGAAGATGTCGAGCAGAGTGGTGACGGTGGCATTGGGCTGCGTGGAGCGCACCGAGGCGCGGCAGGCGGGGCAGGTGTACGGGTGGAGGGACGTGGCCGTGGCCGCCTGGAAGGCAAACCACTCCTTGAGGCACGCGCCGCAGAAGGTGTGCAGGCAGTCGAGCAGCGTGAGCGGATGGTAGAGCACGTCGGTGCAGATCTGCGCGGCCCGGGTGTCAGCAACAGCTACAGCAACAGCTACAGCATCAAGAAGAGTAGCAGCACCACCGCCAGCAACACACCAGCGACACCTCCCGAGTCCCCAGTCCCCAGTCCCCAGTCCCCAGGGCCACTCACCGAGCACGTCAGCTCCCTCTCCAGGTCGCCCTGCACGCCGCCAGCGCTCGTTGCCTCCGCCATGGTGTGCGCCGGCCTGGAGGTCGACGAGGGACGCGGTGCTGCCGGCTGCGCTGTGTGCAGTCCAGCTCCACACACGGGCAGCAGGTTTCCCAGCTAGCTGGCAACACGCGGTATGCGGTCAGCACCCCATGCTGCATGCAGGCACTTGGCCAGTCCACCAGCGCTGTCGTCCGAGACCCGACGAGCTGCCAACGCATCTACCATTGTACCTACACCGAGTCTGTACCGCCATCTGCCGCCCGTCGTCTCACACCAATCCGTCCACTTCCAATTCTGCCATGGTGGCTGTGGCGAGGAGACGACGTGGTCCCGGACCCCAGGAGACCCTGCCAGCTCCGGCGTCACGTGACCCTTTCCTCTTCAGTCCCCTGCCCCCGCACACCAAACACCCCGCATGTTTGATGTCTCGTTTCATCCATGCTACATATCTCCGTACAACGCCATACTCTCCCTTCCCGTGCTCTTTCGAAACTCGCGATCCCTGCCTCCGACTCTCGCTGGCACGATCTGGTTACCCAGGTGTTCACCTCTCTTGAGTCCAAAGTTTCAACGACTGCCAAGACTGCCAAGCGCATGGCTCTCGAGGACCGATGTGCAAGGCGTACGAAGTGTAACTAGACGTGCTAGACTGTTCATATATGGCAAGCATATCTTTGTGCATTCAAAGCAAGTATTCATCGAGACATGGTCAACCTAAACAGCACGCTGATATCCGCCCTTCATTCAACATCTCCCACAAACAAATATATATACCCGTCCCCAATCTTGGACATTTACCATGTTATCTACAAAATCAATCATTAGAGGCGGCAATCCATGACCAGCACAGCGCCCTCAACCATCCTCTCCTCCGAACCTGCCTTGTATTACTCATCAATCGTTGTCCGATCAGCTAGGTAGTCGCGGCAGCAGGAGCAGCTCCCTTACCCGCTTGACCCTTGCTCTGGCCCTCCTATTGCTGGCTGCTGGCCTTTGCTGCTCCATTGGCAGATGCTTGGCTGTTCTGTCCTTTGCCCGTACCCTGATTACCGGCGGTGCTCTCAGTACCAGCGGTGCCCTGAGCACCCTGGGTACCTTGAGTGTCAGTGGTGCCTTGTGTGCCCTGAGTCCCAGTCGCGCCCTGATTACCAGTCGTGCCCTGAGTCCCAGTCGTGCCCTGAGTCCCAGTCGTGCCCTGAGTCCCAGTCGTGCCCTGCGTGCCCTGAGTACCAGCCGTACCCTGCGTGCCCTGAACGTTCTGACCCTGCTGCACGCCCTGTTGGGCGGTCTGCGACCCGGTCTGAGTTCCAGTGGTACCTTGAGCACCGCCAGTGTTAGGATTGACACCAGCGACTTGCTGTCCGTTGCCTGCAGCAGTCCCAGCAGTGGGCCCCTGTTGGACGCCATTCTGGACCAGACCGTTGCCAGTTCCCGCGGCCAAAGCCTGAGCTGCGGCGAATGCAGCAGCAGGGCTACCAGCGGGCTGGCCTGGCTGAGTAGCACCGGTGCCTAGGATAGTATTAGCACAAATCTAGTGGAAGCGAAACTACGCCATGTCAAAACTCACCCTGAACGCCACCAGCAACACCTGTCTGGTCACAAACAGTAGGCCGGACAGCCTGAGAAGAGGAGCCAGTGGAAGCCATGTAGGCATCAATGTTGGGAAGAACTGACTTGGTCAGTAATTTTACGACAATTCTAAATTTGCTGTTATGCTTACCGTTGACGCAGCGGTTCTGGTTGATCAAGTCAATGTTGCCCACCGCAGCCGTACCCTGAATAGACATCTGCTGAAGCTTGTCGACGACATCCTGGAATGCGCCTCCAGTAGCGAGGGTGCTATTGGCGGCAATAACGTTGGGCTGGTTGCCGTTGGCAGCATCTATAATTGCCTTGTGGTTCAACTCGTCCACCTCGGCGTTAAATGCAACCGTAGCTGCCTGCTTAAAGGCTACGTTGTTCTGGATGCCTTTACCAGTATTAAGGAAGTTTGAGACCATGGAAGTATCTGCCATCCAGTTGGACACGGCAGTGGCCAGGTCGTTGGCGCTGGGTGTCTGCCCATTCTGAATTCCAGCACCGGCCCCTGTAGGATTGTTCTGTGTGCCTTGTCCATTCTGAACGCCAGTCTGTTGGCCGTTCTGCTGGCCATTCTGAACACCCTGCTGAACGCCTTGTTGCCCTTGCTGCTGGGTTTGCTGGCCACCATTTGTGGCACCTGTTTCGGCATTACCGCCCCTGACCTGGGCGTAGGGAGCAGCATACACTGCTGAGGTGAGAAGCGAGGCGATGAGAATGTACTTCATATTGAAAGATGAGTTGATCTACCAGATGGAAAAGAGTGTTAGAAAACAAGAGCTTCAAGGAAAGTGAAAGATGCCGAATAGAAGTTATTACTCTGTAATGAACGAGGAACCAGTCCGATGCTTTCGGGAAAGGTGCCAGCAGGCGAGCTATTTGTATGCTTGTCTGTACCGGGCCGGGGAGCGCACTAGAAGCGCATACTAGTGGATGCAGGCAAAGTCGTTGCGGCATATTGAATAGAGGCATTCTGGAACACAGTGAAAAAGTATGCATTGGCAGTAATTGCTTTGGAGAGTCGTTTGTGCATTGGGACCGTCTCGAAGTGTGCTAGGTCGTGCATCAGACCACCTTGCGCAGCTCCGTCCTACCAAACAGAAGGATCAGAGGCTGATCTCCAAACGCAAACACGATGTTCTACTAGCATCACCATGCTTTGAAACTACGAACATTAGTCAATGCTGTTTTAAGTCCCGGTGTCACAGTCTGGGTGGCGTCTGGAAAGTGGTTTCGCATGTCTTGGCGCGCAAAGCTTAGTGGAGATCATCAGATCTTGTCTACCTTTCCAAGGTTGTCCCTCCACACAGTCCATGCTCGTGGCATTACAGCATCCACATCCGCGTACGGACATGGTGCGAAGCTCATCCTTGCCAGATGGTACACATACTTTGAAAGCCCTACCAGATTATTTGTCCGACTTGCACAGTGTCTGACCATGAATTACCTGGATTGCATCCTGTGAACTCCTTCTGTAACACACTCAGACACCTACTATCCAGTGTCGTGCTCCCTAAGACTGAGACCGTAGATTTTTTTTATCGTCGTCATTGTTTGAAGTACGGTGCTTTGTTACCAACGTCCATCGCAATATGACACTATCAGTACAATATGAATCAAGCAACTTCGTAATCGATGCGAAAAGAATACAGATTGGAGAAGCCAAAGGCAAAATGTAAGGATAACCGCTCATCCCGTCCGTCCATATCCAGCAGGGCAACATGATAGAAACGGAGGAGGTGAGGGAAACTAAAACGACACTGCGCATCAACACCGCGCGCGCTAAGCAAGCATGAAGCTACACGTGATAGGCTACACAAACTCAGATTTCTGCTTTATATCTTGCCAAGACTCTCTGCTCAACCGGATTGTCTTGGTTCCGAGTCCATGTCAGTCACGATCTTGCGAATAATCCTTGCTGGGTTGCCCGCAACAACGGTGAAGTTCGGGACATTCTTCGTAACGACACTGCCGGCACCCACTGTACTACCCCGCCCGATGACAACGCCTGGGAGGATGCTGACGTTGCCGCCTATCCAACAGTCTTCGCCAATGTGAATCTCTTTACCAAGCTCTGGACCACGAGTGCCGTCCCGCACTGCTGGGTCTAGGGGATGTGTTCCAGAATAGAACGACACGTTTGGACCGACAAGAGTGCGAGAACCAATCGAGATCAAGCATGTGTCAAGGAAGACCGAATTGAAGTTGATGAAGACATTGTCCCCAAGACGTACATTATAGCCGTAGTCCATGGCCAAAGGAGGCTCAATCCACGGGTCATTCTCAAACTGCTTGTCGTCTTCGTCTGATGAAGCGGCTTGCGGAGGCAGCGGGGTCCTGTCCTGGATGATACTGACGTGTGTGAGAGGAGGAAGACGGGTGATTCGATATTTCCTACTCTCGAAACAGCTCGGTAAGCTTGCGACGCGGCACTTCGCCGGCATTGTTGTAACGGGCGCAGGCATGTTTACACCGTGCACGCTCTGCCACCAGCTCCGGCGTGAAGGCGTGGTAGAGCTCTCCACGAGCCATGCGCTGCTTGTTCTCAGACAGTGCCATTTGTGTCCCAAAGCAGCACAGTCCGGGTGCAGAAGTCTACTGACGTGATTGGTAGTATATGTGTCTGGGCCAGTCCCCTGCTGCTGGAGGTTGGAATCGACTTGGAGAATGTTGAGTTTAAGCTTGTGGCGCCCCGGCACTAGTGCAAATGGGAGCTAGCGTGACGACCCTAGATAACCGCCGCGACCAGGCCCTGCGTCGCGGACAAAGGTGTACGGCACAATACGAAGACACCACCACGGGTGTGCTATTGTTCAGTCTCTGGAGTCCGTCGGTGCGCTGTCTTGCTTTTGACCGCCGCTTCCTCCCCGCTGAACATGCCGTGAACCTCGCAGTCCCTGCCGAATCGCTCGACTCTGCCCACCTTGTTTGCGCCATTGCTTCTCACGTTTCGCTCGCAGCGTCAAGTATCGCCATGACTTTGTCCAGCGACCGGCTACAACACGGCGGGACGTATACCCCGGAACCCGACGCCAGAGAAGACACCAGCACAACGGCAGTGGGCGCCGACTTCTACCCCCACGGCAAGCGCTCGCTGTCTGGGATTGCTGTGCGTGGCTTTTGCCTGGGAATGACCGCTGTGCTCGGCTTCGGGCTCTGTGCGATCCTGGTGTACCACGACAGTCATCTGTGGCGGCCTTGCTTCTTCATGGGCGTCCTGGCCGTCTTTCACTTCCTCGAATTTTACATCACGGCGGCGTACAACACGCCCATCGCATATGTCTCCTCCTTTCTCCTCACCAACGGCAGTGCCTACCGCCAGGCCCATACTGCTGCCCTCATCGAGACCTGCTTCACATCTTATTTCTTGCCTGCGTGGCAGGATCGCTTTCACGGATTGTTGCTCATTGCTGCCGGAGTGGTCATGATCGCTGTGGGACAGACGGTCCGTAGTATAGCCATGGCACAAGCGGGGACCAACTTCAATCATACTGTGCAGTCCAAGAAAACTGCTGGGCACGAGCTGGTGACGACAGGCTTGTATGCATACTGTCGGCACCCTTCTTACTTCGGCTTCTTTTGGTGGGGCATCGGCACTCAGGTCGTGATCGGCAACACCATCTGCTTACTTGCTTATGCCGGGGTATTGTGGTACTTTTTCTGGAAGCGGATCAGCCGTAAGCATCCCTTTCATTTGCTCAATGCACCACTTCTAGAGCTAATCAGAAATATAGATGAAGAGAAGCATCTCGTGGCCTTTTTCGGCGATGATTACAAGGCGTATCGGGCGAGAACAAGAGTTTGGATACCTTTTGTAAGATGACAGTCACAGCTATCTTTTTAAGATTACACCAACTCTACAGCATATTCAGAAGCAAGCTATGCTGTCTAAGCAATTAGTCCATTTCTTGATATCGATAAAAATAAAACAAAGATTCATGAATCCACTAAAGTATTGTGCACCCTTTCATAAACAACCATGTATACCCAACAGCTTCACAGGCATGAATGGCAACGTGACAGGTCAAATCAATGACTGCAAAAAACAACATGTTCATGTTCCCCTCGATCTACAGATTTCAATTCACGGTGCTGACTGTCAAAACCTGCATCTCAACCTTCTAACCCTGAGGTGCGTGACATGAGCTGACTCTGAGACTTGAGATCGCGTTTCCGGAGTTTTTCTTCAACAGCGTGCTTTTCCGTTCAATTCTGTATCTAACATAAGACCTGTGAAAATTTGCCTTGGGACATACGCTTACTGCACATCGACCTTATCCCAGCGTCTTCGCGCTGTCGAAACACCTCCGCGATGAGAAATTTAATCGCTTGCTTCTGATGCTTATCCATGACAGAAGATAGGGTGATTGGTAATACTTCGAGGTCAACCCCATATTCCACCATGATCTGATCGCCATATGTACATAGTCTGAGGAAGACATTGTAGTTTTGAGTTCGAGTAGCAATACTTTGACGCTTTCGAAATTGAAACAAGCACAATCTACTTCAAGCCTTGGAACATATTTTTAACACTCAGCGAGTAGCTATGAGCGTAGAACACCAATTGCGATAAGAAGCGAGCCACTGTGACAGCGTTCGATATAGAGTCCTGCCTCGTCCGGTGTCCGTCTGAAGTCCAATTGACCGGGGATGGGACACCTCCTTTACATGCTTCTTGCCACAGGAATCGTCAAAGGCAAGGTAAAGACTGCGATCCTTTCACAAAAAGCGCGCAGCTTGCATGACACGTGGAATGCATAGGCAGTGGAACAAGTAAACACGTCATGCTCGTGCCATGATGTCCTAAAGTCTTAATTTCAAGCTGTCATTCATTTCTTAGTTGTATATCAATGGATGGTATAATCTAAAGATGGCCGTGTTTGTTCTTTGTAACCGCTGGATCTTTGCAGAGATTCCTAGTCCTTTGAGAAATGCTTTTTCAGCCAAGACTCAATCCTATCCGCCACCTCCTGAGGCTTCTCATACGGCACCCAATGACCCGCATCGATCATCTCAGCTTGTTCCAGCTCAGGTAAAAGACCTGCTTGAATGGAGGGGATTAGACCTTCGGGTCGGCACACCGGGTCTTGCTTGGCCCCAATGTACAGTACAGGTACTTTCACGGTGTCAACGCCCTCAGGAAGATTCTTGTCGGCCTCGTGCTGGTGATTTTCGTTCGTGGCGACGTACCATTTCTGGGGACCCTCGAAACCATCACGTGCCATGCGATTGATGAATGACTTCTTGAATCCTGGGTCCTGTGCATATACACGCAGTTCGATGTCAAATTTGTCCTCGCTGGTGAGAAATTCCCGCAAAGCGTTGGGCTTGGTGAACATTTCCAGCATGGTGCCCCCCGAGCCGTGCATGGCGTGGTATATACGGTCTAGATTCTTCTCGAGGAGACTGGGGCCGTCAGGTGCTGCGAAAACTGACCAGTACGACAATAAGGGATGGCCAAAGGTCTTCTCGGTGAAACTGTTATAGCTATCTAAATCAAAGGGTTGGCGAGCGGGAGCCATGTATGGAACATTGAGATTGATCAAGCCGGCCACACGGTCTGGGAAGTAGTTATACAAGCGTGAGGCGGCGCCGGAGCCCCAATCATGGCCTATCGAGATGACTTTGCTGTGACGCTCGGCGTCGATGATTTCAACGAGATCTGGAATCATCACATCCCATTTGTACTTCGTGATATCAGTCGGTTTATCTGTCCCGTCATATCCTAGCAAGTCTGGAATGATGATCGGATGTCGTGTCGAACGCAGAGGTTCTGCAACCTTCTGCCACATGGCAGCATGATCAGGCCAACCGTGTAGGAAACAGAGTGCCGGGAGAGACGATTCACCATCCGCTGTATAGTATGTATACAGGAGGCCTCGAGAAGTTCGGAGCGTTTTTTTCTCGAATGAATCCATGCTAAAAACACCCATATTGTTGCGGTCTTTGGAAGAGTCCAGGTTTCGGAAGTTGAGAAGTTGTACTGGTTTGCGGGGAGATAGTGCACTACTTATGCAAATGCTATCGGCAAGCAGAAAGGGCCGACCATATCACATTAATATGATACAATGAGTCAGCGATGCAGTGTGATGTATCGATCACTGCAACAAGCAGCTCAGTAACTTTGGATATGTTTACCTCGGGATCCAGCGACCTCTATGGCTAGTCTACGTATTCCTTACAGCTTTACCAAACTTCTAGGCCGCTTTCTTGAATCTCGTATCAATATCAAACGGGCACGAACATGACGTATGCGACTGCAAGGATGACAAGTTTGTAACTTGGCTGTTTTACGGGCTTAGTGCTACATGGACCATCCAGAAAGAGAAGTTGCCAAGAAACCGTGCGTCACAAATCTTACTCTATCCCAGCAACCATACTGATGGTCAGCTGGCGAGGCTCTCGCGTAACCATCAGCTAGCCTTGATCACATGCTTTCAGAAGCAACAAGCTGCAAGATCAGGTACAGCACATAGTTGTTCTGGGGAAGGCACAATGATCAGCAGGGAATAGACTCCTGTGGGTGTCTTTTTTTTGGTAAGACCAATGCATATATTTGGCGCGTAAACGGTCTATATCGATGTCACAGAAACATGAGGCCTACCTATGTCGCTTCATCTTTGTTCTCCTGTTGTCAGCTGGTCTTCTCAATGAATTGGTATTAGAGACGTCTGTCGACAAGGCCAGGCCAGTGGCTGATGACAGGCTATCGCTTTTATGAGAGCGGCTGCCACTCTTATACAGTGGGATTTATGGGTATAGTACTATTAGCAACACATGGTTGAACCACTGGCTCTTGGTCATCAATCGAAAATTGGACTTTGCTGTGTTCCGGAGTGCGGGTTGTGATCGTGGGCAACAGTGCCTCGGTAGTCCCGAAGTAGGTACTGATACGGTACCGGTAGTCCACCAATGCTCTCTCATGGTAGACGACTTAATCACAATTCCGACAAATATGGTAGCAACACGGAGATCAACGCGTCAATCAGCGACCGCAGCGCCAAAGTATAACGAAGAAAGCTTCTCCTCCACTGAGAACAGCGCGTCGGAACGCAATAGTGCAAGAGCTACGCGTCGCAAACGCGCACGTTCCAATGACCATGAAGTAGCGGACGAAATCGCTCTGCCACCACGCAAACTAGTTACGGCATCGTCAAAGTCATCTCAGACGCGCCGGATAGCGAAATCTGAGACGATCAAGAAGCAATCTGTCCCACCAGTCGCGCCGTCTTCCGACTCTAATCGCGATGCCAACGGAAATCAGGAAGTGTTCTGGCTACTAAAGGCGGAGCCTCTACCGCGTTACGAGAATGGCATCAACGTTGCTTTCTCTATTGATGATCTCGTGGCTTGCACGAAGCCTGAACCATGGGGAGGTGTACGCAATCCACAGGCTCGTAACAACATGCAAGCTATGCGCAAGGGCGACCTGGGCTTTTTCTATCACAGTAATGCCAAGCCATCTGGCGTTGTGGGAATTCTGCGCGTAGTGGAAGAGGCAAAAGTGGACGAGACTGCCTTTGATAGAGGAGACCCATACTACGATCCTAAGAGCAAGAGAGAGGATCCCAAATGGTTTTGTGTCGCTGTAGAATACGTCCAGAAGTTCAACGACGTCGTTGATTTGCACAAGATCAAGGATCATGCGAAGGACGGTGGCCCACTGAAGGACATGCAACTAGTCACGAATTCAAGATTGAGTGTTTGCAAGGTTAGGAAGCAAGAATGGGACTTCGTACTCGATCTTGCTGGAGAAAAGGCGGCAGACTGAAGAACGGACGAGAAGAATGGCGAGTAAGAAACATGAGAACTCAGCGGACGGCACCCATTACTCTGCAACACATGTACCAACAGCGTGTGAGCATGACTCTCAACCATTGACACTTTTTTTCCTCGGCTCCTACTCAAGGCATATCTCTCTTCATACTTAATACCGCAGAGCGGTGATAGAATCTGAACTGTTAAGGTCGCGTCACTGGTGTACGCGTCGTGCCTGAGCAACTCGTGCTACATTAACCACGTCACGCGGGGAGCAATTATTTTCAATGTCGTAGTCAGCAGCAAAAGAACAGGGCCTCGAGCTCATCGTAACATGTTGCCAAATGCGAGCGTTGTTTGACTAGGTATACACTTTTGTGATTCGTTGTCTTTACAAACAGGTCAAATGTGTATTTTTTGTTTGGTAGCTTCTACAATGCTCTTTAAGCCACCGAGTCTCTCTTTTGCAGTTTCTCCGAGGTACAGTGCTGCTACGGGCCATGCGTGGATGCCGCCTGGGTCTTCCCAATGGTCCACATCCTGGCCTGAACTGCGAAGAAGGTTGATCAACTCTTTTGTTTCCGGTCCAAGTACTTCCTCGCTGCCATACAGAAAGTACCAGCCCTTTTCTGGACTGGCATTGGCCCACTTCTTGGTATCCTTGCAATGCCCCGGGGAAACTATCGGATCGTCGAGACTCACTTTGTTGCCGATGTACTGCCGGCCATAGAGCTCCAGGGAGTCTCTGTTAAGGTAATCAGAAATGGTATTCCGGTTGTTGGGTGAAACGATTGTAACCCATGGACTGATCATGATGGCAAGGCCAGGTTTCTGGTGTCGAAGATCGTGTTCTGTTAGGTATAAAAGGAAACTCAGGATTAAAGTAGCACCAGCGGAATCGCCGCCCACCACCACTCGATCTGGCGACTGTACCAAGGACAGAACGTACTCGTAGCCTGCCAGAGTTTCATGTAGCTGCGTTGGGAATGTTGCGTCAGGCACCAACGTATATTCTAGAGAGAACAGAGCTGGATTCTGGTAGCCTGCAGACTTCAAAAGCGATACCCACGCGAGGAGAAATTCCATATAGAAGAAACCGCTTCCCATGGAAAAGCCACCGCCATGAACGTAGTAAACAATGATATCAGGCTGTTCTTGCTGGTCATGAATGATGTACAGTCCCTTGAATTTAGGTCTCTGAACTTCAGTCCACTGAATAGGGCTTCTGAAAACGCCGTGTCTCAGCATTCGGAATCTGAGGAAGGGCAAAGAAACAGCCTTGGAGAAGAATACTCGTCCCAGAAAGGCAGGCATGTTGGCGAATGCATATCGCACAAACCGGATGACAAGATCCTGAAATGGGGTTGACTTTTTCACAAAAGGGCTTCGTTGCTCATGAGGGACGAGCAGTCTTTCTCGGACAAATTGGAGTGGTATCGCAATTGCTTTCGGTGCTGTGAGTATGAGCTCAACGGCGCACAATGGGTCAAGTTGCTCACCCAAGCATGGTAAAGATGGTACCAACCATGTGAGGATTGGCACGATGCCGATCTGCAACAGCAATTGGGGCGTCAGAAAGACGAGGAAGGCAATGCAGTCAAGATATGAAATCTGACCGAGTATCATGTTCGCGACGTGAAGAGCATGTGAGATGTCAGGAGCATGTAAAATGGTGGAAGCGTGCAGCGTTATGGCTTGTGCAAGGCCGATGACGATGACAAGAGCCCAGCCCAGCTAGCCGGAATCGATTAGCTGGACGGCCGCAGCCTCCTGGCATTGACGCAGGAAACCTGGAGGAGGTGCATGTGCGTACTGCCTATACTAGCGGTGCAGCGGCTTCGCCGTCGCTGGTGGTGGTAGTGAAGGGCGGTGGTGTGGCGCAAGAGACGGACCTAGCAGGAGACGGCAACAGGGAGGTGAGGCTGGTGAGACAAGCACGTGACCGAGACTTGGCGTCGGCCACTGGCCGGGGGAGCTGGGCGCCCCAATGGAAGTTTTCCCCAAGTCGCGACGCCGATTGCGCCGACATCACTTCTGCCTTTGCTCAAGTTTGCTGCTGCTGCTGCCTCGCAATCACGACCACGACAGAGTAATCAACCGCCACTTACCTGCGCCTACACCGAGCGCTGCCCCAAGCCCCCTCCCCCCCATTGCCTGCCTTCTTTGGGTGTGGCTGCCGCCCTCGTCGACACGGGTGGATGGAATCATCCGCCGCAAGCAGAGGCTCCTCTCTCGCGTGGTAGCCTCCAGCCGCCCGCCAGGCAGAGCCGCCGCACCAACACCACGATAGCCAGTATGGCAGACCCCAAGGCGGCGCCGCTGGCCGACGACCTGAAGGAGCTCGTTCTGTAAGACACTCTTGCGACGGACTGGTGCACGCGCACTGACATGTGTTGCAGCTCGTTGCCAACCAGCGCGCTCCCCAAGAGCATGCTCTGTGCCCTCTGCACCCAGCCCGCCATCGACGCGTACAAGCTGCTCTGCTGCAACAAATCCATATGCGCATCGTGTCAGTAGCACACCCTCTGCTGTATCGGCCCTGGCTAACATGTCCTGCAGGCCAGGCGAACCTCCATTTCCCCACCACATGCCCATCATGCGACCACTCCCCGCTCGAGGCCGACTCGTGCGTGCCCAACAAGTCTGCTCGCAATACTATGCGCGTGTGGCTGCAGAAGCACAAGAAGAGGGAAGAAGCCAAGGCTGCTGCGCAAGCAGCTCCCCAGCACGTGGAGGCGACGTCGGCAGCTCCCGAGGTACAGTCTGCGGGAAGCGCGGCAGAGACATCGCTCGATAGTGCAGAGAATGCTCTCAAGTCGTCAGACGTTGTTGAGCAGGAGCCCAACGCTGGAGAGGACACCGGGAACAATGGACATCGAGCAGGTTCTGCTTCGACGCAGCCCAACGAGGTAGGTTCGCCCAGGCTTTTCTGGTATCTTTCATATAGGCATAGTTGCACTGCAAAACCGCGACAAGCGTCTTCACGACTCATTTGCCTGCTTGGAACAATCAAAAGCGCCGCGCTGCCTGTGCCAGTGATGATGTGGTGCTACTATTTCTGAATTTGCTTCCTGCTAACCTCGCGCAGGATGCTGTCCTTGAAGAGACCAACCAGATACAGCAAGGCAGCACCGAGCCTGCTGCCGCCAATGACGAAAGAAGTGGTGATCAGGCGGGTGCCGAGAGTGGTATGGAGGGTATACACTCGATGATGAATGGTGTACAGGGTCAAATGGGTTACTTCCCTACTCCAGCTGGTTTCGCAAATGGCTTGGGCTGGAATGGCATGAATGCGATGAACAGCATGCCCAATATGATGGCAAATGGTAGCTACAATTCCATGGGTAAGTTTTCCACGCATGTTTGGCAAGGGGCAAGAGCTGACAGTGCGCAGACTTCAACATGAACGGCATGTACGGCAACTTTGGTGGCAACATGGGCATGGGCATGGGTATGGGCATGAACGACATGTCCGCCATGAACATGATGAATTACAATGGTGGCTTTGGGAATAGTTTCAATGGCATGGGCGGTGGTTATGGAAACTTCAACGGGCCCAACCAGATGGGTGGCTATAATCAATCTGGAGCATATCCCGAGATGATGAACCAGTTCCCCAAGAATAATTTCTCAAACCAGAACCAAAATCGTTTCCATGCCAGTCAGGGAGGAGCAGTCCCCCAACGAAACAGGACCAGCAGCCAGGGAAATCCTGGGTTGAATTCTCAAAATGCACAGAGTCGTCCTGGAAGCCGCAGTGGCCCTGCGCACAATGTACGTCAACTTCATCTCAAATGCTCGCCCAGACTGGATGCAATGTTCGGCGAGTTTTCGAACACACCAACTGACGGTTTTGTCTTCAAGCAGCGTGACGGCCAATTATCCAACGAGAATGCAGATCCCGCCTCTGAAGCCAAAGGCCTCGGAGAGCAGACGAACGCATCTGTAGAATCCACTGAGGGCCTTCAAGGTAAGGATGACAGTGCAAGCAAAGGCCTAATTTCCAGTGACCAGCAAGCCTCTCAAGACGACGCTCCATCGGATGATGCCAAGACTCCAACCACCCATACTAATCGCACAGGAGACCATTCCAATGAACCGGTACAGGGCGGTGGATTGAACGCCATTCAGACTTTTGACTCTGGCGACGGAGACGGAGGAAGCTACGATCAGTCTATGGCGGGAAATGTCATTCATCAGAACATACCCTATGCTCAGGGCATGATCAATCAATTCCCCAATCAGCAGATGAACGCATCGTTCGACACCAACATGAATATGAATATGAACATGGGCTACAGCCACCAAAACAGCTTTGCGCCTCGTAGTGGATTCGACCACGGTGCATATGGCGCCGCGAGAGTTTTGACTGGTCCTCCCGCTGAGCCGATTGGTGTTGGAGTTGTAGGCGCTCCAACAGGACCTCGTGCTATGAGGGAGGGTAGACCAAATACTGGGTTCTCAAGTCGGATGAACAGCACCCGATTTGCTCCGCCACCTCTGAAAACCGTAGCGTCTGCTCAAGAGAATGTGGCGGCCAACAGTCCGCAGCGCAGGGTCCGATCGTAAGTTCATGGGCCCTACTGATGCTATGTCACAATGGCTGATCCGAAGCCAGAAAATCACCACAGAGAGATGAAAGCCTTCGTGTTCAGCAGCGATCTCCTTCACGATCGAGATCGCCGTCAGCGTCAAAGAGCAGAGACGCAGGACAAAATGACCATCGAGAAAGATCACATTCAGCAGAGCGAGGTTCCCGTCGTGGTGAACAGGCACGGTCCCTCACGCCGCAGGACAATGAGGAGCCCAGTCGTCGACGTGATCATCGGCATCATCGCCCAGCTCGGTCAGATGAGGTTGCTGAGAATTTTGACAATGATGACGATCGCTATCGAGATGACAGGGGCGGCCGGAGTGATCGCACACGAACCGCGTCTGTGGATTCCAAGTATCGCAATAACCGCCGCGAGAAAGAGAAACATCGATCATCTCGATCTCGTCGTGACAGGAGCAAAGAACATCGCCACCGATATAGGTCGCGTTCGCCACGTGAGAGCAAGTATGATGACGAGAATATGTTCACGAATGGTGGAAAGGACTCAGATGATAGCTCCCGACACAGGCAGCGGAATACAGAGAAGGAGAAGTACCGCGAACGAGAGAAAGAGCGCGAGCGTGATAGGAGAGACCGCAAAGAAAGAGACCGTGACCATGACTACGATCGGGAAAAGGAACGTTCGCGTGACAAGGACAAAGATCGAAGACGCCGGCGCGAGCGAGAGACCGGGGACGACGAATACGACGATGACGACGTTGACAAGCGTTCTTCGCGTCGTAGTCGTAGCGATCGAGAACGTGAACGAGAGAAAGACCGTGGATACGATGTGGACGAGCGCAAGGAAAGATCGAGTCGAGCAGACAAAGAAGAAGACATTGTGGGCCAGATGATGAAGAAACGTGCCGTCTCTCCACCTCTGAATGCTCCCACAGGTCCTGCCGCAAATGGCTTCAGCATCAAAGGTCGATCCAAGAATGCCGTTATGCCACCGCCTCAACCACCATCTGGACCCCGAGCAACAACCTTTCAACCGCCTAAAGGCCCGGCTGCGGATCGCGTCAAAGACCGCTCAAACGCCCACCATCGACGCAAGAGCAGCGTAGGCTCCAACTCCAGCATAACAGCCACCTCGACGGCACCTACTCCCCAAGATCATTACGCCGCGGAGCGCGAACGCAACGCTCGTGAACGCGACAGCAGAGAACGCGGCTCCTCGACTCGCGATGCCAGCTCCAACCACAAAACTCTTTCTTCACGCGCGCCCCAGTCCTCCTCTTCCCACCCCTCCTTATCCAGCAAACGCTCGCGAGACGCTGTCGAACATGACGATTACGAAGCCCGGATTCCCAAAGGCCCAAAGGCAGACGCAAGGTCCCCACCGACGGGCCCAGCTGGCCATGGACATCGTGATAAGCGGCGCAAGAGTGGGACTGCCACGGGCGATGATGGGATTGTAGGGTTATTCACGGCAGGGCTGAGGAAGAAGAACGCAAAGTCAGGGCAGAGGCGTGGTGGAGTGAGAATGGAAGGGGATGTGGAAAGGGACATGGAGGCAAGGGAGAGAGACAGGGAGAGGAGATAGAGCCTTTGTTTTTTTTTCATCAAGGGGTTGTAGGCGCGAAAACGAACTCGGCCAAGCTTGTGCATGAGAAGGAAACCGAAGCGTACTATGCCAGGGCTCCGGTACTGTGTCCCTAAAATGAAGATATCAGGTGACGAGGCGGGATGGCGTCACAGAGGCATTGTATCTAGGGAAGACCGAGAGGTTAGTCGGAAGGAAAATCACTTTGATATTCATTCCATGGTATCATTGAACTTTTCCTGGGATTGTTTCTTTGTGAGTCTTGCTTAATCACCGCCTGTGATTCACAAATTCCCTCGTTTCACCACCCAATCTCGAGGCTACGAC
The DNA here is from genome assembly GCA_025742365.1 of Coniothyrium glycines. Taxonomy (NCBI): domain Eukaryota; kingdom Fungi; phylum Ascomycota; class Dothideomycetes; order Pleosporales; family Coniothyriaceae; genus Coniothyrium; species Coniothyrium glycines. The sequence continues at coordinate 50,157 of JAMXIJ010000017.1, forward strand.
AGTCGCCTCGCGGATCGCCTTTGCTATTGAGCCTCGGACACCGTCTTCCTCTAGGCTCATGAGTCCGCCAATGGTGCATCCTCCAGGCGTGCTAACCTTGTCCTTGAGCACGGCGGGATGCTCGCCGTTCAGAACCAAGCCGGTGGCGCCCCTCATTGTTTGCGCAGCCATAAGCTGTGCCTCTGCACGTGGGAGGCCCATAGCGACCGCACCATCCGCTGCTGCCTCAAGTATCAGGGCGAAGAATGCGGGCCCGCTTCCACACAACGCCGTGCACGCATCCATGTTCGCTGGTGGTAGTGTGACCACACGACCGATTGAATTGAAGACAAAGTTGACGAGGTCAGACTGCGCCTCGCTCAGAGGCGGGTCACTTGTTTGAATCACGCTCATGCTCTCGCGCACAAAGCTTGCTGTATTGGGCATCACACGCACGACTCTGCACGCATTTTCTGTCTTGTCGGGCCCGTCTGGGTACAGAAAGGTTTCGAGCTGCTGCTGGGTCACACCTGCGAGGATGCTCACGAGCACTTTTCCTTTGAGCGCGTCCAGCATGCCCTCTTCGCCCAGAATGGTCTTGTAGCCGTGCGGCTTACAGGACAGCAGGATGATGTCTGCTTGTTGGACGCCCTTGAGGTTCTGGTTTGTGAGGGTCTGGAGCGGAAAGTTGTAATGGCCGAGGGCCTTGCGGACGTTTTCTTCGGCCGGGGCCCATTGGTCACAGGCAATGAAATTGGACAGGTTGGGGGCGCGCTTCTCGGTCGAAGAAGACGAGGCGGGCGACAGGGCAGCGGCGGTCTTGGCCGAGGCGAGGGAGGACATGACGCCGCCCATGATGGCGATGCCCATGGTGCCTGGCGGGGGTTTAGCTCATGTCTGGGGGGCTGAGGAGTGTGGTGGTCGGTGGTCGCAGGGAAGTCCATACCCTCAGCGCACTGCCCGGCAGGCCACGGGAACGCGCTCGCGTCCCTGTGCGGCATGGGAAGCAGACGGGGCATTGTGGCACTCACCGGAGCCGAGGACGGTCAATGTCAAGGGTCTGAAGTCCTGCATGGTTGCTATATCGCCTGGATTGGCTGGACCTGGGGGGCAGAGAGCGGGTTTCAGTGCAGGAGCGCGAAGTGACTCTGCGACTCTGCCCCAGAGCGAACTTTGGCGGGGAACTTTTGGGCGCACAGGCCATGTCCGACGATATGCGCGTGCAGCACCACCACCTGAGGTCCACCGTCCTGAGCACCGCAGCCATCACGTGCGCCGCTGCCCTCCCCCGGCATCCACAGTCCAGGACCACAGCACAGCGCCCCAGTTTCCCCTCCCACCCCCCGCCCTGCGCCGACACAGCCCAGGCCAGCGCTGTCCACCGATGGCGGATCCCTTCGAAGTCCGCCAACGCTTCACCACGCTGCTCTCCCATCTCAGCGCATCGCACACGTCTCTGCAGAAAGCCGCCCTCTATGCGCTCAAGAACCGCGAAATGGACGAGGACCTGCACTCGTGTATCCTCGAGCAACTCGAGCGCAACAACATGAACATCCGCGCAAACATCATGTTCTTCGTCGAGTGCCTGTGCGAAATGGCCGTCAAGGAGAACACGGAGCGCGGCGACTCGAGCGCCATGGGTTACGTGCGCATGCTGCAGCGTGACATCCTCGCTGTCGTTGAGTGTGTCGTCGGCGAGGAGGGTGCCAACGTGCGTGTAGTCAGGAAAGTCCTGCAGACGCTCCAGGGCCTGCGCATTCTGCTGCCCGAGACAGTGAGCGAGCTGGACATGGTGCTCAAGAGCCGCGAGGTCGCCCACCCTTTCACGAGTGCTACCGATGGCAGTCCGCGTACTGCGCCCAAGAATGGGACGCTGAGGATGGACAAGAGACAGATTGAGCACCGCATAGAAGAGGACCGGGAGCGACACAAGAGGTTGCGGGAGAGTATCTGGGCGGTGAGCGGCGAAGACGAGAAGGAGATGGAAAAGTTGTGGGAGGAGGCGAGCGACATTGGCGAGGACGACTTTGTCGTCGGCAGAGAGGACAGGGAAGAGAGACGCCAGACCGTGGCTTTTGGGTAGAGTCTGAATAGAGGTGTACTTGCAAAGGCGTCAAGGGGAAAAAGTCCAAGTCCTTGCATTTTCCGGGCGTTATGGCATGGTGGAGAGATACCACGGGCTTGCTAGAAGCGCCCTCTCTTATTTGTTGTACTATTCGTAGATTGAATACATTCAAGCGTATACCTAGACATATCTGTACACGCCGTATGTGAGGCTATGTTACAGTGTCTCTCCTTCACCCTGCCGCATCCTAAGTAGCCTCTGTATAGCCACAGTCCATGTCGCAAAAGTCGTCTCAGCTCTTCGTGATAACTGCGTATCCTGCGACATCTATTCCATGACCACTGTTGCACCGAGTGCCTTGAGTGTCTCCACAATCTTCTCCGCCTCTTCCTTTGGCACGCCCTCCTTCATCGTCTTTGGAGCGCTCTCAACGAACTTCTTGCTGTCCACCAAACTCAGACCCAGCATAGCCTTGATCTCTTTGATGACCTTCGGTTTGGCGCCGGCGTCGAACTTTTCCAGCTTAAGGTTGAACAGCGTCTTTTCTTGCGCCGCAGGTGCTGCTTCCTCTTCCTCTGCTGGCGCTGCTGCTGCTCCGGCAGCGCCTGCTCCCGGGCCAGCAACAAAACCACCCATGGGCATGTCGGGGATGTTTAAGCGGGTCTGGAGAAGAGAACGGTCAGCATTGGTGCTTAGTGTCACACGGCTTCAGACTGAAGGGTGGCAGGTCTGGGCCACGGTCCTGCCGCCACATCAAGTGCCTGAACGTGAACGTGCCAAACATTACGGTTTTCGTACCTTGAGACTCGATACCAGATCCGCCGTCTCCAACAACGTCAATTGGCTAATCTGATCCACGATGGTCGCAATCTTTGGGTTGGTGGGTGCGGCAGCTTCGCCGGATGCCCATCTCCGCTGTATCCTTTGCTGTGCTCCTCCAATGCACGGCCGTATTGAAGAGATCGATCGGGTGGTGCAGATACAGCGCCTGAGCGCTCGGATTGCCGGGACCGACATGGTTGTGGGCGTAATTCTGGTCGGTGATGGGATGGCGGACGTTCTATGCATATGCGTGGTCGTGCTTTCCTAGAATTTGCGGACCCCCATCAGGCTAGCCGCCTTGGCACATCTCGACGACCCACAAAAAAGTTCAAGAACTTTGATGGCCGAGAGAGCAACGCCACGACACGACCTGCCAGACATATTGAAGCGTCGAAACTATGGGAAGGCGCCCCTAAAGAAACTCAAAATACAACTATTCGTAAATCAGAGCGACTTCATTCATTCTGATCCTGGAGACATGGTCGACCTCACTACGCTTGCTACGGAAGCACTGGAGCCTCTATCTACTGACAACTTTTTCCTTGAACACAGAGCATTGTTCACTGAAGTGTGCGCACGATGGATACAGTCGAACACGAATACATCGCGGAAAGTTGCCGCCTTCGGGCGCATACTTCCACTTGCGCCTCACCTAGCCGAACACGTAGAACAATTTCTGTCAAAGACATCAGATTCTGCTTTAATAGGATCGCAAACATCAGCTCAGTCTGCCAATGCTGTCTCACAAACCGAAACAGTCGAGACGATAGAAGTTCTGCTCGGAACAATACGACTCCTCAGCTACGATTGCAGGAACTTTGCCAAATATGTACGCAGTCTAGCAGTCCAGAGTTTATTTCGACACCCGGATCGTGTCGTACGATATCTGGCCGTGCGAACTCTGTGTCTGTACGTTCACGCTGCGGATCATGCAACGCAGGAGATGATCAAAAGAACGATAGGAGCAGGCGCACTCGAAGGGCTTTGGGAGGGGCAGGAAATCGACTATCGCTTCTTGTCTCTCTGGGAAGAAAAAAGATGGAAACATCTGCAAGCTAGATTGCACAGCGATGAGCAACGAGGGCTCGCACCGTGTGTGATCCGAGACCTGTCGCCTTTTACGGTCAATGTCAACGGTATACTGCTTCCTCGATTAGCCGGAGCAGCGTCATTGGAGAGGCCAGCAGACCTTGTATCAACATATACCACGGACGCTAATTTACAAAAGATGGCACAGAGTCTATTAGGGTCCAAACCGCTTCTGCTTACGGGGCTGGCAGGGTCTGGCAAGACGCTTCTTGTACGCCATCTCGCATGGCAATTAAATAAATTGGACCAGATGGTCACACTTCATCTGAACGAACAGAGCGACGCAAAACTCTTGATCGGCATGTACGCAACTGGGGCAAGACCAGGAACATTCAGTTGGCGTCCTGGTGTGCTTACAACGGCTGTCAAAGAGGGAAGATGGATTTTCATCGAGGACCTCGATCGAGCTCCAAACGAGATCATCAGTACCCTTCTACCACTTATCGAGCGTGGCGAACTACTAATACCCAGCCGAGGTGAGACCGTCAGAGCAGCAAGAGGCTTCCGAATTATCGCTACGATGCGCAGCACACTCAATCCCCGAGGTCAAGAGATTGTACCACGACAGAACATGATCGGTCACCGCTTTTGGAACTCTATCAAGATCCAGATGCCAACCCTCTCCGAATTTGAGCAAGTCATAAATCACAAGTTTCCAGCACTGCAGAAGCACTTAGTTGGCATAATGCAGGTCTATTCGCGACTGCTACATGTGTTTGCCGACCCGAAATTCGTTTCAGATAACGGCACTTCCGTTCGGGCGATTACTTCTCGCGACCTTTTTAAGTGGTGCGACAGGATTGCCGTCTTACTTTCGCACGCTTCATCTTTCAATGCTGCGCAGAAGGATGACATCTTCATGGAAGCATCCGATTGCTTTGCAGGAAGTCTTCGTAGCGAGGCTGCTCGTGCACAGGTGATGGCTTGTGTTGCGGAGGAACTGCACATCGATCCTCAGCGACGTGACCACCTTCTGAGGGATCGCACAGTGAAGCTTTCGATTTCTCCCAAAAACTCAGGTTCGACAACACTCCAGATCGGTCGAGCGAGGTTGTCCAAGCACAAGGTAACCAAACGTACACGATCTGACCGTCCTTTCTCGACAAATGATTTTACGCTACGCTTGCTTGAAAAGATCACTGTTGCTGTTGACAGGGAGGAGCCGCTTCTTCTTGTCGGTGAAACGGGCACCGGAAAGACTACTTGCATACAATACTTGGCGGAGCAACTTGGTCGAAAACTGGTGACTTTCAATTTGTCTCAACAAAGCGAAAGCGGAGACTTACTGGGAGGTTATAAACCTGTGAACGTTCGCAGCCTGGTGATCCCGCTGAAAGATGAATTTGACGAAATCTTCGATACGACCTTCTCAAGAAAGAAGAACTTGCGGTTTCTGGAAATGTTGGGAAAACGCATTGCAAAGGGAGAGTGGAAGCGCGTCTGCACGTTATGGCGAGAAGCTTTGAAAATGGTCGATGCAGCTCGAAAAGCTCATGAATCACAAACATCATCTCCAGATCCGGACGGAGGTCAGCCCAAGAAGAGAAGGAAAATGGATTCGCTCCCCGCCAACTTTCCAACTGCTCGTTGGGAAAAATTTGCCATTGATCTTCATGACTTAGAGGCTCAATTGTCAGGTGGTTCGGAAGCTTTCGCATTTTCATTCCTGGAGGGTAACATCGTTAAAGCGGTGCGTAACGGTGACTGGATTTTGCTTGATGAGATCAATTTAGCTTCTTCGGACACGTTAGAGGCACTCACCGATTTACTCGGTGGAGGGCCTGACGGCAACCCGTCTATTCTTCTTACTGAGACTGGCAACGTCGAGTGCGTAGTTGCGCACCCGAACTTCAGGGTTTTCGCTGCCATGAATCCTGCCACTGATGTCGGAAAGAAAGACCTGCCTCCCGGCGTGCGATCGCGCTTCACCGAACTCTATGTTGAAAGCCCCGACAGTGATGAGAAGAGCCTGCGCAGTATTGTGGAGAAGTACTTGGGGGGCGATGGTACCGATCCTGTTGTAACAAGAGCTGCAAGAGACGTCACCAATCTCTATCTCGAAATTCAACAGCTTGCGAAAGCCAATATGCTTGTCGATGGTGCCGATCAAAAGCCGCACTTCAGCTTACGGACATTGACACGAACTTTGTTCTTTACCAGAGAAATAGCTCCACTCTGTAGTGTACGGAGAGCTTTATACGAGGGTTTCAACATGAGCTTTCTGACTTTCTTGAGCAAAGCGTCGGAAGACATTGTCGCGCCACTCATCACGAAGCACTTGTTTCCACAGAGAACTAATTTGAAGACAGAACTTGGGAAGCCACTTCAGCATCCCCTTGATGGTCGGGACTATGTTCGAGAAGGCCATTACTGGCTTCGTCAGGGCCTGGGTCCTGTCGAGGAGCAGGCACACTATATCATCACACCTTTTGTTCAGCGTAACATGAATAATCTCATTCGTGCTGCATCTACGCGAAAGTATCCTGTGCTCATACAAGGACCCACTTCGTCTGGAAAAACGAGCATGATTGAGTACTTGGCTAGGCGATCAGGAAACAAGTTCGTCCGAATCAATAATCATGAGCATACAGATTTGCAGGAGTATCTCGGAACCTACATATCTGGTGTAGATGGCAAACTCATATTCCAGGAAGGCATCCTGGTTCGTGCACTCCGAGAGGGTCATTGGATTGTTCTGGATGAGCTCAACCTGGCGCCTACGGATGTACTAGAAGCGTTGAACCGTCTTCTAGATGATAATCGGGAACTGCTGATCCCGGAGACCCAAGAGGTTGTTCGACCACATGCCGATTTCATGCTCTTTGCAACTCAGAACCCTGCGGGCCTCTATGGCGGCCGTAAGGTGCTGTCGCGTGCCTTTCGAAACAGATTTCTTGAATTACATTTTGATGACATTCCTGTCGACGAGCTCACTGAGATCTTACATCGTCGAACTCGGATACCTGAAACATGGTGCAAGCGAGTAGTCCAAGTGTACCGAGAACTGTCCACTCTCAGACAAGAGAATCGCATTTTCGAGCAAAAGAGTTTCGCGACACTACGTGACTTATTCCGATGGGCTCAACGACGAGCAGATACAATTCAAGATCTAGCAAATAACGGCTACATGTTACTCGCGGAGCGTGTGCGTAAAGAGGAAGAGCGGGTGGCTGTCAAGGAAATTCTGGAAAAAGTCATGAGCGAGAAAGGCCCTCGAGTGACTATTGATGAAGAACTCATGTTCAGTGGTGATAGTGCACCTGACCTCAAGCACCTCAGCCAGGGTGTCTCCGCAAACCTGGGTGATGTCGTATGGACGCGTGCCATGCGAAGACTGTTTGTGCTGGTTTCGCAAGCTGTTCAAAACAACGAGCCTGTGCTGCTGGTCGGAGAGACTGGTTGCGGCAAAACAACGGTCTGCCAACTTCTAGCAGACCATGTGCGGACACAGTTACACATTGTCAATGCTCACCAGAATACTGAGACAGGCGATCTGATTGGTGCTCAAAGACCTGTCAGAAACCGTGCCGCCATTGAGGACCAATTGCGAGTGGCTGTTTCCGATGTGTTGACTCGCACACGTGCGCTCAATCCTCAAGGCTCTGCCCACGAGCCGGAGCTTGACGAGCTATTGGCGGTATACGACAAGATTCAAGGAGATGCATTTGATGCGGATCCTGTTGAGACACATGAGCTTATAAAGTCCTATCGAGCAAGGGCCGCTGCACTGTTTGAATGGGCAGATGGCAGCTTGGTCCACGCAATGAAGCATGGGCATTTTTTCCTGCTCGATGAGATATCTCTGGCAGACGATTCTGTGCTGGAACGACTGAATAGTGTACTCGAGCCATCACGAACCTTGCTTCTCGCAGAGAAGGGACCAACAGATTCATTCATAACCGCGATGGAGGGATTCCAGTTTCTCGCAACCATGAACCCTGGAGGAGATTTTGGCAAGAAAGAACTATCGCCCGCACTTCGCAATCGCTTCACGGAGATCTGGGTTCCTGCCATGTCTGACCACGACGACATCTTGCAAATTGTGCGTTCGAAACTCTGTTCACAAACGAAACAGCATGCGGGTACTATTGTCTCCTTTTCCCAATGGTTTAATGACAGGTATAACACTTCAGTGTCATCTTCGATCTCCATACGTGATACTCTAGCATGGGTCTCGTTTGTGAACAAGTTGCAATATGCCGATCCTGTGTTCGCCATAGTTCACGGTGCTGCCATGGTTTTCATAGATACTCTCGGCGCCAATCCTGCGGGCCTGCTTGCTATTCCAGCAGCTTCGGTTGACAACGAGCGAAAAGCTTGCCTGAACCACCTGAGCAAGCTGGTTGGCCAAGATGTAACTCCATTGTACTTCAGCACCGTCGATATTATGAGCACGGATGAAGCCTTTCAGGTGGGTCCTTTCGCAATCTCCAAGTTTGCCTCGGATCCTTCGCAGCCATCGTCCTTTGCACTACAGGCTCCAACAACATGCTCAAATGCCATGCGAGTTGTACGTGCATTGCAATTGGCAAAGCCCATCTTGCTGGAAGGTAATCCGGGTGTTGGCAAGACAACACTCATTACCGCCCTTGCTCAAAGCATCGGAAAGCCGCTCACACGCCTCAATCTCTCAGAACAAACTGATTTGATGGATCTCTTCGGCTCAGATGTGCCAATAGAAGGTGGAGCAGCAGGAACATTCGCTTGGCGAGACGCCCCTTTCTTGAAGGCAATGAAGAATGGCGACTGGGTCTTGCTGGATGAAATGAATCTGGCATCGCAATCAGTTCTGGAAGGTCTGAACGCTGTACTAGACCATCGAGGCGAGGTCTACATATCGGAGCTTGATCAGATATTTTACAAGCACAAAGACTTCCAAGTCTTCGCTGCACAGAACCCGCATCACCAGGGCGGTGGACGTAAGGGTCTTCCTGCTTCATTTGTCAACCGCTTCACTGTCGTCTACGCCGATGTTTTCCACCCAGAGGATCTTGCGCTCATCTGCCGAAAAGTATTTCCAAATATTGAAGAGCAAGAGGTCGAAAACTTGATACGCTTTGTGGCCGAAGTAGATCACCAAGTTGTGACTTGCCGTGCTTTCGGCCACCTTGGCGCGCCCTGGGAATTCAACTTGCGTGACACGTTGCGATGGTTGCAATTGCTTGCCTCAAACGCCTTCTGCGGTTCGGCAAGAGACTTCCTCGACACTATCTTTGTCCAGCGCTTTCGGTCTGAGGGCGACCGCACTCGTTTGATGGACTTGTTCGAACGCGAATACGGTTGTCGCGAACAACGCAAAACTCTATACCATACTCTCAGCCCGTACCAGCTTCAAGTTGGTCTCGCCGTCCTTGACAGAGACCAAGTCAACACGCAATCTGGCAACATTAAGCCTATGCACAATTCACGTTTGGAGCCCATGGAGGCTCTATTGGTCAGTATTAAGCAGTCCTGGCCAGTCATTCTCGTTGGTGCACCTGGGTCAGGAAAGACTGCGATGATCGATCAGCTGGCAAGCTTGGTAGGCGCAAATCTTGTGACATTCGCCATGAATGCCGATATTGACGCAATGGATCTCGTTGGTGGTTACGAGCAGGTCGATCCATCGCGTGAAACACATCGCTTCATCGAGAAGCTCACAATTTTCGTGCGGCAGCGGATCGCACTTGCAGACAAAGAAGACACAGCTTATCTTCGAATCCTTGAGTACCTTCAGGATGCGACAATGGAATCCACTACTATGGTGGGCTCAATACTTGAAACGCTTGCTCTGAGTGATACTGCTGCAACCGCTTTGCTGAAAGAATACCACGAAGTAGTAGAATCGTCTGCTCAACAAATTGACGGCGCCCGATTTCAATGGGTTGATGGAATTCTTGTTCGTGCACTAGAGCAAGGCAAGTGGCTTGTGCTTGATAATGCGAATCTGTGTTCAAGTGCTGTGCTGGATCGCCTGAATTCGCTTCTCGAGCCTAACGGCTACCTGTCAATCAACGAACACTCAACGGCGGATGGTGAAGCCCGAATTGTTTATCCTCATCCGAGCTTCAGGATCTTCATGACCATGGATCCAAGGTTCGGTGAATTGTCTAGAGCCATGCGCAATAGAGCTGTGGAGATATGCCTCCTAACGACAAATGACGATGCAATTGAGCACACAAGCAGCGTCCAGTACCCACTAGAGTCGGCAATGTATCGCTTTCGCCATATTCAAGAACAACAAGCTCATGACAACGACTCCTTTCTGCATCATTTCGAAAATCTAGGCTTCGAGGACACCAACTTACTAATCGGCTATACAAAGCAGATACGTCAAGGGCTGCTAGCATCGAATGCGTCATTACCCATGAATGGCGAAACTCGTCTGGATGCATCGGACCAGAGACTCCATGGCTCATGTATGGAGAATCCTTCAAAGCTTTATGAGCATCTCTCGCAGTTCTTCAAGACTACATGGATACCTGATGTCCTTGCTAGCTTAGGTGAAAATCCTATTGCATCTCTCCAACTTCAATCATACCATCCACTCGGTAATGAGATCTTGCTGCATCGCAACGAGACAACCTTGTCACAGGGACTTTGGCTAGCCTCAATGTACGAAGTCATGCTGGATGTATGCAATATGCGATCAACCATTCAGAACTTGCCAACTGCTAGATTCGAGCGACGCAAAGAACGACAGAAACTGCCTGCTTTCTTATACGCCTACCAGGAACATATAAGTAAGGTGGTTGCAGATCATTGGGTGTCATACCGCACTGGCCAGCTGGTTGATCTCGATTTCTTGAAGCCTTTGAGAGCACTGTTCTGGGCATTCGTTGCGCTTACGACAAGTGCTACATTCGACCGTGCTACATTTCACACGTACCTGAAGATGTTGATGTTCACTGTACGAAACGAGAGAGTATCTTCGATGTCCTCGCCGGACGCTCTGAGCAACTCTCCTCTTAAGCAACTTGCTGTCTTTGGCTCTGACGTGCAGCTGACCACCGGCCTGGGTATGGAGCGTATCTGGCGCGTCTTCAAACCTGTCACATCAAGCACAACTTCCCAACTGAGTTCCATTCTGGATCTGGAATCGCTAGCAGACAGACTCGACAAGATTATGTGGAGCTCCAGCATGAGCATGGACACCATGATTTTGGTTCGAGAGCGAATTTCGGGCGCACTCGATCTTGTGCGAACAAATCAGGTCGAAGCTGGAGAACTTCTGGTTGCGCTTGACTCTGTTGTTCAGGAACTAGAACAAGGAATCAGCGAGGATGATACTGTTATAGTGCCATACTTTGAGGAAGAGTTTGAAGGGCTTTGCCAATTTCTCGATATCATCACTCCGGATCAGCATCAAGAAAACTCGCAACTGCTGGCCTCTCCTATCAAGGCTACAAGAGCAAGATCAGCAGTATTCGCTCGGCGTCCTACGAAGCTTGCAACCATTTCCCAAGGGACTCAGACTCCCGCAGATAATTTTGCAAGAGCATCAAGATACCTTGGTCTGGCACATCATTCTGGTAATGCCTTAGCTATGCAGGGATTGTTCCATATCTCTGTGTTCAATAAATTGCTGAATGTGGACGACGTGCGATTGGCGCAGTTGGACCGCTTCGAAAATGAGCTGCAAGTACTTTCACAACATACAGCACTCGATGCTGGCCGCATTGCTCAGGGCCAACACGGTGCCCTCAGTCACCTCTACAATACCATATTTCAACAGCTTGTCACATCGCATGCTGATGTTCTACGATTGTCTCATGAAGGCAACCTCGAGTTTTTCGCGGATAGAGGTGTATCAGAGGACTATCAGAGAACGATTGAATCAGGACTGACCAAAAGCTTTGCCCATAAGCAAAGCGGAAAAGAAGCATTTGCTTGGATCGAGCTTGGTTTACTCGGGATTAGGCTTTACGTCCCGAACTATCCACATGACCCTGCGCTGAAGCCAATGATTGAACGCAAAATGTTCAACGAAGAAAAACTGAGAAATGAGAATCTGCTAGAAGCACTGAGGCAATTTCAACGAGATTTCACAGGACAGAGCACAAGTCTCCGAATTCGACTGATTGAGAGAGCGCTGTTGAGCATGGGTCAGGAGCCATCAGTGCCTGCCGTTGTGAGGCCCGAAATCTCCGAACTTGATGATCTGCAGGGAGAGTTCACGAATCTGCTCAGTATCGTACGACCACTTCTAGATTGTTCGTTATCATTACAGGACGCCGCCCAAGACAATACACTCCAACAAAATATGCTTCGCGTGCTTCAGCGTTTGTCACAAGGCTACAGGGCATATGACGATATCACAGATACTGTCATTGGTTTCGTAGTGTGCTTAGCTATTGGCCTGGTCCTGGCAAGGAAAGAGCAAGACGATGAAATCTCTAGCACTACCGGTGCCGCCCTCACGCATGTGCGCGAGCAGACGCCCTTCTTCGGCCGCGAGCAAACCATCGAAAACTCGCAAGTCCTGCTCACCTCGTTAGAAGAAGGGCTGAATAAGGGCATTCGAGCCATAGATACACGATGGCATGCTTTGCAGTCCTTGACCATTTTACAAAAGACTGACCCAGCTGCACTTGGAAGCGATCCGGCCAAGACGCTTTTGCATGCTTTATTCACCAGTTTCTATGGTGACTGGAAGACGAAGTTACTCGAAGACCAAGAAAAAGAAGCGAGGAACTCCAGTCTGTACACCTACAGAGGTGTTGATGAAGATGGGGATGCCGAAGACCCTACATTGTTTCCCGACTACGAAATCGAGCAAGACGATGATGGTATGCAATTGAGTGTACCGTCAGATTCTCGAGAGCACGCTATACGTGTTGCAAACATGCATGCTACATTGTTCATGGAAGGCGTAGAGGCGTCAGAAGCCATGAAAACACTCCTAGGATGGTGTGCAACAGAACTCAACCGCGTTTGCCACGGCAAGCATTACGGTACTACGCATGAAGACGCCTTGCCTGCAATTTATCTCATACTGCAGCGCAGATCTGAAGCACTTACAAATTCAGGCATCGGCCAGTCTTACAACTTCTACTTCGATGCCAACCTCCACGAAGCAAAGCGCCTCATTGCTTTGATACATCGTATTCAGACCCGGTACCGTCGAATTAGAAATGTGTGGCCAGAACACGCCACGCTTTCTGAGGTTCTACGCACATGCGAGGAAACGCTTCAGTTTCGGCACGTCGATCCTGTCGCAAAGTTCATTACCAAAGCCGAGAAGCTTCACGCCTACATGCATGAATGGGAGAAGGTCGCTAGCAAAGAATTCAGTGCATCGAATCTCTATGACGACCTGACCAGAATGCTTGTCAGCTGGCGACAACTAGAGCTCACGACTTGGGCAAAGCTGTTTGATATGGAAGCTGAAAAATGCTGCGATGATGCCAAAAGCTGGTTCTTCGTGGCTTATGAGACAATCATCGCTGCAGCCGACAATGAGAATGGAGAGACAGATATCAAGATGCATGCTAAGCAGCTGCTTAAGTCTTTGGAAGGCTTCTTCGAGACGACAACGTTAGGACAGTTTGAGCAGCGTATGAAGCTTCTCAGACAGCTTCGTCTCCACGCCGCCATGCGCGCGGAAAGATCTCTGGCCTTCAAAGTAATCGACGAAGCCCTCGACAATTTCATCGCATATTTCTCGCGCCTCCTCCGACCAGTACAAGAAGCGCTCGTCAAGGGACGACAAGCCCTTGAGAAGGAAGTCAAGGACGTTATAAAACTTGCAAGCTGGAAAGATATCAACATTGAGGCGTTGAAGCAAAGCGCAAAGACAAGTCATCGGAAGCTGACCAAGTTGGTCAGAAAGTTCAGAGCTCTGGTCAATCAACCTGTGGCTGTGCTTGTCAAAGCTGGCTTCCCAGATGAGAATCATATGTCGAGAACAATTACCCTACAGAGTGCAGATACTAAAGCCCCAGCGTCCCCTAGCACGCTTATTTTAGCACAATTACCGGAATGGGACAGCCGACCGACGCGCTTCAAAAACTTGGAGGTCACAGTGGCGATGATGCGCAGTTTGGCTACGTCCAAGGGTGTTGCTGTGGATGGTGCCACGTACATTACAGACTTCGTCAGTGATTTGACTACTTCAATGCTCGAACTCCAAAAGGCTACACCTTCCACGCTTACGGAGGAAAACAAGGAAAAGGTGCAGCACCTCAAGACGCAAAAGCGCAAGTTGTATGCAGATACCATGAAAGAACTGCGCCTTATGGGAGTCAATTCGAATCTCAGTGTCGACACACTTGCCAAGCAAGATGAGCTCTCCACTATTCTTGCGACTTTGCAGGTAATCCAGCGCGACAGGAATGATGGTATTGCAGCCGAATATCATTTACACAAAGCCTTGAATATATTTCAACAAGTTCGAGCAGTGTACAAGGAGCATTCGGGTGATCTAACAGCTAACGACGTGGCAAGAAGTATTGGTTACCTTGAAGGCCTCTTACAAATCTCTGTTCGCCAGCGTAACGAGCTCAGTAAGGTCTTGCACGAATTGCGGGATATTCAAAGACCTTTGGCATTTATCAAGAACCTTGCTCAGCATGTCGATGCTAAGCTCTCGAGGGTCTCCGAACAACAGGCCGGGGCTCAGGCACTGACCCAGCCACGTCTACGTTGGCTAGCTGCTATATTGAAAACTGGCGCCGAGATTGTCACTGCACAAGCCAGATCAGGCAAAACAAATGAGTTGGATGCACTAATCTGCAGCATGCGAGAGTGGTCGTCCAAGATCGACGACCTTGCTGACCAATATGACAAGCTCCCTATCTTACCTGGGCAGATCCATTCGAGCGAGCACACATTGCACAGCGAAGCGGTGGGTGTGCATCTTTCCGAGTTTGAAGAGATATTTCAGAATTGGATAGCAAGCAACGACATGTCAAGGACAATACTCAGGCAGATTGAGCCATTCTTGTTCCAAAGCCCCATACATGGTGCAAAGCAGACTACGAATGAATCACACGTGGAAGTCAAAGAAGTTCTCAAAGATATCTTTGGTGCCCTCGACATGGTACTTGGATCAATGCAAGACGTTGAGGCAGCTATTAAGACTCTGCCAGCGTCAAACGATGATGCGGCATGGCTGATCAAAGAGGAGCAAAGTATTTGCGCAGCGCTCAGTTCTTTACACACTGCCCAAATCTCCAACGCCTTGGAAAATACGCTCGAGAAAATGCGCTTACTCGAAAGTGATCAGTCAGTTGTCGCCATAGCGGCAGCCTTTGCATCGATTCAGCCTATCCTCAGACAATACACCGCAACGCATGAATTTCTTATTGCACGCTTTGATTTACTGCATATTTCGACTACAGCTTTGCTTCACCGACTTTGTAAATCGTTTATTCAGATTGGAACACAAGGCTTTTGTCAACCACCAGAAAAATCGTCCGATCAGCAACCTGGCAAGGACGACAAGCTAGAATCTGGGACGGGACTTGGAGAAGGTGAAGGCGCAGAAGACATTTCCAAGGATATCGAGGACGACGAAGATCTTGAGGAACTGGCACAAGAACAGAAGGGCGAGCGAGAAGGCAGCATCGAGGAGCAAGATGACGCAGTTGATATGGGCGACCAAGAGATGGAAGGGCAGACCGAGGAAGTGGGAGAAAAAGAAGAAAAGGGTGATGAATCAGGCGAAGAAGGAGATGATGATGTGCAAAGTGAGGTTGGCAGTGTCGATGACCTTGGACCCAGCGCCGTGGACGAGAAAATGTGGGATGAAGGTGGTAAAGACGATGCTTCGAAAGACAAAGAAACCAAGGACGATGTCGGCACTGAGAATCAGGAGGAACAAGTCGCCGCCGATCAGAAAGAGAAGCCCAAGGAAACGCCGGATGATGACGGGAAAGGTGAGGATGGAGACGAGGAAAAAGATGGCGAGGATGATGATGACGAGATGGAAGGTGAAGATCAAAACGAAAATGTTGGTGTAGGGGAGACAGAGCAAATGGATCCACATGCAAAGGAAGAAGAGACTCTGGATCTACCGGAAGATCTGAATATGGATGGTCAAGACGACGATGGCAAGGATGACGACTTTGATGATACGAATATGGGCGATGATTTGCCCGAGGACGATCTCAGTCCAGACACTGGGCCCGATGATCTGGACACTCTGCATGAAGATATTGGACCCGAACAAGAGGGTGAGGATGAACAAGACACCACGGGCCATATTGAAGACAAGGAGCAGCCTCCTGAAGATCGAGAGGAGGAGGAGGAGGGTGATGAGCCGATGGACGATGATGCAGTGGCTGTTCCAGACGATAATGGACCGGACGATGAGATTAATGAGGCTAAGGACACAGATCAAGCAGATCACAATGCCGACGCAGGCGCTGGCATGGAAGCCAATCAAGAAGCACACACGGATAGAAACAATCCGCAATCCGCTAGTGCCGCCAATCAGGACGAAGGACAAGAGGGCGATAATTCCGAACAAAAACAGGACACTGTAGCTGAAGATGGCCAGATTGGCCAGACTGCTGCGCCTGACGCTGGAGGTCACGGTGAGCAACCTGAAGAATCCCAGAACAGTCAGTCTTTCAAGAAGCTTGGCGATATGCTCGAGAAGTGGTACAATCAGCAAAAGCAGATATCTGAAGCTCGTGAAAAAGACGAGTCTCAAGTTCAACAGATTGAGAAAGAAATCGATATGGCTGATGCGGATTTTGAGCATCTTGACGACGAAGAAGCTCGCGCTGACACACAAGCACTTGGTACTGCCACCGAGGAGCAAGCTGCTGCACTAAATCACGATATGGCAATGCCCGTCAATGAGGATGACAACAATATGCCAATTCGACCGGAGGATGGTGACGAAGAGGAGCAGCCCGAAGATGTCGATATGGCAGAGAGGTCCCCTGAAGGATTAGAGCAGCCCCAAGAACAGCAGCAACATCCCGATTCGAATGAGGGGCGACCACAAACCTTTGTTGGTGAGCAGAAATCCTTTTCGGAGCAAGAGGATCAGGAGATGGAAGATGCTGCACCCATCGATGACGACGCTTCCCAAACCTCCTCTGTGCAGGAAGTTGAAACTCAATTAGAGCTCACCCATCTGGATGACTCGGCAATGAAATCTGAAAATGCGCGTGCACTCTGGTTATCGCATGAAGCAGCGACGCACTCACTGTCTCAGCAGCTTACAGAACATCTTCGATTAATCCTTGCGCCCACGCTTGCCACGAAACTCCGCGGCGACTTTCGTACTGGCAAGCGTCTCAATCTAAAGCGCATCATTCCGTACATAGCGTCGGGCTACAAACGTGACAAGATCTGGCTCCGTCGCAGCCAGCCAAGCAAACGTAGCTATCAAGTCATGATCGCCCTTGACGATAGTAAATCCATGGCAGAGAGTGGCAGCGCCAACCTTGCGCTAAAGACCCTCACTCTTGTCACGAAGTCCCTTTCCATGCTTGAAGTTGGCGAAGTCTCCGTTGTGGGCTTTGGCGATCAAGTCAACGTTGCGCACGACTTCGACAAGCCCTTTACCAGCGAAGCTGGTGTTCAAGTGTTTGAGCAGTTTGGGTTTGGCGCCGCTAAGACAAATGTGCGCGGTCTCGTTGACAAGAGTCTTGAACTTTTCGCCGAAGCAAGACGTAAAGGTAGCAGCTCGGCCGGTGAAGAGTTGTGGCAGCTTATGCTCATTGTTAGCGACGGGATCTGCGATTCTCATGCAGAGATTCAGCGCTTGGTTCGAAAAGCGCAGGAAGAGCGTGTCATGATCGTTTTCATTATCATTGATTCTTCTGCATCGGGTCCCGCTACGGGATCAACTTCTCAATCCCCAGGTGACCCGATTCCGCAGCCTGAGCCCAAGGTCAAAGAAAAGGAGAATACAAGTATTCTTGATCTGCAATCTGTGGAGATCACAAGCGAAGGAAAGGTGGTTAGGTGGAAATATATGGAGAAGTTTCCCTTCAGATATTATCTTGTTGTAAGGGACGTCAGAGAGTTGCCGGGTGTACTCGCGGGAGCATTGCGGCAATGGTTTGGAGAGGTTGCGGGTAGTGCGTAGAGCGCAGACAGTAGACGACGTTTCAGGAGAAGTAGTGCTCGACGAAAGAAGTGAATTGATCGAAATAATCTTATCAAAGTTGTTATCATTCTATGATCGTGTGATCAGGCTACTGGTATGCGCAATCTGGACGAAAAGCTACGTTACCAATTAATAAATGGTTGTGGTTAATTCCGCATACTACAGCTGCATGTAGTATCTCCAGGCGATGCAGTTCATTTGCAGAGCTCCAACGAAATGAGAGGGCAGTGACCTTCTCGTTATGTACTATTTGGGTGAGAGTTGATCGCATCGCACTTCACTCCGATGGCTATGCACTGTGCCGTCAAGTTGTTCAGACCAGACACGATTACAACTAGAACTCAGTTTACAATCTAGCTTATGCAGTAACATTGTCAATTGAAATCATCTCTCAGAAAAGACACGCATGTCCTAGACCGTGGATGTTAATTCAAGACGATGTTGAAGATTGGTGTCGAGAGGCCGCAAAAATGGCCGGTACATATGAGTAGGCAAGTATAGTTATAGCTACTTCATCGGTCGCAAATCCTAGAACCTCTTTCCTTGATAACGAAGTCATACCAACGACTAAATCGCTGCTGCTAAAATTCAAAATGGCTCTTTCCATCCATTCAGGGCCCGAAAACGTTTCACCTATGGACTACGTACCGTGACCAATCTGAAGAACAAGGTCCTACTTGATTATCGTGGATGGGCTCTACAAGAGAGAGAGTTTGCCCGTCGATGGCTGTCGTATGCATTTTCAGAGACACAAGGGAAATGCAGACCCCTGCAGTCGTGCGAATGCTGCGCAGCGGCCTTACGTCTGGGACCATATGCTTTAACCTCTGATGATTTTCCTCAAGATCTGCACGAACAGTGGCAATCAAATCGTTCAAGAATATACTTCACGAAAGCTGACTAAGCCTGAGGACAAATTCGCGATGCTTATGGGACTCGCGAAGAAGTTCTCCCGAATTACCAGCGCAACATATCTCGCGGGCCTCTGAAAAGAGAATGTCATGGAAAACTTGTGCTGAAATTCGATGTCGAGAAATATCTAGAGACGAGGCAGACTGATCTGGGCGAACTAAAGGCTGTCCGTCATTCAGTCTTCATAGAGGGAGTGGAACCCGGTTGGGACGCAACGCCGAAGCCTTTAGGGAGTTATCAACCTCATTAGACGTAAAATTATACCTTTCAGGACTGTCAATTTGTGGAGCCTTACGAAGAGCGCGTTTGCAGTCTTCTTTACGACGTGTAAATGAGCTGTTGTCTGAATAGAATGTGGTCCTTGCCTTAATATGATGCCAGCCAAGTCACTCCATCTCCGCTGAACTCAGTTCAAAGATCTCCAGAAACCTTGTTCGAATCATGGGACCGAAGCGCTTTCACGTTTCACCGCAGTGGTTGGCGATACATATTTTTCTGTGTCGACTCTACCATAACAAGCATAGCCCAGGATCTTCAATTGCGATCTACCTCCACCCAGTATATCTGTACGATTTCGTTCGTAATTAATCTTACTGGGGCTATATATAGTAGGGGAGCTCCACGCTGCCTGAATTTCTAAACCCCACTTACTTCTAGTAGACCCATAGCAATTAACTACGATGTCAGTGTCCACAGCCATATCTATCTGGACCACCTATCCGACTGTCAACTAACACGGATCTCTTCTTTTATTTGCTTGCTCCCATAGATACTTGCTGGTCGTGCGATTATCTTGACATATAGTCGGCATACCGCAGGGGTGGAGGACATGACATCCTTGATAACATGCTCATTGTGGCAGACAGCAATATAAAGACGTGAGCATCCTACCGAACAAATGACTTCAGGATGGGGAGACAGGACTACTTCATCATATTGTGGCATCAATCAAGAGATGTATTGTGCAGTCGGATACCTAACCACCAAACATCAACGTGTCCTCTATGGAAGTGACCAATTTCGAAAATATTTCCACTGAAGACACGATTCTTCACGTTGCCGTGAACAGCCTATATTTCACGCTCAAGCTTAAATTCATCCGTAAGTGTGAGGATGATCTCGCCAGCAATGCATCACAGTCACGCTTCACCTTCGGTGAGATCACCGAAAGATTTCGCAAGAGATTCACTGGCGATATTACTGAATTAGCCTGAATTTGCGACAACAAGAAATCAAAAGGCGATCAAGTGGATGCCTTGTTGTGTAGCGCGTAAGTTCTCAATCGAAATTCAGCTTGTTCATTGTATGGCATTCAAGCAGAAATGGTCCTTTGATTTTCGTCTACATATTTATCTTAACAAAATCGGCGTATATCTATGAGAGCAAATATATTGAACATCTTAGAAGAGCTTTCGTGTAATTGGACAACCACGAGGAGAACGTTCCAAGTACAAGAGCTTTTTCGGTGGATTCCATTATAGGGGAAATTATGAACCACCAAAACAGCAATCTTCCAGAATCAGCCTGCACTAAATAGCAGTGCATGCGCTTGCTTGTCTCGAACTGAGGGATGTTCGCAAGTGAAACGTGACGTCATGGTCTTAAAGTACCTGCATTAGAGCTGGCACCTCTTCGTACTTGACCTACGATCACAGCTTGGGCCATCCACAGAACCTGCTACCTTCCCACTTTCGTCTTCGGTATTTTCCTTGACAATACAATGGCGGACCTTGTAGCTGGTGCCTATGTCGCGGCCGAAGTCGTTGAGCACACAGTGGAGGCAGGATATGCAGCATACATTGTTTCGAAGCCTACATTACCACTTAAAGTTGCGTTCACACGCATAGCGACCACTTCAGGGGATGAATCCGCGTAATACACTGCAGCCACCCATACTACGCTGGGCTAATGATATCAGGAGGTCGCTAGCACGATCCAATCACACAGTCTGCGTGATTGGCAACAAAGCATATATTTGGGGTGGAGAAACTGCTACCGGTATTCTTGCAAGTAATGATGTACACATTGTCACTCTTGAGCATTCCGGCGAGCCGGAGATGGACTACAGCATGGTTCCTTCTCTATCCACAGCCAAGGGCGAGAGCACTCCTACAGAGAGGAGCAAACATGCGGCTTGTGCGTTCCATGGGAGTATGGTAGTATACGGCGGCTGCAATAAAGACGGAGAACGCATCGATGAGAAATCTTCCCTCTGGTTGTTTAGCCCTGAACGGAAAGCCTGGGACCTACTGGCGCCATCTAGTGCAGAGATTGCGCCAGGACCACGTCAAAATGCGAAGCTTTTTGCTCATGACGGTACTATCATTCTGTACGGGGGAGTCGATAGCTCGGGCGACCACGCTTCTGACTTGTGGCAATTCTCCGTCGCCTCACGAAGCTGGACTCAATTGGCTACCGCGCCTGTCTCTACGTCAAATGCAACACTCTCGAATGGCCAACTATGGCTGATCTCCAGCCCGAATGCTCTAAGTAGTGAATTGCATCACCTTAGTATACCTTCTGATCAGGAGGACTCAAAGTGGGAATCGTTCCCTTTTCCAACAAATCCACTGACGCCAGGCCCACGTGCTAGGCACGACGGCGCATTACTACCAATCACAACCGGATGGGGCCGCAACTACCTTGTGTATCTATTCGGAGTCAAGGACGGCATGGAAACTGGGACGAAGTCAACAGAAAAGGAAGCCCCAAATGTGCAGCACGAATTAAACCAGTTCAGTGATACATGGGTATTGCAGATGCCTTCCAGCGACCTTGAAGCGAAGGCCGCTTTCTCGGTGAAAGAAGCAATCAAGCCCGCAAAGATCAAAGACGTTATCCGGAATGCCCTCGGTGCTGAGACGGGTCAACTTTCATGGGCCGAGGCCGTGTTGCAAGTACCATCAGACAAAGATTTGGAAGAGGAAGATGGCAAGCTGCATCCTGGGCCACGGGCGTTTTTCGGTGCGGCTACCATGGAACATGGTAGCAGTGTAGTATTTTGGGGTGGAGTCGATGCGAAAGGCGAGACAGTTGGCGATGGGTGGATAGCGAGGTTCGAGTAGACAGACTGGGTTGATTGAACGAAGCCTTTCGCCTATACCTCCGGACTTGTTATGGTCTCGTAGGAGTATGGACCTGAAAACGCTGGATCGCGCTCTACCAAGATACGATGGAAATACCATGTTTCTCAGCACACATCAGGCAAGATCAAGCACCGCAAGATCGGCTGTAATATGGAAAGGGCTTGCTCCATTCTCTAGCAAGTCCTTGCCCTTCAGCAACGAAATCAATGTAGCCAAGATGGGGCGGACGCAAAATGATTCATTCAGCTAAGTGCCGTTATGTAGGAACGCTGATAAACTCTTCAAAAGCCCTGCATGTATTAGCTTGAGCTGTTCAACTCAACGACATCGCATATCACTCGGGCAAGCCTGAGACGTTTCCAAATGATGGTCGCAGCTTCATTAGTGAGCCAGATGTCCCCAGTCAACTTCAGTTGCTGCGTTCTTTGCACCAGAAGACGTGGGCAGATCATATGAAACACCTCTTAGGGTAATTCGTGCTAATAGCTCATGTTTCTACCTTATGCAGGCATGATGAACAGGGACATGATAATTGAGGTCACAGATGCCAAACTACACATTTTTGTGACGAAACGCAATAGACAGTGTGATATTCTCTGAGCGTATATATGCTCACTTTAGATTAGTCTCGCTTGTAAATTCCCATTATCCAACAGGCTCTTAAAAGTGCCAATCCCCACGCCATACCGATACTGTCCCAGATGACGTTCAGCTTACTCCCCAAAACTTCTTTCCATCCTATCGCAACCTCGATCATGGCAATATCGGCGCTCTCTGCAAGCATGAGCATTTCGACGTCGAAGATCCAGCCTTCGGAATGCATATAGGGTATGATGTATGGTAAAGACGGCCGCGAGAAAAGCTTGAAGCCGCATTGTGTATCCTTGATTCGAGCGGTGGCGGCAGGCGTCATAACTCGTAGCAATAGATGAAAAGCGTGCATGAGAAAATTGCGCAATTTCGAGCGCTGGACAACAGCCTCGCTTCCGACCAGGTGAGCGCGACTGCCGATCGCAACGCCCCGTCCATGCTTGTCTTCGATACTTTGGCATCCTTCCACCAGTTTTCCAAGATCACCAAAACGACTTGCACCGTCGGCGTCCGCGAAAACGACGTATCTTCCTCTGACGTGCCGCATGCCATGTGTGACAGCACCTCCTTTCCCTCGATTCTCTTCGAGTTCGATCACGCGGATGCTCCCATGAGATGTGTACCCGGATTTTTGCGCCTTCTCGTCTCCTTTGTTCGATCGCAGCCGAGGCTCTAATGCTGATTGCTGCCTCAATCGGAACTTTCTTGCGAACTCGAGCGCAACTTCGGCAGTCTTGTCCCTACTACCGTCGCTCACAATCAAAATTTCCCAACCTTGCTGTTGTCGCCGGGCTTTTTCGCCATGTTGGCTCTCGAGATATTGTACTGCCTCGTCCAGCATGCCTTCTAGGCGATCTTCCTCGTTGTAGGCAGGCACAACGACGCTCATGAAAAGCTCAGCCTCTTCGATTGGCATCTGGGGCGGTATAACAACCTCTGTACCCGGTTCTTTTGCAGCCTTCTTCTTCGCAGCCTCCTTCTCCGCAGCCCACTTATCTAGCCAACATGGTAAATCCTGAGAGCCGCTCCGTGCGCCATCTGGAAGTACTGTGATGTATTGCTTCTCGGAACGTCGGGAAGGTCGCGGTACCGGGGCAAGCAGATTCAATGCTATGTATACCTGTAATTAATCAGTCAATCGTGGAGGAACCATTTGCAACCGCAACATACCCAAAATGCGAACGCGAACAGTAAGAAACCAAGGCCAACGACTAGCACCCAAGTCGGGGGCAGCTCGACTCGCTGCGTCGGATGCGCCTCGAAGCCATAGCCAGCGCCTAGTCTGTTCGTGTCGAATGCGCGATTCTCCTTCACCATTGCGGCTAGAGCACCCAGGTATGGGCAGACAAGACGATGCGCTACCTGAAAGCTGCAGACATCGAAGCAACAGCAGAAACAGCCGTTATACGATAAAAGGACAGCGAGAAGAATTCAAGGGAATACGAAACCGTCTCGGTGTTTGTTGCTACAAGCTAGCCAATTGCGTCGGATGTTGCAACGTGTTGTGCTGACGTCGTCCCGAGGTCCTGCCACGGAGAAACGTCGGGCCGCAGTGCTGTTCCTGGTTCTGACGCTCTAGCACTAGCACAAACTAGGTTACGGTATCCGTGCATACCTGTACCTGCATTCTGAACACCAGGAAGGATCCTTGGAGTACTGTGAGCCAGCTATCTACACTCCGGGTCTAGGTACGTAGCCAGCACCCGCCTTCAAGATCGCTTGGGGCGTGCTCGATATCCAAACATACCGAATGCTTACCTGTTGTGATTCTGCGCCTCACCCTATTCGTCGTGCACCCATCCCGCAGTGACCTGAGACCATCACGCGGACAGAGACTCGAAAGAAACCCTTCAATCACACGGTGCGATTGGACAGGTATGACTTTCTTGGGTTCATGACAATGGCGGAACAGTCTACCGTGTACCAAATCAGCAGCAAATAAACTTGTCACGAACTCGGGTACAAGTGCACCGTTGATGCACATGTTACATAACCATCAGAGCAATTTTGAAAGACTAGTTCTCTTTCTGAAAAGTACATGTATGTATGAACACCAGGTTTAAGGCTCGTACTCTGTTCATCAGCACTGGGCAGTCTCAAATCGGCTCCATACTATCCTCACGACCTCGCTGATTGTTAAAAATGCATATCCGACACAACGGCCCAATAACTACCTGTGAAATTTCTTGACCGCAGTTTTCTAGGCTGCCCATTCTGGCGATGTGGCAGAATCCGAGGTACTTGCGGCGGTGTCTGGCCTCGTGACCGCAATTATAGCGATATGCAATGTACTGGCACATGTGGGAGCGTAGAAACAGTTAGTGGGGTTAGCAGTGTGCGTTGGTTGTATAGTGAAAGTGCCGATGAGTCTGCGATGAAGTAAATAGGCCACAGCGATTCTGCTACGGAAAGTGCTTGAAGAAATTGTGAGGATGGAGGGAGTCCGAGTAAGAGGAATGGCTGTCGCTCAAGCGACAACTTGTACGCATGCTGCTGCCCCTTCAATCGATCTCCTACCTCGAAGTATGACAATGGCCACGTAAAATTATCACGTACGCAGCATACTCGGAAGCGTGGTCCCAGTGGTTACTATGCTATCAGTTTCAATCAAAAAGATGTTCAAGATTCATTGCCATTTCGTGATTTGTGAATTCACATCCTTCATGCTACTTGAAAACCCTACATCACCCACAATTTCTTGCTTTGTAGGTGCATATCATGATAATCTGGGTCGCCGTCTTGCACGTGAACAATATGTTTCACTTGTACATTGATTACACCACTGAACCTAAGCATGAGTGTGATACGCGTAGTCTGTTAACAGGACAATCTTGTGTACATTTTCACCTGCTTACAAGGCACAGTGACTGGTGAAACCCCGCTCGAAAGAGCCCGAGATTGAGATTCGGTCAAGCGGCCAGCGCCCAAGACAATTATATGTAAACTTGTGTTCTAGTTATGTGCACAGCGTTGGTCATAAGGGGTTGAACCTCAGCTCTATATTTCAGAGCAAATCAATGTTGTACAGCTTTCTTTCAAGCATATGCCGAAATCTGTACGCCGTCCCATGCTATTTGTCCAAAACGCCTCGCTAAGATGTGGCCATGAAATCACCAAGCGGTGATGTCATCAACCTCGGCCTCTCCAAAAGTGCTCGTCTTCGTCACAGCAAGACTGGAATCTGTTTCAGACACGTCCGGATCGGGTGTTCTGTTCATGATTTCGGACAAAACTTCGTTCAGAAATCCAAGCAGGTGCTTGTTAACTTGCTCAAACTCGAGCAGGAAGGCGTCGTGACCGTCTGGAGAGTCAATAGTCTTCAGTTTCGCGTTAGGGATATATGCAGCCAGCTCCTTTTGCTCAGCGAAAGTGAACAGCCCGTCAGACTGGATGCCAAGTACGAGAGTTGGCTGCTCGATCAACGACAATGCATGTTGCAACGCCGATACAGGGTCGAGGGTGTCCGGACTTTCACCGTCCGGATAGCGATAACGAGAGACATCGTGCGTGTCTAGCTTCCGCGTGATTGCAATATAGCAATTCGCATCAAAGCGTTTGATGAACTTTTCTGCTTGGTACCGTAAGTATGATTGTGCTGAGAAATAGTGTGGTGCGACTCGTTGCCCAGATTTCACAGCCTGGCCACTTCTGCTGGGTATTTGTGTGGGTGGTGTGGAAGGGTTTGAGGCATCGTGGAACTCGAGATCGGTCTGTGTTGCAGCAGAAATAGGCAGTGTAGTAGAACTATTTGCTCTCGAGATGAGTCGAGGAGAACCAGCATTCTTGTGTCCATGGTTATGGATTGCCCAGTGCTCGTGAGAAGAATTCGATGGCGTTGACGGGTGGGGAACAGTGTTGATACTTTGCTTCTTGGACAAGTCGGGTGTGTTGCGACCGAATCGTGATTCGAACGAGTCGCGACTGCGGTATGTCAATAGAGCAGACATGCGCGCAGCCCCGAGACCTGTTGAAGGCGGCTCTTCGTAGGCGTAGTAGCCATCGTCATATTTCGGGTCACTGTAGATGCTCTGACGCTGCGCCTCACCCCAGCTGATGCCCCAGGCGCTATATCGCGCTGATGTAGCGATGGGTATGATGGACTTGACGTAGTCTTTACCAAAGTAAGCGAACTCCAACACAAGTGCT
Source organism: Coniothyrium glycines (assembly GCA_025742365.1). Taxonomy (NCBI): domain Eukaryota; kingdom Fungi; phylum Ascomycota; class Dothideomycetes; order Pleosporales; family Coniothyriaceae; genus Coniothyrium; species Coniothyrium glycines. Next base: position 76,897 of record JAMXIJ010000017.1, read on the forward strand.
CCTCCCATTGAACCTCCGATGACAGCAGCAATCTGCCTTACTCCTAAATCATCCAAAAGCATCTTGAAGACGCTACCACAGTCAATGCCCGTTCAAAAGCAAGTCTTTAGACCTATACTCACTTGACATCGTCCCGGACTGTCGTCAACGGAAACTCGGGCCCATATTGACCAAGAGACGCGTCACCGTCCTTCGCAGTGACTGGACTGGCACTTCCGTAAGGACTTCCGAGGCTGTTCATGCATACCACAAAGAACCTCGATATATCGAAAGCCTTTCCAGGTCCCCCGAGAAGTGGCCCCCACCAATCACCGACATCAGCACTCCCGGTAAGCGCATGGCAGATCACCATAGCATTGTCTCCGCCTGGCGCGAGAGTACCATATGTTTTGTATGCAACATTGACGTTCCGCAGAACGGCACCGGATTCGAGTGTGACTTGGGGAATGATAGCGAATGTTTGGTCGGGTATCAGTGTCGAGTACGGGTTTTCCGGTTGCGATGACGCTGTCTCTGCATGTTGTCAGATCTGTTGCTCAGCAATCACAGCCCATGTTGTCCTACTGAGGTAGATGGGACATACAATGGGCTATGCAGGATGTATCGCAAAGCACATGTGGGCGATGCTAGGCCAACAAGAGATGTAAGACTTGGAAGCGGCATCTGCGCGAATTAACTTACTGTAGGTGCGCGGGCTACGGCTGGCAAAGCCAGCGGACGCCAATGTTGCCATGACCGCAAGTATGAGGATGATGGGAGGAGGCACGCTGGCGCCAACCGGGCGGGGAGTGGGGCATCGTGAATATATTGCGGGGAGTCATTTTTTGGGCGTTGATTCACCACAAACTGCCGCTAGCATTCGCTGCTCCAGGCTTGGCGCCATGACGTGCTCGCTCCGATTCGCCAACCGGGGCCTGCAACCGACTACAATGGGATTCGTCGCACCGAGAGATGATTGCCCATAGACTAAGTCAATATCCGACCCGTAGAGTTGCAAGATTTATTGAACACCACAGTGATTTCAGTGCACTTGCAGTTTCCGTAGTTGCAGCGTTGTATCTGTATTCTTGAAACCTCCAGATTTGCACACGGTCACTCCGAACTGATGGCGGGTTCCGTATGTAGACCAGCGGATATAATCATAGACAAATATCTTCAGTTGTGGAGATAAATCGTGCTTGTTTTGCGCGGCGCATTGTGTGACTGTACATTATTGTTATACCGCTCTGTGGTATTTAAGCGGACGGGTAGGTTACGTGGTTACCTATACGAGACTAGCGCCATCAGTCACTCCCTATCTACTTTGTACCATAACTTCGCTTGTCCTGACCTTCCAATAACACGCATTTGGAGTGCAACCCAGCCTTGGTCGATCCTTAGCGAGATGCGATGCGAAGAGTCGTAGTGACTGGCTTGGGTCTCGTAACACCACTAGGCTTAGGTATATCTGCCCTGTTCACTGTTCCATGCATTGCACTAAATATGAGCAGGTGTCCAGCGAACATGGAGTCGTCTGATCGAAGGCCAGTGCGGCGTTGTGTCGCTCAAAGATCGACGTCCTAAATTTGCTTCCCTACCCAGTCAGGTTGCTGCACTGGTACCGGAGGGTAGCAAAGAGCAAGGGAATTGGAATCCTAAGGACCATTTAAATCCTGCGGCAAGTCACCATGATCTCTTCCAAAGCAGAAGCGCCATCATTGACAGCAAGATAGGACGAAAGACGAATGGCGCGTTTCGCGCAATATGCCATGGTAGCTTCGGAGGAGGCGCTCAAAGATGCGAATTGGACACCCAAGAATGAGCAAGATCTTGAAGCTACTGTACGAGATCTCACACCTTCAAGTTTATCATGTGCTTACAACCTCTAGGGTGTTTATATGGGATCCGGTATTGGGAGCTTAGATGATGTCTACGACACTACTGTGGCTTACGAAAAAGGCGTACATCGACAGATTCTACCAAGGCAAGAACTATAGCTTATGCTATTTAGGGATATCGGAAAGTATCACCGCTCTTCGTGCCACGCCTGCTTATCAATCTCGCCGCGGGTCATATCTCCATGCGCTATGGCTTCACGGTATGCTATCATCACACTTTTAATTATTATGAAATTTCTAAACATTCCAGGGGCCGAATCATGCGGCCACAACCGCATGCACCACAGGTGCACATAGTATCGGAGATGCAGCTCGTCTCATCCAATTTGGTGACGCAAATGTCATGATCGCAGGTGGCGCCGAATCATGCATTCATCCTCTCGCTATTTCAGGGTTCGCTAGAGCCAGGAGTCTGGCAACGGAGTACAATGATCGACCTTTAAAGTCAAGTCGCCCTTTCGACCGAGCTAGAGACGGATTCGTCATCGGAGAGGGTGCTGGTGTAGTTGTACTTGAGGTATTCTGATGCTTTTCCTCGGCTTGAAAGAAGCTAACGTAGCTAGGAGCTGGAACACGCAAGACAAAGAGGAGCAAACGTTTACGCCGAACTTGCTGGGTATGGGCTTTCAAGTGACGCATACCATATGACGACCCCTCGTGAAGATGGGCGAGGCCCTCGGCTCGCTATGCGTAATGCCTTGCGACACGCCGGCATTAAACCCAGTTCTGTTGATTATGTCAATGCTCATGCCACAAGCACGCCACTTGGCGACGCTGCGGAAAACCGAGCGATCAAAGAACTCCTACTTGGAGAGTCTGGTAAGGGCAAAGCATCCGAGATAAATGTCAGCAGCACCAAAGGTGCTGTTGGTCACCTCTTAGGAGCTGCTGGCAGCGTTGAAGCAATCTTCACAGTCCTCGCTATGCACCATGTGAGCCACCAATACGCGACCTAGCGCGGTAGTGGTGTGCTAACAATCGCAGAACACCCTGCCTCCAACAATAAATCTCGCGAGTCCAGGCGATCCTGCCGAAGACTTCAACTGCAATTATGTTGCTAATGTTGCTCAGCAGAAACAGCTGCATGTTGCATTATCCAACAGCTTTGGGTTTGGTGGCACCAATGCATCGATTTGCTTCCGCAAGCTTTAAACAGACGCTCCGAGTGTACAATAGTAAATTCATCCCAAATGCAAAATACGTTGCTGAAATGTCGGGGACGATTGCAAATCGGCGCATGTCATGAGTACCTTATATCATCAGCCAGCAACCACCCCCACCCGACCCCGCCAAAACACCACTAGTGCAATCGAACCACACGGTACTCCCAAAGTCGTTCATCGACATCCTGCGTCTTGTAAATTATTATTGAATTCCTCTCATCTCAATCCCCATTGTTCTGTGCATCGGTCAGCTTAACTTTGCAGTGTCACTGGAGGAAGGAAGCAGCATTGCCCATGGCAAGCCCTGGGCCTCCAGAGCACCGCATTGCGGGAGAACATGTGAAGGCGTCCTATTTTCACCAGGTCTCGAAGAAAGCATCGGCATATCATTCACGCATTCCTTACCTTCGGAAGCTGCCATTCCGAGCGATAGCTATCATTGTGATCTTAGTTGTGATTAACCTTCTGGTGTGGGCAGCAGTTGGAATTGTATTGGTGAGTTGAATTCTTTATGAACAGAAGTCAGAGTAACAAGCCTGATCATGCATCTTAGCACTGGCATACTCCGCTCATCTCGACCGCGGTTCTCTCTTATACTTTAGGCCTACGCCACGCACTTGATGCAGACCATATCTCAGCTATAGATCTAATGACTCGGCGTCTGATCGCGGCAGATCAGCGCCCCGTTACAGTCGGGATGTTCTTCTCGCTGGGTCACTCAACCATCGTCATTGCCACGTCTCTCGTCGTTGCAGGAACCGCAGCTGCCGTTTCTGACAAGTTTGACAACTTCGAACGTGTTGGTGGTATCATAGGAACCTCCGTCTCAGCTACCTTTCTTCTACTTCTCGGGATCATGAACATATACATCTTGTATAAGCTCATAGTTCAAATGCGCAAGATGATAGCCACCGAGCCAGGTAGCGAGCATGAAGAATTTCGTATTCAAGGTGGAGGCTGTCTGTTCCCGATTCTGCAGAAGCTATTTCGGCTGATCGATCGCCCATGGAAGATGTATCCGCTTGGTGTCCTATTTGGCCTAGGTTTCGATACATCCTCAGAAATCGCAATCCTGGGCATCAGCTCTATCCAGGCGACGAAAGGCACGTCGATCTGGCTGATTTTGATCTTTCCGCTACTATTCACCGCAGGCATGTGCTTGCTCGATACCACGGATGGCGCTTTGATGATGAGCTTGTATACCAGTACACAGCTCGCGCGTGATTCAATTGCTATTTGCTACTATAGCATCGTGCTTACTGTAATCACCGTCATCGTAGCCACTATCATAGGCACGGTGCAGTTCCTCAACCTCATATTGAATGTTGCCGAGCCACAGGGTCGTTTCTGGGATGGTGTGGAGAGATTGGGCGATGCATGGGACATTGTTGGTTAGTACTCACGTTATACCAAGCTGTATGGACGTGCTAACTCATCGCAAAGGTGGTGCAATTTGCGGTACATTCGTAGTATTCGGCGGCCTTAGCGTTCTACTGTACAAGCCTTGGAGACGACGAATTGAGAAGCGACGGCTACAAAATGCTCACTTCGAGCCGCTTCCTCAAGCTGCGCAAGAGCCTGAGCATATTGATGAGGAGATTCATGACGTTGGGATCGTAGCGCACGGTTCTACTAAGGATGTCGGTGTCACCGTGGATTCTCTCGAATCAGTACATATTGGTGGGTCATCACGACACTGACGTTGCTAACGCCTGAGAGGATCCGCGATCTCATAGGCACAGAGTAATCATGAAGACATGGCTTAAAGTAGATTATGGAGATATGAAGAACATACTACCAGCCTGTGTTATCTTTTCGGTTCTGCCATGCAATACATGCAGACCAGGACCTTCATCACCCAATGTGCACAAGATCCACCATCTGTTCGAAGAAAGATTTTTTTTCTCATTACGGAATACTAACCTGGGTGCCTCAGACCAGAACTTTAATGACGAAGGTGCTCATCACGCCCAGTGCCATCAAATTGAGATCCGACACACATTATATCGATGAGACATACAAAGGGACGGTACAATGGCACTGTGTCTGGGTGGCGATCGACACCGGCCGGTGAACAAGCACGAAACGTATTCAGATCATCCGAGCAGGCACAATTTGCCTCGACGCCGTACAATAACTCAGAATCTACAGTTGCAACATGACGGCTTCAGCTTACGCAACAGTGTCTAACGGGCGATGCATGCCGCTCGAGAGCGTGGCCTGCTCAAGCATCGTCTCGTTCGAGCATGTGGCATCGTTGCGACTATCCCGGATGAACGGCACCACCCGCAACTGGCAATTCTGAGACAACGATGAATGTGTTTCATAAGTATGTTCTCTTTTCAGCGACCCTCGCTGTGTTTAAAGTGACACAGAAGCAAAGAGAACTATCGATATCGCTCGCCATAATTTTGATCCACCGCGCACGATTGGTCATGGTCCATTGAAGAAAGGAAAAGTCCTTCAACACAGTGCTCTGAATGTGCTGTCACGTTGCATCGATCCCTCTCGTCTACCGTGGCGCGCTTTGGTGGGTGGAACAACGATTGCTTAACCTGCGACATTCTCGCGGGAACGATTTCTGCCTTGCAGCTCCACAACTGGCCATTGCCGTGGCATCTATGTTGATACACGAGCTTACCGGCCTTGCTCGTGTCTATGTCGCCCACCCGATGCGGTTTTAATATCCCACGTCACATGCTCTCGTCGACTTTGCAAAACGATTCCAATGGCTCACGAGATGGGAACGTTCGGGTTTAGGCATCTGCTGAGGTCAGATAGTAGTCTTGATTGAGAGAAAGCCACTGAGCACCACGGGTCTAGTGCCACGTGCGATTTGCAACGCGACCACGGCCAGATCCGCGCAATGAACACTGGGAACGTCTTATGTGCGGTCACTCTTGTCTTTGTTTCAGTATCATCTACAAGGGTGATAGATGTGTAAGCTCTATGGTGTGTTCTGCTTCCCACTCAATTCCGGAGACCCTACTTTGAACGTTCCCCCGGCCTCTCTATTCTGTAGATGGCCTTCGCCGTGTTGAAATAACCCTCATACTCGACATCTTCTCCATCAAGGTCATAATGATAGTGGCCACCAGCATTCTGTCCAGTTGGGGAGTAACCATGCGTGTGTTCCATCCTAAGATCCATTTTCTGGTCAGGATCTGCGGAGTGCAGTACACTTAATCCAATCATCGGGCTGTCGAACTCATGATACGTGAGCCACTTGCCAAGTTGCTGACGACTTTTAAATGGTAAGTCTTGCTCGGCTGGAAAGTCAGGCATGATGTGCCAGTATGTTTTGCCCGACTTGATGAGAAATGCTCCGCCAAGGCTGATCGGTCGAGTATCTCCATAAGCGGCATGCAAGGCTGTTTGGATACACTCCGTAAAGCTGTTGTGTGAACCTTTACGCTTTCGTGCGACAATCTTCAGCACAGGACCAGTCTGACCAAGTGATCCGAAGAGGTTGATCATGAGAGCGCAATTCAGAGATGAACTTTTTTCCACAGTGGGGAGATTATCTTCGCCCTTGATTTGTGCGACTCGAGTTTGATTGTTGATCTTCTCGGAGTCCCCGCTCCAGCTAAAATTCGGTGCGAGCTCGCAATTGCGCCCGACTTCATAGAAAGGCCCAGCACCAGCCCCAAGTAAGCTTCCTACCTCAAGATCCATTTCCATCGCTGTAGCAATATCCTCCATGCTCCATTTGTTTTCTAGCCGAGGAGCAGGGAATAGATTTGCTTGGCCGCCCACATCTGAGATTTTTTCATCGCCAGAGAGACCTTTGGTGGCTAAGTGGAATGGTGGTTCGCGAAGATCCGGACACTGCTCCACACTAATAGATGAGTGCTCGTAGTTGGCCGCAAGAGGCGCTCTGAGAGCTTCGGCTATCTCTTCAAGACTGGGGGGAGACGACAAGAACTTCTCAACCTTCATCGCTGCTACAGTCTTCCTGGGATTTCGTGTTTGTATGATGTTGCTAGTTGCTTCCACGATACGCGGTTGACTGCTGTACGTCGTGATGAACTAACAAGCAGGTCGATATTATTATGGATGTGTCCTTTGGCGAGGATGGTCGTGAAGAAGCAAGGGATCTCGCGCATCCACAAAACGAAACTGTGCAATTATATGTAGATGTTGGTGACGAGTGAGCTCTGAGGTTCAGTGGGATTCGTGTTGGCGACCGGTGCGCATCAAGAAGTGTCGGCCTGCCATTCCGACGCTACCAGAATTCCGAACTTGGAGTGCGTGATGCTCTGGTCAACGTCAACGTCAACGTCGTGCGACGCTGCACCTTGAAATGGAGGTAAGACAATATTTGCGAAAGTCATTGTTTTTGGGTGTTCCTACATCATGCATGAGCGGTTCCGCTTATCCTTCTATCCGTTGCATCCATCGGAGTTGGGTTCGCATCGGCAACTGATGGGCCGAAGCGGCAACCGCTGGGCCGAAGCGCAACACCAGCGTTTTGTGGATCCAATGGGCAATGGCACTCTCGACGGTTCTCAACATACTGCGCCAAACTTTCTACGACGGAACATGCAGGGGTGTCTGGAAAAACAACAAACAAGTTAAACCCTGTCTCTACAGCAACTCTCGCCTATTTGTTCGTCATTCTTGCAGATACCCTTGTAATGTTCCGTCGTAGAAAGTTTGGCGCAGTACCATGGACAGCTCTTCATGAACAGGCGCCGATCCCGCTTGTACTAGAGTGCGCGCGATCCCGAGACTTGTCTTACACCACGCTGCGCGCTGCCCGGATGCTTACTTGTCCTTACGGGTTCAATACTGAACCCCTGCTGGCGATTCTACTCGAACTCAGCGCAGACTTCCTATACCTTCACAACCGCCAGCGCCTGCAAGATGAAGCTTCCGCCGATCGCTGTCGCCTGCTTGTCTGCTCTCGCAATTGACTCGTGTTCGAACATTATTGCTCAGCGCCTGAAAGCATGGAACGAATCTAAGCCGTTTGTCTTCGACCGCGTTCTTTTCTTTCAATTCGCCTTCATGGTGGTCTTGACAGCGCCCGTCAATTACCACTGGCAGAATTGGCTCGAACGCGCGTTCCCTGGTTGGAAGATGGTCAAACAGAGCCGAGCGAGCCAGCCAGGCGAAGAGGAAAAGGGCATAATGTTGAGGGAGGACGGACAAGACAACAGACTGATTGAGGAGGAGATCAGAGTGAGGAACTGGGGAAACATCTTCAAAAAGTGGTTCACAGACGTATGTATGTCTCTCCGTAGGTTGGGATATCCGCTGACATGGATAGTGCATCACCATGGGAGCGTTGCTCAACCAGTCCATGTTTCTGATTCTCATCGGTTTATTGAAGGGCAAGACTGTTGCACTAATAGTACAAGATTTCAGAAACGTAAGTAGCCCATGCGAAGCTCATACGACCTGGCACAAGCTAATTCACCGATAGGAGCTTTTTGGTCTGATCTTCGATTCGTACAAAGTCTGGCCCATTGCCAACTTTGTGAGCACCACTTACGTGCCGGTCGAGCGACGTATTGTCTTCCTCAGCTTCTGCGGACTGTTGTGGAACATCTATCTTTCGCTCGTCGCGGCTCGTCTATAAAGTTGGGCTTGTGCTGAAGAACGTCTATAATCTATCCCTCGAAGCAAGCTAGAGCAGTACATGATCCGAGACCTAGCTAAATCTCCGAGGCATCTCTTGGCCCTGCCTTCCACGCATCCAAGATAGCAGCCCAGTACTTGCCCTCGTCCTCCCTCACATGACTGCAGTGTGCACTCTTCTGGAACTGCACCTTCGTCACGTCCCAACCCTTTGAAATCGCAATGTCAGCATGTTCGTCTGCTTCCTCGAAGCCCACCATTGTGTCTGCGTGGCTATAGAGATACACCCTAGGAACCCTCACATCAAACAGCCTCTCGTCATTCAAAGAGCGGCAAAGTACTTCCATGGGATTTCCCCTACCCATAAGTCGATCCACAAAGAACGTACATAGCAGGAGAACATGGACAAATAGACCTCCAAACCATCGCCAAAACAGCGTCCTAGGCAGTGATGCAGATATGGCGGCATGGCTCTTCATCCACGGCCCCTTTGTCGGCGACGAGTCCAGAATCTGTGCGCGCATCGGCAGAAACGCATCGAACTGCGCTCTCCACGCCTTTGCAAATTCATTCACCTGATTGCCACCGCCATTCGAGAAGCTGTGCACAAGCACCTCGCCCCCAGCCATTGTGTGCTCGCGAACCAGCGCAACGGCAGGTTTGAATGATTCCCGATTCCTAGCCGAGGAGCGGAACATGTCTTGCGTAAAACAGCGTACCAATATGATGCGACATGTCGGAATGAGCTTCTGGTACGACACCGTGTACTTTGCAATATGCTTCGCGGCTGCGGCGTTCCACGCGAACAAGAGAACCAGAGGCGTTTCCGCGATCGGCCTGTTGGACAAATACGGCGACGACGTCCAGACATATGTGTTGTAGCCTATCTTGTGGAAATCGGACAATGGTTTCGCAATGGTCTCGGTTGGGGCCGTTATCGTAGGCTCCATGTTCAGAAACAAAAAAAGGGGCAAATCGAGTCGAGTGAGCGAGAAAGTGGCAGCAGGTGGGGTTACGGTAGGGATTCTGCACACATATACCTACACGTAGTTACATGTTCTGTTCTCGTTTTTATTTTTTTTGTTCCAAGACAGCAATCAAAGTCGTTGACAACAACAGCCCACGCAACGTCTCGAGTACAAGGTATCTATCTATCTATCTAGGTGAGTACTGATTACCGATACCGATACTTGGCGGTCACGAAACATCCCACCTCGGTACTTCGTTCATTGGCTCCACCAAACACGCCGCTCGCGACTTTTCTTCCCCGAGTTTGTCGGTATTGTGCGCTGCGACGATCCTTACCTTGCTATTGCGGTTCCTTACAATTTGCAAACAGAGACATGGCCGTACTTCATCGAAGCCGTTGTTTCACGCGAGAAGAATCCGAGCTAGATGATAAGAGGGCAGTAGGGATATCTTCTGCGATTGTACTTCTTTCTTCCACGGGATTTTTTCTATGCGCGGCACAGGTTGCCTATCCTCCTTCTTACTGTAGTTAATCTCAAGCTAGCTGGGTTCTGGATCGCGTGGACCGCGTCGTTCAGACAGAGATACACAGACTCGTATGATCGCTCGGCTGCCTTGAAGATACATGTTCAATGCGACCATTTCGAGTGCTTCATCCACGGTGAGGTCCGATTCATGTCCCCACGGTAGGTTCTTCCAATGCTTTAATTTTAATTTTGTTATACTTTACATTGATCCAATCACCCTCGCCATGTATCTCCGCCTCTCCCTCTGAATGTCCCGCTTCCTCTCCCTCTTCCTCGAAAACCACCTCGTCCACCTCTATACGTTTCGCTCCACGGGCCGCGGTCTTCACCCGTCTCGACGACTCTGTCCTCTTCGTCGAAGCTGTACTTGTACTTCAACTCCGTCTTGATACCCCTGCCCTTGCGGACTTCTCCTGGCGCCCAGTCTCTACTTGTCTCGCGATCGAGCTCTTTGAGGCGAGCTTCTGAGATGTCGTCTGAGACTGGGAGAAAGAAAAGTTGGGGCTTGGCTGCAGTGGATGAGAAGAGGTCGTCGAGGGTCTTGAACGATGCTTCTATGTCTTTTGATGGCGCGGCTGGTACTGGTGCCTGCGGTGCGGACGGGCGGCGGACATCGGCATTTGCGCGCGGTCCTCGTGGTGCATTTGCTGGGGCATTGGAACCAACTTCCTGAAAGACTGCTGTCACGCTTCCGTCGCTTGACTCTGGATAAACCACTTCGAAGCGCTTCGGGGCCGCGGATCGACTTGAACCTCGCGCTTCCTTCTCAGCAGCGGCAGCGTCTTCCTCCTCTTTTATCCAGTCTTCTACTCGATCGTCGGGGACAAAGTCTACCCAGAGCTCTTTTCTGTTGCCCTCAGGTGGCCATATCGAGCCGTGTAAGGAAGCTCGTACTCTTGATGCTGCTGTTGTGGAACTAAAGAGTACAAGGGCGTGTGTCTTCATCGCATCAAGGAAAAGTGACTTGACAAATGATTGATCTGGTGAGCTGGACAGTGGAGAAGCAAGAGAGGCCAGGTGTGCGCGCAGGGGTTCAGGGCGAAGTGGACGCATGAAGTTGCGAATATATAGAGCGGCTGTCACAGGGTGGAGTGCGGGCACTGTCGGGCGATCGTCCATGATGGCCTCCGTAATCGTCTCCGCAACGGGAGCGTCTAGAAGATCCCTATATCGTGCAGTATTTTCTTTCTTCTCGCGCTTGTTTTCACCTTCCGCAACTGACAAATCTTTTGCTGCTGGTAAGGCTAGCTCACCGTTTGGTTTATCTTGAGGTCCCTCTTCTGGTCGCCTTTGCTCCATTGCGATGTCCTCGTCCTCCTTCAAATATACTGCAGGCGCAATTGTTTGACTTGGTCTTTGTTTCTTTGCTTTGATGTCGTCTCCCGGTACCTCTGGCGTGTCACTTCTTCGTTTTCGCTTCCTTGAATCTGCCTCTAGCTCTTCGGTGTTTAGTCTCGATGTGTCTGCGGTAGATCCCTCAAGGTTGGTAAGCAGCTCGGGCTTTTCGACAGAAGATCGCTCAGTCGCTGCTGGAGACGACGTCGCCGTGTCCTTGAGATCGCCGGGCAGATCTGATTTATGTTTTGCGTAACGCAAAGCCTCGGCCGCAGGCCCCGGAGCATCCGGCAAAGCATCAGGTGCCAGCGTTTCCTTGGTATCGTCTTCAACCTCAGCATCTGACGGCTCAGTCACACGTGGTCCTACAACTTCTTCAGGATCCGCAGGTGGTGCGCCGAACACTGCCGCCGATTGGATTGTGCCCACTTCCTCTTCGGTGGTCGCATCCTCTGCGGATCCTTCAATCGCCTTCGCCGTGTTGGGCGGAGGTACTTCGCTGTCAATGTGTGACATTTGTCCTTGCTGGGTATCGGTCGCTGCTACGGGAAGCGGCACAGGATCCGTCTCTCCTGTCAATTGCGCCTCGGATTCTACTGGTCGTTAGCTTGGTTTGAACTCGGGTCGGGGCAGTCAGTACCTCCGGCTTCAGAGAGCGTGGGTCCCAGCACTGCCGTTGCGCCCCCATGCTGCTGCTCTATTCCCTCTTCAACTTGTTCCACAGCATCTTGCGGCGCGTCTTCGCTGTCGTCGTTCTCTGATGCTGCATCTGGCGCACTGCCAATCGCACCATCTACCTCCTCCAATCTCTCTATAATCTGCGCCTTCCTTGTGAGTCCAGTACTTGGAATGCCGCGATCTTTCAGTAGTTGTCGCAGCTGTGCGACAGTCTGTTTGCTGTAGTCTGCCATTATGGCATCCGGATGTTCGAAGAAGGAATTATATAGCAATGTACGCTCGCGTCGGATGTGTGATGCGCCACATGTGACCAAGAGTTAAGGCAGATGGCTAGAATTATAATATCGTGTTGAAAAGATGCTACAAGTTTTCGTCCACCGCGAACATCACGCTTGACAAGCGCGCAACGCGTTGGCGAACACGACTAGTGGCTTGGCGTATATCAACGGCCCGAGCGCCTTTGCGGAGAGAGATCGCCCTAACCGAATCTAGTCTGCTCATGCATGACCGTGGACATGTTCTCGAACACTGTCCGTAGTCCATGATACGTCCGCACAAGTGGACCGCAGCCCTAAAAGTTAGAACACATCTGCACGCATATTTCCGCCTGACGCGTGCCTATGTGTTACATTTAGGGACAGCGAGCTCAGTGTCCTGTTTGTTCCTTGAACAAGCAGGAATACGAACAATGTTATACAAGTTCCGGCCTATTACATGATGTATCGTCATGCTCTCGTCAAATCACAGTCAACATTATGGAAAGGAAAATTTTCAACCTCACATATGTATTCCTCCATGCCCGGAAATAAAACTGCTTTTACATTGCACTCCCCCTGCAATCCCTCCACCTCGGTAATGACATCACCCACTACTGACCGACTGAGAAGGTATATAAAAACCCACCACATCTCAAAAAACGAGCATTCCCTCGCATATCTCCAAGTACCCGAATCAGATCCCGCGCATCGGCACCGTCGATGACTTTGCCCTGGCACGAGACTGGCGTTCAGGCCCCGTCCCGTGTGGAGACGTTTGAACAAGGATCGCTGTCGGTGGCTGCGGCCCGCGGCGGTGGAGGGAGCATGTTGATGGGGGCGTGTTACACGGCTGGGAAGAGCTGGAAAGAGTCTTTATGATGGGGTTGGTGGGGATGCTAGATAAAGGTGTAGTGTATACATACACCTAACTTTCTCAGCACAGTCGTCATGTGGTGTTCTACTGGTCACTTTTTGTCCAAAGAATCTTGTGTCTGGGTGACATCATTCAGCTGGCTTATGATCAGTCATCGTTTCACGAATTTGCGACCAGTCACTTCAGTCTTCTACATGTGGACGTCGACGCGTCTCCTCCTGTGAGCTTTAACATATTCTCAATTCATCCTACCAGACCGAGGTAAAGTACGAGCTGATATAACAACTTGTGAAAACCCTCTTTTTATCTATACATGCTCCGCCCATACCTTCACACCAAGATCCACAATAGAATAATGCGTGTGCAAAAGAAAAACGCTTTATGTACCCGTGCCCATCCTATCCGTGATTCGAAGAATGATCTTATAACAACTCCATACGATGCAATAATGTGCGTGCATGCGTGCTTGCGGAACAACAAAACGCCAATGATGGGTAAGCACGACAATCTCTGCGCGGGCGCACGTCCAAGCGCCGCCGAGCTGATGATAACAAAATGAAAACTTGACGCCGAAGCCAACAGTGTCTGCCGAAGCGAAGAGCATCGTCTTGTCTGTCGATCCAATTTCTTGCTGACCACAGGCCATGATAAGTTCCTATTCTTTCTTTGGTTTCAGTTGATTTTTGAGAGCGATCCTCGGAGGGAACGCGCTGAGGCAGAGACGACCTGCCCTGCCGAGGATGAGTCGGCGAAAAAAACATCGACGTTTGATGCAAGGTCGAGGTCTTGGCTGGATGACTCCAAATTGTATATGGCGATCAGAGTTGGCCTTAGAATTGGCAAAATCGCGCGGCATGGTGGACCATGTTTTCACAATGAGAGAATGAAAGCTCCTCACACAATTTCTATCCACCTTTTCTGTCAGACGCGTTTGCGGGCAAAGGCTCGCCTGCTAGCTTCTGATCCTGTGCTTTCCCCTTTTTGTTCTTTCCCTTCTTACGGGACGGCGGGTTTTGCCAGGTATTGTTTCCACCTGCTCCAGCACTAGGCTTCAGCCTGTCATGTCCTTGTGAAGCGGACTTCGGTTGAGCATTTCGGTTTTCCTTGCTGGAGGATGAAGTTTGCGTCACTGAACCCCGATGGCTCTTAGGAAGAATCTCCTTGCTGTGCTGCTTTGTCCCATTGCTTGTCTTGGTGGAATCCGAAGATCGAATCACGGTTGGAGACGGAGTCCGTGTCTCGAAGACCGGGGATAGCAACGGCACAGTAGCAGACTTGATTTCCTGCGGTTGTGTCCGAGATGGACTCGATGTTTCGATAGTCGTCACACCATTGGTGTATGCAGAAGTTTGCCACTGGGGAGGCAATGTATGAGTCGGCGAAACCTCCTCGTACTGGTTATTGTGTAGCGCAGTGGCGGGTTCGAAGTTCAGCCAGCCTTCTGGCAATACAGGAAATGGAAGTTGACTCTCGCTTGGTTTGCGACACGGGTGTTCTGGTTGCACCATAGGGCTGCCATTAATGGATCCGTTGGCGATCTGGGGACTTGATTTGTCCGCACTCTTCTGTCTCTGCATCTCTTCAAGCACCATTCTTTGACGCGCTTGCAGCTCGTTAATCTGGTGTATCTGTTGTACTGTCTGGTTGTTCGGGTAGGTCCCAAGAGCGGATCCTGGTGTAACCTCGGGTGCAATTGTCTCCGCTGTGTCACTTCGAGGACGTGGTTGGGTCGGAAAAGAACCGTTCACAATCACAGGTCCACTGTCGACAGGAGGACGGACTGAGTCGACACGAGCCTTATGCTCGTTCGATGCTATTAGAGGTTGTGACACGCCCGTCGAGTAGCTTCGCATGTGTCCACCAAGGGGCGAAGGTGAGCGAGACACACGACGTAAAGCAGTGTTGAGAAGTGGTTGGGTGATCTCAGGTGATACTCGCCTGCGACGCTGAGCTAGTTCACTGAATGAAGGGATAGCCGATACAGTGTATTCCTGCAAAGAACGCGGCTGCGGCTGCGGCTGCAGTTGGACTTGAGACTGGTTTTGAGGTTGCAGATGCTCAGCAACATAGTAACCTACATGTTCCTTGAGAGAGCTGGTGTCTGGTAGTGCATTCAACTTTTGTGTTTGTGGTATCACCCTTGGTTGCGTTCCTGATGGTGCCTGTGTATTTAGTATGTCCTGAGGTGGTCGTGCAGTAGCATAGCCTGGCATGGATGCGGAGTCAAGGACTGGAGGCATAGGTGGATATCCTACTATGAGAGGTTGTTGTTGTGCTACGCCACGAGGAGGCTGCGAATGCGAGCGGAGCGAATTACTTTCACTAGCATTTGACAATCGATGTACCCCTCTTCGTATGCCCGGAACACTATTGCTCAGAGATGGCGATGAGGGATTCGTACGGGTTCCATCTTGGGAGCCACTGAGATCGGCATGTTGTGTGTTGTAAAAGCCTGGATAGTGATATAGGAACCCTTGAGGCAAGGCATTCGGTGGTATACTCATCTCTGCTAACCGTGGACTATGATGGCCATTTGCGTATGGCGACTTCTGCGGCGAGCCGTTGGAGTTTGTACCTCGATTCTGCTGGGCTTGAGCCACAGCTTGAGCATGCATATGAGCAGCTCGTACTTGATGGGCCTGCTGTTGCTGAGCTGCCAGTTGAGCCCTGAGGGAATTTGACTGCATCTCCAGCATTTGGTACTGCTGAAACAGCTGATCGTGGAGTTGGTCATGAAGCCCTCTTGGAAATGAAAAGTACTCGGGGCCAGCGCTGCCAGGAATAGGGGGACTGTGCAGGAAAGGGGGGCGGCCCTGACCAAAAGATGAGCTTCCTGAAGAGCGCCGACTGCCACCATGCTGGCTCTTCAGGTGTAGAGCACCTCTGCCCCCTCGCTGGCTTTGCCCACCGCGCCCGTTCCGAATAGGCACACTGGATGTTATGGTAGCTTTTTGCGATTGTGGCTTCTGGAAAATCGAAGTGGACTTCTCCTCTGGTGGGTATTCGAATTGCTCGCAAGCTTTATCGAGTTGTTGGCGATCGGCAAGGCAGTCAAACGCCCGTCGAAGTTCCAGATGGATCCCGCGCCAGGCATAACCGTCTGCCGAATTGCCTAAATTTCGGTCGGTGTTGAAGGGCTCTTCGACACAAAGCCGATTCACACCTTCCTTCTGACCACCTCCAGGATGCCAACCCTTTTCTTCTCTGGGTATTCGCTTCCCTTGCCTGACAGATATGGCCTCCTTCTCAAAGTCCACCTCATGGGCATACAAGCGGAAAAAGTGAAAGAGAAGCTGTCCAAGACTTTTACTGTTCTTCTTTCCAAAGCCTTTCAAGGCTTGTGTGTCATCTGCGAAACTCGACAACGAAGTCTGACCAGTCCTTTTATCAGTGGCACGATTAGGCAGATCGTGTAGCACTGGCAAGATTGGAGGGTCCAAGGTCTGCAGAAAATTCAAGATGAGACATATCCACGTATACGAGCTGATTGTACCTCCAATTCCTAGGCTTCGTTAGTTGTGAAGGCAATGGAGGACGGTAAATACTGACCAGCATCGTTCAGGATACGCCTCTTGGTCCAATGCTTGATAATCATGGCCAGAGGGCGCACACGATCGTCCAGATCGATGTATGTTTTGATCATGCGCGTGTTTTCTATCGCTGCTACGTTGTTCACGTTGATGTCACAGGCAAGCTTGAACTCGGGATCCCAGATCTTCACGATGCGAACCTTGGCTGCTGGTATGCACACGACTCGTTCCATGCCGTCTACGAATGTCAGATGAAGGCAGCTAGGGGAGTGGGCGCAACGTACGTTTGTCGAGAGCTTCTGCCAGAGGATGCATCTCTTCCAGCCTTTTCATGGGCGTTTGGATGCAAATATCGACTGGATGATGTTAGGACAAGTGCATGAGCATAGGGGAGAGTTGGAGCCCACCGTCACTTTCGGCGGTCCACAACATATTGCCAGACGAGCCAAAGACGTGGACTTTCATATCCACTCCAGGGAATTCAGTGTGTAAGATGCGCTGCACCTTTGTGAGAAACTTGTCCCTGATGTCTGTGTGTTCTGGCTTGGGCTGTAACCGGTCGTACAGCTCGCGCATGTCGCCACTGAGCTTGTCATCTTCGTGGGGGTCGAGCGACTTTTTGGGCTCCTCCTTTTCCTGATCGAGAATTTCGTCTGATTGGTAAGGTACCCTTCTCCTGCCCAGCATGCCGACGTTGGTCTCGAACTTGCATTTCAAGGGCCGCGGGGGCCTCAGCGTTGGCATGGTACTATTTGCCTCCGAGACCACGGAGCGTGGCGAGTGGCTGCCGAGGCCGCCGTTGGGCGAGGGGGAGCGTGAGCGCGTCTCGTAGGTCCGGGGCACCTGCATTGGGGTGGAGGGCACCGAGTTGGAGTGCTGTGAGACGATTGACGGGCGCTGGGCGCGGGCAGGCATGGGCATGGGCGCGTCTTCCCGTTTGCTCGCCATGTTTGACGGGCCGTTTGATGTCACCGTGGGCGCGCTGGGAGGCACGCTGCGCTTTGTATCCTTATTCCCATGGGTGGAATCGGGATGCGCCTGGGCCGTCTTCACGGGAGGCTTCTTGGGGGCAGAGCGAGCCGAGTCCCGCAGCGGTGGCGGGCTCAGCGAGTGTGGAGACAGGGTTACGGCAGGCAGCGGCGTGAGCGAGGCGGGCGGGTGCAGTTGGTCGAGGCGGGCGAGCTGCAGGAAGGGAGGCAGCAGCAGGTAGGGCGGCAGCTGGGCGGAGCGAGGGTGCTTGTCCAGGTGCAGCGCGTGGGGAGCGGACCAGAGGGGGCGGTCCTTGGTGCGGTGGTTTGGCGGGCGGACGGGCTGGGGAGGGTATAACGATAGTGCGTGCGGGAGGGTGCTGTGGCGGCGGTCGCCCATAAAAAGGATAGGGAGAGTGTGCGGGGCGGCTGCCAGAGCAGGTGCAGGAGTTGGTGCTGGAGCAGGTGCAGGACTTGGTGCTGGAGCAGGTGCAGGAGCAGGTGCTGGAGCGGGTGCTGGAGCAGGTGCTGGAGCAGGTGCTGGAGCAGGTGCTGGGACGGGAGGGGGCGTCGGGCTGCTCGCCGGCGGGAATGCTCGTCAGGCCAGGCGGAGAGCGAGGCGGGAGAGACGGGGGCGATTGGGCCCTGGAGCCACGGCCTGCGTCGTCGTCTGAATTCTCCACGGGGAGGAGGCGCGTGGTGAGCCCCTGCGGCGAGGAACAGTGCGTGGTCCCTGAGATTCGACGGGCTCGGCGGTGGGAGCGCTACCAGGTAGGTATGCACGTATGTAATCAATGGCCGTGGGCAGGCGCAGGCGCAGCGCAGCAGCAGCACGGGGAGAGAAGCACGACGGCGGCGCGCGAGCGATAGAGAGAGAGGGGGGGATACGACACGGCGGACAGGCAGCGTGGACGGGGGCGGCAGAGGCAGAGGCAGAGGCAGAGGCTCCAGGTGCGTGCAGTGTGTGGTTGCAGCGTGCAGCGAGCGGTTTGGACAAATGGCGGCCTGTCGGGCCCACTCGACCACCATTGTCGATGCAGGTCACCCCAACTGCCCATGCGGGCTAGGCGGCTTCGGGACGAGCACCACCACCGCCAGGGCGCTGGCCCGATGGAACAATCAATTCTGCTGTCGACAGTGGACTGTGGACACAATCACCGACGACTCCTTGAGCGCGCTCTGCGCACGCCGCACACCCATCTGCGCCCATCTGCGCGCGCCTCGCTGCAGCCCTGGTCCGTGGTTGCGAGCCCGGGCCCTAGATTACATACGCCGCTCCCTTCCTTTGACGCTCTCTCGTGTTGAGCCACCATAGATACCGACATTACATGTACCTACATATATCCAGGAGGGACAGAACACCCGGACCCCGACAAGGCAATCTTGGAGCACTCACGACTCAACTCCCAACTGCTGACCCACCCGCCAATCTCATTGCCTGAGTGACTGAGTCCCTGACTGGGGAAACGCAGCCGTCCGTCCCACGCAGCATGCTATAGGGTCGTGCTGAAATTGCTGTCTCGCGTGACATGTGAGAGCCGTGTGCTGCCTGTACTTTGTAGTCAGACTTGTCTACAGATGTGGAAGTTGCTAGCCCCTTTGGCTTCGACGTTCTATCTTGGGCTCTTAGGTCAACATATCATCACTTGGCCTTGGACCTAGGTACAGTAGTGGTAGGTACGTCGTCGGACCAACACCCTAGCCGCTACCTTGTCTCTGGTCCGCTGCATCGTGAACGAATGCAGGGACACACTCAGCGCCGGCACTTGGTAAATTGTAATGCTATGACGCCGGCACAGCCAAGAATAAACTCCATGATGCCTGCAAGTCATAGGGCCTGGGGCTTCCATCGTGCTCACGTCCTCGCTCTACAAGTACATAAATTACCTGGTTTGCAATCATCAATTGGGCAAATATCCAAGGAAGGCGTAAGGGTATGCTACAGCGAGCCTGGAGGTGCCCTTGGTGCCCTCCCCCCCCGGGGATGACGTCGGCGCTAACTATAGGAGCGGGCTAACCATATCTGGACATGTCAAATTAGCGTGCGTGCTTCTTATTGCCGAGGCGTGGCATGGGGCTCTAGTGGACAGTGCACCATGTTGCAGTTCCTCACTTCACGCATAGGCGGCATAGCACAACCAGGACTTTCGACCATACCTTCAATCTCTTCTCGTAGAGCCTTCTCAGCTGCAATGGCCCAGAGGCGGATAGGTAAGCGACTTGGCCATCCTGTGCAACCGTGGCTGACCTTTCCGCAGCGAACCCCGCTCTTTTGTATGTCCCTTACGCCTGCTTCACTAGACTAAAGGGAAATCCTACTGATCCTGCATAAGTATCTGCGATCTGCAGGAGAAATTTCGACCCGCCATCTATGAATTTCCGAAGGTTGTCGCAACCGCACAAAAACTACTAACAGCCAGTATGTTATCCCTGCAGAATGGTTGCAAACAAGCCAGCACGGAGACGGCTTCACTATAGCCTCGGTGCATTTTGAGACTTGTCTTTCCCAAAGCGGCATTGCAGTCTAGATTTCTCACGCCAAAATCGAGAAAGGCATAGCGAAATGCTATCATTGTATACACCACCGCTTTGTCATATGCCGCGGCCCATAAGCTGCATCCTTTTCATCTCACTGACCTATTCCTCAGGCCAAATCCTTAATATTCCTGTCTTTGCCACGACCCAGAATAGAGCTCGGCTGGGTGAGACATGCCCAGAGCTGAAGTTAGATGCGCCAGGCGGTATCAAGACAGTCTGCCATCTTGACAAGACACTTTTCTCCATGGCGTACGTCTTCTTGCTCGACATATCTTCTCCCAGTTTCTTACGTGTGCAGAACTCCGGACGTGTTGAAGGCAATGGAGTCACTCAAAACTGGTGGACCGGTCTCTTGCATCCTCGTCGGCATCGAGAGTCACATCTGCATAACGCAAACCACGCTTGATTTCCTCAGGGCCGGCCACAAGGTGTATGTTATTGCAGACGGTGTCAGCAGCTGCAATAAAGAGGAAGTACCTATCGCTTTGGCACGGCTGCGACAAGAAGGCGCCATAGTAACTTCAAGCGAGAGCTTCATGTATGAGTTTATCGGAGACGCGTCGACTGATGAGTAAGTATCCTAGGTCTTCATCAACACCGACGCTCACACTCTACAGATTCAAGCAGATTATCAAAGTGGTTAAGGATACATCACAGTCCACAAGAGATGCATTGCAGACATTGTGCAAGATTTAGAAGACTTTAGGCCAAGTCTATGCTTGTAACAATAAAAAGCCCTGCTCTAGTGTCTAGATCGACTGTCATACCACGTACCACATTCTCCGAGCAGACCTTGCCGCCATAACGCGAGCAATTATGACCAACAAAGAGCTCTCCATGACCCGTAGCTCCACTTCATCTTCACGACACTCTATGTCTGGTAGAGGATCCAATGCTGATAGTATCGCAAGCCATGAAAGCCAATTCTTGATGTATCACAAATTCCACAAAGCACGCGGCCATCAGGAAAGACCATCGATAATTCTGCTCACTGTGCAACGTTCTCGCTCCGTGTAACAATTTCTCGCAACATCTCTGACTTTTCTTGTCTAGATGCCCCGCATGTTTCCTGTTGGTATGCCCTCCTTCTTGACTGCACTTTTACACGGGCTTTGCTCGCCCCCACCGTCAAGGATCTCTTGGGAAGCATTTATCATCCCGTCCATCGAAGTCAAGAACCCCTCACCATCCAAATCATCACAGAACGCGTCTAAACTAAATCGCCGTCCTCACCACATTCGCTGTTACAGCATTCGCCGCGATGCCCTCCTCCCTCACCACCACCCCCATCGTCCCACTCTACATAGCACGATCTCCACAGCATCAGCTACTCTCTCACCACGAATGCCGTTGAAACACACCTCACCAAGCCCATAAACTAGCTTCATATCGTTACCCGGGGGTCCGGCACCTTGGGATCTAGTGCATCTGCCTGCTACATCAATGGTGGAAAATCTCTGTCAATTCCATCAATGCGTCTCACACCATTAGCAGGGCTCCCCGGGTGCGACTCGGTACGGCTCCAGAGATACTTTTCTCTGATGTTCCACTCCCCTCATAAAGCATGGAAAACCCAGCTGGAGTTCGAGTAAAAAAAGTGCAGATCACGCCAGTCGAGGGAACTCTCAACATGGCAGAGTGGCTGGAAGAGTCGAACAGGAACCACCGAATTCGGCGAGATCAGTGCTTCAAATCGTGAAGAGGATCGTCTTGCATTCACCATCTTCGTTGATCACATACTTAATCATGTCAGGACCATGCTTCACGCAGCTGGATGGTAAGGTAGATGCACTCGTTTTCGCCGGCGGTATCGGAGAGGATGGCGACAAGCTGAGTGGCGCTGTCGTACAGGGCGTAAGGTGTCTCGGAGAGATGTTATTCTTTTTGTAAAGGCACACATGTTGGCCTGAAGTGGGGCTGAGTCTGTGGCTAGTGACATTTACCATACCGGTAACTGGTAGCGCACAAACGCGGCCGTGCACAAGCTCAACTTCTTTGTTGTAACTTCATCTCTCTAACTTGTTTCCTGCTGTCTCTTTACCTTTCTCTGACAATCTGCATTCTTACACGGCTCACTGTCTACTCTCATCGGACATTACAAAGCGCAATCGTCGTGCAGCATGCATGGACACATACCAGTCAACCTTGGGAGCTCTAGGCCGCGATAGCCAAAAGCTTGTGTCGCGGATGAGGCTATAAGTTCCCGTGATTCCTGGTTTGTGGGATATGTAACGGAGGCAGAGTCCGAAATGCTGGAAGGAAAGCATACTGTGAGACACAAGGCGTGCTCCACATCCGAGATGCTAGCCTTCCACGTATCATTAGCGCCGCTCGCTCTCCACGCCTCGAGTGGAATCTGTCGTGCATCACGCCACAGCTGGAAGATTGGCGGTGGTGCTGCAGGCCATGGGAGATCTTTGCTTGAATCGACAGCAATGGTGGGTATCGATAGCGACATGCAATGTCGACCGCGGGGAAAGCCTAAAGCTGGCGCAGCATGCGCTGTCTGTGCCCTAGACGCCGCATTGGAAACTCAAACACGCAGCCAGCCCATCAGATGGACTTGTTATCGCAGCCACTTCACCTGACAAGGCAGACGCCAAGAGCTGTGGGATTCACATACCGTGTAAGGCAGCCGCTAAACCTAAACAGCACTACGCAGCCTCCAATGTACGATAACCCCCTCCACATTATGGAGCCGGCAGGTTGCGTCTTCAGCGTCTGTCATTCGGCCAAACACATTAGAACCTCCTATGCCAGGTCTTCGAGGACTGTATTCGCGGCTGAAGCTGCCTTGCTTGCATGGACTTGCCAATTCGCATGGTTCCTGAAGTGGTTGCCGCCCCGCTCAGGTGATTGATAAGGTACATACGATCGCTTCCTTGTCAAGAACCACGTCATCGAATCATTGGACAACATGGGCTTCCCTTTTGCAATGCTTGACCTTGTTAGTTGTGTCACTCATCTCCAAAGTCCAAAGTCCAATTTCTCAACCCTTCTTGCCTTGCATTGAGCGTGAATAAGGTTGATAGTGTTCTCAGCCTACGAGGAGAGACGCAGACACACCATCATCCTGCTACTTTTTTACCATTCGTTTATTTTCTCTAATCATGACGCCCACGAATATACTTTTACTGTTGAGTGCAGCCTTCATCGCGGGCATAGCTGTCTATCTTCTCCATCGAGGCAAGCATAATGCCATCTTAGAGCGATTCCACGCCGGTCATCGCAGGGTATCAGGAGCAAAGACGCCTCCAAGATCCTTTTCTCCGGAAAAGAAGCACTCTGAATCAGCGGAAGTCAACTACAAAGACACTTTCCCACCCTCGAGACGTTTCGCGTTGGTCAATACTGATATCGGTACAAAATCGGGAGCGGCAAACGGTGACTATGCCGCGTCAAAGCCAGGCTGGGAGGCATCAATCGTTCCATTGGAGACTTCATACACTGATGCTGAAGATTCATTGTTCACACCGTGTGGTTTATCTATCAAGGAGATCAAGGCTCTGGGAGACTTCCCTGACTATGCTGCGCTTAGCGGGGTACCTTTACCTAAGCCGTATACCAATTTCGACATCAAGAAAGCTCTGCCCCGATCGTATCGACCATTTAGATGGCCGTATCATCAGACTATGTGTATGTGTATTGGTCCTTGGATGGTATGCACTTGCTAACCCAATGCAGCACTATCGAAGATGGAGCCTGATTGGTGGCTAGAGCTGGAAAACACATATGTGGAACGTATCAAGCAACGACAAGAGTTATACAAGAAACATGGTGGAGCGGTATTGCAGGCACTTCCCGGCTCTGAACTAGCTTGCAAAGAGCTCATGGAAATGGTACTGCAATTCCTGTGTGCACGGTACCCGCACTACTTCAGGCTCGATGAGTCGGACAAAATCTTCCATAACGACATTCTGGGAACACAGACAGACCTCCGGACCACGGAGCCACTTCATGTCCTCCTGAACAACGTGCCAGAGGATTTCGCCATCATGCTTCGCGATGACAAGACAGGATTTTATCTATTCCGAGCCTGCGTCATCTGCAGTGCGGTAGGATGGAGCGGGAGCTCAAAGATTGGTCTTCAACTCCACGAGATACACGCCCCGATCCCAGACTACAAAGAAAAGATGCAATTCTCCATGGACAGGTGCGCGACACAGCTAGCACACCACCGCAAGCCAAGACCACTACTAACGGACCCGCCAGATACTTTGCCAAGAAACCCACCGACAAGTGCATTCAACGGGCGTCGTGGGGTCTCGAAGTCGATCAGCCGCTGTACATGCCTCCGGGCGACCCAGCCGCAGCCCACCGCGAGCACCAAATCCCCCATCTCGACATTGCCCGCTGCCACCTGCGCGTCGACTGGCAGACGCTGCGGCGCCTGCCCCTCTCCGGCGCCGTCGTCTTCAACTTCAAAGCCCTCTTCACCCCCGTCCAGGCCTTCCGCCACGAGCCATGCATCCCCGCGCTCGTGCTCAAAATCATGGCCAGCGGGAAACAAAACCTCATGGCCTACAAGAATACCTGGCACGTCGAGCACGTGGTGACACCCGTGCTCGAGAGCTACCACAGGGAGCAGGTGCAGCTGGGGCTCGTGCCCGAGGACTGGGAGCCGCATACGCTGGATCACAGTCCGTACTATCCTGGCTGGGAGGAGCTGTGGCATGCGAAGCAAGGATTCTAGAGTAGGTATGAATTTTATTTTTTTTGGCGATTCACACAAGGGTACGGATTCTGAGAAATTATTATGGCATTGCATTGCAATGCAATGCTGACCAAGGGAATGAATACGACCCGATCAATCAATTCGTGAGGACTTTTTTCTTTTTCGAGTACGCAGCAGAAACTTTCCCGTTCTTCAACATCTTGGTGAGGATTGTCACTGTCCTATAAGTAAAGTAGACTACGGGAAGCTACCGTGCCCTTGAAGAAATACGAATACCGAGCTATCCACCCGTAAGACAAGGTGTGCTTCCCAGCGCGTAGCTGCTGCACAATTCCATCCACGCAACCAGCCGAACACAAGACAATCCGCTCAGTATATAAAGTATGCATCTTGAGGATCCCGGCTGACGTTTACCAGTGCCAGTGCCAGTGACCCACAGATACCAGCGCGCGTGCAGCCCACACACCATGCTCCGAATACCGGTACGTAAGCCGAGTCGCTTGTAGGTATGTGATCGAGTCGCCAACACACTCGCCCAAAAAGGACATGCCTACCCGCTACCCTAGTGATTACTCTTTACTTCCCCCGCTGTGCAACATGATAACACCCCGTCACTTATTCCTCTTACCCGTGCTGGTAAAACAAGATACCATGCTGCTCCATCGTCGTGCGTGACGAGTTGCATGGCCCAGGCAAAAAAAACCTCACTTGCGCATATAGTCACACAGCCCCCATATCGCTGTACCTCCGAGGAGGGGGTTTTCAAAGCCGAGAAAACAGCGCCGATGGGTATTTCGTTCGCAACGTGCGACTACGTAGGTAGGTACCTCGGCGTAGTACATCCGGGAAACGATGGAGAGGGGAAACCGACACGACGAAC
Source organism: Coniothyrium glycines (assembly GCA_025742365.1). Taxonomy (NCBI): domain Eukaryota; kingdom Fungi; phylum Ascomycota; class Dothideomycetes; order Pleosporales; family Coniothyriaceae; genus Coniothyrium; species Coniothyrium glycines. Next base: position 102,751 of record JAMXIJ010000017.1, read on the forward strand.
GAGGACATCGTGATGTACGGCGGGGCTAGCAATGCTGAGTCACACCAAGGGCAAAGACTGATGGACAAGGGAGACACAGGTTTCGTTGTTATGGGGTAGCCGCTGCACCGCAATTCTTTTTCTGAGAGGTGGCGGCGATCCGAGAGCTTGCATGCTCTGGCGAGGAAATTTCTTCTTAAGCATCTGCAGTTTGGTTGGAGTGGCTTCTTGTTCATCGGCTCGAGTGTATAATTTATAGGTGAGAATGGGAAGGAATTAGCCATGGCGTCAAGTCTTCGTTGGGGATAAAGACCACGACGATGCTGCTGTAGTCATCATCGATGCCGATTTCTCGGGCGAGATGTTTAAGATGGGTACGAGGTTCGACAAAGCTCATTCTCGCTAGGCATGTGTATGGCCATTGATCTTGTCGAATGCAACCAGTGCCACAAGTTCATCGTCGTGGAGAAGAGTTCGAACATCAGGGGCACATGGTGCAATAACAAGTATACCGGTTGCTGTTGCGATGTCGAAATCGTTCGAGCAGAACCCCGATTGGATGTGGAATTATCCTGGTCAAGAAGACATTCTTGTACGCTGAGTTCAGGTTTGAGGATAGAGCGATTGTGTTCTGACACTTCTTTAGGACTATCTTCGCAATGTCGCTCGCGAGCATGATCTTTACAAGTCCATTCGGTTAATACTTCGGTCGAGTCTGCAATATGGGATGACGCAACGAATCGCGGGAAAATCGATGTCACTGTCACCAGAGCGAAAATTGCCGAGTTCAATCCTGCGTATAGCATTAATTGCGGCTTTTTGGCGTCAGCTGTTGGACGATTGAACCAGCTCCGGTATCCGGATATCGAAGGTCCGCAGGATTTCAAGGGCAAGATCATGCACAGCGTGCGATGAAACTGGACTTACGGTCATGGAACCAAGAATGTGGACATTATTGGCAATGGTAAGCACCATTGATTGCTGTGGATGTCTTTTGCTGACATGATATTTGAGTAGGAGCAACGGCTGCTCAGATCGCTCCCGAGATCCTGCCTGCGACGTCCTCGCTCACTATATAATCAGTGTTCACCAAATTGGGTCATGCCACGTCCATGTGCCACGGTCAGCGCATTCAAACGCGCTGTTTATCGATATTTTTCTCCTGTACGATGGCGCGTCCGAAGCGCCATGATGAATTCCCGGGATTTCTTCTATGATGCTGTAGCGGACGGTACATCCGGGTTCGCCGAGCTTATCAATCGAGTTGCTTGGACACGATGAAGGCAAAGATACCCGACCAACCGGAGTTGTGGGAGAACCTTGCTCCGTTGCAAGCGGGTCATCATATCCGACGACTATTATCCTACGGTCGCAGACTCGAAAACATATCTGGAAAGAATGCATCTGCGGCCTTGGGACGGAATCCAAGGATGAGTGCGAGTGAGGTTGTGTTTGGTAGTGGGAAACAGGAAACCAAGATCGAAAGGGTGCATGAGGAGACGCTAGTCAGTGACACAATATTGATAATCTGTGCTTTAGGTAGGGCGGCGGCAGGGGCGAAGTGGGTTCATAGAGGGACGTTACAGGCTGTGAGACTAAGACCGAAGGTTTGATGAGGACCTAAGCTCTCTGTGTGTAGTGGTAAAGTATGAAGTTGCAGCGTGCAATCAATTTCAGAGTCATGTTATCGATCCTCATTGTAAATTGCCTCCGTTATGAAAGTCTGGTGGAGTGAACAATGAAAGGACTGTTGGAGGCTTGGAGCAGTCGATAGGGACTGAAGATATTGCTCGTGCTGTGCACGGATAATAAACCAGCAGCTCGCTTTCAATGAGAATATGCACAATCTCTGGGTAGTATTTCCAGCACTGGTCATGTCTGGCATTACCCAGAGGTATCAGAAGTCTGAGATTGTGCATGGCAAATCACTTCTGTTGCGCCGGTAGGTCCAGTCGAAGGTGATCGTGCAATTGTCTTCATTTGCAGCGTGGACTCTGATGGTACGAGTTGTTGAAGGAAGGCGTCCGTACAGCTAGGTGTGCATGGAGGATCATCTGTATCTCGTGATGTCAGTCGCCATGATGAGTGACAGTCTGCAACATCCGAGTTATGCTTGTGTTGGTCGGTGCTGATGCTTGATCCGTGATCTACTTTACTTTTGCCTCATTGTGATACAACATTGTTCTTGAATCTTGACCGTTAGCTGACGGTAATTTCCGACGAGGCTTGATGCTCATGCGAGCATGGATCATTTTGCAGCTAGGGCTTTCAACCCACAATTCAGACGGGCGAGCATCTTCATCGGTCTTGTGGAGATCCGACTTGGGCAGGATAGCGATGGCTGTACGGCAGTCGAGCATCAGGCACAGCCCGGCTTAATAGGAGAGGAATACTAACATCAATCACAAGCATGACGAGTGCAGAATACCTGGGTGCAGGTGGGTGGATGGGAGGGTCAGGACATCCCAAGCGACCGTTTTTCGTAGGGCAGCACACGGACCCCGGTAACGTAACGTCCAGCCTCCACCCGTCGGGACAAGAGTCACAAGACTGGAACGTGCTAGGACAAGGCAGTGTGGAAAGGTCGTTTGGCTGTAAGCGATGCCTTGTTCCCTACGGGCCTTGCCGTTGATCCAGCCGTGGCGATGAATTAGTCGACTGTGCCAATTGCTTGATGATGGACTATGGATGCATAGGGTCTGTTTGCCGATCAGTGGTCTCCTCAGGAGTCAGCGTGCATTGTGCAGGCGGCGTATGCGGACCAAGCCCCTGTGGTGCATGCAAGTCGCTATGGGGATCTGGCCAGCGGCGCAACCACCGCAACGATCAAAATGGCCACGATTCTGCCAACCCGCGTGCGCGAGCCTACGCTGCTTCGTAATTTCATCAATCCAGTGAATCAGGACGGGGCGCACCAGCGACTCTGACGATCAGCAGGGCTGGCTGAAGGTTTGCACTATGTACCATCGTGCTGGCATCATCAAGATAAGCAGGCGCTGCGTATTGGGCAGTGGTGATTGCGAGACGCGCATATTCGTGGGAATCGTGGCTTTCGCGTCTTTGTTTGGCGGATACCGAGGCGCGTCCTCATTGGTGTGGGCGCAAAGTTCGATCCTAGCTCCCATGCCGCCTAGGGCTGCTCTCCGGATATACCCTGCTAAGTGCTAGAGCACTCTGAAACGCGAACACCTCCTGGCCTGTGGAGGGTTGCCAAAGTATATCCCCCTTCGCCCGCTGCTCCTCAGCCAGCGGTGCAGTCGATGTATTTCCGCCCGTCGACACAGTCATTCAGCGACACATAATAAATACGACTGGAGCTCAGTTTGGCTATTGTTGGTGAGCCCCAATACCGACTCCGAAGAGACACGCGCCGTCGGTCTCCTCAGTGTTGCCCGTGGCTGCACACAACACATATAGGTCCTCGTGGATAACGAGTTCTTGGTTCATGACATCTTAGAACCACGCTCCTTGGACTTTTATTGCCTGCCATGAAGCGAAAGTTCTCCTTTAATTTGGCGCCCATTGTAAGTCTGGTCTGCACGCAACCACAATATGCAATCCAGTACTTACCCTCGAGACAGAAGACGAGCGAGAAGGCGGATGACAAGCCGGATGACAAGCCGACCCCCGATCCGATTCCTGCACTACCTTCGGACAAGACACACCACAGACAGTCATCCAAGGATAGCGAAGAAAGCAAGGAGAGCAGGTCTAGCAGGGATGGTGTCTGCGACAACTCCGCGTACATTTGTCGTCGACCACTGGACCTCCAGACCGAAAAGGAACTCCGTGTAGCATGTCGGCTCATCCTGCAGAACCTCAAGCCATCCGATCATGGCATGGAAGACACCGACCCGAAGCTGGACTTTGGGGCTATGGATCGGCGGAGGGATAAAAAGCAACAGTCGGCAACAGAAATCCGAGTCCGCATGCCGACTGGTGCACCTACCGACTTGACCGCGCCATCTGTAGGCAGGAAGCCAAGCAAGGCAAGAACAAGGGACAAGGCAGATCGCGAGATTAGGGCGAGGGGTCAGGTCGACGTGCCTGTGCGAGCGACAAGCACTCGCAAGCCGAGAGATTTCGGTTGGCTCGACGAGCGCGACGACAAGAGAGACGGAAAGCTACGAGCCTATGGCAAGTCGTCCATCGACCTGCCTCGCGCCCCGGTGATGGGTAGTGATTCGGATGAGAACATCAGTCTGCCTGTAACAGTAACGTCGACCCTGGCAACATCCAAGGTTGCATCGACAGCGCCGACCTCCGCGTCTCTACCTTCTAGCGTGAGTTCCAATCGCAGATCGCGGCAGCTGGATAATCCTGCTGCAATCGCGGACGCTGCAGCTGCTGAATGGATGCGTCAGGAACGAGAGAAATTCAAGCAGCATGATACTGCCCGTCCATCCACGGCTATCCGTACGCCCAGCCGCTCAGCCAGCATCAAAGAGAATATTCGAGGCTACGTCTTCCCTGGTAGCCGTAGTCGCGCTATCAGCCGTGCTCAGTCTAGCGAATCTCTTCGCACAGATGCCACCAGTGATAGCGAGGGGTTGCAGCGGAGTGGTTCGCGTGCGGGTCGCCGAATCTGGGGTGTCGCTCGTATGTTGAGTACGCGGAGCACCAGTCGACCGGGCACTTCGAGAGGGCAACCTGAGGAAAATGAGCCTAGGAAGTCGGAAGCACTAGAGGTCAATCTCAACCGGGAGCTACCACCTCTACCGAGTCTCGATACATGGAAGGACTCGCAACAACGCAAAGAGGAGAAGCCAACGTCGCCGAAATCGCCTGTAGCGGGGACGCATATAGCCAGTCTCATGCGTGCTCAGGAGCAGCAACACCAGATTCGCTCGCCTGCTGCACGTAGCCACCATAGAAAGAGCGGCTCGGATACATTAGCTATGCAGCTCAATCAGGCGTATCCTGCCCAAGGATCCTCACGCCACCAGATCGAGATTCCGACTTCACCACACGCGAGGAAATCTGGTCCCAGCAGTCCGATCAACAGTTCCCATGCTGCGAAGATAGTTCCCTTGAGCGTTTCACCGGATCAGTGCCACGAGCTCGACAGCAGGACGCCAGGTCACAATCGACAACGAAGTGGTGATGCTGACAGCCTCCCGACGTCAATCACGAAAAGCACCGATCCTGCCAGCTCCTCGCGAAATGTGAGTCTGGACATCACGGCGAAAAGCCATTCGTCGGGCGGTTCAAAAGGCATCAGGAAGGAGGAACAGAAATCGCGGCTGAGGAAGGTTTTCAGTGGTTGGATACTCAAGAAAGATAAGAAAGATGGCTGGACGCACAGAATGGAGAAAGAGAGCGTAAAAGAGGGTGCGCTTGTGCCTGAGGGTGCTGCATCACCCGTAGTGCGATGATAAGTTTTGGACCCACATAATTTGTTTGTTTCTTTGCAGTCGGCACAATCCGCGGAGGACGTAAATTTGATTGATGTGCTTATTCGAGCCCGGGATGATAACGTCACCTAAACGAACAATGGAGAACTGGCGTATAAGGGCGTGTGGATCGGTGGCATAATCTGTATTGTTGTATGCTCTCCTGCGAGCTCAGCACGGTGGAACACGCATTCTTTTGGGGGACAGAACGCTTATATATATAATACTATGATTCGTTTGTACGACATCAATCTGGCAATCACGGGGATAAGTGACATCAAACGACTCAGAACCAGGGACTGTAAGGGAAGGAGCTGTTGTGAGGCTGCGTTCGCAACCAGTACCGGTAACGGCAGGAACGCGTCGCGCAGACACGCGCGTTACGTTGTCCATCGCTCTCACCTTCGACAACCCCACAACACCCCGTATATCCCTCACATTTGTGTATTCCTCCTATCTTCTTGTTTGCAAGATGTCAACTTTACTGCGAGCACGACTACTGGCACACCGTCTCAGCATCTGCTTCGAGGACAGTTTATCGCTGTTCATAGGTTGTATCTTCCATCGCTTCAGCAACTTGAAATATCTCGATCGACTTCCTTTGTAAAATCCAGTGGGTGCAGGAGCACTGTTTCCACATCGCTTCTGAGAGCCGTGCCGACACCGGTCTTGACACGTACAAGACTTGTCATTCAAGTAATCGCTGCAAGCTCTCAGGAAGAGCCTTTTCAGATCAAGCCTCGCTTTGGATCCTGATATATTTCCGATCTTCGACTCACCCGATAATCTTGCATCACTTTTATTGAATGTTGAGCACATCAAGATAGCCGCACAGCACTGCAGTTGGCCTGAGAGTACTTCACATGCTCAAGTATGTGCAATGTTGTACAGTTTCGATTTGCCTGCCAACATACATGGCGCCGTTACAGGTCTCGTTGCAGGGGCACCAAGCATAAAGTTACTAGGACAAGCATCAAAGCCGCCTGCTCGGCTGAGTCGTCTCTGGTCGTCAATTCGACAGTCAGATGCGGACCATGCGAGCATGCTGAATGGGAGAAAATCTGGAGCGAGAGACTTTACAGGGCAAGAACTTTTCTCACGAAGCTCAAAGAGAAGAGATTGCTGGGCCAAGAAGATGTAACACGACTGGTGGACGAGCTCGAGACTGAGTACACCCTGGCAGCTTGGGATACACGCAACATGTTCGTGCAAGCCCCGCCGAGACCTGTGCAGCGGGTACAGCCCGCTGAGTTCCGGAAATCATCCTCGCCATTGACGCAGAATTTGCAAGCTCATGACATCGTCGATATGATCAAAGGCAAGTCATGGGAAGAATTGGACCAAAGCGATTACGATTGGGACTATGTTGCCAGTACTGACCCAATCCATCCTGTCAACACGGATTACGCACATGATTCCGATCATGACGACGAGGGCTGGAAATTGAGTCATTCTAATTTCGAGGAGCACGAGATTCCAATATCTCATGAGCTTCTCAATCTGACCGATACTGGTTGGACCTGGGGGACAGGATCTGCGAACACGGGAACAGACACTGCAACAGCCTCCATGGCTGCACAAGTGACTATGAGCGGGATTATAAGTATCACTGCCGCAGAAAATGATATGATTAATCAAGTCATCAAAGCCTTCTGGAGAGTAGTCAACGCCAAACCTTCAGAAACAGTACGTTCGGAAACTACGCTTATCGGGCGGGACGATATGTCTATGGACGCTTCACTCGAACCTGCCTGCCCGCTTGACCAAGCACTTCCAACTCAAGAACACACCATCTTTCCACCTTCACCACCGCCTACACCGCCCCGTTCGCGGGTTTCTCAGCTCCGGCTTCTTCTTGATGAACTATCACAGACGTCGTGGATGCCGTCGTGTCCGATGGCCGAATCTTGTACCGCTCACCCACAGAAAGCAACATTTTCGAACCCTACGAGGACTCGATTCGACAAGCAAAGAACTCGTCTGCGTGAGCGCTTCAAGGCCGATCACGATGCCGCAAAGTTTTATGATGATTGGTTATCGCTTGCTAGGTACGAGCTGAGAGAGCTTGAAGGACCAGAAGGTACACAGGTAATTGACCCTCCACGGCTGGGTCAGTAACGTGAACACAGCATTGTGGATAATCTGAATGGGATCTTGGTCAAATTTTGACCATTCCCTTCATATGATTCTTCTTTATTTTCTGCATATACTGGACTTAGCCATGTACTTGCATATACCCGAATAGGATTAAGCTAAACAATGGAAAGCACTTCTTGCTCGCTATGCTACGTGCCATGCCGTGTAGTATTCATGACTCAACTTCGTCATATGCGCCGGATGCTATGCTTTAAACATCTGGGCTGCCAGACTTTGCTGGCATAGTTCTGTGTGGATACGCAATCAGCATACAAAGAACCTAATTGGGTCCATGAAGAACAAGGTGCCAGCCAAAATAGGTGTCCTGCCCCAGCCGTAGCGCTCGGGAATACAGAAAGGTCGAGGCCCTGACCACTCCCGGGCCGCATCATATAACCAATTTTGCGCTGATCGTGACAGCCTTAGCCATTGAAGACCATCGATGATGCGCACTTGGTGGATCAGAGCTGGAGAGAATGGCTCACCATCTATCACCACCCATGCCGCCGCCACCGCCACCACCCATGACGGCACCAAAGAAGTTGCCGTCGCCTCCGCCTGTCCCGTAACCGCCCATCATGCCGGGCATACCCATACGGTTCTTGTTCGAGGTCTTTGCATGCTCCACGATTGAGCTCTTGCGACCAAACTCCTTGGCTGCAGATACGGAATTCGTGATTGATGATAAAAGATTAACAAGCTGAACATCAGAGGCTTCTTGCTGTGATTCAAGAGTGAAGGCACCTGAATCAGGTGGCGCAAGGATATTGATGCGCGCAAGCATCGCGGATATGCTGCGGAGCACGGTATGATCGAGCGGTAAGGGTTGTTGCGCGGTTGCTGTAGAGGTGACTGGCAACGAGGGATCAGAGAGGTACGATGGTGGAAGTGTATCGAGGTATGCACGCAAGAGCAAGATACGTCGCCCGAGCATGCGAATGGCATTCATCTTGGCCGTTAGTGTAGAAAGGACTATCACAGGTCAGTCACGAATGCCTTTTGGCTATGAGCTGGAGTTACGTACTCTCGTCATCCTCTGCCGTCAAGATGGCTGACTCGTCGATATGTGCATCTTTCTCCTTTTCCTTCTCTTGCTCTTTCTCTTTCTGTTTTCCGCGTGTTGTTCGTTTGCCTGAGACGTCGTCAACCTTGCCGGTATCAACCTTTGACCCTTGCGCATTCATCGAACCCTCCACAGCTGTGGCGTTGCCACCTCCGCGTGCCACGAAATCCACAGAGATCATCTCGGCCTCACCAGTCTCTATCGAGTAGACCAGCTCTCTGAACTTTGTGGATTTTGCTTGTACAGCACCGTCAATATCCATAGCCTTATCATTTGGATCGTTTCTAGTATTGACAGAAATAGCCTCGTAGACTGTGAGAGGTAGCTTGCCAGCCGCTGTGGCTTCAGAGATGGCATCTTCGGGATGGAATAGGACAAGGAGTGGCGACTCGGTGTATAGGTCTGAGATATGCGACTGGATGGGTAGAATGTGTGGTTCTGGACCCGAGGTCGGACCCAGCGTGAACCAGCCCACAATATCTAGTTGTGGTTGCTTGTGAACATCCTTGACTGCGGCGTATCCCAGTATAAGTATCCGATAACGAAATAATATATGCGAAACTCACAGTCCTCCAGCCGCTTGCTGAACCATTCGTCATCAAGTGCGGCTTCGCCTTCGCTGTCTGCTCTCAATTTTGCCTGGAATGCGACTTCCATGGTGACATTCTGCCCGTCTTGAGCACCAAGTATGGCTCCAACCACTGGACCTGTCTGCTGTCGTACTGTGTGACGCGTTATGCAATCTGATATCGTGAGAAGAACAAGCGGATGCAGTTGCACAGATGGAGATGAGTCGCTGGCGCGTGTGGCCGAGACAAGCGGATTCTGCGCGACCTCTGCCATCTTGGTGCAGAGCTGGGTTGTCGGAGTTTGGACAGCTTCGACAGCGACGATCGATGCCTGCAGCAAGTATATACAGTTGATATGGTGGGGCTGACATGTGCCAAGGACGCTGTCACGTGCACGCGCGACGCGTTATCGACACGTGACTTGAATGCGGGCGTCACTCTTACTTAACATCCCTTACGCGACAGCTGCGTCGGCGAGCTGAGATGTTGACACACACTCCGCATGTGCTACCGAATTCTCCGCTGCCGTAACTTCCATCAGTCGGTCGATAGAACGAGGTGCTCCAGCTTTCTAAAGGTGTGCAAGCTCACCTGCACACCTCCTCGGCTCCATGTTTCTTACAGACGATCACCTAAATGCCGTCATCACGCCTGGCAAGTGACAACTGAAAGCTTTTTCAATCATCCTGAGCGCCGGTACCAGAATTCGCTGGCTCTCCGTGTCTTCTCAGCTCATGCGAAATATCGCGGAGCTTGTCAGTGACATGGATCAGGTGCTGAGACGTCAGGGCATTCAGTGTCAGCCTTACACAGCACTGCCTGAGGGTTACGCTAACGGCAACCTACGTTGGTCCCGCATCCATGCAAGCACCGGCGTCCGCAGAAGGTCCGACTAGTACACCGCTTCCCTTGTGACTGGTACCGAACTACGTCGGTCTGAACGAGGATCTGTTCCGGTTGCTCATCTTCTGTCCAACAAGATAGGCAGCGAGCAGTAAAGAGCAAAGCAGAAAGAACTTTTCAGACGCCCCGAAGAAATCTCAAGCTCCTTTTTCAAGACTACGACTTGATCAATTCTATAGATATCAACTACGCCATGTGCTCCCAAGCTCTATACAGAAATTATAAAAAGCCAATCCGGAATTTGAGCGAACGGTATCCCCGTGTCGATCTGAAGTGCGGTGTCTTCTAAGAACGCCTGACCATGGTCTTGTTGGCGCAGATGGTGCCTCTATGATCTATTTCTATGAAGATGGCGCAATATTAGAAGGTATGGCCTGCAAATGCCGACCTGTCAAAGTCTCCAACATTACATCTCTATGAGAACTTTCAGAACGAGGTTCCCGTCCTTATCTACTGTTTTTCCGGCAAGCTCGAATGCCTCTTTTACAGATTCAAGTCCTTTCCGGCGGTGAGTGATCATACCTTCGAGACTTGGTAGCACACCAGCTGAGAGTATCTTTATGCCGGTAGGGTAAGTATTGGCATAACGAAATATACCAATAATGTCGACTTCCTTCAGATGTGAAGCAGATATTGGGAGTGTCTGGATCGGCGTTCCCATGCCGACCATGATCAGCTTACCTCCAGGTCGTGTTGCCTACATTTTGTTAGGAACACACTAGAACTTTGAATTGCCCGAAACTCACATATAATCCAGCCTGCATACAAATCTCCTTCCCAGTGCAATCGAAAGTCACATCAGCACCTTCGAAGTCGATATCGTTCAATGAAGCTATTTGCGTGACATCTGTCGCCAGCTCTTTTGCGACTGCTAGCCTCTCATTCGTTTCCTCACCATATCTTCTGGGAGCAACCATATAGCCTTTGTGTGCAAATCCGTGTGTCAGAGCGTAGTTTATCCGGCCATGATCGATGTCTGCAATCACTACGGTCGTGGCGCCCGACACTTTCGCCATCGCAGCAGTCAAAAGACCGACGGTACCAGCACCAAAGACAATTACAGTATCACCTTGCTCAATAGTGGCCCTTCTTGTTGCATGGATGGCGACGGATAGGGGCTCGAGCAGTGCTGCAGCCTCTAAGGAAACGTGCGAAGGAAGTCTAAACATGGTTGTTAGCCAAGTCTGTTCTGATGGCCGGATCATGCAAGTCATACTTGTGACACCATTTCGCGGGATGGTTGATTCGTTCTTGAAGGGTACCCTGGAAGTGAGGGAATGATTTTGCGCTACTCCGAAACCTCATCTTTGGACATAAGTTATAGCGTCCGCGCTGGCACGATCTGCAATTATCACAAGGTACGCCAACCTCCAGAGCAACTCGATCGCCTATTTGGAAGCTAGTCACATTTGCACCAATCGAGACCACGACACCAGCAGATTCATGACCTAGCGACAGCGGTTCACACGCCTGTAGATCGCCATTGCGAAATTTGCTATAGTAAGAACAATCGCTTCCGCAGAGGCCAGTGGCTTTGATAGCGATCTGGAGCTCACCAGCGGCAGGGTCCGAGATGGTACGGGTTTCCTGATCCATCAGTTAACATATTGTTTCGCGTGCTCAACAGGCACTATCACCCCCACGAAACATAGGTAGCGTGGGATTATGAACGAAAGAGGAAGGCGTACGAGCCGCAAGTCCCTTGGCCCATGCAAGACGGATGCTACAACAGTCGATGACTTGGAGTAGTGCCGAGCTGAGATTGGATAGATGTCTGCGAGGGCTGAGGGAGCCATTACGGGAAATTTTTCTGAGTATGGGGTATGGCGGCAATAGAGCGGGAAGAATGGACAAACAGATAACTAGCAGGACCACCACCCCACGGGAGCGTGGAGGCTGATATAGATGTTTGAGGGGCCCTCTCGATCTACGCTTGCCCAACACAAGCTGGGCTTGCCTCCGTTTTTGCATCGGCAAGATAATGTCATCGCATGAGGAAAGATTCGAGGTATCCACGTCATTAGCTGGGCGAATCAATTTGGCGCAACGAGCATGGATAGCGATGCACAACGAAAGCGTTGCGGTAAGGATAACGCTGCGTAGGCATTTCTTCAATTCGTTACGCTGGTGCCCTCAACGGACTAGATATCCTATAGGCACGATTCGGGAACACTTGTCATTCGTCCGACAGGCTAGAAAGTACTAGCTCAACCCTTTTGGAACACGGTTTACTGGCTCACTCTCTCTAGATTTCCGGAACGTGCATAGCAAAGATGCGATATAGGAGTAGGAGTCATAGAATGGTGTCTTACGCGAGGCCGCTCTATGTCGGGCCCATCTATCAGAGGCTGCGCCAGCACACTGGAACAGCGATAAGGTACAGTGCTGTTGTGGAGCCTGCACCCAGTGGTATGTTGAAGCCACTCTAGAGAACCGGTAGTAGTGTCCTGCTGCCTGCAGCAGGGACTGTAGGCTCAAGGATCCCTGAGCGAAATCGCAGAAAAGTATCAGCCTGATATGCAGGCGCCATGCCTCAGGGTTAGCACGTCTCGTAGTGATGCCATAGCGGCACCATAGCTCATCCTCGAACCCAGCCGCATCATCAATCTTGGGACTTGTCGGTCCATGCACTTGACCGAGAGGTGAGTGGCTAGACCAACTGGCTGATCTTCTAGCAGATATGCAGAATTTCCAGTGTATGTAATCTCAAGACCCGGGTATTTTCGCCAGGTGCCACCAACTGCTTTTGGCGTACCGTACGCCCCAGAAAGACGGTGGCACGGTGGATCCGCCGGTAGAGCACGTTTCTGGTTCATTAGCGCGGTATCACGCGTACTGCCTTTTCGGAAGATTTGTTGACAAAATATGAAATTTGTTGGCTGAATATCGGGTGCAGGGTGGTGTTCGGACACGCATAGCTGCATACCTACCTAGGTACCGAGAACAAAGTGGGTGATATCCTGCGCTTGTACCAGCCTGTCGGGACCGCAAGTGTACAGGATCCGCTTATCAGCATAGCATGAAAGCATATGAACGACTGGTCAAAGACATGAGTACCAGCTGCAGTGTCTACCGAGTTACGCCAATCGAGGATATCGGGACAGTGTGACAACATGTGTCTACTGCAAGGCAAGGTTCTGACAATGCGTCCCAGAAGCGCACTGCATCGACGTCTAAAGATCAGCGACGTGGCCTAGACACTGAAGTTGAACAAGTGGCATCGTGGATCGGAGTGGAAAGAGTAATCGCCACCTCTTATGAGACTAGTGTGAAATTAGACAAGGGAGTGAATGTGTCCGTTGGTAAGCTCTTCCGCGCCGAGTCATCTTCCGTTCCTTGGATCACCCGACGCAGCTTTCTACCTAACAGGTCACTTGTCCTGCGCGCTAATGAGCGGAACGCAGCAGCGGAACGGCAAAAGCAAAGCACTAGTAAGCGTTTGTTCGATATCTACCTAAATTACACAGCAGAGCACCGTGGTGATTTAAGCCAGCGGGATCGACAATTCTGCCGACACTTCTGCAACTCAAAGTTGCACAGACAATGATTCCAGAAACAAAGATTCCGAATAGTGTTTGTTGAACTAGCATGCTTTCTGGCCGACACCAGAGACCACGAAATACAATCAGCCGAAGTTTTCACCGATAAGGCATGCTTCCATTACTCTAGCACGTTCCAACATATCGCAAAGATCCGTCAGATTCCGTGGACGCACGCCCTAGTTTAGCGCTTGCAGGACCTTGTCACAAGTCGAGGCCATACCACTATCACACTGGGACTAGAAGTCTTCGAGCAATGAAGTTGTTGCGCCCCGTAGAGCCTAATGTACATCACTCTCTAAGCAGTAAGCGGCATTTGAGGTGATCGTCCTCGCCTACCCAATTGATTATGGATTCAACAAGCTGGTGAGAGGATTCGGGTGTTCCATCTGGCGTAAATCTTGGACAACCGCACCTCAACATGCAGCGGTGAGTAAACTGACCCTACTCGTCCAGCACACAATTTCACCACCATGACCCTAGGGTTGCGAACCGCACGTCACTGAACGGCGGTCTACTAAATGCTGATCACCCTATCGTATCGATGCGGCTGCAAGTATTGCGAAAGTCTATGTCCGCATCGACACACACCAGCTCACAATTGAGGGCTGGCCATCTTCGCCTGTTCTCCAGCCAACAAAGAGGCACATGGATGACCGGACATGCTTACTGGCTATGATCGGAGACCTTTGACCAGAGCACCGGAATATGCACGGACGGAGGGACCTGCATCCGGCACACAGCTGCACCCTGGTATCCAGAAGTTATCCTTGACTATGTTCCTCGATGATTCTGGAAGCACGTTGTCGGAACCTGCTGGATGCTATGACGTGATGGAGTTTTTAATGAGGACGTCAAGGCACTTGCCAGTATCCCCCGCGCTAGCGCTTCCCCGAGGCGGGTCGTTGTACCTTGTACCGATACATTCTGAGTTAGAACCTCCGGTAATACCGAGATACAAGTCACTTCTGTCATTGTGCGTACAATCAACCAAATTGCGAAACGATTCTCGATTCAAGCAGCCATACTGGTATTGGGAAGACACATCGACACCTCCAGGGTTTGGCAATTGATGATTCGGGCGTGTCACTCTCCCTGCTAGCTGTCGTGAATCGCAGAGCTGGTAACAGAGGTGCGAGTTTGTTCACGCAGGCATGGTGAAAAGCCAAGCTGCCAAATTGTTGGCCCATTATGCACAAATAGAGCCTTACAGCTCGCATGCTGATGCTGCTAAGCGATGACCTCTTGGCCCTCGCCATTCAGGTATCAGGGTGTGTCTAAATGGAATGAGGACCATTCCGCCCCTTGCATTCGAGAAACAAATCCGCATTTGCATTACTACCATGGGAGAATTGCTGCTCGCAACAAGCAGGCTTGAAAGCTTAGCAATCAATCAAAAACCGAAACCACCACCACTACATAGAACCTAACTTTGGATTGTCGAATCGCGGATTTCCCCCGGCACCTCCACGGGTAGAGCCGGACCCCCCAAAGCTAGCGATCCTTGAACACCGTGAACGCGTGAAGGATCCACGGCAATGACAATGTTGTGGGCCAGGGCCTAATCACTACCCGACATGCCTGCTTCTTTTCAGCTTTTTATCCGTGGCCATTAGAGAATTCATAATCCTTTCAATCCACTCTTGAATCACACGCCTGTGGAGATCTACAGATTACTCTTCGATGGCGCGCCACTCAAACCCTGAGTCTCGAGCCATTGGCGGATAATTCTGTTGACCTCTTCAGGCTTTTGTGTCAAGGCCCAGTGTGTGGCGGCAACTTCTCCACGAGTCAGGCGCGGAATCAGAGCGCCCATGTTCTTCGACATCTCTGGCTTCAGGACCGAGTCATATGTCGCTTGGATAAAGAGCACGGGCTGTTTGATGATTTTCTTGTCCAGGAGTGCCTGGTCCTCTTCCCAGTTTGTGCGGCGCTGGCGATACCAGTTCACTGGCACATTGTCAGCTGTGCCATACATACTGATGAGAGGAGAACCCTAACTTACAGGTGGCGTGAATGCCATGCTTGCTGTACTCCTTGACGTAATATTCGAGGACCTGTACTTCTATTAGAACGCTAACTTCCTCGAGCAACCATCGGCTCCGATTATCGGAATATATGCAGAGATATGGAAGGGCTGATGTCGAGCTTCGGCTCCCGTGAGATGAACGACCTCGACAAAGCAGGGAAAGACTGATGAGGTAAAAAATGGGTCAAGTAGCCACTGCCCCATACCATGACGCGTCTTTCGAATGATCACCAAACTTACCTTCCCATTCAAAATCTTACTCTCCCCAATTTTTGACAGATTTTCAGCAATCACGCCCTTCTCTGGGTCGAAGGCGAGTTCGCCATTGGGCCCTCTGGCTCCGTACATGCCTCTGAGGAACTGCCTAATCGACTGCTCATCCTTGACACTCTTTTCTACCTCACCAGAAGCGAGGTGGAGCTGATAGGCGAATTGTGGTAGTTGTCCTTTGACAAGATCTTCAGTGGAGAAGTATTCCTTATGAGGTGCGGTGTAGGGAGTACACACGGAGAAGACATGCGAGATCAGGTCTGGATACCATTGAGCAGCTCGCCACACAACGAAACCTCCCCTGCAAGCCGGTCAATATGCTGATCTCAAGCAAAGCTCGTGACGTCCACAAACCAATCATGGCCACCAAGAATGATCTTGGGTGCATCCAACTCCTTCGCAAGCGCAGCGATGTCATCTGACGCTCTCTTCAACCCATACAGACTAATGGCATTCGGTGGGACTTTGGGGGCGTCCTATCTCACCCATTCAGCATTCTGGTAGTTGGCAAGGCGATTCGATCGATATTGCGATTGCACTCACCGTCCCACCATAACCCATCATATCAGGCGCCACAACCCTGAACCCCATATCCACCAGTAACGGGATTTGGTACCTCCACCCCATCGAGAGATCGGGCCAGCCATGGATCTGTCCGCACGTAGTCAGCAGCAGCCATGCAATTCAGCCATAACGCATCGCACTATCATCGGGCCACTCGTGCATCGCGGATACGACAAGGATGTAGTTGTGCTGTCGTGTCTCATAGATAAGGAAGAATGGGTTTACCAGGAAGACAGTCTGTGTCCATTTCCCAGATGGTGGCACGGCATACAGATAGTGATACGTGTAGCCATTGAGGTGTGCAGTTTTGTGCGTGATGCGCGTGTCGTTGTCGGGATCGATGGGTCGGATGGGCATGACGTGTTCTTGCTGTGTTTCACGGTCCCAGAAAAATGGATACTTGGGGGTGCTAACTGCTAATGATGCGATACAAGTCTCCTCTCGCACGCAAACTGGTTATGGTTGTGGTTATACTTATGAATCAATCCGTTGGTTTGTTTAGGATGAGGAGTATCTGAACAACGGAGCTTCGAACGCAAGAGTCGAGCGTGCCAGTCGTGCCGAGGCATACTGGTACCTATGGTGGGTGGGGTTCTGCGGGAGCTGCATCACAACAGGATCGAGCACGAGAGCAACAGCTTGACTTTCAGAATATTGAATCCTACCTGCCTTGCTTGAGCTTATCCCAAGGATGTTCGTCACGCCATGGAGACTTGTCAGGGCTGCCATTTGCAGTCGCCATAGATGTTGGTTGTTGTTATGGTACATGTAGGTATGTCGTTCCACACTCGGATAGTACAAAAGGATCCCACAGGACACGTGGGTGCATTTGCCCATGCGCACGCGCGTGTGGACAGCTTGATTGCGTTGCGGCACTTCTGGCGCGTACATATTGCAGCGAGGTCATAATGCATACCAGCCGAGATGTGATTTAATTACCGGTGCCCGTGCCTGTAAAGGTAAGTGCTTCGGATCGAGTGTGACCCAGCATTTTGGTAGAAATTTCGCACAATCGTGGGACCTGTCGCATATATGGAAGCGAGCTGACTTTGGTGGCCTCTATCTGAGGACTCGACGTTATTCTCCGCTGCCCATGTCAAGTAAGGATAGGCTGTGTAGAGCCATCCTGTCACGGCGAATCTCGTGAGTATGGTCATTCCGCCACGCGCCTCCAATGCGTAGCACGTAGCAAACTCAGTCAAGCTAGAACAAATGTTGGGTATCTCTTCACAGTAAATGCGCAGCGTCTGCCAGCAGGTACAATGTTCCTGCGACAATCGAAATCTCGGGCCGGTAACCGCGCATATAGGCAGAGGCGGAACGTCTTGCCTGGCGATCTGCAAGCTCAGTAGATGACCGTGTCTTCCGCGGCTTCTTCAACTATGTCCTCGCCATTGTCATCGTCGTTATCCTTGCTGAGGTCGTCATTAATGGCCTCATGACCTGGTGTGCCATCACGCACAGGCTCGGCAGTGCGCTCTTCGCTCACCGCCACAATGCTAGGGTTTTCGGCATGATCGTCCTCCATTTCCAGATCCCCGGGAGAGTGGGCGCGACCCTTGGTCCCTCCATTGGTGGCATGCGTACCCTGAGAAGCATCTATAGTACGATCTTTACCACAGTGAGATCCGGCTGCATTATGACCAACTAGCTCAGAAGCTTCTTGTCGGAGCTCTGCTTGCCGACGAGCTTCGTATTCCTCTATTTCGCGTGTGATGGTATCCTCGACCTCGGCGATTTGATTTTGGATGATGGTTTCTTCCTCTGGGCTAGTCTCCCAGGGCTTGTAATACTACACGTTGTCAGTTGCGAGACTTTTGACTTGGGCTTACTACACTGACAAGTCGTGGTTCAGTCTCAGTCTGGAAGAAGTGGGCCATGTTCCGTAGATTCTCGTGGCGTGCACGCATCTGACCAATATAAGTATGCGCGCATTTTGATCTTCAAGGTTGGGACCATACCACCTGCACTTCAACATGTTTCTGCTCCCTTTGTCGCTGCTCTTTGCGCCTGGCGATGCGCTCCAATTTCCTCTGTTCGCTTTCCTCATTCTCTGATTGGCGCCGGGCTTGTTGTCTCTTCTCGATTTCGGCACGGCGCTTTTGTCCAGCGGTAGAGGTGTTCTGTGAAAGTGCACCCAGCACGGCACCGAATAGCCTGCGCTCGCGTCCCCGCTCGCGCTTCACTGGTGCGGCTGCCTTTGTCGCTGGGATTGGATCTCGGCGACCAGTAGCCTCTTGTTCGTCATCGATTCGCGGTCGCTTCACGTTGTCTTCTGTGATGGAGCTATTGCGCCTCTTGTGCGAAGGCGAGGCTGGAGCTCGTAACTCCTCGGGCAATACCACAGCCGAGGCAACGGGACCGTCCATTCTGGCTACGCGAGATTCGCTGCACTTCCTTGAATGTGTTCACAACTGTGGAGTCAAGATTGTCCACGTACGTCACGCGTGGATGGGAGCATGACAGCACTCGGACGCGATAGCAATGTCGAGAGCTTCGCGTAAGCAGGGTGGCAGGCAGTCGGGATGTTCGGGGGTTACGTAAGCGAACTCCGCAAATTGGTTCCATGCCCTCGCGATACTTCTGCTTGTAACCACCAACACGATCTCGACTGGAACATACACTACAACCGACACACCACGCGTGCACTTGTAGTGTGTCTGTGAAAACACCAGGCGCACACATCCTGACCTTCAAACAAACCACCAGAAGCAGACCACTGTCAACATGTCTCGCCATCATCCGTAAGATGCTTGATAGCCCTCTTACCACCGCGTCGTTGCTGACAGATATGCAGAGATCTTGTAATGTGCCGCAAGCAAGCTGGAATCTCGATCGGCCGCCTATGCGATAAGTGCGATGGCAAATGCCCCGTCTGCGACTCCTACGTGCGCCCCACCACTCTTGCCCGCATCTGCGACGAATGTTCTTTCGGCAACTACCAGAACAAGTGTGTTGTATGCGGCGGCGAGGGCATTTCCGACGCCTTCTACTGCTTCGAATGCACGCGACTCGAGAAAGACAGGGATGGCTGTCCCAAGATCATAAACCTTGGTAGCAGTAGAACGGACTTGTTCTACCAGAAAAAGAATTTTAGAAATCACTAGCACGACCATTCCTTGTCTAGCGACTCGCTGGCCTGTTACGAATTTTTTGTCAAGACTGAAACTCGATTAAATGTGCCAAGGTTTAAAAAGGCTGGGCAAAGGGCAGAAACATGACGACAAGAGAAGGGGCCACATATGGCTGCAATCAGGATACCTCACTGCCATGGACCAGTGTAATAGGAGACACGCTGTCGTTTGAGCTTCGTAATACCAGTCTGAAAGTCACTGTCAGCCATTCCTTTTCCGCTTTCATTTGATACACAGCTGATAATGAAAGGGATTTCATTTGAACATTTTGAGCACTCTCAAATCTTGCGAATGCCCTGGCTCACGGTGCTCTTACTTAGAACTGTCGAATTTCACACAACCCTTTGTGAAAGATCGTTTAGGGTATAGAGCATTTGAGCGTAAATTTGGTGCTTTTCACGGGGTTCCAAGGCAAATAGCATGTTTAATCCAGCCGATTTGGAATACACTCGGTAAATTGCAGTTATACATACCTACACAACGATTCAACGTCGATGCCTTTAGATGTCATCTGGCAAAAAGACACCACAAAGCACCCTGCACTTTAACATACTTCGCTCACCAGCTGCGGGAGGCATTTGAAGGACGGATTACGCCCTCGTTGCATTGTTTCGGTTTCTGATGTCTGCAATCGTGTCCTGTACGAAGTCATCGCCCTGAGAATAATGTTTTCTAGCTAACATTGCCTGTCGAAGTTTACGTCACACAGCAATCTAGACAAGATTGACTAGAGTTTGTGTCTATGCAACTTCTACAGAAAGTGGAAGACGACGTGTCAGAGTTATATGAGCAACACGAGAGTAATGTTCCCCGATTTACCAAACGTCCCGTTGGTCAAGGCCACAGCGGTTTCTGCAAAAGGCTTCTTCCGCGTTTAACTGATCTACGCTGGAAATTCCGGAAGACTCACTCCCGAACCGATATACCCCCAGACCATGACTAATGAAGTCTATTCTTTCGCCGTACATCTTTCTGGAGTGCATACAGACATCATCCCTTCAGCCATTCTAAGCAACTCGAATGATCTCTCAGGTAAGAAAGTCAACACAATCTTTCTACGCAACGGCGTGACGGCCACCGCAGCGCGCAAAGGTACCAGCTAAGCTTCGAAGTGGTTTTATTATGGCAAATGTATGAATGATGGTGACATGCTGTTACATGTGACTATCAGCAAGGATCAGATGAATTTTGCTTGCTACGAACATGGTCATATGTAGGTTCATGGAGATTGTCCGGCCTCGCGTTTGTCGGAGGAACACATCGATGACGCGAAAGTATTGCCGTTCTACGTATATAGTCACACAAAATAGAAGATACTGGATACTTCAGACTACCAAGGTTGGGATCAGATCAATGTACTCGATATCCACAGAACAGGATATATCCACGAGTCTGGGAGCAAAGAAGAGCGCAACGACTTTGGCTCGCGCTCGTTCAGCATGAGGAAACGTTGTCCGAGCAAGATGTCGAAGTTGCCGCGCAAGACAATGCATTGATCAGTGACTTTGCAGTAATTAAGCCAGATTCAATCGTGTGTAGAGGCAGAATCCATGTTTTCTTTATGTTGTGTACTCCCACTCCTCCGTACATACATTAATCGGGGTACACTTTTTGAATCTGTGTCGATCCCCACAAGATTCAATCCTCATTCGCTCGTCATCACTTTGTGACACAATACGGCGAAAGAAGTGTATGCATGTACGCTTCTAAAAATTTGCTGTCACAAAGTGACAGGATGTACTGTAAAGCAGCTTGTAAATTTAAGGCGCAACCTTTTGGACGATAAGAACTGGGCGCCCGAACAACACCAGTTGCTCGTATGGCGATTCATCTCAATCTTTACTCCCACTTCTCCAGGAGACCACTTACAGCCTCCAGCTCCGTCTTGATCATTCGAACATGTTCCTGGCTTCTGGGAGTGAACAGGACCTGAAACGGCTTGGGTCCAGCAAGCAGCGTCTCTTCGTACGCATTTGTGTCGATTTCTATCTTCGCCCCTGTGGTCTCGTCGACTGCGTGCTCAATGCGGAAGGCCCAAAGCAGGCGCGCCAGTATTCGCCACTGCGTCCGCTCGGCGAGGTGAATACCAGCACATATGCGTCGCCCGGCGCCGTACGCATAGTGATCGCGGTTCTCATAGTCCGAGCTCGAGGCGTACTCTGTGGCCAGACCAGGGTGGTTGAGGTAACGATCAGGGTTGTACGTGTCAGCATCTTCGTACTGAGAATGGCTGAGAGCCCATTGAGGGATCATGATTGTAGCGTCTTTGGGCTATTTTCACGATTAATGATTGTGATCTTGCATATAGCCTGCGCAACTCACAATCAACATGCCCTCGTACCAGTTGTCTTCGGTACAGCGATGGGGGATACCTGTGGGAACTCTATGGTGATGTTGTTAGGCGTCAAAGCCGCTGAATCAGAAGGGTTATTTTGAAAGCTTACACGGGTCGTATCCGAAGACCTTCTTTCATGATGCAATTGATGTACGGCAAATCTTTGAAGTCTGCAAATATAGGCATACGGTCGATGCCACAGAGAGTATCGAGCTCCTTTTGCGCCTTGTCTTGGACCCAAGGGTGTGTAGCAAGAAACATGATGCTCGTCTTTATTGTGAGAGCACTGGTCTCAGCAGCGCCCTGCATCAAAGCTCCGACAAAGTTAGCAAGCTTTGTTCCGTGGAAAGCAGGATCGAGTTGCAGGCTTTCATCATCAAGTAGGTCATCCATTAGTGAATCTCGCTTGTCTCCTTCATTACGTCTCGCTTCGACATGCTCTCGGGATTTCGTCCATAATCTTGTTGGTATACTAAAGCCTTGCTCAGCACGAGTGGTTGAACTGAGCCACTGCTTAGGAACCCATTTCAAGATTGGAAATTGCTCGGTTGGAAGGTAGGTGCCCGGACTCAAAGCTGCGTTTATCTAGATCGCGCAGTAAGCTTGTGTTGCAAGTTGTCAAAGACCCAATGTCTTACTGCCTCCATGGCCTCGTAGACGGCCTATGTTGGTCAGTAATTTCACTACTGTGGTTGTCATATGTTGGCTCACTGTTGCCCAAAAGTCGTCATTAGATCTCGCGCGCTGTCCAAATAGTGCAATGGAGGAGAAGGAAGCAGTGGCTCGATCAACATGTTTACTGAAGTTCTCAGGTTGCACAAGTAAATCATGCATCAACGTAGTGACCCTGCCGTCAAGAGTATCAGCACTACATAGTACCAGTTTTTCACCAGGGAACGAGACACTGTGACGCTTTCTGCGCGCAAGTCCTTTACATAGAGGGGACTTACTCTGCTTCGGAGATCTTTGCTAGATTACCATCCAGCTTGGCAGGTGCAAAGAAGCGTGCGGTAATCTTACGCTGCACCCTCCAGCCGGCGTCTGCATCCATATTGGCAATGTTTTCCCCTTTCAATGCGGTGTGAAACTGATCGTCTTGCGGTCGGGCGGAGTATATTGCGCTCCGTTTGTCCACAAGGTCGTGAACCGTGCGTCTGCTGTTCAGCACTA
Organism: Coniothyrium glycines; assembly: GCA_025742365.1. Taxonomy (NCBI): domain Eukaryota; kingdom Fungi; phylum Ascomycota; class Dothideomycetes; order Pleosporales; family Coniothyriaceae; genus Coniothyrium; species Coniothyrium glycines. The sequence continues at coordinate 125,835 of JAMXIJ010000017.1, forward strand.
TCATTGTGCCTTTCCCAATTTTGAGAGAAAATACTGCTCCATACGTTTCACTCCAATCTTTAAATCTATACCCGGTCAGTTATAGCTAATATTAAGAAGACCTCAGTGTGCTAACCTTTTGTAGAGCTCTTTATCAATCGCAAGGTGGGCGTTACCAATCATGGGATAAGTTGGTGGACCGGGAGGAAGATACCTCTCTCGAGATCCAAAACGCAAAAGTTTGACGACAACATAAGCCCCACCGATAATGAATAAGGTCCAGAAATACGACAAATGCTCCTGGAACGGGGCCATGACGCTCATGTGCAAGTGCTCACCTCTTGTTAGTGAGGCGAAAGTGGCAAAGATGAGCAACTGACATCAAGGGTTGATTGACGAGAAACGTGGGCTACAGCTTTATACATTTTTCTAATACTCTAGTGGAAAGATGTCAGCTTCGAAAATACAGTAAGCAACCCAACATGGTATAGGTAAGCAGCCTGACCAACCAGGTCTCTCTATGAGATTCGCCAATATCGATGCCGATACTGTGACCCGGTAGGTGAGCATGTACTCGCAATTCTGTGATTTGTTGGCGGACCATCCCCTGAATAGAACAACGCCTTGGAAAACCTCGGCTGGAATGGTTGGTCTGCAATCAGTGAACAAGGGTGCTTCGCTTAAACTCCCCCACTGCTCGAAGGAATTGGGCGTTACATGATAAGCACGACTTCAAGTCCTGTTGTGGCAAATGGCTTGCCGTTCGATAGGTTGTTGAAGTGTCTCGCTTGCTGAGGAATTGTATATACCGAAGTGTTGTCTGCTTTTCTATCACGACATGAATCATGATGAATGAGCCGAGCGATTCCAATTTAGCGCGTACCCTAGACCTTTACATCTTTCAAGACAGGGTAGGCTGGTAAGTAAGGATTGTAGGCCTGAGTTGATGTCAGCGATAAGGCCAGGAACATGTGAAGGAGTAAATTTGGAGTATTACAGATTGGCATCGTGCATTATAATCAGCGATAGACCCAAGCTCGATAGCCAGCTCCCTCCCCGGCACGCCAAGCTTAGCGATGGTACCATTGTCTGTAACGACCTTGTCCCAACCAGGACCGGCAGATGGGTTCTTGATCCAAGAAATAAACCAGTCATTTTGAAAGTCGGCCAGCGCTTGCTCAGCTTCGGTCACATTACTGATGGCATCGAAACACTCGTTGCCTCCCAGAAAGAATGGAATCTCCGTGCCATGTGTTGGTGCTGACACTGGTAATCCCCAAATATTGGAATAGTTGCCAAAGAAACGATAAATCCAAGTATCCTGCGTTGTGCTGCGAAGATCGCGGAAGTAATCCACCGGGCAGAAGAAGCGAGCATCGCCGTACTGTGCACCACTCATCGCAGATACGCTACCGTAGCTGGAGATATTGTAGGTCGCCAACAATACATCCTTAGGAATCTCAGCAACATCAGCATCGAAAGTGTCTAACCATGAAATGAAATTACTATTCTCGCCACCATAAACAAGTGCGAAAACAGCACCTTCACCATCAGAGTTTCCAGTCAATAGGGGCACGTGTGAAGCATATTTTCCTTCCGCGAAGCGGGACTCATAGTCCTGGTATCTTGTGATGTTGTCGACTGCTGGTGTAAACCAAGTATTGTATGTAGCATTGAACTTCTCGGTTTGTAAATCGTAGACATCGACATATCGAAGGCACTCAAGCTGGCCTAGGCCGGGCGCGCAACCAACCTCAGCAGCTACGATGTCAAGAGCTTGGTTCATTGGGGCTACCGCGGGGCCTGATTTGGCGTTGGCAGCCATTTGAACAGCGCCAGCAAGCCAAGTATCAGGATGATTCCACAAGTAGTGGTCGACCTGTACGGACCCCGAAGAGTGTCCACCAAAGACAATGTGATCAGGATTTCCTCCAAATGCTACCAATTCAATATGAGCATATTAATTTAAGCGTTTTCAACAACTTTCAGTGTTTATGCGCGACTCACCCGCGATGTTATCGTGCACCCACTCCAAGGCCTTGTCGACATCAAGGATTCCGAAATTCTGGGACTCAGTCGTGCTCTTAAGCTCCGCCGAGCTGGGATACGCAAATATACTCTCGCGAGTGTTGAAGCTCACATAGACTACACCTTTGCGAGCGAAGTTGTTGCCCTGAAATTGCGGATTGCTGCTCGAGCCTGTAACCATGGCTCCTCCGTACAGGTAAACAAAAACGGGGAAATTTGCACCATTTTTGGGCGCCCAAATGTTGAGATTCAAGCAGTCTTCATCTTGTTGCGAGTATAACGATCCGGAGATAGCTTGGGGACACGTAGCTCCATATTTGGTTGCGTTAAAGATAACGGCTGGCCTGGCTTTAGGCACGTCTTGTGGTGCACGCCATCTTGAGACATGTTAGTCATCAGTTATCAGGATCGACCTGACTATGATCAATTACCGGTTTTGCCCGCCTGTGGTGTCAGCGAAGGGTACGCCCAGAAACACCGAATTGTTATGAAGATCTCGAAAGCCCTCAATGATACCTTGATCAAGGTTCACGCGCGGTGCTGTGCCGTCAAATTGGCTGACGCTCTGAGCGCCGACACGAACGCTAAACAGAAGGCTGACCAAGCTGGAGAGTAGATCAAGACCCATTGTATCGAGAATTCGGTGAGCGAATGTACTCGGGTGAAGGAAACCTCAAGGAAGTGTTGATTGCTGAGGACTGCGAATGATATAAGCAACATGTGGGTCGCCATTCGCGCGAGACATCTGCGCAGATAATGTTAGCGCTACCACATCCTTGCAAATATCTCAATAGCAGGTTTAAAGACTTCACCATGGTTTTCATTGGTGTGCTTATAAGACTTCTCATAGCAAGTGCCCTCACCTGGCCCGTACATGGGGGCCATTTCTACGCGCGCTTCTGGGGCCCCTTACCATGACAAGGAAGATTTGTTATGCCTTGGCCGCTAGTCGCATGCAACATGACTTATAGTGTCCAGCCAGTCCGGGGATTGTGACGGGATTGTTGACAAGATCCAAGATATCTCTTCGCTTGTCGGTTCAACTTCGGTGTCTGACGCAGTCAGACATTGTTTTAAAGATTGAGCTGGACCACTAATATAATTATGTAACCCCGAAGCATTTCTCTGCATAACAACCTCCATGAGCAAGACTTGTTGCTACCTGTCTAGTAGCTAATGATGATGACAAGTCGAAGATCATCTGTCTGAGTACATTTATTGTTTGTTGGCTCCGTGTTGGACTTAAGGTGTTTAGGTGGATAATACCGGCAATGTTCCATGAATGCGTCATCTTGTTTTCTCAAAAACAGAATCCAGATTCATCTCGAAGAAGCCCTCACCCTGTACCGTATGTCGAAGTCCAGGAGATCTACATAGTGGGCATAATGTGAGTACTAGTGGAAGCTTAGGCGAACGCCAAACCAGGGCTGGCAGGGGGTGCGAAACACGAGAATGACGCGACATTTGAGACCACAAGACTCCATGCCACGAAAAGTCACACGCGCCAGTTTGTGAATTTTTTCAATATTTCCATGACTTATTCAAATCTGTGCTTGTTCTCCTCTCTTGGAATTAGACCTGACAGATCTAAATCTTTGATTTCTCCTCGACCCTCCCACGCTCATTGCTGCATTTCAGCACAGCTCGATGATGTAATCTCCCTCTGACATCCGGATTCACATGTGCCGCTATGTCATTATTGAGCACCACCGTACGCTCATCTCCAGCCGGTAAAATGACGTCTAATTCGTTCCAAAGGGGCCTGAAATCGGGCTGCAGCTGTTCGACATACTGGACTTTGATTTCTTTTTCAGTAGCCTCGTACTTGAGCTCGAAGACGGAGATTCGTGCTGGCGGTGGGGACACGCCGTCATCCTCATACCACGCATTCGTGAAGATCTTGCCATTTGATGACCCTTTAGGCGGGAACAGCTCAACACCACGGTAGTCGTCCAATCCAAGGTTAGCAGGATTGCTCGTCTCGCCGATCGATAGGACCTGCTCAGGTTTTCCGACAGGTATTGCGCTGCCTACTTTTGCAAGCACAGGTATGCTTTGCGTCCACTTGGCAGAGATCTCAACCCATTGACCTGCGCGGTAATAAGTTTGCGGCTCGTTGTTCAGGTCCAGAAACTCAAGATCTGTGTCATTTGCGCCTTTCGGCAGGTAGACTTTGGCAAAGTCAGAACCAGACTCGAACACACCACCGATGAGCAGCGCATCGCCCAGCCAGTACTGGGTCTCCCCATCCGTCAAGACCTTGTTATTCCAAACTTCGGAATCGGTTTCAAAGCCCCATCCAGTCCATTTCTGTGGCGTTACAGCGGTTTTGTGCGATACTAGAGCAAGTGAGTAGAGGTAAGGAATGAGTTCATATCGACGCTTTATGATATCGCGGACTAGACCTGTGGTCTCTTCGTACATCCATGGCTCGATCACGTCTCCGACACTGTTGTTGTCAGGTGATGTTTTGAAGCAGTTGATCGCAAAGCGTGAAGAGTAAATGCCCTGTTGACACCAGCGCACAAGTAGCTCAGGTGATGGTTGTGGGCCTTCGAAGCCTCCAATATCATGTCCATAGCATTGCATGAGACAAATGCCTGCAGTCAGCGACAGAGCATTCGCGCCTCTCATGCCATCCCAGCTTGTCACATTATCACCACTCCATGCGCTTGCGCAATAGCGCAGAGTGCCTGCTGTTGCACTTCGAGTCAGGATAAATGGGCGTTGATTTGGTTCGATCTCGAGCGTGGCGTCGTGCGAGCTCTTACCCATCAGTTCTGTGTTCAGTGCTCGACCCCAGAACCCTATGTCCTTGCCATAATCTGCCTGGCTGTTTTGTTTGACAGATGGCTCGGTCAATTCACATTGCCATTTGTCGTGAGGTATGGTGTACTCATTGTTATCATTCCAGATACAGTCAATTCCAACACGTTTCAGCTCGCGGATGCCATTGTACCACCAATCGTACCCAGCCTTGGAGGTAAAGTCGATATGTCCACCAATGCCACTTTCGCCACCCCCAGCACTCCACAATCGAGCTTGAGCGGAAGCTAGGGTCAAAGAGTCTGTGAAGAACGCACCGGCTGCCTTCAACTTTTCATACTCTGGGTGGCTTCCGAGAACGTACGGCTTGACATTTGCTATGAGTCGTATTCCCTCTTTGTGATAAGCATCGACGAAGCCTTTTGGATCGGGAAATCGATGTCTATTCCATGTGAACACGTTCCGAGTCTTGGGTTCTGTTTCCGCAACTGTATATCCCGAAGACATCTGAAAGCCTGAACATGGGATATCATGCTTTTTGAGCTTGCCTGCGAACTCCATCAAGGCATCGCACGCGCGCGGCTCATCAAGCATGGAGTATTTCATGCCACCAGCGATGTATCCGAACGCCCATCTTGGCACAAGCAGCGGGTACCCAACAAGGTCCGCATAAATGCTCGTGACCTCTTGTAGTGTCTTTCCGACGATAAGATACTCCTCAAGACCACCATATTCTTGACGGTAGACCTTGAACCGGCCCCACATCCCGTCCATCTCAGAACCAACAGAGTAGTATCCTCGCGCGTGAGAAGTTGAGAAGATACCAACGCATCCTTCAGGAGTTGCGTTGATGAGTAGGGGAATATGCTTGTACATGGGATCAGTTCGATGCACATCGTAGCCAAATGAATCAGTTGCAGAAAGGACGAAGTGTCGATTTGAGAGGTCCATCGGCGCTGGCTTTTCGCCTAAACCAAGGTGCAGTGTGCCAAAGTTATACTTGGTGTAGTGCGCGATACCTGTACCATCAGCGGCATAGGATCGATTGGGTAGATCGGCATGGATTGGGGCCTGCTGCCCTGGCAGCGTGAGCGCTACAAGAGGTAGTCCAGTTGCCCAGTCTACACTCGCTGTGACCCCATCGATAATAAAGGATTTTGACGTGCTCGTGGAGGTTGACTGCAAGTTTGACTTGTTGATGGTCCTTTCCGGTACTTGCGCGGCACGATGCGGCGGCAGAAGATGTTTCGATGATGTGAAAGTGGTTCGAAACAAGCCCGGTCTCAAAGCTTCGAAGGCGAAGTTGAAGCCGCCGGCACGAGATTGCAACTTTACATCTGTGGATGTGGACGTTGTTACATTTCGAGGCTGATAATCCTCAGGAATATGTTCGAGCTGGACCATTGTGATGTTGACGTCTTATCGACAATAATGTTAGTTCTTCGATGACTTCCGATGTTAACTCTCATACAAAGAGTCTGAGCTTTTATATCGGACCAATTGTCCTCATCTTTGCAAAACAGCACATTCAGCATTCTTGCTGCTCCGGATGCACTTCGGCACGCGGTATCTTCGGCCGGTGCTAGATCGGCTGACAGCCCGAACCAGGCAAGATCACCTTCTGGGGTCCCCATGGGGATTGAGTATTAAGTAGGCCCACCTCCACTTTGTTTTGCTGCATCTCCAATTCTTTGGGTCTGGAATTCATTCTGCGCCATGTCGAAACCAGAGGAGAGCGCTCCCGTTGCAGCAGACATCGGCAAAGCACATGTTGAAACATCTGAGTCGATCCATAAAGCTGTCAACACTGTCCACGGCAAGGACAAGGCGGCCGAACTGCTCGCATCGAATGAAAGGATCGTCGTTACATCGGAAGAGAACAGACGTGTACTGCGCAAGATCGATCTAGTCATTTTACCCATTCTTCTCTCTGTGTACTTCCTTCAAAGTCTGGACAAGACCACACTTTCGTATGCTTCGGTTTTCGGACTCATCGAAGATGCCAACCTTGACCCGAATTCGCAACAATATTCATGGCTTGGCAGTATTGTATACATTGCGCAGCTGGTCATGCAGCCTATCGTGGCTGTCCTCTTGGTGAAGCTCAGGATGGGCAAGTTCATGGGCATCATGGTGTTCACATGGGGCTGCATCTTGTGTGGCATGGCTGGTGCGAAGAATTTCGCTGGCCTTATGGCGACGAGGTTCCTACTAGGTGCCTTTGAGTCCGCAGTTGGTAGGTTTTGACCCCTTCATACGTCTTATGACGTGGACTAACATAGTCAAGCTCCTGCTTTCATCGCTGTTGTTCAGATGTGGTACAAGCGTGGCGAACAGACAAATCGTAACGCAGCCTGGTATGCCATGCTAGGGATAGTTAACATCCTTGGCAGCTTGCTATCCTACGGTCTTGGGCATATACAATCAAATCTCCTCTACTCGTATCAGATCATCTTCCTCTTTTGCGGGCTACTGACTGTTGTGGTATCAGTTTTTGTATACATTTTCATGCCAGATTCGCCAATGGAAGCTAAATTTCTCAGCGATCACGATAAAGTGGTCGCTATTGAGCGGCTTCGAATGAATCAAATGGGTGTTGCGTCTCGTATCTGGAAGTGGGACCATGTCATGGAAGCTTTTATGGACCCAAAGACGTGGCTATGGTTTGCCATGTTGACCGCAGTCAGCATTCCGAGCGGCGGTATAACCACGTTCGGTCCACTCATCATTCAGAGCTTTGGATTCGGACAATTTGCGACAATATTGTTCAACATGCCCTTCGGTGCCGTTCAGATCATTGCGACGATTGGTGGTGCATGGCTGGCAACATGGCTGAAAAAGAAGTCGCCAGTCTTGATACTGCTCTGTATTCCTCCTATCATCGGCATCATCATCTTGATGGTTGTTGGCCGCGGCAAGGAGCATCGCGGTGTCCTGCTATTTGGCTACTACATGACCTCGTTCTATCCAGGAATCTCGCCATTAATCTACTCGTGGTCTGGCCAAAACACTGGAGGCGATACCAAGCGAAAAGTGACCACTAGTATCCTGTTTGTTGGTGCGAGTGCTGGTAACATTATCGGACCTCACTTATTCAAGCCATCCGAGAAGCCACACTACTACCGAGGGCTACGCGCAAATCTTGCATTGTTTGTCGCGATCATCTTTTTCGTCGTGCTTGCTGTTTGCTGGATCAAGATTTTGAACCGCAAGCATGCAGCAAGACGTGAAAGCATGGGCAAGTCCGCTGTGGTCATCGACACGAGCATGGGAACAAGCAACTCCGTAGACGCTGAGGAAGTTGAGAATATGCAAGCGAGTGGAGTCGGTGACAAAGCTTTCGATGATGAGACTGACATAAAAAACGAGGACTTTATTTACGTGTACTGATCGAAAGATTAGCAACAGCTCTGTGAAAGTGGACAATGTCAATGAACAGAACTTTAATGAATTCTTAAATACTCTCTGATGTGCTTCTGCATTTGTTTGATTGGGCTCGATCCTGCTACGAGCTAAGCTTCCACATTATTGACGCTCAGAAGGACCACTTTTGCAACTACAAGAAACTGAAGCGGACTCTTGATGACTGCTCGGATTCATCTGATGAAATGACGTAGTATGAAAGCCACAATCACAGGTCTACTCACGGATGCCAAAAGATTGCACGCTTTCACTACTGGAATTGGATGAGTCGTGTCATATCAACCCATGACCAAGCTTGACTCAGATACCAGGTTCCCCGCCATTGTCCGGCCCACCCCCGGCCCAAAAGCCGTACATCTCTCCTCTTTTTGCACGAAGCTACATGGAGTGTGTCTCGACCTTCTCGCACGAAGATACCGATGGATGTACAACGCTCTCCTCAGCCACGCAAGCGCCGCGCTATCAATGCCTGCGTCAATTGCCGTACATCTAAAGTGCGATGCGATGGGAACCGTCCTTGCCAGCGTTGCGAAAAAAATAGCGCATCTTGTCAATCTTTCGACGCTGTTCAAGATGAGAGCATTATCCGCATCGAGAAGCTCGAGAGGAACTTGCACGACTTGAGGCAAGAGTTGAACACTCATCGTGCTGAGGTTTCCACGGAATCAAGGACGTCAGTTTTGGTCCCTTTGACCTTAAATGAGGAGCGAACTACACGTTCTTTGAATGCTATAGAAGCTAGCCTCATCAGCTGGGATCAGGCAACGGCGTGGTTCCACAGGTGAGCTATATCCCATATGCCACTGTCTGAAAGTCTCAAAGTCGCTGTGAACGCTGCGAGCAGTCTTGAAACTTCATCAACTTGAGCCCCATGTGCTGATGCTGACGCTATCTAGTTTTTTCTCAGGTAGTGTAAGCATACACATATCTTATTCTAAGTCTCTTCTAATTCGACACAGCAATATCTAGTTCCGATATTCTGTGAAAGAAATGACACATTTGCTTCCGTGTCTGCGCGTAGTGCAATACTGCTAGATGCCGTTGTTAGCATCGGCTGCAGAGCCGAAGAAGGCTTCACTTCGCCTAAGTACCGCCAGATGCAATCGCGCATGCGTGATCATCTTACGAGCCTACTTATTCACACATCTGACCCTTCAGTTGAGGATGTTCAAGCCATTGCGCTAGTCGCTGCATACTCGGAGAATGGCTTTGTCTTGATCGCACTAGCACTTCGATTTGCCATGCAGCTAGGCCTTCATCAAGCGATAGATAGGTTGATGGCTAGGGCTCGAGATCAAAGACATGATGCAGCAACTGAAGAGGCAGAACTGTATCGTCTATGCAGAGTGTGGCATGGTATCTGTAACCTTGAATTGTTGTGCGTTATAGTGGCGCACCGTGTCAGTGTTGAAAGCTTTTACTAACCCGCATTAGCTTCTCCCTGGATGGCGGCAAACTGCCTGGCATGACCCTCAATATATCGCCGCGAAAAGTACGAAGTCTGATTACCCATTCCGAGCGCACTGCAGTGGATGTGCGCCTGTTGTCACAAATTGAGCTCAACGTAATTCGCTCTGAAGCGTATAGTAAGATCATTCGAAATGCTACTGATATACTACTTCCACACAACGAAGCTCAATTACGTGCTACAGTTGAAGACGTGAATGTCGAGCTTAGTCTCTGGCTTGAGGAATGGTCAGCCATCATATCAACGGAGCAGGATCCATACCAAAAGACGATAGCGTTACAGAACCTCAATATCCAGCGAGAATGGGCAATGATGACACTCTACCTGAAAGCAGTTGCATCATCCGGTATAGAAAATGTAGCGATTATGACAGACTTCCAAAGAGATTTCGTGCGCCGAGCTAAAGAGGCAGCAAGCCGTCACTTGTACCACATGCTCCAAGCCCCTCGTACATCAACATCTTCTACAGAGACCCAGAGATCAACATATCTCAGCACATTTAAGTGGACGCTGGACTATGTTTGGGCGAAATGTGCAGTCTCCGTGCTCTTGGTCCTCAAGTTAGCCATTCTGCTTCGGGATCCTGTTCCTGCGGTCATGCTGCTGCTTCGGGATGCTCACAGAGTGCTAGAAGAGCTGAAACAAGTCACCGTGGGCCATATAGCGTACTTTCAGATCCTGCAAACAAGCATCGAAAAGTGTGAGGCCGCATTAATGGAGTATACCACTCAACAAAATGCGGCACTCGACCCTCAAACCGCAACCACGGAAGGTCACGGGGCTGCTGAAGATGAGTTTCAGGAGTACGTGCCGAGCGAATTTGTGTTCGAATGGGATTTCCCTGGTCTTAATTTGAAGCATATGCCACTAGGGTGGCAGGACCTATTCGTCAATATCGATAGCCTGTTTTAATGTAGTATTTCCTACTTCGACTAGCACGCAATTGCTTGATATGACGATTCAATTTTAATACAAACATAGAAAGGGAGACATCAAAAATCTATTGATCAATAGCAGCTTCCGTCGCCTTCAGTGCTCCCACTACAGAGAAACATATCAGTGGTGTGATCGCGTAGGAGATCTATTGCGTGATTAGCAAGCGAAGAGGAAGAATTCGCAGCAAACGCACAGTCAAGAATTTCGCGATAGTCATCTTCATGCTTTCCGCAGCACCAGTGACATCTGTTAATGCGACAAGAATCATAGCTGGTGGGCCGGTCGGCATCAGCATCATGGAGAACCACAACATAGGATCGCTGTCCAGAAGCTGGGTTTTAGTCGCGATCACCCAGATAAGGGGAATGCTTATTCTAGTACATATTAGCTGGACATCGGGCAGGCACTTGGGGAACAACTTACAGAGGCCATACGATGAATCGCATAAAAGTCACGATGGCTAGACTGCCCTTGGCTACTTCACCGCTGTCTTCTCCACGCTTCATCTTGAGCATGCTCTGGCTGAGTTTCACCCCAACTACAATGATCTGCATAGATGCGAAGAGGTCGCCGATGTTCTTGATCGACGTAGTCAGCCAAGCGTTCAAATAACCCCCTTCGTTGCTTGGGTTGAAGAACAGCCTATGCAGTGGAGGAACGAGACCAATGATAGCGCCGACGATGGCACCCATCAGAGGAGCATTGGCAAACTGCCAGGCAACATGAACAGTATCCTGCGCCCAAGGAGGAAGACCATTGAACCATTTCTGGGTCACAAGGTAGCCTTTCTTTTCTACTCTGTTGGCGGGGCGAACCACACGCTGTGGAAGGAGTGAAGTTCTTTCGTTGATTAATCCAACTGGTCCACGTTCAATATCGTCCTCTCCCCCGCTCTGCTCCTGCTCTTCTCCTTCTCCATCGCCGTCGTCCTTTCCATCCTGTTCATCGGGGGCATCTTCATCACCAGGCTTCAAGAGCTTTGGACCCAACGCAAACGTGAGCGAATTGCTGACCATGGCGTTGATTAGGAAGTATGACTCGGCCCTGTCCATCGCCTCCGAGCCAGATTCACTGCCAATCAAAATTGCATCGAGGATCGACGTTTGCTTCAGCGACTGAACGAGCAACAGAGGCAGACTGGTGGTGTTATTGAAAGCAATCGCCGGGGCTACCCACGCCGGGAGCTTGAAGATGCGCGTGAGAACGCGACCGACGAAGATGGACAGCAGGGTATAGGATATGGACCATACTATGAGCCAAGTTAGTTGCCCAAGGTTGTCATCTGTCTGTCTAAGAACGTCGTGAAGCTTACTTAGAATTGGCACATATCGGACGCCGGTATCTCGGTCTAAATTCGAACCGATTTTGTAGATCAAGAGAGCCGGGAGGAACATGCGCACACATAATTTCGATACTTCTTTGGCTGCGCTCGTAGAGAGTAGATTACATTGCGCAGCAATGACACCAAAAGCAATCGTCAGGAGCACCGAGAAAGCAGCCTGAATGGCTCCAAGGAATGGCACAATAAGCTCAGAAGCTTCAACACCCATCGTGAAATGCCGATCAGGCACCGGCCGGTAGGCTGGAGGAAAATCCGTCGAGAACTGGTGGAAGAGCGGAAAATTGGCGCACTAACAATGCATCACAGAAATAGCATCATTCTTATGGGAAAGCTGTCTTAGGTCGCGCACGCGACATCGATCGCGTTCCTGAGCCGTTATGCTATTATGACGTCGGAGGCTGTGGCCATGTTTACGACGCCAATCCAACGCCATGGCGCTATCAACGGGCGGAGTCCATTTCCAACAACAATTTCCATGGCATGAGACCTCGGCGCCCAGATAATCACAATGGCTGCGAACGCCATGCATTTGAACGGTTGCAAAAACCTGACAAAGTCGTTTGAAGTGGAGACTAGGAGTGCCACGTCTGCGGACAATACCTAATCCAGATATGTATAGCCGAGTGTTTGAGAAATTCCGTGCATCTACCTACACGATTCTTGATGACGCTAGCTTATTTGAGGTCAAGGACAACCATCATCCCAACCAGAGTGTTTCAGTCTTGGAAATGGATGTAACAGCTTCACAACGACCAGAAAGTGTTTTTGCTCTGCTCTAGTATATAGCTCCAGTTCGGTGCATTTTTATCAGCAGTATGGTATATCGCGACTGTAACGGCTGTTCTGATTTCATCCTGACACAGTAAGCCCTGGAACTTTCAGGCTTGGTATGAAGTTCTGCGGATTTTCCAGTACGCACATAGCAGATTTCTGGTCGAGACCTTAAAGTTGTCCGGTGTGCGCGGCTGCCATGTTCAAGATTGCCTCATCAATCTTCGGTTTTGCGAACTCCATGTACGTTTGCTCATCCATGAGCGGTTTCGGTTGCTGCGCCACAAAAAGGAAATCGGAGATATTGGTTGGCTGACTCCAAGTCCACCACGTTGTTTCCAGATTAGGAGCATTTGGTGCATCGTATCGTTGATAGTGGTCCTCCTTTAGTATGGCTCCAATAAGCGCGTTGCCATCAATGCGATCTTGCCACCCTGGATGAAGAACGAAACGGATGGCCTTGACGTTCTGTAGAGTTCTGAGAAATTTTACAAGGATAAGATACTTCTCATTCCTGCGTTGCTTGACACATAGCGCAATACACAGCTCGTCAAGTTGGAGTCTCTCATCATTGAAAAGATACTGGTCCCATGATGCCAGCGTTGGAAGGTCACAATACAAGACCAGTCTTCGCAAGTTACTCAGCACACACGCTGGTTGCTGATGTATGATAGGTACTGCTTTTTGCAAGAGCACGAATCTCGTTCTTTGGTATGCAAGATTCTGAAAGTCAGCATGAAACTGTCGACATACGAGCAGCAAAGACAGGTTGTTTGCAGGGGAATATCTGCAATCGACTCTCCAGCCTGGTACTGTTGCCTCATCACAGAACATGTCAACGATTCCAGTGTTTTCTGGCTCAATTGCATCTTGATAGAACAATCCAGTGTCTTGTGACTGCTCCACGACATACGCAGCTATTTCCAGACGTATCTCTGCTGGGAGATCCGAGAACAATACAGGCGGCATATCAGGGGATGATGGGCGACAAAGTACGGATTGCTGTGAGTGGAATCTTTGCGAATGAATAGTTCGGCAGCTTGTCGGTGGAGCGGGTAGACAGACATCAGCATGAAGCGTGGGATGTGGGGGCCGCCCCACCTGGGGTCCGTGCAATCTTGATCTGATAAAACTTCAGATGATCAGATAACCCGTTTCCTGGAACTCGCATTGGCACGTATTTGCACTCCCTTGCATCCATCCATGCGTTATCGTTCTTTGGTCATCACAGTCTATACTCTCGGTCATGTAGCAGCCTCCTATGTTGGACGATTTTGTCCTTTAGCATGCGAATTGACATTGAATTACGTAACGTTTAACGACAGCGATACCTGGCTTTCAAGGAAAGTACAAGCATGTAGAAGTGGCCTGCGTACAGAGTCTCTATATCTTTGCTTCGACCAGTTCTGCAAAAATGAAGAAGATATTGAGCAATGGATTCAAGGCCAGAGCACATGGTGCGAGGAACACGCGGGCATCACGTTGCCAGGCTTCCATGATGTTATTGATACTTGGTCGCCCAGCGGCAAAGCAGCTGTGAAGAGGCTGAGTCTAGAGGAAGCCACGAATACCAGCGTTATCAGCGAGATTGTAATACCATACGAAACTTTTTTCGAACGCGCATTTACCACAATGGTAAGCACCACCATCGCAGCCTTGAACAACTCTAATTCCTCTCAAGGATGTGGCGTTCTGGGAGTACGACATACATCAAGTTTATGGGTAAGCTCCTAATGACTTCAAGTCTCCCAATCTGATCGTATGCAGGTGGTACATGTACTACTTCTGGATCGCTGTTGTGATCATCGGTATTTCAGCACGGTTATTGCCACTGATATATCATACGAATCCACCATCCAGCGACTATCGGCCGCTAATGACAGAAAATGATCAGACGTTGCGAAGTGAACGAAGTATGCTCGATCGGCTTCGAGTTTGGGTGAGACAATACCTGACGATTCCTGCCACTTTCAATCAACGCTGCTCGCAGCCCTACGGTTGGTGCACAATACCTCCACGCTTACAGAGCCTGACGATCTTTCTCTTCGTTGCATTTAATACTGTTTTGTGTACTTGTTCCTATCGACTTACGGACGGTAATCTCTATTGGCCCCAGAAGTCAACGCAGTTGCTACGGTACGTGTCGGATCGCACTGGAATCATCTGTCTGGCGAACTTTCCACTCGTGTGGCTATTTGGTATGCGCAATGATTTTCTCATGTGGACAACGGGTTGGGGTTTCGGGACTTTCAACGCGTTCCATCGGTGGGTAGCGCGAATAGCCACCGTGGAAGCTGTCATACACAGTCTGGGTTATACCCTAATGATTGTTCAAAGTAAGACTATTTACTACAGACAATATGAAGCGTCCTCTAACTTTTCTAGGTGATGGTTGGGGGCACTTTGTTCGGTACTGGACGAAGCACTACTTCTGGAATGGTGAACTAGTAAGTCCTGTACAATGGGCATGGATAACAAGTTCAGCTAATCGAGCAGGCCACAATCGCAATGTGTGCTTTGGTTGCCTTTTCTTTCTACGGCATTCGCCGTGCACAATATGAGGTATTCCTTGTAACTCATATCGTTCTCTCCATTGCAGCGCTCTGGGCAATGTATTATCACGTTGAGATTTTCATCGATGGCGAATGGAACATCTTCATCTGGCCATGCCTCGCGATATGGCTTTTGGACCGCCTTCTCCGACTAGTGCGTATCCTAGCCTTCAACCGCAATCCTCTCAATACGATGGCCACTGTGAGTTATGACCCGGACAGCAATCTAGTACGCATGGAGGTGGATGATAGCAAAAGCTGGATCACACCACAGCCAGGAACGTACTACTACGTCCATTCGCTACAAGATATTCTTTACGCTCATCAGAGCCATCCATTTACACTTGCGTTTGTCTCAACAAGGACAACAAACACGTCGCCCACGCCATTATCATCACTGACGTCTAGACCCCTACCAAGTCGGGCGACATCCTTCACGTCAACGCAATCGAATGAGTCGGATGCTTTGCTCACTTTTGCATCCACGAACAAGAAGCCATCGAACCTCGTATTCCTGATCCGTCCTTACGATGGTTTCACGTCACGAGTCAAAGCCTCCTGTCTATCTCGCCCAAAGAAGATTAGGGTGCTCATCGATGGGCCTTATGGACACACAATACGACTGTATAAATTCTCCAACGTCCTCTTCGTTGTTGGTGGTACTGGAGTTGCTGTACCGCTGTCCCACCTCACGCGCCTTCTCTCTGCCACTTCCCACGTACGACGCGTGAAGATTGTCTGGGCAGTCCGCGAGCATGCTTTCGTGGCATCTGTGCTTCGCGACTTCAAAGGCCTGCTGAGTGATGAGAGAGTCGATATCGAAGTACATATCACACGGGAGGACGAAGCGAAAGACGATGTGCTTGGAGAGGATCTCAAGTGTGTGCGGATCATGACGCATAGACCCGATGTGCGAGAGGCGATACAAGACGCTGCGAGGAGTGCTGGCCAACAAAGCCTAGCGGTCGTGGCATGCGGACCTGCGCTGATGGCTGATCAGGCGCGAGAGGCTAGTGTCAAGATGTTGGGACGAGGTTATGGTGGAGTTGAGTACTTTGAGGAGAGCTTTAAGTGGTGATCTTTACGGCATCTGGATTCCTGGGTCTATGGAAATACAACCCATTTTCTAACTCTAAGGTCTCCTCAATGGTATAGGTAGCGACTAGTTTTCTTCCCCTTTCAAATTAAGATACCACTGTATAACCTCCCTCACACTTTCCTCTAAACCTCGAATCGGCTTCCCCTGAAATAGCATCTTTTCTGTCGCCCTTGAGTTGGCACGATATGGCATATTGATTGGGCTCTTCGTCTTGCCGAGTTTGAAGACGTTGGACTGAATCGCTTCGGGGAATGTTCTCTCGACCATATCCACTGCAGAGCTCCACAGTGTGTCGCCATTTACGCCTTCTTCGATGGTTCCAGCTGCAACAAACCAAGGCGGGATGTCTTCGCTCTTGATGTTCTTCTCATCGAGTGCTTCGATGTGGATTTTAGCACAGTCCTGCACGTGCACAAAGCCAAACGCATATCGAGGCTTCATGTCATCGAAAATAAGAGCTTTCGTCTGGCGATCCATGTGCGCTAAGGCTTGTGAGGAAGTTTTGACGAATTCTGACGGTCCAATGACTGTCCCAGGAATGACTTGAGCAATGTCGAAAGGCAATGTCTTGCTAAGCCGAAGATTGTTGAGATACGACATGCATTGCGCTTTTGATGCACAGTAAGCATTGTGAGGCGAGGCAAGTGGTGGTCGGTAAAGTAGCGATGCTTCATTGACTTGAACATGTTCTTTGATTGTGTGTTAGTATTTGGTTTTCGAACTGGAGTTGAGATGTGAGTACCATCAAGAATTGTCTCCATAAGATTCCCGTAGGTATCTCCGACCTCGGAATCTGCCAATCCCGCGCCTGCTTGTGTGAATACTATTCGCTTTATGGACTTGATCTTTTGAGCTGCTTCAATGAGGCCCTTGGTGGATTTGATAAAGGGCCAGTAAATATCATTGTCGGGATGCAAATGCTGTTTGAATTTGAGTGATACTTGTCGACTGCCTTTTGGCGCTCACTCACGGGTAAAGGCCATGATCCTGCTGTATGCACGACATAATCTACACCTGCAATAGCACTGTCGTATGCTCCATCGGCGGTATTGTTGCGCACAATTGCGAAAGTGATGCGATCCAGGAATTGCTGAACTGAGGGGCCAGACTTGATGTACGCTATAGTATCCTCATGTCGAACGACACAGCGAACGCGGAATCCGGTCTGCAGTGCATACACCACGCATGCATATCCTATCGTCCCATTAGCACCTGTGATCTGCGGAAAAAATTAATTAGTGTCATCATTCCAAGAAGTAGCTGCGTACTGCGACAAGACCTCTATCGTGGATGGACATCTTTGAGTATCTACAAATTCAGCACAGTGCGCTTATAAATGTCGCCGTTGTCTTGCAAATCCACGATTGAACAAGGATAAACACGGCAAGATCACTAAGCTTACCGGTACTGCAGGGCGCGTACACCGCTACCGGTAGCCGCAAAGCGCCGAAGCAGCGTTCTGAGCCGCACTTACATCTCGGCTTTACGGAGCTCATGTGCAGGCAGCATTGTGTCTTCATCCCATCTCCAACCACGTTGGATCTGCTCGTAAGATCAGCATTCATGCTTGCTTTGAGTGTCAAATTTATAGTCATTCTGACCCTTGAACTTTTTCTCGTTTACCCGAAGTTTCCGAGACGGAGTGAAATCGTACTATTCGGCCTCGAAGTACATGAATATGCAAACATGAGGCTTTTCCCATGTAATAGCTCAGAGACCTCAACATCATCATGTTAAGCGCCTTAACCTGAGACATGAGCGACCGCCAAATCGCCTCGCTAGGTCAGGATGTTACTGAGTGGGCTCGCGACGGCGCTTGTGCTGACTCTTCTGCCACCGCAACACGCACATACGTACGATCAACCTGCTCGAGCGCAATCCGACTCAGGTACTGCACAGCCAGAGTGCCGGTGTTGTGGCAGGCGGAGAGACACTCACTTTCTTCAAGCGCTTTAACAAACGCAATCGTGACTTGGCTGTATCATCTGTTCGAAGGCAGTGCTTCGCAAGGACGGAGATATCATTGCGGTCGAACGCCAATGGTCTCAAGATTGTATAATGTGATGTCCCGGAAGATAATACTTGTCACCATAAAGCGGTACACTTATACAGACACAGAGTCACGGCTGTGCAAGAGAAGAGCGACAAGTTATTAGTAAAATTCGTAAGCAGTAATGTCAAAAGAACAAATTGGAAGCTGCCCTGGTTGTGGGCGCCGACGGACCAAGCTCTACTGTTCGGACCAAGCTGACCCATATTTTGAATCGTACATACGCTGGCTACGTTGCGCTTCGGGGCACTGTCCGCGAAGATGAAGTCAGTACCAAGACTGGCGAGGCCTTTAGTTGACGTCTTGAATTCTTCTTTACAAAGAGACATACAAGCTTTAGCAAATCGTATTCCTTGGGAGCAGGTAGCATCAGAGCCTGGACAGCGCCTTGTCAAGTTCGTGCACTGCACCAATGTCCCTTCGTTACCATTACCATTGATAGAACCTTCTGGCCATTGTCATCGCATCACAACATCGCCAGAAAAAACCGAGTCCAGCAGTTTAGGAGAAATAATGTAACCCCGCAGAGCGCCCGCTTCCTCAGTTCGACGATGTTGTCTGCGAGACAAAGAAACCTTTCGCTGAGACTTATCACGGACGTCATCGCACCGACCAATGGGCTTCCGGATGGACACGTGCTACTGTTGGGTGACGCATTGGCAGGTTTCAGACCACACACACTGCACAGTCGCTCGCACGAGCCAGGCATGCTTTGACGCGATGCAGGGTGGCTGAGATGATGGATAGCAAGGTAAGTCGAAAGAATGGAAGATAACGGACGCTAGAATGCGCGAGAATGATACCGGGACCCTGCAAGCAAACCTAGAGAGGACGGAGACTTGGCAAGAAAGGGCGCTTCACGACGTTGGACGACAGTGCGAGTGGATGGTTCAGCCATGTCTTGTCATCATGCAAGCTTCAGCGCTTTATGTGCAGTATTTAGAATTGCGTGATGATGCTCGCCACGATTTCTTACCGTGATCAAGAGACAAACAGATCTTAGACAATCATTCATGTCTTATCCCTACATGTGTCTTAGGCATGAGACACAGTCTTACATGAGTGAGTATGTGCTGTGGGTACCATCGAATTACCTTCATATATGGAGACTTTGATGTTCCTCAACATCAACATTTGAGAGTATCCTTCTGCGAAATCACCTTTCCCATAACATATTGTCTTCGGAGAAACTGGACATATCTACTTCTTCAACAAATCCTTGATCAACACCACATGATGGGCTCATTCATTCCAGGCGGCGAGAACTCCGGCTACCGCATGGTCAGCGATGCGAATTCACCTCTGGTTCCATCGACCTACGCCGTGGCTTTCGCCCTAGCAGTTTCCTTTGTCGTCTTTGCGTCGACCCGCCCCTTCTTCCCGGCGGCAGGTCCTGCAAATGCGAGGGTCGAGAAACATAATGGCCGTCGTAACTCCGCTGATGTCGCTACGGAGGATAAAACCGTCGGCAAGGCGGGAGAACCGTACCTGCAGACGTCGTCGCACGAGGGCGTACACTATTGTTCCACCGTCGCTCACGGAACTGCACAAGTGGAGAACGGAGAGCATCGAGAGGCTGAGAAAACTACGCGCGAAAGAATGTATGAGGACAAGACACCGGCGACACATCGCGAGGGTGACGGGTTTGCGATCGACGATGCCAACACCGGGACGGCGACAATGGAAGCTTTGAACGCTGATGTTGCTGCCACGGTTCAAGAGAAAGACCTGTATGCTTATGCTGCCGACCTGCCAGGTAGTGCGAGCCCGCCCAAGCTACATTCACAGTCTCCGAAGCAGTGGACGCTGGGCTACTGAGTCCATGTTGGGTCGATGAGGGCGCACACTTGAGGAGAAAAGATTTGGCATGGAGTCTGGCGTTTCATTTAATAGGGTAGTGCTAGACTGACTTAGAAGGTTCTGGTTGTATAATAAAAATTGGGGCGCAAACAATACCTGAATGTACTGGTTTTCATAGAAGATGTCAGTTATCATAGTGATTGTAGTGTACTGGCAAGATCAGCAAGAGTATCATATATACATCACACGTACCCATATCACGTCAATCATGTAGACGTAAGCGGAGCACAGCCTTGCGACGATGAATTATGCCCCAAAGATGTCACGGCCATACCGTATCGGGCATGGTGGCAGGCACTCCCGCGGCGAACGTCGTCATGTCACAGGCTCCCACTTAACTACCTAGGTACCCAAATACCACCACCACCGCACCTACACCAGCATGTTTCGCATACGCCCACCTCTGTCGATAAAACAGATGCCTTTCCGGCCGCCATTCCCGCGCTTCGCGCTTCCTCGGCATAATGCGCCAACGCGCCTGGTCCAGCAACGCCAATATGGCCGCGGCCCGCAGTACAAGCGCTTCAATTCCACCACGGGCGGTGTATCAGGTTTGCTGCACCGTTGGGCAGCGCGGCCGACTTTCTACCGCGACATAGGCTTGATCACAGCCGGTACAGGAGGTGTGTACGTGTACAACCTCGAAGAAGTGCCCGTGTCTGGTAGGAGGCGCTTCAACATAATAACGCCGGGCATGGAAGAGGCCATGGGCCGAGCTTCGGTCGACGAGATCAAGCAGACATACAGAGGGCGGATACTGCCCGAGTATGACCCGAGAGTGCGCATGGTCAAGCAGGTGCTGCATCGATTACTTCCGTATGCCGAGGGAGAGGGCCTGCGCGACTTGGACTGGGAGGTCACGGTCATCGACAGTCCTGAGGAGAATGCATTTGTGGCGCCCGGTGGCAAAGTCTTTGTGTTTACGGGCATTCTACCGCTGTGCCGAGATGAGAATGGCATCGCAGCGGTGCTCGGGCATGAGATTGCGCATGTTGTCGCACATCATACAGCGTAAGATGACCTTGCTTGGTGACACTGTGGAGTACGATGGCTAACCTACGATAGTGAACGCATGTCACAGGCACCTCTTGTACTCCTCGGCGCAATCGCACTTACCATGTTCGATGTATCCTTCTATTCCGGCAAGATGCTCCTCGACCTCTTCCTGAGCATGCCTGCATCGCGCAAGCACGAGGCAGAAGCGGACTATATTGGCCTGCTCATGATGGCCCAAGGATGCTATAGACCCGAAGCAGCCATGGAGTTCTGGGCGCGCATGGAGAAGAGCGGACGAGACGGCCCACCACAGATTTTGTCCACACATCCTTCTCACCACAACCGAGAGGAAAAGATCAGAGAGTGGCTGCCACAAGCACAGGAAAAAGCTGAGCAGTCGGACTGTCATGGTACTTCACAGTATGGTATGTTTTAAGCTTTCGCTCCTTGCCACGGAAACTGATAGGTCGTAGCATCGCGATTTCGCACGGCACTTGACTCGCTCGAGCACTGGAACTAGCTCGATGATTACGTTGTTAATGATTTGTAGATTATGACTGTAACACCACCTAAGCGTCGGCGCATGACGCAGATTTCCGCGTAGATGACACGAAGATGTTTTTTGGTTTCAAAGTATTGGCACCGGAGATACACGTGTTATGTTTCACATGATTGAAGTTTCACGCGTGAAGACTTCAATCGTCAACATATCAGCTTTTAACGGGATAGGATGTGCTCAAGCACATGGGTCTTTCTTAGATTGACCAAACCAAAACCGAAGTCAGCCAGTAACCGGAAGCTTGGCGTAGGACGAGCTTTCTTGACGACAAGTCTGTCGTGACCCGTCACTACTGAATCTTGGGAAGTGGGTGGTACACACGAGGGTGGGGCTGCATGCTTGACACCTACTCGTACAGGAATTGCATGTGAATGGGCGGAGCTGTCTGCGGGGTTGTCGACAAAGTGTGGGGTTCTCAACGGGGCGTTCGCATCATGGTGGGGAACTGGACTGCATCGTCGACAGCAGGATTTGGCTTGTCGCGGCTGTGCAGTCTGCAGTCTGCAATGGAGGCACGGGAGCGGAATTGGGTGGCAGCCAAGGGAGTTGGAGTCAGTGGAGTTGGAATGTGCAGTGACAGTGGTGGTGAGGAATGGCGCCGCGGAGGAGCCGGA
Organism: Coniothyrium glycines; assembly: GCA_025742365.1. Lineage (NCBI taxonomy): Eukaryota > Fungi > Ascomycota > Dothideomycetes > Pleosporales > Coniothyriaceae > Coniothyrium > Coniothyrium glycines. The sequence goes on from JAMXIJ010000017.1 coordinate 148,278, forward strand.
TTGGGTCTACGCGTGGCTGATGACGCCGAGGGGACGGGGCAAGCTGCGCCCGTAGCGCCATGCGGATGAGAGTGTCCGCACGTCACCACGACGAACCACACCCGTGCGAAGAGCCATGGAGGCATAGGCATGGACAGGGCGGAGAGGGGACGCGCAGCTCGGCAGGGCCGCTGCGAGAGAGGCGCTGAGCATTGCGGATGCGCAGACGGCGAGGATTGCGCGCAATACGCTTATCGCCCCTGCCCACGCCCCAGGCCTTCACCATCCGTACCACGCACCGAGAACAGGGAAGCTGCGCTGCCACGGCCGGGCCGCCAACAATTGCTCAACAGCCTCAACATCCCCGCCATCGCCTTCCTGCCGCCCTCGTCCAGCAGCAGCAGCCCCGTGACTTGGGCGGGAACGTCGGGAACCTCTCTGTCGCAACGCCCGTGCCGGATGGTCTGACGCTCACCACCACCGCCACCACCACCAAGAAGAAGCTTGTGGGTGGACGCTCGATGCACTTGCTCCAACCCCTCCCCGTCTCACCTATTCATCTCTCCCTCCACGCTACATGACCAAGCAGTCCGCAGGCCAACAGTCGCAGCCTCCGCGGTCCACTCACAGAGCGTCAGTATCAACGACTGACGATATTCCTTCCCCAACAGATCCTATCGCTACCGGCACTCTACCTCAGCTGAGCAGACGCCCAAGTGACCCTGTAGCCGTCCATAGTCATACCTTGGTAGCCTTGGTGCCTCCATCGGCTTTGAGTATGTCTGCTTCCAGCGCGACGACGGGTCATGCGACCATCACCTTCTCGCAGGGCGGCGTCCAGCCGCCCGTGTACTTGGTCACTTCGTTGAGCGGCTGGGCCACACTTGAGATGGACGTCCAGCACGAGAAAACAGACACTGGCGACTTCGTCTTCACAAAGCATTTCCCCGATGTGTCCGAAGGCCGCTATCAGTACAAGCTGCGCATAGGCGATGACCATTGGGTGGTCGACGAGTCAAAAGAATCCGGTGGGTCATGGTGGCGGATGACTGCTGTGTGACGACACTGACATCGCATAGAAATGGACCAGCATGGAAACCGCAATAATGTCATCCATGTGACTGCTATACCTACGCGTGCGATCGCCGATGCACCACTGTCCAAAGATCTGTCATCAAGTGCGACACATCAATACGACTTTGATAAAGGTTCGGATAACCGCAAAGACAGTTCAATCGAACAAGATCATTTTCCAATTGCACCACGTCCTCCTGTGACAGCCAACGTTGAGCCTGCAAATCCGCCGGAGCTTCCTTCACTAGGGGCCGAAAGACTCGTGGTCGCTCCGGAGTCACCCATCAAGTCTGAATATAGCGCTGGGGATGCTGCTCCGCTCTTTCGACACGAGTCGATGCAGGCCAATGAGCCACCTGCACCCTTGGAAACATTAGGGGAGGACTCAGCAGAGTCGTCCACAGATCATACGAGCAGCAGCAACACTATTGATACTCCACCTGAGCTTGGTGACGAGAGAGACTTCAATAGGCTGGGTCATGATCCTCTCCTGCCGCATGAGACAAGTTTTGAAGGCAGCAATGGATTATTAAATTCAAATGAAGATCATGAGAGTAATGAAACCCACCAAGCTCCTTTGCTTCCGCACGAAGCTCGATTCGGCAATGACGCTACAGGAACCGGCGACGATATCGATGGGGGGAACAAGTTCGACCGGGCACCACTTCTGTTTCACGAAGGCGAACTGGCTGTTGGCGTGGAAAGCGAGTCTCGCACTAAGAGTGATGAAGGGGAAGCCGATGATGTCATGGAGCCGCAGCACTATGGTCCTTACGACGATGACGAAAATGACCATGTCCAGGATGATACCAACGACGTTCCTCTCCTACCTCATGAGAGAGACTCAGCAGCAGACAGTAAGGCTGGTTCTGACGAAGGTTTCTCCTTCCACAACCAGCCAACATTCGGTTACGAAACGGACACAGCGCAAGAACTATTCGGAGGCAGTGGCCGCGCCAATATCTTTCGAGCTCGCACCAATAGCAGCAGCCTTCCGCATAGACTGCCACGGTCCGATGCTGAGGACGAGGACCTCGATGACCCCTCCCTAGAACGTTTCCCAACCAATCGAGCACAGATTCTTGAGCGTGTCGCGACCATCGGGCTTCATTTGCCAGAGGACGAATCAGTACATAATCAGCATCACTCGCCACCACTGTCTGTCTTGTCTCAAGCTTGTTCCTCTGTAGATCTAGCGCCAGTCAAGTCTTACATCTCGCTAGCATCGGTACCTGAGAGTGACTTCAGCGACGAAGAAGGCGACGGGGACGTTGAGAGTCTGCCATCGCCCGTCTCTCTTGGCGGCCATCGCCAGTCTCGAGCACATTCTGGTTTCGTTCGTGATTCGAACGCTACACCCATGCCTACCGAGAGCAAGCAACTCGGTTTCATCGTTGAGGATGAAAGTGAGCAACGGGATGAGATGTTTGAAGAGCAGAATCAACGTGGTACTGAGCCTAGCGACATGGAGAATGTTGGCAAGACTGATGGTGCAAGCGATACTGCCGTATTAAATAGTCGTGGCGATGCTATCGCGACGCCGGCTCGGTTGATGAGACCGTTGACACCGCCTCGGACACCAGAGCGTGAGATCAATGCAAAAGCCGTTCATCCGGTTGCCAATCTAGATGCGCAGTTGCGAGAGCGACGGAAACAAGTTGAGGGTGGGCACCGCAGCGCTGAGGCATCCACCTCGAAGAATGACCCAAATGATAAAGAGACTAGTACTCTCGCGTCTTCCCTCGTTCAACAACCCAGTAAGCGCAACGACACCGATTTCCGCAACTTCATCCGAGTAATGTTCGAACCTGTAGGCCGCTTTCTGTCTGCCTGTCTTGGAGACCGGAAACGAGCCAGGTGAGCACTCCTTTCTCTTTCGTCCTACAGTATTTCTTCGCGGACATTTTTCTGCCGTCCCACGCGTAGTCGACTGGTGGTGTTCCCCATCCGCTGCCCTGCCCACAGCGCTGACATTGCCCCTCTAGCGCCTATGTCATGGTTCTCGGTGCCTCGGCTGCTGCGTATTATTTCTTTACCTTGGCCTCGTAGATTTTGTCCTATTCTTCGAACACTACCTATGCCGCCTTGATGGTATTTGAGTCCAGCCAAACCAGATTGGAAAGTCTGGTTGGAGATGAAGTGCTTTCTTTGTTGGAAAGAGAAAAGACTAAGCTCCCGGTACCATTGGAAATCCATTGACTCACCGACCGACCCCGAAACCCGCTTTTTTGTGTTTCTGTATGAGTATGTGATGACCGACCGCTAGCAGCATGGCATGGTGGGCGGGAAATGAAGGATTATTATTTTTTTGTTCCCTTGGTAATCATCATGAAGTGAAGTGAATGGTGCATCCTTGCGTGTAGAGAACCCTTGTGCTTTTTGAACTGCGTTGCATGATGTTGGGTCTTGGTCTGCTTGCAATGGGACGCCCTTCGCTCTTTATATGAAATCTCCTCCTCGTACTCCCACTCCCACTCCTCCTCCTACTCCTGTTGCTACTGCTACTACTGCTACTACTAATAACCCCCCACAACATCTTCTTATCTGATGCATGTAAAATCCGTAGGTACATGTAGGGTTCCCCCCCCCCTCCCCCACCGACCTTTTCTCCTCAGCCTCGATAGTAGATAGTATAAAAAAAATCCAAGAAAACTACCCTTCTTTAGAAAAATTTAAACGAGATGGTCATGTCTGTTTTGTTTTGTTTTTTGGGAATTCTTCGGGGGAAAGGGGGGGAGGGGGGGGAAGGAAGGGGGCATGTTAAAAAAAAAGGATTGATTGATTGTGTTTTATCTCATCTTTTTAACTATGTGATTGTGATGTATATATTCTGTATGCAGGGGGGAGGTTCTGCTGGAGGAACGCAAGGGAAGCGGTATGGTAGGGCGGGTGCTTGTCGTGTGCGATGCTGTTTTTTTTTGGGGGAAAAGGGGGGGGGGGGGGGACTGGGGAATGTGGGGAAGGAGGGGAAGGAGGAGTAAGAAGTAGGAAGATGGAGATGGAGATGGAGATGGAGAAGGGGAGAAGGAGGAGGAGAAAGAATGGGGCATAGAGAAAAGTGAATCTTAAACTCAACGCGTGGAAGAGTGCGGAGTAATTGGCCCCCCAGCGAGATATTACGGAGTCACGTGTCACGGCAATGCGATCGATATGCTTCATCATGATGGTAGACTTTGATTCTTTTCTTTGATTTCACCCGTCGCCTACGATGATCCTACACTTTTTTTTAAAAAAAAAACGGCTACCTAGGTATCTTTTTTTTTAAAAATTTTGAGACAGGATTCTGTGTGAGAGAGAGAAACGACGCTTTCATGACTAGCAGAACTCGTCAGCTGGGTTTGCCTTTGAGAGGAAAAGAGTGCTGCCGCAGGCGGACAGTTGGTGGGCTCGCGATGGAGCGGATTACAAACGTGTTAAAAGGCGCGCAAAGATGCAGGTTTTGGAATGGATAAACGCCCGTGCTACAGTTTTATAGACGAGGTCTGCTGCTCGAAGAAGTCGGAACACCACTCACCGACTTGTTCTTGAGGTCATAACGGTCGTTGTTCATGATTTTCTCCCATGCGGCCACAAAGTCCTTGACAAACTTGTCGGCGTTGTCGGCCTGTGCGTAGGTCTCGGCGATGGAGCGGAGCTCGGGATGCGATCCGAAGATCAGGTCGTGGCGGGTGCCGGTCCACTTCTTTTGGCCGGACTTGCGATCCCTGGCCTCGTACAGCTCGGCTGGGCTACCGCCTCCGACAGCTGTCCACTCGTTGTTGATGTCGAGCAGGTTGACGAAGAAGTCGTTGGTGAGCTGACCAGGGCGCTTGGTGAAGACACCGTGGCTTGAGCCGTCCCAATTGGCGTTCAGTGCACGCAGACCACCGGTAAGAACAACCCATTCGGGGGCGGTGAGGCGGAGGAGGTGGGCCTTGTCAACATCGAGCTGCTCGGTGCGGACACGGTCAGTTCCCTTGCCGTAATTGCGGAAACCGTCAGTGACGGGCTCGAGGTGCTCGAATGACTGGGCATCGGTCTGCTCCTGGGTGGCGTCGGTGCGGCCAGGTGCGAATGGAACTGAGACGCCGGCAGCCTTCTCAACGGCAGCGGTACCGGCGAGAACGATGAGATCAGCCAGGGAAACCTTCTTGCTGCCGCTGTTGAACTTGGACTGAACACCCTCGAGCGCCTTGAGAACCTCAGCAAGCTCCTTAGGGTTGTTGACCTCCCAGTTCTTCTGGGGCTCGAGACGGATGCGAGCACCGTTGGCACCACCGCGCTTGTCGCTGCCACGGAAGGTAGCGGCGGAAGCCCAGGCAGTACGGATGAGCTTGGCGGGCTCGATGCCGGCCTCGAGGATCTGCTTCTTGAGGGCGGAGATGTCGGACTCGCTAATGACCTCGCCCTCCTGCTCAGGAACGGGATCTTCCCAGAGAAGAATCTCCTTGGGAATCTCTGGGCCGACCCACCTGGAGCGTGGGCCCATGTCACGGTGGAGAAGCTTGAACCAGGCACGAACAAAAGCGTCGTGAAGCTCCTCTGGGTGGTCGAGCCAGCGGCGGGTGATCTTCTCGTAGGCGGGGTCGAAGCGCATGGACAAGTCAGTGGTCAACATCTTTGGCTTGTGCTTCTTGTTCTGGTCGTATGCGTCGGGAATGATGAGGTCGTCGGTCTTGGCGACCCACTGGTTGGCACCGGCAGGAGACTTCTCCAGCTCCCACTCGTACTTGTAGAGGTACTCGAGGTACTTGTTGCTCCACTTGGTGGGTGTGCCGGTCCAGGTAACCTCGAGACCAGAGGTGATTGTGTCTGGGCCGTTGCCACGGCCGTGCTTGTTGATCCACCCAAAGCCCTGTGCGGCAAGGTCCTCGCTGTTGGGATCACTGCCAGTGTTCTCTGAAGGAGCAGCACCGTGGGTTTTTCCGAAGGAGTGGCCACCAATGATGAGGGCAGCCGTCTCCTCGTCGTTCATGGCCATGCGGCCAAAGGTTGTGCGGATGTCCTTGGCGGCAGCAATTGGGTCAGGAACACCATCGGGGCCCTCGGGGTTGACGTAGATGAGACCCATGTGGGCGGCAGCCAAAGGCTTCTCGAGGTCCTTTTGCGAGTGTGCCTCGCTTGCGTTGACCTTGTGCTGATCGCCGTCGACGATGCCCTCGCCCTTGACACCCTTGGTGCCATCAGCGTAGCGGACATCGTTGCCCAGCCACTCAGTCTCGCCACCCCAGTACACAGACTCGTCAGACTGGTAGGTGTCGGCACGTCCACCAGCAAAGCCGAAGGTTGGGCAGCCCATGGACTCGAGGGAAACGTTACCAGTGAGGAGCATCAGATCGGCCCATGAGATCTTGTTGCCGTACTTCTGCTTGATGGGCCAGAGGAGGCGGCGAGCCTTGTCGAGAGAGACGTTGTCTGGCCATGCGTTGAGGGGAGCAAAGCGCTGCTGGCCGTCACCGCCACCGCCACGACCGTCGGTGACACGGTAGGTACCGGCCGAGTGCCATGCCATGCGGATGCTGTGGGATTGGGTCAGATTGTGTGTGGGCTGGATGGATGGATGGTTGGTTGATGGCTAGACTTACAAGAGACCTCCGTAGTGGCCAAAGTCTGCTGGCCACCAGTCTTGGGAGTCTGTCATGAGGGCATTGAGGTCCTTCTTCAGGGCATCGTAGTCGAGCTTCTTGAACTCCTCGGCGTAGTTGAAGTCGGGGCCGAGGGGGTTCTGTCTGGGGTCGTGCTGGCGGAGGATGTTTACGCGGAGCTCGTTGGGCCACCAGTCGATGTTCTGGGTGCCGCCGCCTGCGACATTGGCGGCCTTGTAGGGACACTCGGCTTTAGACATGGTGAGATGCTGTCGTCGTGTGTGTAGAGGAGAGGTAGTGTCAGGAAAACAGACGTGGGAGCGCCCCGGAGCATGGGCGGCAGGGTATTTGTAGCGGGGCATTCATAATCACCAACGTCTGGCCATCGACTCGCTGTTTCGGCGCTTGGGGGCACTGCAAGCAAGCATGGTGGCTCCGCATCCGTTAGCTCGATGGCACCTAGCATCGCGGGCCTCCACCCCACTATGGCGTCTTGGACGCCTCGGCAGCTCGACAACGGCTTCGCAGAGGCACAATGCGGCTGGTGTCTCGCCCGCCCGCACAGCCCACGTCCGCTGTACATGTCGTGCTCGTACCACCTGCCATGTCTCTGCCGTGTCTCTGCTGTGTGTCTTGCCACCATGCGTCTGATCCTCTCCGAGGGCATGGCAGTGCAGTGTACTGTGTGGGCCCGGGCAGAGACGACGCCGCCTTCGCGGAACCGCTGCTTGACACGCTTCGTGGTGTCGAATCTCTGCGCTGCTATTTGTCAACGATCGACGCGCCGGCCACGTGACCCCGACGTTGTGCCGAGCCGAGCGGGCAGACGAGAAAATGTCGGGCGGGAGCCAGGACTCGATCGTCTTGATGTCGACGACTGCGGTCTGGCCATCGAAGCCTCATGTAAGCAGCAAGCTGCTGGAGCGTACGTCACACGGCCTTGCTAGCCTCATCTAATGCCCGAGCTGAACAGCCGATGCATTAGGTACCGTACATGTAGGTACCGGTACTGTGCACTGCAATGTAGGGACATACATAGCATTGTACATGCAACATGTGTATGTACGGAAGAACCTTCTCGGCCCACAAGCTCAGGACAGCACTGAGCACGTCCCCTGCACGGCCGGTGATCCGACCCCACGCGCGACACCCCGCCCTGCGCCACACATATGCCTGGAGATCCCCCGCTGCGCCACAGCACTCCTCCCAGCCGCCATGTCTGCACATGTGTGTACAACACGACTCCCCACAAACGAGTCATTTCGTGGCGCTCCGCTGGCGGCACATGATGCGCTCGTCCAATGACACTGCACTTTTGTCCTGCACCAACACTCTCCATTGGTCTATTGAGCGCGGGAACGTGTTCACTTCGTCAATAGTCCTACTGCGCAGGTAGTAGTGACGGAGGCCGGCACGCACGTAGGATGCACATGCAGAAGCGCCCCACGAGGGGTAAGTGGTAGCTTGAGGGGCATATCACAGACCTTACTCCCGTTGCCATTCCTCAATTTTCTCTTCTACAATTGTCTCGTCTCCGCATTCCATTAACAATATCTCACCATGGCCGAGGAGAAGGAGCAAACGTTCCAAATCCCCAAGACATGCAAAGCAGGTGTCGTCGTCAACGAGGGTCCAGATTTCTATGTCGAGGTGCAGGACATTGAGGTGCCAGAGCCGGGTAGGCTGAAAGCTTGCCACTGATCAAGGATTTGGTGCTTACTAGAATGTTTAGGTCCTGCCGACGTCCTCATCAAGCTCAATGCCACGGGCATCTGCCATTCAGACGTACACTTCATGCTGAATGACTGGGCTCTACCCAAGATGTCCGTCTTCGGCACAAAGTGCGCCGGGCACGAGGGTGCTGGAGTCATTGTCAAAGTGGGCGACCAGGTCAAGAACCTGAAGCCAGGGATGCGAGCTGGATTCAAGGTACGTCGCCGAGATCCGTGCACCACTCGAGGTTACTGGCGTAGTATGTTGACAGACCACAGCCAATCCAAGACACGTGCGGAACCTGCCAGCTTTGCCGTGACGGAAACGAATGTTACTGCCCTCAAGCAGTCTTTACAGGGCTAATGTGTGACGGATCATATAAGCAATACATTGTGTCGCCGGAACGATACACATCTCTAATCCCCGACGGCGTGAGTGACTACATTGCGGGTCCCATCATGTGCTCGGCGTCAACAATCTACACATCCATCAAGGAATCAGCATTGAAGCCCGGCGACTGGGCAGTCTTCCCTGGTGCAGGAGGAGGCGTGGGCATGCAAGGAGTACAGCTGGCAAAAGCCATGGGCCTTCGAGCAGTTGCCATCGACACCGGTGAGGACAAGAGGAAGCTTTGCATCGAGACCGCAGGGGCAGAACACTTCATCGATTTCAAGCACACGGACAACGTCGCAGACGAGGTGATTCGTCTGTGTGATGGTATCGGTGCACACGGTGTGTTCGTAACCGCAGTTCAAACCTACCCGTCCTCCCTTTCCTACCTTGGTGGGCGCGTTGGCGGTAAAGTAATGTGCATTGGACTACCGCCAGCCGGCACCCTGCATATCGACGTTGATCCGAACCAGATGTGCTTCAAGAAGCAGAGTGTGCAGGGCACGCTTGTGAGCAGTATGGCAGATGTCGACAAGACGCTCGACTTTGCAAAACGGGGTCTGCTGAAGCCCATCTACACGGTGTATCCACTTAGTCAATTCAACGAAGCCGTACAGAAGCTCAAGCGTGGAGAGGTAGCTGGCCGAGCTGTGGTCGACTTCAACCAGGAGTAGAGAGTTCTACAGGCACAGCATTAGCGATAGTCTTGTACTTGGAATAAGATGAGATTGAAGAACATCGCGACATAGTGGTGCACCAAGCTGGCATGTGATTGTTCTACGCACGAGTCAGACCGCGGAGGTGCCAAGACACGTGTTTGGCGCGTTGGTCTGAGCCGAGTTCAGCCCTGCGAACCCTCGACACTCCCTCCTCTACACTGCGCCGCACGTTCCGCTACTGCCATGGTTGCTTGAGATGCGCTCTAGCTCATACTTGGATACATGTCTAGGGCATGTCCAGCTCATCATCGGCCCGGTCCGTGCCTGGACAGGTTGAAGCAACGTCTAGCCGCTCATCAAACGGAAAGCAGCCAGTAGTCGAGGACGATCCCAGCGACGAAGAGGCCTTGCTTGCAGATGATCCACTAGAGCGCAATTTGCCGGAGCAGTGCGCTGCATACGTATCCGTCAATCTAGATCATGCTGACGCCGCATAGGATATCATTCAAGCGGATACCAAAACCTACCACGTCTTCCTTTGGCCTCCCTCGCTTCCTATCCTCGCCGCTTGGAACACCCAGTAGCCGCGCTTCGCCTCTGCCACGCTCACCAAACAACCGCTTACAGAATCTACGCAACCACCGAGATGGAAACGAGTCCACTGAACTTATCCTGAGCTACCTAGACACTCCCGGCAACGCTGGCGACCATCTGCAGGACACAAAGGATGTAACTGGTCTGGACTGGTATGTCGAAGGACCAGGGCGTAGAGTGGGCTACGACAATCTCACAGCCATTGACTGGATCTTCGAGTATGCCAAAGAACGACAACGGCTGCGCTACCTGTATTCAAGCGCAAGTGGCATCTTAGGACACATCAAGCAGCTTGCAGACGCCAGCCAGGTCTGGATCATCCTTGTTGCTGCCGGCGTACTGAGTGGAGGTATCGCAGCATTTATCGATGTCACCAGCGACTGGCTTGCCGACCTGAAGACTGGCTACTGCAGCCACGGTGCAGGGGATGGACGCTTTTATCTGAACAAAACCTTCTGCTGCTGGGGACACACTGCGATGGAGCAGTGCAGCGATTGGAGCTCTTGGGGTGCTACTATGGGTATTGGGAGCACTGGAGGACGATGGATCGTTGAGTACATCTTCTTCATCCTCTACTCCGTCCTTTTTGCTGCATGCGCTAGTTTGTTGGTTCGCGAATTCTCACCTTATGCGAAGCATAGCGGCATCCCAGAAATCAAGACGGTTCTAGGGGGCTTCGTCATACGGCATTTCTTAGGTGGCTGGACTCTAGTCACAAAGACACTTGGCCTGTGCCTTGCAGTCGCATCAGGCCTATGGCTAGGGAAAGAGGGTCCGCTAGTGCATGTTGCTTGCTGTTCAGCCAACCTTTTCATGAAACTATTCAGCAATGTCAACGGGAATGAGGCAAGAAAACGAGAGGTACTTTCCGCAGCAGCCGCTGCAGGTATCTCGGTTGCCTTCGGCGCGCCCGTTGGCGGTGTGCTTTTCAGCCTCGAGCAATTGTCTTATTATTTTCCAGACAAGACTATGTGGAGCAGTTTTGTCTGCGCCATGGTTGCAGCGGTCACTTTACAGGCTTGCAATCCATTCCGGACTGGCGATCTTGTGCTCTACCAGGTGGTCTATCATAGCGGTTGGCATGACTTCGAGCTCATACCATTTGCGTTCCTTGGCGTCCTTGGTGGCCTTTTTGGTGGCTTGTTCATCAAGCTCAACATGAGCGTTGCTAAGTGGCGTCAGGATCGTACTTATCTCAAGGGCCCCGTCGCCGAGGTTGCAATAGTAGCTTTCATCACAGCAGTGATCAACTTTCCCATCAAGTTCATGAGGGCACAGGCTTCAGAGCTTGTGCATATTCTATTTGCTGAGTGTGCTGACCTCACCGAGGACACCTTAGGACTTTGCAAGTCTGGTAAAGCGAACACCGGCGTCATTGCTTTGCTCCTAGTATCGTCTGGTCTTGGTATCATCCTCGCAAGCTTCACGTTTGGTCTGCAAATCCCTGCGGGCATCATCCTGCCTTCTATGGCGATTGGTGGCCTTTTCGGTCGTGCGGTCGGCTTGAGCGTTGAGGTCGTCCAACAAGCCTGGCCGACACTGTTTGTCTTCGGTTCATGCGAACCAGATGTTGCCTGCGTGACACCAGGGACATACGCGATCGTCGGCGCTGCATCTGCTTTGGCAGGCACCACACGCATGACAGTGTCCATCGTGGTCATCATGTTCGAGCTCACGGGTGCTCTCACGTATGTACTGCCAATCATGATTGCAGTCATGATTAGCAAGTGGATAGGTGACGCAATATCTCCTCGAGGCATCTATGAAAGCTGGATCCACTTCAAGGGGTATCCATTTCTGGACAATCGCGATGACAACGGCTCTTCCATCCCCGATGTCTCCGCTGCTCACGTTTTCACGCGGATTGAAGATTTGACCGTCATCACTGCAACAGGTCACACGGTCGACTCATTGCGGAAACTGCTCGTGCAACAAAGGTTCCGTGGGTTTCCAGTCGTGGACAATAGCCGCGATGCACTTCTTCTAGGGTATATTTCCCGAACCGAGCTACAGTACGCTCTCCAAGCAGCCCTTTCACCGCCTCGCAACCTTTCCGACGATACTGAAGCACACTTCTCCCATCAACCACTTTCTGACCCGACGACTTCGCTGGATCTTCGACCATGGATGGACCAGACACCAATCACACTCAACGCCAAAGCATCTTTTCAACTTACTGTGTCTATGTTCCAAAAGCTAGGACTGCGTTACGTTCTGTTCACGGATCGTGGTATGCTGAAAGGTCTATTAACAAAAAAGGACGTCTGGTTTGTGATAAATGGCATGGAAGAGGAACGCGAGGAAGGAGGAGCTGGTCTTGGTGTTAGTCGAGGTGGCCTCAGGGAAGAAAGAGATGATGTAGATGAAGAGAGCGAGGAGCGCGGCTTGCTGGGTACGCCTGAAGAAGAGCAGGACAGCTTCATTGGCACGAACCAGCGGTAGATATTCTAGGAGTTTCGGCGCGTCGCAAGCAATAAACAAAAACTTTTCCTTGCAAAAGATACTGAAATATCACGCAAAGAACATTGCACTTCCTGATGATAACGACGATCTCCCAGCCAGAATCTATCTTTTCTCATTGTTCCCAGTGCCAGGATCGTGCTTGGATGTGGCAAAAATGCTCGTTCATGCCGGATCCTGTGGGGAAGCGATCAGCGCTCAAACATGTGGCGGATCACTAGAATAGACGTGTCTTCCCAAGGTCATGTTGTACTTTGCAGAAAGCCTTTGACAAATTTTGGGAAGGCAGCAGCGAGCAAAGGCTGTCAGGGCAATATTCGCAAGGCATACTTTGCTATCTATATAACACAAAGAAGCAGTGTTTCGATCACCTCTCGCAGGTGCCAAGCTCGACGCCGTCCAATCACCAACGTCCGTTGAGTCCTTCACGTCTCAAACGTCACACAAGCAGCCAATGAAGGCTTAGCGTGGTGGGCTTATGTGGCAACCTTGCAGCAGGATCAGTGCACCTGCAGCGTACACCTCTCCGGCCTCGCCGTCATAATGTACAAAGCCTTCTTCACTCTTTAACATCGTTCTTTGGTTGTGCTTCAACGACACATTCGCGATCGCTTTGTTGTGGAAATATACTCGTAACCTCAAAAAGACCACTGCACCGCAACGGTTTCATGGCAGACTCGACGGTGTGAAGTGGGGGTGGTGGCTATGATCGGAATCCTGCATACATCGAAGACAGGCCGTCGACGACGGTGAGCACGCTGAGACGCTCTCTTCACTTGTCTTGGATCTCGGTGCGTTCGTTCAAGTGCAGTCAGCTTCGTCGTCCCTCTCTGAAAGGCGGTGAAGATGGCGCAGCATCCGGTTGAACACGAACGCCGGAGCAGAAAGAAGCAGTCACTTTCAACACTCAAGCCGACGAAGCCGCGAGAATCGTCAAAGAGGCCCCAGCCGACACCTGTGGTCACTGAAGTATTCTTGCAGGACTATGCTCCTCCGAGCCAAGTCAGCTCAACATGCGTCGGGAGTGTACAGCAGCAGCCTTACTACCAAGCTCCGACTCGACCACCTCCGATGCCGCCTGTTTATTCTGCTGCTCCAGTTCAACACCCAGTCTATGGCCAAATGCCAGGGAGTTTTCCTGAATATAACCCCTCGTTCGGATCGCCTCCCGCGCAACCTAGTCGTTTGTATGCCAGCCAATCCACTGTTCGTATCGCTAGTCCTCCACGGCACGAAGTGCGTGGTGAAGGGCCCTGGCAGCAGCAATGGGATAGATTTGATCGAATGGCAGCCAAGTCGTACTCCAACTTGCGCGAAGGCGCGGTGCAGAGTGTGAATAAGCTGACCACAAACTATGTTGAGCGACCAACCCATGCCGTTGCAAAAAAGAGTATGCACACTCTGTGCCGTGGAGCCGCGCTGTGCGATATCATCAGCTCAAAGTTCGATGCCGTTGTTACTAGCATTGACGACCAATGCTTCAGTGGGAAGGAGCAGGATCTTGTCATCTATGACGATGAGCAGCGCCCACAACGTCCGCCCACGTCTAGATCGCCACCAAACGAGACCAAGGGGCGTGTGCCTCAAAACCTGGAGGAAGTGTCGCGCGGGTGCAAGGGATTGAATTATTTCTCCAAAGTATGGCTTTATTCTAATTCTCGATTGCCACCACACCTGCCACCATTCAAGGTGTATATACCAACATACCCATTGCTATGCTTGGCAGCGACATACTCGGAGAAAGCCTACACTCGCCCGGAATCCAAAAAGGCAGCTGATGCAGAAACGCATATTTCGGCTGACTGGCGGACCGGCACAAAGGCCATGGTCTTGAAGGCGATCCCTGTGGAGGATTTGAACACCATTGTATTTGCCATCCGTGGCAGTCAGACATTTATGGACTGGGCCGTCAATTACAATTCGGATCCAAGCAGCCCGAAACACTTCCTCGATGACCCGTCCAATCTGTGCCATGCAGGATTTCTCTATGTGGCAAAGAGGATGGTCAAACCTGTCGCAGATCGACTCCGGGTCCTCCTGCAAGAGAATCCCGCACGCTCAAACTGTAGTCTTCTCATCACTGGCCATTCCGCTGGCGGGGCCGTCGCTGCGCTGCTATACGCGCACATGATGAGCACAAAGACCACGTCCGACCTAACCTATCTGACCGGCTTCTTCAAACGCGTGCACTGCATCACATTCGGCGCGCCGCCCGTGAGTCTGCGTCCGCTGAAAAAGCCCGAAGACAAGCGCCACCACAAGAGCCTCTTCTACTCCTTCATCAACGAGGGCGATCCCATTCCGCGAGCAGACAAGAGCGTGCTGAAAAGCCTGCTCAAGCTCTACACGTCCCCAGCGCCGAGCTCGTCAGCCCTAGGCGCAACCATAACGTCCATGTCCAAACTCAACCTCAGCCACCCCGCCGCCTCGTCGCCGCCAAAATCCAAACTCAAAGCTGGGTTTGCGCCGAGACTCCGACCGTCCAAAATATCGCTGCAAACCAACACGACAACAACGTCGTCAGCCTCGACACAAGTCACGTGGGAAATCCCCGCGTGCTCACTCTCGCCAGCAGGCCGTCTAGTCGTGCTCCGACGGATCCCCGGAAGCAGGAGAGAAGAGGACGTCGAGGCCGTGACGGTGGACGACGCGATGCTCGGCAAAGTTGTGTATGGCGATCTAATGAAGCACCAGATGAAAATGTACAAGTCGAGAATCGACTGGGTGGCCACGAGAGCCGTTACTGCAGAGGGCTGCTGACGTGTTCGCTTCGTCGAGCGTCGGCGTGTCTCGCGATATCGACGTGATCGTGTGTGGTCGAGGTTTGGGGAGAGAGGGGGGGGGGGGCAAAGCAGGGATGGAAACATTACACGATACCGTACAAACCCCAATCTGAAAAAAAAGGTTATGTTTTCGCGACAAGTGCATCCAATTTCCCGAAGCGTATCGAAAACATCTCCTTGTCGAATTTTTTAAAAAAACAAAAAAGTCGAAACCCTTGATCGCTCACTCGCACTCCAGCTTTCCTTTCCCTTATGCTGCCTCCCATGAAAAACCGCATCCCCATCCTCCGCCCACTCCGTAGTCTGGCTCGCTGCAGTGAGTTAGTGAAGCGTCCCAGACACCAGATTTCTCCTCCTTCCTCTCGTGTGGATTCGGTGGGGGGGGGTTTCGTACAGGCGGCGGTGTCGCGTTCCCACAGCTGGCGGTGGGGTGTGTAGGTCTTTTTGTCCTTGGGGTTGGGGAGAGAAGGGGGCATCGTTACAATCGGCGTAGAAATCTTTTTAATTTTTTTTCTCAGGCAGGATTTGTTGATTTTTTTTTTGGGGGGGGGGGGGGAGTGAGTCTGTAAATAACATACTGCTATTATAATGTCTGGTACAATTACAACAATTTAGTACAATCTATCTCTGCGGCTTTTTTCGAAAAAACCCCCGTTAGCACGGCGAAGAGTACCTACCCTACCTACCTACACAAGCGGGTGGGCGCGAACAACATGTCAAACACGCAAAACATCAACATAACAGCCATCCACCGCTTTTACAATTCACACACACGGGATCGAGTTTGGCGCCGGTACAGTGTCGCAGTCGTAGACAAAGAATGTCGACAGCCACGCCCACTACGATTGTTCAAAGGTACACTTCCTCGTATCGTTGTATCCGCATCCCTAGCTCCTCCTGTGCGGAAGAGCGTGGTAGATGGGTTTGTCACGGACGTCTTGGAGACAGATTGGGCATGTTCAGAGTATGGGGGGTTCGTGTGCCTGGTTTTACTGTGACGGGAGAGTACCGGTAGGTATGGGTACTCCGTGGGGGGATTTGCATGGGTTTTGTCTCTGTTTACGGCGGTACCGTAGCGGCCAAGTCTATTTCCAGGAGAGCAGGGTTTGTTGGATTAGTAGTAGGTAATCATAAATTCATAATGGTACTATTACTAGTAATTGAATAACCCTGCAGGAGAGTATATTCCCCCCGTTACATCAGAACCAACGTC
Source organism: Coniothyrium glycines (assembly GCA_025742365.1). NCBI lineage: Eukaryota > Fungi > Ascomycota > Dothideomycetes > Pleosporales > Coniothyriaceae > Coniothyrium > Coniothyrium glycines. The sequence goes on from JAMXIJ010000017.1 coordinate 164,707, forward strand.
CTTTTCTCTTGGAGCTGTGCTATGATGTGAAGTCGCTCCGACGGGTCGTTGCTATGAGCCGCAGAAGAACGCATCTCGGGGGCATCAGCAAGAGCCTTGTTATCTGTGAGCGCAGAGAAATGGCCGACTCTCGCATACACTTGGCGTTCTTCGGTTTGGATTTCTTGCAATAGCAAGCCTAATATCAGCGAGGTTCGTGTCGCTATCAGCGCGACGACGTGTTCCTGAGTACCTCGGGACGACTCATCGGAAGGAATATCCCAGCAGAATCTTGCATCATGCATATACTTCCACGCGCCCATTTCCTGTGCAACTCGGTCGTGGCCGGCATCCCACTCCAACCGAGCACAGTATGTCTGGAGAGTCAAGCAAACGCCCCCCGCTCCTCCCTGTTCAGCGCCAGCTATGTTAGTGTCTAGAAATGTATTTGCCAAGGGGCAATGCGGGACGGTCCAAGGCTGTTCGAGCGGCCCGTCGATGGAGGCCCAGCTCCACCGGGGAACGCCGTTGTCCAGTCTCTTGACACTCCCTGCCGTGCTCCACAAGAGGCTGACTGGCAGCATCCTCCAGAAATGTCCGCTGATGTACCTATCCTTCATGGCCTGCTCGAAGCGCATCGACACGGCGGAAATTGCTATCAACTTGTCGGTTTCAGGATTCGTGAGTCGGCGTCTGGTATACTCGTCTAGCAGATCGTACCACATGCCTTCTAGCGTCCTGTCATACACAGACTCCACGGCGTCTTGCCCACGGATTCGTATCCTGTACCGCATGTCTGTGTCGAGCCCGTCGGGGAACGTCTCGCTTGCGTCAGGCTGTGTGGTACATTCCCAGAACAGCTCGCCCCGGCCAAAGCTCAGGACACGGGGCGCCATGATGCGTTCCTGCAAGACCCAGGCTCTGTGGCCCAGTGGGAGTTCATATAGATTCTTGATGTAGTAATCTGATGGTACGAAAAGTGAGCTTGTGGCTCCTTTGTCAATGTCGGCTGGTGTCCTTGCTTTGTCGACTCGGAATGGCATTACTGTGCCGTGGTCTGCGACTTCGAAACAGGTCTGGTGGGGATTCGCGGCTCGTGCAAGGGATATGTTGATGAAGCAGTTTGCGTAAATGGCTTGCATGTTTGCGCTTTCGGTCAGCCAGTCTTGCGTGTGTGCGGGCCCGGATTGGATGATACAGAGGCAGTCGATCCAGATGTAATGAATGCTGAGAGCTTTTGCTATATGAATAGCTTCCTGAAATGCGGTAGGGAGGTCTGTGTACCGTATTCCTGCGCCGAGGCATTGGGCATTTGATGATGTGAGTTGCAGGAAGTTTGGATTTGGGCCCCAGCAGTAACTCAGCGCGGCGTAGGGACCTTGCATTTCTGTTTCTTTGGGTACGATGAGATGAAGCGTCCTATCTCTTAATTCAAGCAGTCGACTCGGGTAGGTGCTCGGTGATTGATTGTGTGGACACTTTTTGTGCTCTTCCGCGCATCTCTGCATCCACAATTGAGCAGACTTTATGCCATCTAACATTGCAATATCTGGATTTCTTTCTCTTATCCTCATATCCGTAAGCCTTTCTGGCTTTTTCCAGATATCATAGGCAATGATGGCCGTCAATTCTTCCGAATCAAGTGCAACGTTTAAAGTCATGAAGTGCTCATCCATGTGGTACCGAGTAAGCAAGACAGGTTCGTCGCGTAGCACGTAATTCTCCAGGATGTGTGATAGTAGCGGCCCGCAAATATAGCATCCATTTGCAGCAGCGCTCCTCAATGAAGCTATGTTAGGGTGATGGTCGCCAGTCACCCCGGTATAGCTCTCTTCGCGGGAGTATTCAAGGTGCATCATTGGCTCGCAAACGTGGCAGATCATTCTGGAGTTGACAAGGAACCGTCAAGTTTGATTTGGATATCAAAACGCAAAGGGTATTTTGTTGAGGTTACGGTGACGGGAAGATCGCCTACATAAAGTCCACATTGAGCGCTGTCGTTCCACGATCAGGAAGGCGGGCACGGCGGGGTACTGCTATCTGCGCAGGCAACAAGCAAGGCTGTATCTTCGCTGCAAGCATATGGTACCGTACCGGTAAGCGCACGCAGGAACGGTATCCCTGAAACCTCCAATCCCAAATCAGAAGCACATGTCCTGTTCTACTCACCACCAAAGTCAATCATGGAGCTCATTAATTAATCAAGGAATCACCCCTTAGGCGACAAAGACGAAAACAACATCAACCCTCTTGGATAACCCTCGTGCGTGAGACGAGGCTCTTGCACTGTACTTGCAGAGAGCCCTAGAATGCATCTCTTCATAGGCGTGCTCAACAACAAGTCTCCACTGTCGCCACACGCAGCATCTCTATCTTACATCTTCAAACATACCGACTAAGCTTTCCAGAATCCGCAAGATCGTTCGCACGCACAGCAATCCCATCGAAGAAGTCTCCAGGTAGACAGCAGAGCTCTGCCCGTCAGCCCATCAGGTAACAGTGCAAACACCGTTAGAGAGAAGCACAACTGCCATCCAGTATCGCATGCAGAACCTCTTCCTCACGCCATAAACTCCACGGTTTATACAATGCACGCCTATTTTATCGATGTGTGGCTACGCAGAGAACCTCTTCTCTCTCTCTCTCTCTCGGATAATATACAACGACCACAACCATCCCCCCCTTCCCCCCACCACCCACCCCCCAAAGCCCCCATTACCCCAACCTCGGCACACACTCCCTCCTCCCACGCCCAAACATCTCAAACACACACCGTCTCACCGTCCCCGCCCACTAGTCTCGCATCCACCGACCCCAAACTCCCCAATCGTCCCAGATAAGGTATCCAATTGGGTACCGCATGCCAAGACAAATCGGAGGCGCCCGCGGAGCGGAACCCAGCGGACCCCAAGCCCGTGCTCCTGCCACCCACGCGCACGCGCGAAACGGCGGTGGTGAAGACGCGTGTGGCTTGCATGCCTGAGGAAATGGCGGCGCGGGAGAGTGCGTGTAGTGCGGTGGAGTGCGTGTGTCAAGGCATCAATGGCGTTGGCCTTGGATTTCGGGTTCGAGGTGTTTTGACTTGGATAGATGGAGCGTACGGGAACGGGTATGAGTGGGATGGGATATAAGTATGATGGGGGCGCGGTGAGCGAGGAGATGGTTCTGTAGCGTTTCGAAGTAGAGGTGAGGATACCACACTTGGTTCATTCGTTCCCCGTTGACGAAGAAGACGACTATGATCGCTTTACTACGCTTGACATGCTGCTCCATACGCCTTCCTCACAATCGCACAGCGACTCTCTTGCTTACTGCGCTGCTTCTCTCACTCTTTGCCATTACCCTCGCGCGTCCCCAAGGTGATGACGAACCCACATCGTCCATCTCCCAGGTCTCAGCGCCGTTCATCGACCAAACGGCGGGCCTGCCCATGGAGCGATTTTTCGGCGCGCGCACACAGTTTGGCTTCGCTTTTGCGCTTCCTGAATCAGCACCAGCTACTGCAAATACACCGTCTTCATTCCTTGGCCAAATCTCCTTTCCCCTTGTCAACGGCCAGGGCTGGGGCGCCATGGGCCTGACGGGGGATATGGAGGGGAACTTCATCCTTGCGGTTTGGCCAGATGGTAATGGAGACGTGATGACATCGTTCAGGCAAGCGACGAATGAAGATAATCCGCCAGAGGTCACTGGCTCGTTTGCTGTGCGTCCGATACCGGATGGGACAACTGTCAACCAGACGTTTCTATCCTACACTTTTCTCTGTGAAGGATGCATTGATCCCACGTTGGGGCTGAGTGTTCAGGCTTCGGGCAATGCGGTCATGGGATGGGCGCTCAGTGAAAGACCACCAAGAGGTGATCCAGCGAACCCAGGAGCGTTTTCAAGGTTCCATGAGAGAGGATTTGGGCCGTTTACAGCAAGACTAGGAAACGCAGCAACGGCTCAATTCGATGCGATCGCGGCTACGGCGTTGCAGCCTTTGGCGGCGAGTCGAATCGCGGTACCTGCTGTCGTGGGCGTAGCGGGCGCAGGCAGTGGAGATGAGAGTGGTGATGATGACGTCGCGGCTGGAGGTCAAGGTGGGAGTGGCAGTGACGATGAGGACGATGACTGATTTTGGAGGATATCGTACAGCTGTGAAAAGCATGTACTCTGAAATGCACTTTCGTCTTTTGCTGTGCGTAAATTGCCGTGAGCGACAACCCACTCTTGCCTGTTCTTTGCCTCGCTGCCCTGTTCAGAGATTGACCCATGCGTTGAACCTTGCGGCGCTGTTGCTGAGGTACCTCAGCGCTACATCATGGGACGTTTACTCTGAATGTACTGTCATGTAGCACGCGTGTCGAACCACCATGTAGTCCGCCTGTCTGTACACCTGCACAATAGAGACGATTTCGTGAGCCCACGCGCAGAAAGTTAATGTGCTACCCTGCATTGCGCGGCTTCATATCCCCTTCTTCTCCCACACTCTTGATGACTAAATCTCCTACTCTTCCCCTCAATTCTCCCCTTCCTTCTCTTCAATCTTAACACCATCCCCCTCCTTCCCCACGGGCGCCGTCTTGACCAACTGCTCCAACAACTCCGCAACCTGCACAGCCTTGGCACGATCCTTCTCTTGCTCGCCCTCATCCTTCAACGTGTCCAGCCCCCCGAACAGCCACAACTCCTGCAGATCACGGATCAGCGTGCTGATATCCTGCGCCGTCTTGATCAAGCCCGCGGCGCTCTCCCGGATAACGAGCTCTTTGTACGCACTCGTCGCATAGTCGTACGCGGGCTCGAGCTCCGTGCGGCCTTCGGTCGCATTGGGAGACGTGTCTTGCATGCGCACGGCGCGGAGGATGGTGGAGAGGTAGCCGTTGCCGCCCCAGGGGTCGTCGCTGCGGGGATCGGTAATGGCGTTGCAGAGGCGTTCGGTTTTGGCTGTTGGACGTGTAAGCAGGTGTATTATGCAGTGCAGAAGATGCAGTTTGAGAGAGGGTGGCCTATACCAAGGAGAGCTTCTTTTGTGCGCTCTGAGGCGACTATTCGATCGGAAGGATTCATGGTTATTAGTGGTGAGTGTTGGGGAAGGAGAGGGTGAGTGGGCTGATTGTTTGTAGACGAGGCTTATCGATTGTGGAGATGTGCGGATGCAGGCTAATTCCACGCTAAGGCACATATGTAGAACCAGATATCTCCAATACCTCAGATTCATACTGTTTATGTGTTTGAATGCTCAAACGCCTCGAGGTTTATGATCCCAGTAAGTACAGCTCTTGCGAGAAACCAAGCAAGGTATCAAGGCTCGTATTTCATGTAGAACCATGTTTCCCTTCAATGCGGACTATCGCATACAACGTACAATGCCTAAACTCCTACGCTGATATAATCTGAGAGACATTCGCGAAGTGTGTGATCTCATACTTGCTGGGGATGTTGGTAGAGAGGGTCTGGTGCGTGGGGCACGAGAAAGTGAGCGAGCATGTGTCTAGGGAGATGCGACATGTGGTCACGTGGTCTAGCTATGTGGTTTGGGTAGGCATATCAGGCACTTCAGATTCTGCCTTCTTCCCACGCGGAATGACACGGATGGAAATATGTGTGAGGTTGGCGAATTTGTGTGAGACCAAGCGATCCGAGTCGTAAGAGGACGATATCGTGCTGTCCACTCGACTCGGTATGAGTGCACGTTCCTTGGTTCGGCAATAATTTGTGTTTGTAGTCTCTAATCGTAATGGAGAACTTACTGTCCTCCTCCTAGCGGTCTTGATTCTGGACAACACACTCCGAAGAGTAAGTTCGATATGTGAAAACTTCATTAGTGAATTCAACAAGTATTAGACTTGGCCCAAACGAAAGTGGTGATAGAGGTTATGTGCCTGGGTCGAGGTAGCGAACGTGAAGTATGGGCACAACGATATCTAGCCACCCCAATAGACAAACGAAGGCACTTGCATGACGCGGTGCGGAGGCCATGTCCTTGTCGTCACTGGAAGAGTGGGACGGCGGATTAGATCGCAGAAGGAGGATCGACATGGAGCTAGCGGGAACTGATTAAAGGCTATGGCATCACTAGTTTCCGTTTGTGTGGAAGCCCCCACGTGAGATTACATGCATGCAATTCCATGTTTCTATGGCTGTGTTTGACGAGTCCAAGTGAGAGATGGCCGACCACCGTGTGCGCTACGAGTGACCGGACGGGACGAGATTGTAAGTTGGGGAATGACGATGGATGGTTGGCTGCCGGGCTCCATGCATTTGTCCATAGCGCAAGGCTAGGTGCATTACCGGTGCCTGATATACAAGATGACGACCCGCCATCGACCACCAAACTCGGAGAGAAAATAAGCTTTTCTGTCCGAACTTGGATGATATTAATATGGATGGCCCACGGACCACGCCCTGCGTTAAGTCGCGCCATGAGCCTGGTTGATATAAGCGTGGGAGTGAACCGGTGGCTTGAAGTATGCATGTGTGTTGTTCGAATACCTACCTAAGGTACTGTAATTATGGGACATGCATCGCCTTAGTAGATGTCAATTGTGCAGGGTCTTAGGTACCTGGGTATGAATTGCAATACGTGTTCGGGCACCATGAAGTGGAGGCCTAGCATGGGACATGTCGGTGATACAGGTGGCTACCGACCAAGCCGACAGCATGAGCAGGCTCAACAAGCAGGCCAGGTCAAGGTGTCGCAGGCTCGCAGCAGAGGCTCCGGGCGCATCCTCTTCCGCGTTGCGACGAGTGGGTGTGGTAGGTAGGCTGGTAGAGTGGTAGGGGAGTGGAGGAAGCGCGGCGGCAGTTGATTGGCACGGTGGAGGGCGCCAAGAGGGGAATTGCGTCACGCTGGCATGTTGGGGCTGGCGTGGTGTATGTACATCCGACGTACCAGTACGTACATGTATGTACAGACAATCGCTGAGGCGGAGGCGAGCTCCGTCATACCACGATCTGGCCTTGCATCCCCATCCCCGTCCCCGCCCGTCTCTGCTGGAGTGCGCGCCTGTGCCCCCGCCTCGTCTCGTCTCATCTCGTCTCGTCTCGTCCCGCCGCGCGTGCCCGGGTCGCTCGCTGCTGGTGTTGCTGGTGTTGCTGCTTGGCCGCTGCGGAGAGCCTAGGCGCCGTCCCAGTCCCACGCCTCCTAGAGTCCTGGGGGGGGGGCCCTTAGCGAATCTTATCGTCTAGTGCCTGGCCTCTGCTCCCGGGGCGCCCCAAATCTGTCGACACGACGCGCGACACCACCACCGAGCTGCTGTCCAGGGCCAGCGCACGACTCCCCGTCACCGCCCGCCATCGCGACTGCTCGCCGCCCCTGCGCGCTGTGCCCTCGACGCCTCGCGCGCGCTTCCCTCCCGTCCCAGCAGCTGCCGCCCGCCCGCCGCCCAGCCCCGTCGCGCATCCCCCCAGCGGCCCGCCGCATATCCTCGCCGCCGCCCACGCCCGGCCTCTCCGCCGCCCACACGACCTCGCCCTGCCCCCGCGACTGCGCGCACAACTCCGGCGAGGGGCGACACTCCCTCCGGAGTCCCTGTAGCCTGCCGCCTCCATGTCCGCTCCAGGCCCGCCGCCCGCGAACGAACGGAAGCGCGTCAAGGTCTACGAGCTCAAGAACAACGACTGGTTCGACCGAGGCACCGGCTTCTGCAAGGGCGTCGTGACCAGCGTAGGTGCTTTCCTCTCCATTGCTGCCGCGGGCGCAGAGCCTGCGCTCGTGCTCGGCTGCCTGGGCTCCCCATGTGATGGTCCCGTTCAGGGCTGACTTGTGCGACCACAGCCCGAAGAAGCAAGAATCGTGGTTCTTTCCGAAGATGACCAGACGCGCCAGCTGCTCGAGACGCGCATTTCCAAGGACGACGGCTACCAGAAGCAACAGGGTATGAATCCAACACGGCGCACTTGGAAGAGACGCGCCCGCTAAGACTTGTGCAGATACGCTCATAGTATGGACCGAGCAGAATGGCACCGACATGGCCCTTAGCTTTCAGGAGCCCGAGGGCTGTGCGAGCATATGGTGAGCGCGCGCGCTCACACCATTTCTGAGTTGCAGCGCTGATACCAAGTAGGGATTTCGTCAACGACGTGCAATCGCGGTTGCAAGCACTGGCGCAAGGTACGCGATCGCTGCAAGCACATGGCTCGCATTCCCTAACTGTTTTTGCAGACGACGGTCTGTCCGACGACATCGACCACATCAACCCGATTCTACTTCCCAATCCAGACCTCGGCAATCTCCACGAGATTGAGAACCATATGCGCGCCGCCAACTCCACGCCGGGCGGCCGCGAAGCCCTCGCAAAGTTCATTCTTGCACAGGACTATATCCCGAAGCTGATACCTTTGGTCGAGATGGCCGAAGATCTCGAAAGCGTTTCCGACCTGCATCGATTATGCAGCATTGTGAAGATGCTCATCCTGCTCAACGACTCCTCCATCATCGAATACGTCGTCACAGACGCCGTCGTTTTAGGCGTTGTCGGCGCCTTGGAATGTGAGTACTGTCGGACGCCATGACAGGGACGATAGCTGACAATGTGAAGATGATCCGGATTTCCCGCTGCACAAAGCCAATCACCGACAATATCTATCCGACGAATCCAAGTTCAAGGAAGTGGTCAGGATCGAAGACGACAACATCAAGAGAAAAATCCACTACACCTACCGCTTACAGTATCTCAAGGACGTTGTTCTGGCCCGCATCCTAGATGATCCGACTTTCTCCGTCCTCAACTCCCTCATTTTCTTTCACCAAGTCGACATTGTCCAACATCTACAGGCGAACGGCTCGTTTTTGAAAGAGCTGTTCAGCATATTTGGGCCAAAAGAGCAGAATCTGTCAAGGAAGAAAGACGCCGTTCTGTTCATTCAGCAATGCTGTGCGATCGCAAAGAGTCTGCAAGCAAATGGCCGAGCGCAACTGTACCAAAACTTCATCAGCAACGGTCTGCTGGAGGTTATACAGTTTGCTCTCAAGCACCAAGATGCATCTGTGCGCGTGGCAGGAATCGATATCCTCGTCTCTCTCATTGATCACGATGCGCTCATGGTGCGAAGTTACATCTTCAAAGCGATTCAGGAGAAGTCGAAACCTCTAACCGACACACTTATCGAATTACTTCTCATCGAGGTGGATTTGGGTGTCAAAGCACAGATGGCTGATGCAATCAAGATTCTTCTGGACCCGAACGCGAATTCAGCATCCATCGAAGCTCTTGGTAGAACCAATAGCGACTTTCTTGCGAAAATGAGAGGGCAGTTGCCATCAATACCTCAAACAGACTCATTCATCCAGAATTTCTACGACGAATCTGCACGCAAACTATTTCAGCCACTCAAGGATCTTGAGGGTAGACAAACAAGTAAGTCCCACTCCTATCTTATCGACTTCCAACTAATGCCGGCCAGTGGACGATCTTTCCATGCAAGAAGTGTCCTTGTACGCCCACCTCGTAGAAGTGCTGTGTTTCTTCATTCGCCAGCATTCTTTCCGCAGCAAATACTTCATTCTATCCGAAGGCTTAGCAGCTCGTGTTGCACAGCTCATGGTTTGTCCCGAAAAGCATTTGAAGCTGAGTAAGTTGCTATCCTTTGTACCTTCTTGCGCGTGCTGATTTTTCTTAGCGGCACTCAAGTACTTCCGCACTGTGATAGGCTTCCACGATGAGACACACAATCGCCAAATCATTCAACATCAATTGTTCGAACCAATACTGAAAATTCTTTTCGATACCATGCCACGCGACAACTTGCTGAATTCTGCATGTTTAGAACTCTTTGAGTTTATCAAGCGCGAGAACATCAAGATGGTTGTTCAGCACCTCGTGGAAACTTACCGCGAGAGACTGCAAGAGATCACCTACGTCGACACGTTCCAGAATCTCATCCTTCGATACGATCAGATGCATGAACCAGTCACTACTCAGGAATTGGATAACTCATTCACAAGTGTGGACAGCGATACTCCGGCTCGACACGCTGCAGCAATCAACGGAAGCAAATGGGGCCAAGGACTTAAGGATGTGGATGCAGATGAAGAGGCATACTTCAATGCCTCAGACGACGAAGATGATGGAATTCCGGGGACCGGGAAACCAATCCTCAACGGTGCATCCCCTGTTCGACCACTCGTCAACTATCCTGATGATGACGCCGATGAAGATGACATGGATATACTCGGTGCAGACACGCCTTCTACGGCACAAAAGTTGTCAACTGCAACACAAACTCCTGAAGAAGAAAACACGTCACCTAAATCTGGATCAGGCGGATCACCACCTGAGCGCATTTCGGAGAAGCGACGCAGAGAAGAGGACGAAGAAGACGAGCTACTTGCAAGTATATCGACATCCACCGGGCCCAAGCGACGTGCATCGACCTCGAGCAATGCCAGCACGGGCAGTCTGCGCAGTTTGCGACGAAAGTCACCCAATGTCAATGCTAGTAAAGACGGAGTAACGAAGAAAATATCTCTATCCATACCTCTCAAGAACGGCGTCAAAGGTGCAGAAGGAGAATAGTCACAATCCATGATTCATCACTAGGAACCGGGAGGAGAGCATGTGGAGGACCTACAATTTCTGCTGCACACTACACCATAAACACTCACGAGATACCCATTGGAAATTCGGGGCACTGGGACAACGTTGTATGAAATGGGTTATGGGATCTTGCTTCGTTTCTGCGGCATTGCACGGTGTAATATTTGGGCGTTCAGTATTTCAGTCTTGGTAAAGCGGGATGGGACTGGCATGATGGAATGATGCAAGCGCTTCGAGTCGGCTTTTGAGCGTGAATCGTGTGACGGGTATTTGTGCATGAGCTGGGGTTTCGAGCTTGGGAAACCGTGTATTATACTCGAGCCATATCCTACGAGAATGTCAACTCGTTTGCATGTGATTCTTTCCTGTTGTGTCGTCAAGTCTTGGGTGCATTGTATGTGATGTGCTTCAGAATAAGCTCAGAGTCCTTGTTCCATCTCGAGCGGTCGACACGTGTAAATAAGACCAGGAATGTCTTGTTGTCGCGCGATGATGTAGCGCGTCCTTTCCCCCGCAAATACCGGTACCTACCTAGCCTACACCACCTACCGTTGAAGAACATCCACCCGGCCAATCAGGGCATCGTTGCTTCTGATCTCCTCAACGTAGCCACAAGTCTGTAATCAAAACGAGATGCCACAGCCAAGTCCACATGTGCCAGAGGAACAGAGCGAATCCCGAATTCCGACCACAACCACTGCCACCGTTGACCCGCCTGAAATGTCAAAAACGCCAAGCCTGACGCTCATCCTTGCTGCCACGCCATCTCTTGGTATCGGAAAGAATGGGACCTTACCATGGCCTCAATTGAAAAAGGAAATGGGATTCTTCGCCCGGGTGACGAAACGCACATCCCCCGCACCGGAGAGCGCAACGACAAGGAAAATCAACGCAGTAATCATGGGCAGCAGAACCTGGACCAGCATACCGCCCAAATTCCGGCCTTTGAAGGACAGACTGAACGTCATCATCACACGAGATCCCAAGTCCTTCCAGGACAAGCTCAAAGACGAGCCAAAGAGTGTCGAGGGCCCACTGATATGCTCTGGCATACTCGACGCCCTCTCCAAGCTCCAAGACACAGCAGCAATTGGAGACGCAGTCGAAATCGACCGCGTCTTTGTTATTGGTGGCGCGAGCATATATCAGACGGCGCTTGAGCTTCCGCAGACGAGCAGAGTGCTGCTTACGAAGATTGACAAGGAGTATGATTGCGATACTTTCTTCTCGGTCAACTTGGATGAGACGACGTTCTGGAAGGAGAAGAGTAGGGAGGAGGTGCAGGCGTTCACGGGCGAGGAGATTAGTGAGAGTGGGATTGAAGAGCAAGGTGTGAGGTTTGAATTCTGCATGTATGAGAAGGAAGAGTGATTGGTTGTGTTAGAAAGCTATCGTCCTTTCTTATGGATCTGGTAGCTTTGACAGTTTACTACTCTATCTAGAATCCAATGCCGACCCATCAGTGCTCAAAGGCCCGAAGATACGGACATGCTGTTTGTGAGGACATACACAGTAAGCAGGGAAGGAGGCGTTTTCGTCCGAAGCAACTCCCGCTCCCCCCGCTGCAATACCAATCATGGACGATTTGACCATTGCTCGGCGAAATGACGATCACTAGGCAATTGCAGTACATAATCACGCAGTCCCTACAAACTTTTCCCGCGATTTTCTCAACGTGTTGACTTCCTCCCCCAAGCACAAGCTGATGAGCCAACAAGCCGACTCGAAGGATGACGAGCATCGCACCGCTGCCAAGACCACGATAATCTCACCTGCCTGAATTTCCAACAGCATTCCTCCGGCATTTCGTCCTCATGCTCACATCAGGCATCCAGGCTGCTGCAACCACGCCTCCCCATATTGCGGAGTTAACATGATTCTTGTGACACGCAGCGCAAAGATGCTCCGCACTACAGCCGTAGTGACGCAGCCGGCCAAAGGTTGAGCCGGTTGGCCGGTTCCGCTGAAACTTGTCCGTGTCACAGCGTTCAGAGAACAGCTCCTAGGATTCTGGCATCTTCTACTGTAGGACTTGAAGTGCATACAAAAGCCAAGCCAACGTCACATTCGAAGAAGCTCCAGAAGAGCCAGCGACGAGCAATTGCCAATCACCAAACAAATCCACTCGACTCCACACATCACAAGCAAGCTACAATGGCTATTCTCCAGGTTCCCAATGAGTACGGGTAAGTCTCTCAATTCAATGGCTGTTCTCTTTTGAATTGTGCCCGGCGATTGACTGTGCACAGCTACGTCATCCTCGCCGCAGTGTCTACCCTCTTCGTAGGCGCCTGGCACGGCGGGCGCGTAGGCGGCTTCCGCAAAGCAGCCAAGATCCCGTATCCCTACGAATACGCCTCGTACGAGCAAGTCCAGGCCGCGTCGCCCGCGTCCAAAGCCGCCATGCTCGCGTTCAACAGCGCCCAGCGCGCGCACCAAAACTTCAACGAGAACCACGTCACGGCGCTGAGCGCGATGCTGGTCGCGGGCCTCAAGTACCCGGTTGTGGCGGCGGGACTGGGCGCCGTGTGGAGCGTGAATCGCGTCGTGTATGCGATTGGGTACACGAGGAGTGGGGAGCAGGGTGGGACGGGGAGGTACTATGGGTCGCTGTGGATGATTGCGCATTATTCGCTGCTGTTGATGAGCGCGAAGACGGCGTGGGATATGGCCATGGCGTAAAATGGCAATGAATGGCCATACTATGAGGTTTCCCAGCAGAGAATACTCCAGATATCAATACACAAGCATTTCAGAAATCATGAGTTCTCCACACCATTACTCCAGTGCTTTCGAGAGGCTATACTCGTGCGTATCATTCCTTGCGAAGAAGCATGCTAAACAAAGATCTATCGCAGCACTGAATCAAACACTATCAATCAAACTCTGGATCTGGCGATTAATATAGGGAAAACGGGAATCAGCCACACCGCCTTAGCAGGACTGCCATGCGTTGACTGCAACCTTCCATCCCATCCCGCTCAGCTACATTCTACCCGCCGCCTTCGCAAACAAGCCTCTGCTCTTGCTGTCAAAGGAACACTATGGGCGATTATGAGTGCTGCAACACACACACGCACACACACACAGCATGCAGATATTTCCTCGTCCAGTTTTTTCAAATGTCAAAACCGCGACTCGGGAGTAACATGGGCGAGCGACAACAACTATACTATACGTCTTCTCTCGCCATCATGCAGGTCTACTTTATCGTGTTGAGACTACTCCGCAATGTCGCTTACATGTACTGCATAACCGCGAGCGCTCTTTTGTAGAAGCCGCTCAACCAAGAAAGAGCGGAGCATTTCCGAGTTCTACGCCGCGATGATGTTACGGATCACTTTTTTTCCTCTCTTGTACGGGAGATCTCGCGGCACGAGTACGGTTTGAGACGGTTTTTTTTACAAAGTTTCCTCGGCGACAATGTACATATGCACTACGTTTTGAACGATATTCCGTGTTATGGTGCGAACCAACTATGGTTCCCTGATCCGGCATGGGCGACCAGCAAGATTTGAGACGCTCTGCAAAAACGGGATTGCACACTTCCACGATTGCAGCAGCTGGCCTCGTTAAAACCCTCGGAAAGGTGCGTGTGCGGGTCTTGTGGCTAGTCTTGAGCCAGGCAGTGTTCTCCAGCATCGGTTTCCTGAGACTACTGATGGAAGTGTATTCTTCATAACACAGGAGGAGCGATGATCTGGCTCCGAGTTTTACGCAATACTTGTATGGAGATGTGACCCGATTCATCTATACTTCCTGTGCTACGGCTCGGTTTGTTGGGGACAAGTGTACCATTCTAGGAAAGCCTGATGAATCTGACATCCTTTTCAACGGAGTTCACAAGAGTAACCCAAGTGAGCAATGGCTATTGCAATGAATACAATATCCGGCTACAAGCGACTATGCTCTCGCGGCAAGGTGGACAGGATGTCTTCAATCGTGCTAATGGCTTCCTGCGCCATCCCAAGCCCAGCCTGGAAGCCGGAACCGCCAGCACCGTAGTTGTGCACCACAATGCCGCGTCTCGACGCATCGAGCTGAACGCTAGTCCTCTCCACCCTCGCACCTCCGTCTCTCGACGGTCGCAGTCCTGAGAACGCAGCAAGAACTTCCATACCACCGGAGATCAGTTCGGGGAGCAGAGCCGTGGTGCGGCTGACGATCGATTCCGACTCACTGGCAAAAGTGTCTCCGGTGCTGCAAAGTCCTTGTTAGTAACTCAAAACGGAGGCTGAGTTTTCAACCTACTCTACGCCTTTTTGCATATACCCGCCGAGGATTATGTTGCCGTTGGACTGTGGCCTCGGGATGATATACGTCTCGTAGTCCTTGCCATGGCGCATCACGTTCTTTGTAATGTGAGGCGCTCGTGTGAGGAGTATTTGTCCTCTCGTCGGGTAGCATTTTGGATCTTCGACGCCTTTCAGCGTCCGCGCGCCGTTTCCTGTGCAATTGAAGACAACTTTTGGCGATAGCGCAGAGAACACGGAGGCTATGCTGGGGAGCTTTTGGCGGACAAACCGGACACCATGCTGCTCCGTGAGCAATTTGTACAGATACTGTATGTACCTCGGTGCATTGACTGTGATTGTGGTAAAGGATACGCCAAACTGGCAGCCATCTGGCAACGCTGACTCACGCAAGATCTTAAACTAAATTGTGTATAAGTTTGTGTTTTTCTTTTCCAAGGAAAGGAGAATATCACGTACGTCTTGCAGGTAACCTGCCATTGAGTCAATCTTGCTGCGTGCTGGCATCTCATCCCAGTACTCAAACGATGGTGTCTTCGATATGCACGCCTCAATGCCGTGCTCCTCAGCAAGTTTCATCATGTGGCCATACCCCATCTTGTCCCAGCGCAGAGCATTTGCATCACTGCCAGATATCGCCGAGAAATTCGCGCCCGCCCTGACTCTCTAGATTTAGCAGCACGCATGCATGACCGTCTAACCACCCAAAAGGAACACTTACCACGGCGACGTGTAATTGATCGAGGTATCTCCTGGTAGATGCTCTGCGACAACGGTGATCTGCGGCCCGAAGCCTCTCTGTGCAAGCAACAATGCGACGTCCAACCCAATTACACCCGCACTGAGAAGGAATACCCAATTAGCTAGCTATTGCGCCGGTGATTGCAAAAGATGAGGCACATTACTTACCCGACAATGACGATCGGTCTACCCATTCTCTCTCCCTCTCGCTGTTTTATGACTCCTCGCCTTGCTGTGTCTTGCGAATAGGTATTCCACAAACCACGCGGCGCGAGGCGATTCTTGAAATCAGCATTTTGCGAGACTCTCGGCGACACCGACTTAGATCCAATTTGCCTCTGCTGCCGTCGGAAAAGTCGATTCTGCGGGCCTGGTTTAGCATAGTGGCGTCCGCGGCGTTGCTGATTGGCGGCATGCGCTCAGGTTGCCTACATGTACCTAGCGTGCCATCTCGCCTATATTCTCCCTAGCCACATGTAGATAGACCTGAACACCCTCTATCGCCACAATCTTCCAATTCGGCAGGATAGCAGTGTGACTCTGGTGGGAGTCGTGTTGAGTCGTGGTTGAGTATCATTCAGTATAGACGCCGCTTCGGGACTGATGCATTGGATTCTATGGCTTTGCACCTCCTTCTCCATGAGATCAATGGCGAAGACGACCGTTGCTATCTTCTCGGATAAGCGCGCGGACTATGGATTGTTGTGGTGGATGTTCATGTGTAGTGGGTATCGTGCAATAGCTTGTTTATTCTCTGCTTATTCGTATCTCTTCCTCAGCCCTCACTAGAGTGCTTGCAGTGATCAAAAGCATGCGGCGTGCCTGCACATCTCTTCATGATAAGCTTATTCACTGATGTGGCGCAGGAGCTTACAAGAATACTCCCCTTAGTCCCTTTCAGGGTCAAACCCTGCGGTGGTGAATTGTACTGGCGCTAGGTTATCGAATGCCGGAGCAAGAACTGGCGTGGCAATCCGAATATTCAGTGCATCCTCTTGCTTTTCCAATAACACATCACCATTTTGAGTCTGACTGTTATTTTAGCTCACGCTTTTCATCACTCGGCCAATATTTCAGAAACCGCTCTTCATGGTCGGGAGAACATCAATGCACATCATGAATCAGATGAACAGTCGAATAAGGACATTTGAATTTGTCTAGCTTCAACCTTCTTCTAGGATAAGGTACGTCACTTGCCGGCACGATCATCATTCATCATGTGCAACTTCAGATGTAATATATTCTCATCTCACGGTAAAATTTATGATTCCTGAACTTCACGGAAACCAATCTGAAGTCAAGGACGTGAGAAGGATATTTCAGCAACACTCGCTGATGTCCTGTGTATGTTAGAAAACAGGAGCCCTAAAATGAGGATGAGCGCTGATTGCCGGTGTTTGTACTAGTTGCGAGCCTCTCTCATCCTCACGTTGGTCAATCTGATTCAGCCGACGTCGATCCTACTTCGCCACTATAACCTCGTCCGCCACCGTCTTAGCTCTAGAGTATTTGCGTGGTGTTATCAGTTAGCCAGGAATATACAGCAGGACTGCTCTGGAGCTTCATAACCGTCTTCATCGCTTGCTCATGATTTACTTCATCGACTTCGGCACGCGGTCATGGCAATATAACGACCGACATGGAGACGCTCCATGACAACATGACAAGAACTATCTTCCGGATCTTGATTTCGCCTCGTTGACCTCGTCATCCTTGTCGCCACTTCTACTCCCTCTGCAACCGAGGGCCGAGCAAAGTGCGGTAGCCATATCGCAGCCATGAGCACAAATGGACTCGGCACAGTGAGCATCAAAGCCAAGATACCTTCGATACGTGCAGCGCAGCACCAAACCGCGAGACCTCTCCTCCTAGCTCCCAAGCCATGAAAGAAAGCGTCATTATACACCGGGAGCTTAAGCTGCAGCGGCCATCTACGTGTCTGTACTTTACAAACTCCTTTCCTCAGAAACACCGCCGCCGTCTCCTCGGCCACCTTGCGAAGCCGCCAATGCTGATAATACGCCAAAGGGGGGAGAAGTACTATATCTCAAAGACCCACCAGCATATATTTAGATCCAGGCAGGCGTACATACCCGTAGTATTCCCCGAAGCTCTCATCGTCATTCATCAGGCTTGGGGACTGGGCCTGTACGTAGGCCCCTGCAAGATACACATGCCTCGGAACCCAGGCTGTCTTGGGCTTGCGGGGCGCTGAGGGTTTCTACGCGTAGTCGTCGCTCGGCCATATCGGCGCGTATTTTTAGTTTGACAATTGGCGTCGCGGCGGCGATGTGGTGTTAGGCTCAGTCCGTCCTTGTGTCGCGGGAATCCGGGAGCAGTGTTCGATGTGAATGTAGGGCTTACTCGCCGTCGCGGAGTCGGTCGCTGGGTGTAATAGTATCCCCCCCCCCCACCTTGTGCATCCCGCACGGGACGGCAGTTATTCGGCGGCTGCGGTCATTCTCGAGGCAGTATCCGTGGACACGGACGGGATACTCGTTGTGTCTAGGAATTAAGTCAGCAAGGGAAGTACTGCGCCAAACTTTCTACGACAGATCATTACAAGGGTATCTAAAGAAATGACGAACGAATTGTAGCCGAGAGTTGCTGTAGAGACGGAATTCAATTCGTTTGTTATCTTTTCAGACACCCCTGCATGTTCTGTCGTAGAAGACAAGACGCAGTATATAGCAAAAGTCCATCGTAGTAAAAATGACGGGATTGCGGTACACGATTACACTGCGTCCTTTGCTTCTCTCCTCTACTTACATGTACTTTACACCTTGCCCACACATTTCTCGCTGTCCCCTTCCAAACCTCCTCGTCAGCGATCCTCGCACCCTTTCAGATTCCTCCTCAATCCGCATCCGCAGTCCACTAAAACGGCCCGAAAAAGATAGATGTAAAAAATAAATCCCCCCTGTCTCCTCCAATAAGAAGCATAGCCTGTCCCATAGCTCAAGCCATACCGGTACATATATTTCCCAAAGCACAATGGCCCTAGACTATCCTCTTTGCATCCTCCCCCCCCCCCGGGCGCATCACACACAACCTACCTACCTCCACCACTGTACCTATATTATGTATGTACCCTACCTCAGGTAAATCCAAGTCATCCCCACCCCACCAACCCCACCCATCTTCCCCAGTCCCCCCCACACCACCAACGCGCCGCCGCCTCGCACCCGACCCCCTAGCTGCTCGCCTAGATACCATTTCCAAGCCCAGCCAGCGCCCGACAGAAGATATCTAGCGTACATTATCATACAGTATACAGTATACACCTAACCCAGGTATCCGATCCAGAGTTGTCAGCTCCACGAAAAACGAACAAAAAGGATTCCCGAGTTGGGTATGTAGGGGGGGAGGTAGACGCGGCGCGGCGCGGGGGGTTATATGTCGTACTTGTGTACATGGCTTGGAAGGTAGTGTATATCTCGTGTGGGAGGCGTGTGTCTGTGTGTGGTGCTCGTGCGATGTAGGTAAAGGGTCCAGGGGGGGGGGGGAGGGGTACCGTACGGCATGGGTACCTATGCCCCCCTAGGCGCTGGATAGGACACTTTGTATGTATGTATGTATGTATGTGCACGTGTGTCCATGGAGCCATGGTGTTTTATTTGTGGGATTAGAGCGAGGGGCGACACGGGTGTGCAGACTCCGTTGGCCGTGGTTGTGGGGAGCGAGTCGGTGCCGAGGGAAGGGAAGGGGAGGGCGCGAGGATTCTTGTGATGAATGAGGCGGACGGGAGGGAAAGAAAAGCATGTGTAGTGTGCTTGACAATGGTACGTAGTGTGTCGTGTCTGCAGATCGTAGTAGGTATTGTGTAGCAGGTGGTGTACCAGACACGGCTTTCCGAGGCTGCAGTGCGTGCATACAAACACAGAGTACCTATACTAAAGTACATACGTATGTACATGCTGCGAACTTCTCCAAAGGCACAAGAAACACAACTGGGAATGTGAAACGCGAGATGGCTGAGTTGACATGGTTGCAACTTGCACGTGTGCCCTGCCAGATACTCTAGGACCAATCCTTCTACGGCTACCAGCACACGAGCGAGCCCGACTCATTCTCATCATCTCAAGCTGTCAGAAGAAATACTGCCGCCGAGACTTGCGTGCTTGCACTTGGTGTACGCGGGTGTACAAGCGGACTTCGTAGGGTGGGCATGATCAGTACACCGGAATAGCCGTTACGAGCGACCGTGCATCGGCGCCGGGCGCAAGAATACACAATCCCTGCTTCCTCCTCCCCTGCCTTTTTCCCACCGGGGGGGTTGGTGTTTTAGGCAGCGGTTGCCCGTCTCGCCTCGCGCGTGGGATCCTCGACTGTTGGGCGCACGTGCGAATTGGGAGAGATTGGTTGACTAGGGTTCGAGGAAAAGAAGGAGGAAAAGAAATTATATGGGTGGAGTGTGATGTGCGAAGGAGGGAGATCAAACGACGAGGCGGGATGGGAGGCCCGAGGGGCTGTGGGAGAATGGCTAAGTACGTCCCTTCCGTGTGGATGGTCACAAAAGAAAGCATGGGATAGTGTTGATTGGACGCAGAGAGCATACCGTGATACCAGAGGTATGGTTGTAGTATGCTTTTTTTGTTCCGTGACTTTGTGCAATCCGCTCTTGGGGGTTCTGGAGATTGATTTGCTGGAGGGATAAGCGGTTGGGTGGGAAAAGCAAGTCGGCAGGTATCGATAATATTGTATGACGCTGCGATGAAGATGCCGTCGCAGATGCAGGCACGTATGCATGTGGTTACACTGGCGACAAGTGCTCTATCCCGGCTGCAGTCTCGCTATCCGAGTGCAGTGGCGGGTGCTGGGTAAGCGCATTTTGCAACGGCGTTTGTTGTGCGCAGACTGCAGTTCCATGGGACCCTCGGAGGATTCGATCTGTCCGACTGAGCAAGGTTTCCGAGGTAGATTTCTGAAACACATGCGTGGGGATCACACCCGGGGCCGCAGCCGTTGGACGTTTGACGGTCTCGCAAAGGATGAACCCTGGCGCCGAAAGGTGAAAGTTACGGGTCCGTCGACTTGGCTTCATAGCCCTGTCGTTTCTACATAGAAACTGAGTCGTATACCGTCCTACCGTTCTCGTCAGATCTGCGTGGGGACATGTGTGATGAAACGTTGACAATATATTGAGAAAGAGATCCGGAAGGTCTAGAAGACGCCTGGTGTTGAGTTTCCTTTTGGCAGGAGACAAAGTCAGCCGTACGTGATGAGACTAGTGCGCTGGATTGTCTTTGATAGGTCCTCCGCGTTGTGGAGCCGTTGCACGTCAGACACCCTTTTGGAATAGTAAGTGAGGGAGAGTCAGTATGCAGCCATGCTCCCGGAACATGGTCTACTATCAGAGTGCGACGAGTGCCGCATACGCCCAATCGAACGACCGCGGCAATGCCCGGTGATGGGTGATCGTGGAGATGCATGTGAGGAGGCAGTCGATCAATAATACAAATTTGGTCCATCATCCGTAGATGAGCCGGTCTGCGGTTGTGCAATCCGGCCGCATGGCTGCATCGGCGAACAGTTGGCCCTGGTGTCTCAGGTGTAGTGATCGCTGGACGGAAGCGCAGCCATCTTCTTGGTGGCTGGCAGCTGTCTACATACAATCACACGGTCAAGTCGTTTTGGTCGCACCAGCACTTCGGTCCGACACAGCATATGCATGCACAATGCGCGCACAAATTCGTCTGACTTGACGAGAAACATGGTGTCTTGAGCAGGAGCAGCTCTTCCATGCAATAGTATGTGGTGTTAAGGTGACAGAGTCAGGGCCATCTCCACTGTGACGGGCGGCATGGTACTTTTGTCGGGCATTTTTCGTTAGACAGGCAGCTGGAAGTCCACATGCTCAGGCCATTCTGTCGCGGATCGTGCATGGGAAGAGTCAAGTCCCTTGTAGAAAGTTTTCGCCTAGTAAGCAACCATTTTTGACCTTCATGAGCATCGTCAAAGCCCGCACAAGATATTCATTGTCACTGCAGTCTTGAATCGATCATCGAGGAGAACGTAGAGAGTAAAGTGTGTACAGGCATTATGTAACTATCCCGAAAACGTTCAAGGGCGTATATTTCAAATAGTCGCTCAGTTGTAGGCCATCCTCTAAGAACCTGTAGAAACCTGTATAACCAAGTCGCACTTTTGCAAATGAAGCAATTACGCGCCCAAGCGGAAAACAAAACCCATTTATGGTATCGTAAAGTCGCACAGCCAGCGACTGCCAAAAAAAAGAAAACCCGTACCAGGTAGCCGGCTGTGGTAAAACCCTTGTAACCGATCGCCGTGCAATACTACAACCAGAAAGAAATGTGACAAAAAGGCTAGACTATGATGTAATATGGTACAAATGTACAGTAGAAGTTGCGATAGGTTGAAGAAATCGTGTGCAACATTAGTTCTCCTCCATAAGGGCTTCTTGGTCGCCGGATTCACGCCACTCTCGAGCACGTTCTGAAAGACGCTTCACGCCCAGGATGCGCTCCGCCCAGAGTGACTCCGACGGCGACCGGAATGTGTATGCGCGTTGAGATGAGATTACACCGATAGCTTGCAGGACTGCCTTCCGCGAATCCCTGCCGAAGACTGCGGGGTGGTTGATCCACTCCAAGCTGGACTCCAACTCAGCGTCAAGCGCATGCATGGTCCTAGCATCAATCCCAGCTGCTGGCGTGAAGGGACTGTCTGCATGTGGTGATGGTGTTCTTGGACGCAACTCTCGATTGTTACTGGCCATGGTCGGTGACGACTCCCCAGTACTGCCTGTCGCACTAGATGCATCGTTGCGGTCGCTGCGTCGGTGGCCAGGAGGTGGCAGGGGAGGCAGTCCTCCTTTGCCAAGACCCTTGAGGATACTGCGTGTTTCCTTGAGAAGGTGGTGTGCGCGTTCATGTTGTCCGCGCGAGACCAGAGTCAACGCCCGTGTCAACATATCTGACGTGAGCAACTCCATGCGACGTTGTACTACGTGGGGATGAGGTGGGATCGGAGGTGTCGCTGGCCGTCCATTCGGACTTCGATCTCTCTTGGGGCCAGAAGGTAGCAAGGTAATGGCGAGTAGTGAAGGTCTTGGTAGGTGCGTCAATGTTCCCTCCCGCAAAATGTCCCCATAGGTAAGATCGGCTTGGATCAGCGGTACCTCTTCTACACTAAGTGTGCGCGATTCGTCTTGATCGATAGGCCCGCCCAAGGCTTCAAGACCGGAGACGATAGATTCCCAGGGGTCATGGGGAAGCTGCTCTGGGGAACCGGAATCGGGAGCAATGGCTAGTTGCACCAAAATGTCTCGCTTGTCGCCAAAGCGCAAATCGCCCAGGGCGGCTTCAGCATCCCGCCCAGTAGCTCGTTTCGTAATCTGTAAGGCGCCGCTGATTTTGACAAACTTGGCGGGTGATCCCTCTGGTAATCGCAGCTTTAGCCTCACGTTCTGGTGCGAAGTCGTTTGCAACGAGCCGAGGCAGCCAGCGACACACTCTCGTAGCATCATCCAATCCTTGACATAGGTATAAGACGCTTTGGTCCTAGTGGACAACTCGATCATAGTGTCAGGCTTGTGTGTTAGCCCGAGACCAAAAGAGTGGATTGAGACCCTGAGCCAAAAAGTTAGTTTATTGGTTCGCGACCAAGTCGGGAGAATGACTGTCACTTACTTGGCGGCTTCAGCGCGTGAAACGACGAAATCAACGCTTTCCGTGTCTGAGGTCGAAGAGTCGCTGATGAGAAGGATGCTGGAGAGGGGATTGCTTGACTTGCGCTGCATCAGCAGATCCATAGCCACGTTTGCGCCGTCAACCACGTCGGCACGTAGACTCTTTAGCCCTACAGGCCTGATAGAATCGAGCACCTTGGCCCAATCTCTCCATGTCTTGCTCGTCATGCCAACAATGGGCACCCCGCCACCACTGGAGCCGAACGTGACCAAGCCCATGCGATCACGATCGCCAAGATTGCTGACGAGGAAGCGTAGCGTGTCGCGCAACAGGTTGATCTTCAAGCCCTGCATCGAGGAAGAAACAGGAATGACAACAACGACATCAATGGGAACGTGGATAGATTGAGCAAGACGATGGTCTGGCAGGCCAGTACGGGAGCTGCTGTATTCGGTCGGCGCGGTCATGGTGGATCGCGCTGCGCCATATGAGGAGTTGACGGACGAGACTCGCTGTGGCCTGCGATACTCGTCATCTTCGGTGCCGGAATTGTCCTGTTCATACTCGAGCATTCTGTTGCTGACGGGGAAGTCGAGGCGGATGTCCGTGAGAGCACGGCGCCAAAGCTCCAATTGATTGCGGTCGGGGAACTGGAGGTGGAAGGAGGGGAGCTCTGCGACGGAGAGACTCAGAGTTAGCACCAGGTCGTCTAACGAGTGCTCGACCTGGTTGAGGTGCTTTTTGATGAGGATGGAGCCCTTGAGCGTGCATTTGGTCTTCTTGGTCGTGGGGGTGTCCGGGGTATCCCACTGGGGTGAAGGAGCAATCTTCTTTTCCTTGACGCAGATGAGCATCTCGGAGAAGAGATAGCACTCGAGCTCCTGCCACGACTGCCGGTCTTTGCCGACACGGATGTGGCCGTACAGTCGCAGTTTGCCGAACCGCGAGAAGTCCAGGCCGTGCCAGTTTTCGACGCGCGCGTGCAGCTCTTCGGTAATGTCGTCCAAGACTGCCGTCGACTCGTACTGTGGTTCTGGCTGCCTGCTGAGGGAGGACGACTTCTCGTGCAAGTAATGCTCTGGCACTGCTGCCGGAGGCGGAGGGAGGGGCGCGCCGCGCATGTCGTCTGGGTTCGCCCTCCATTTGCCCTCGACCACCTCGATGGTCACGAGACACGTCAGGCTCTGTTGTTGGCGAGACCTGCTCAGCGTCGGGAATTCGCTGCGGACCGTTACTGTGGGCGCGGGAATTGGACTCTTCAGCAGAGCACGCGGGCTGCTGAGGCTGGTCTCCATGGACTGCACATCGTAGTCGTGACGGCGCCCGTCGTGGGCCGCGGCATAGTCGTTGGACGACGCAAGACCGGTGGCTCCCGAGTCGCTGCGGCCGTGTTGTCGTGAAATGGATCCGCCGCGGTCTGAGCCGCGGTCTCGGCTGTGGCTGCTGTCTCGTTGGCGTGTCTGGTTGGCTGCAGGATACCGCGCCGAGGGTGCGGAGGCGTCGCTCCCTCCACGCGAACGACCGCCGACATGTGCAAGATGGTGCTCGTCAGAGTGAGCCGTCTGGTTATCCCAGGGTGTGGGTGTGTTGGCAGCACTGCGCGCGCTGCCCGTCTGCGAAGGGTCCGACTGTACTGAGCGCACAATGGTGGAGAGCTTCTCTGCTGCGTCGTCAGTACGCGCTCTGTGCACCGCCACGCTCTTTGTGCCAACTTACCGAGGTTGACGCCTCCGCCTCTGCTGGTGTCTAGTCCCAGTGTCGCGTCGCAGGTTGGGCAATGTTGCGAGTCAAACTCGCGGATGTACTCGTAGAAGCAGGCTTCGTGCGAGACGTGCGAACACGAAAGCTGCAGCACGCGCTCGCCGCGAAGTGTGTAGGACAGGTCTTCCTCGCAGACGCAGCACTCGCTGCCGATGAAGGTCCTGTCGCGCCGGGTGCGGGTGCGCTCAATGTCCATCACTCCGGCCATGGCTCTGCGCGAGTTGGGGGGCAGCGGGGAGTCGGCTTCGGCGGTGGCTCTCTGGGGATGGGGGAGGAAGGGCCTCGAGATGTTGGCGGTGTTGTGGGCGTGGCTGCTGCGCGAAGGAGGACGGAAGCCTAGCAAAGACATGAGCGGCTGCAGGTCCAAGACAAAGCAGACGGGCGGTGGGAGGCAGTACTGTTGGTGAGGCCCACAGCCGGACTGAACTCGACGGCCTTCTTGGGCTTTCTCTTGTCGCGGGTGTCGCCAATGAGCCCGAGCACTTGCAGGTTGGTCTGAATGCGGTCCTGGTCGTGGCGGTGGTGGGGTGGGTGCGGATGGCTGCGGCCAGACAAAGAGAGATGCAGACCGTTCGACATGGAAGAACGGGACAGGCGCAGGGCTCGCGAGGGATCGCCTCAAGCACGTTTCAGCATCCAGCGAGCAGCCGGAAGATGGGCAGCGGGCGCGCGGGCTGGCAGTGGCCTTTAGGTTAGAGCGCCAGGTACCGGCAAGGTGCGATGGACCGGGATGGCTGCGTCCGACACGGTTCGAGTCGTGCAACACGGACCGACGGGGGGGGGACGGGGGGGTGGACGAGGGGGGCGGTTGTGCGGACGGTCGAGAATCAGCAGCAGAGACTGCGGTTGTGCAGCGATTAAAAAAGAAAGCCGGCGCTGCGTCGCTCTGCCGTGGATGGGGCTGGCACGAGTCGCCTGGGCCGGGTCTTGGATATATCTGGCACCGCTGCAGCCACCACCGCCTGCCCACCGGCTGCGGCGACGGATGGACGACGACATGCAGGCTCAGTGCGTTTGCAGGGCAGGCTGGGCAGGCTGCAGCCCGCGCAAGGCCCCGAGCGTGGTGGCAGGGATGGCGAGGGGCGCCTCGGACGGGTCCATGCGAGTCGCGCCTAGGTCCTAGGTAGGTAGGTATTTGCTATTGGTATCCTGTATCCGTAATGCGACTAACACCTATGTACGGTAAGCCTGGAGGGTAGATGCGATTGCAGCAGTGCAGGCGGCGGCCCTGGCAGGCTGGCCAGCACGGGCGAGAATAAGGGGGGTTAGGCGAGGCCTGGCGCCGGACCGTCTGATGTGCCATTGGCCGCCCATCCTCCCTCTGATTCACGCCCACAGGGACGGCCCAACCTGGCGGGCGGGCCGGCTGCCTTGCGAATCTGTCGCCATGAGTCCATGAATGATGAGACCATGACCCAGAGCAGCCGAGGAGCGAACTGCGTGTCCGCACCATGAGCAGAGACGTGCTCCAGACACCCCTCAGGGGCAGAGACCAGCACCCGAGCCTCTCTAGGTGCTGTGGCCGCATGTTGCCAGAGTCCACCTTGCACTCCTGAGTCCGCGACTGCTCGCCATCATGGCCGCGCCAAACCCGCCGCCTCCTCCACCACCAGCAGCCCGCACGTAGAGCCTGCTGCAGCGTCCCACACCTGCGCCGTCAACCTTCGATGCATCCTTGAGCAAGGGAGCAATCCGCCGTCCCTCTGAATATGCTTTCAGGGTCGCGCCTTCGAGGAAAGAGTCAGATCATTCCGGATTAAGGTTTGTCTCTACCAGGTCAACCTACCTATGTAGAAGCTAGAACGAAGAAACCCGTGCTAGGAAACTCGAGAAACATACTTTCCGCCCATGCAGTCACCCAGGCTTCCACAGGTATAGCGGCCTCAGGCCCTTTCCAAGTTCCGGCATGATGCTCGAGCGCATCTGCCCAAAGTTTATTCTGCCCTAGAAAGTACGCCGCGGTCCCCAGTCTGAGCACTGTCGAAACTACCTACTGTACGTATTCGAAACGCATCAACGCTCTACGTGTCGAGCTGCGAAAGCGCCCCTGGTCCCTGGAAGAACCATAACTCGCCCATCTGTACAAATCGATCCTGCATCTATGTACACATCCTACGACAACGACGAGTCCGGCAATGATCTGAACATGGATGGGGATCGCCGCTCCGCGTCGCTTCTTCGGCCCCAGACGGGAGTTTGCGCAATGTGCAAGTGCAAGTGCAAGTGGTGGCACATGGCGCGCACGTGGTAATGAATACGATGACGAAGGCTGTCAACCACTGAAGGGTTGGGTAGGTCTTTGCACAGGACTCGGTAGTGAGCATTTGTGTCGTCGAATCAAAAGGCACATGCCAAAGAGCGATCGACGAGTCGGCGGAGCACGAGAACGTCCTCCGTGCCCAAAATACCAAGATTCCAACGTCATAGCATCCGCGCTAAACTATCTTGGGCATGTGGCAGGGGCTTAACAACCACCGGTCCACCACCACCACCACCACGGTCCACCACCAGACTCCAGTGACCATCACCACCTGCAGTCGCCTTGGCACGCCTATCCTGCCGGATGCGTCTCCTGCAGTGACGAGCAGAACAATCACAGCACGGACTGATGCATTATCGTCGCCTACAGTATGTATCATCCTCCTGTTTTCTGAGCTACGCTGCCCCATCAGTGTGGTTCTTTAGCCGGCAGACCTACCGCTTGTACCTTGCCTCACTCCACACCAGGAGGCAGACTGGCCAGCCCATCGTCAAGGCAGCGCGTTTGTTGCTACAACAGGAGTGCTATACCTGCACATCGCCTTGTGAACGCCCTCCACCGTCACTCATGCCTTCACATTGCCATGACGTACAATAACATGATTGCGGGATGGTGTCACGAGCACAACCCACAAAGCGGAAGAGGATATCAGCGCTGACAATCTAGGTTGTATCATGACGGAGGTAGACTCGTAGCATGCGCTTTTCGCTCTACGCCGAACAAACGAAAGAGACGATGCCGACTTTGAGCTCAAAACATGTATCGCTTCCCAACGCAAAGCAACCACATACCTGGTATCTTCTAAGGTCTAAGAAGAATCACACTTGAGGTCAACCGTCCTGATATTCCCGCTACGACCTTTGCACTTTGAAACTCATCACATTTTACTTACATGTAGATTTCGGACGTCAGACTCACATAAATTCGATCTACAGCCGGTTGCGGAGAACGTACTGTTTCTTACGATCCGCATCGCCATGTGAAGCCTAATTTGCCGATCACTTCGTCTTTCGTCAAGTCCCTTCGGTCCATCTCATTTCCTTCTCGGAGCGTTGCAGCTATGACTTCTTATCGTAAGGCAGGAGCTACGGTTATTATGGCTTGCAGTAAACTTGGGCTCGCTTTTCGCTAGCTTGTCCTTCCAGCGCCACAGCGTTTCAACCAGCACGCCTAAACTAAGGGACCAGGACCAAGAACGAACCGGATCGTAAAATGCGTTTTGAAACAGAATGCCTCCACACCCCACACACAATACTTGGTGCCCTACGGTTGTACAGTTACTAGCAATGGTTGAGAATGGATTGCACTAAGAAGTCTTCAGTTCTTCTCGAATGTCGCCTATTCGGGTGAATTACAAAACCCATTGTCCATGTGACATATTGAACAGTCGCTGCACGCATAGCATACTATGCTAGCAAAACGGTCTTTAAGTTCATCTCCAATTCTCCGACAGTAGATCTGAGTATATTCATACGATTGTGAACATTGTGACTTGGGCAGCCATACCGCCTATGCCATTGGTAAGTTCTTTGCGTCCTCAGAGGTGTCTCGATCATGCAAGGACGAAGATCATATGTATCTCGAACTTTGAGTGTGCTTTGTGGCGCAATACCTACATCAGCCGAGCATAGCTACAATGGCGCGTTCTTCAAAATGGCGGAGGCTCTCCTCATTCGTCCTGTATTCGAGTCGGTGCCAGGTGGTGACACGTACCGCACTAGGCTTTCAGCTAAAGCCCCCTCAACCCTATTCCCCACGACACCTACGATCTGTAGGCTGTAGCCTCCTAGCACCGACAATTTTTAGAACGACATCATGGAGTCACCATCGTGCCGCACTTGGCAACTTCGGCGACAATAGACTTCAACATTGCTGGGTCTGATCAGCCCAACGTGTGACGCAGGTGGAAGGTGGCATTTCTGCCAAAGTCACGAGGCTTCGGCCCTGCGTTGTGAGACTGCACCCTGAAACACAATTGCCTGACAGCCTTCCGTTATATCGAAGCCCCATCGGACCTATGTCCGAAGCTGTTCACAACCCCGTTGTGCATGCACGAAAGGACACTGCGTCAATGTGACAGCGTCACTAGATAGCGAAGTAGACTCTATGCGACAGGCTGGTCTCGCGTAGTCCACCATCATACTATTGCATATCTTGTAAGAACCCCGATCAAGCCCAAATCGATCAACACGGCCATGCGGCCCTAATTCAACGCCAACCTGTTCGTCCCGACGACCGTTATCAGCCAAGCAGGCTCACCGGCACGTGGCAGTATTCTTGGGCCCAGCGTCACTATTTGTCGTCTTCGTGCCACTGACCAAGACTGTGCACAAATGAGACAGCTCGTCTGCATGTTCGGTTGTCGTGTTTCAATCCTGAATTCGTATAAAAGTTGAAGCTAACATGCATGTACAGGGAAGTAGCTGATGGCAATACAGCCGTCCTGCAGGATGCAAGTTATGCACCGCATAACCGTTCCTTTACTACGACAACATGCTAAGCTAGGACCACTGTACGGTCTCATTTCCCAGTACGTCGTGTTCAAACACGATCACTGTGCTCTAGAGTATCGCCAATGTCTAAGCTACCGCAATTGCTGTCAGGCAGTAAAAAGACAAGAATTGGCAACGTACGGAAATGTATCACCTATTTTTGTGCAGCTTCGCATCTCAGCCGATTCAGACCCATATCAGCCGATTTAGGCTCATATGGAATTTCAAGAATTCCCCGATTGGTACCAGCCGTGCATATTCGCCGGTCTGGCATAAATACCGAGTCTATGGGTATCTTCGCTCCCCATGTCAACTTGTGCAGGGGCTCGTGATTCTGTATCCATTAGCGAATTCGACATACGTACAACCAAGATTGTTTTAAAGCCACAGTAGACGAGTACTTGCTGGAACACTGACGCGCCAACACTGGCTGTAAAAGCACTCGGGCAGCTACACAGCAATCACTGTTTTTAGATCCGTGACATCGGCCCTTCAGTATTGGCAACCATACCTATGATGCAAAAGTAAGCTACACATCTCGTACTCTGCCTCACCTCTCAAACTCTCTCACAAGCTGAGCGCTTACGATGTACCAATCACCGGTCTTACTGTATACCCCATGGTGTATCCACCATCCAGCTTCGTCGAGCACGAGGACGAGATGTGTAGCTATTTCATGCAGTATGCATAACAAAACATGATCCCTAGACTTTACAATGATGCGTGCAATCCGACCAAGGCAGCGATGTAAACTCCCTCGGATTGAACGCACCACATACCAACAAACCAAGATTCGTAACCAACTGTCATGTAGGGGGTAGTGTACCCCACGTGGCCCACCACTTCCTGCCGATTATTGCTTCGCATGACCGCGTCGCTGACCTAACTCGCTCTCTCTCTCTCTTCCCCCGATTAGACCCCTCTCGCTCCCTAGAAGAAGTTGAAGAACCCAGTAATTTCCCCACACGAGTACGCCAACCCTCGTACTTTGGTATGCATCTCCGGCTATCGATTCAGGTACCATTTCGGGCACCAGCAATTCCAAAACTCGGATAGCACCCTCGGGCCTCTCAACGGCCGGCTATGCCTTCCGCAAGAACAAATCCACCTACCTGCTCGACCAAGCACACACTGTCTACCACGAGGACAACGCAATGACCACAGCCCCCTCGACCCACGTCGCCCGGCAACACATACACATTACACTCGCCCAAAAGCGCAATGCACCCCCATGTACCGTATCCTGGAGCGCCCTGGCACGCGTATCCTTGCCGCACGTCTAGCTCGCGCGCCCCCTCCGTATCCCTGACGACTTGCGTGCGCATCGCGCGGAAACGTGCATGCCATGGCACTGTCATCTACCGTGCGCACACACAAGTTACAACCTTGCGCAGTTTCCCCCCCCTCCACGGCGGAGTTTTCCCGCTCTCGAATCTTGTTCTCGGGCAGCTATGTACACCCGTGGGGGGGAGGGGTGGCTCCTCGCATGTCTGCCCACTTCCCCCTTCCGCGCTTCCTGTCCTTTTCCATTTTATTTCAAGTTGAAACTTCACACTCTGCGCTTGCGCGGGACAGTGAAACACGATGCGCGGTTCATCGGAGGCTCGGGCAGCACATAGTAGAGATCGGATATGATCGGCAAGAGGGGCTGGAGCGCTGCGACGGGTTCTCAGGTGTGGCGGGTGGCGTTGGGGGACGAGGGTCACCGTGGTAGAGACGGAGAGGGAGGGTTGGTGTGTGGATGAGCGGCGCAAGGTTCCCCGGGTTTTTCGTGGTAGGTAGGCTAGTCATGGGTTCGCGTCGATCAGAGCTTAATCCCATGCGCACATTTATGTAGATACAATGCTACTGTACTGGACAAATAACAAAAGGCAAGTCCAACGTTTTTGTTCGTCACGTGCTATATTTAAATAAGAGACCTGATCACAAAGTTGGTGTCACATGACGAACAGAATTGCTGGACTTGCCCATTGTAGGGGCGAGCCAAGGGATACCGTACACCGGGTATCTTTGCCGTCGTCTTAGGTTTGGTGTCTCGGGCTGCGAATGCATTTCGAGACTGCGACGCTGTGGGCTAGGTTGCACGATTGGTGGCAGAGTGGTTTGTTTGGAAATGTAGCGAGTATACTGCGAAAGCTGGGCAGATACCGGTATGACTCTCGAGAGTACTGTCGCTAGCGTGCGGAGCTGAGGAAAAGGGCGTTGGAATTGGTGAATATTCTCGTGTTTGTTGTAAGTGTACGGTACTGTGTAAATGGAGGATTGTATGGGCTACCGTTCTACCCGTACAACAAGACCAGATATTGGCCTCACGAGCTGTCGCATTCACGCCAGGATCTCGGTATAGGTACATCTTTTCTCTTTTCCAAACAAGAAATAAGATACCATGGGCTTTTCATTACGTCTTCGACCATCTTCTCACTTCAGAGCCCAACGTCACATATCGGCAACGCACCTTGCCCCTGGCCCAAATCGATCAGGCCCAGATTCGCTTTCCCTTCACCAACCTGCTCTGAGTCCAAATATTTGACTTTCCCTCTCCGCTGCAAGCTTGGGCATCTCGTCGATTTGCGAAGGGCGGCCCAATCGCCCTACCGCCGATCTTCAGGCCGCGTCTGAGAACACTGCACGCTTTGCTCCGCGGCAGTTTGCCATCGTGCGGAGCTCTGCGAGTATGGTAGCTTCGGACACACGGGTATGATGGAAAGGGAAACGGGCATGGCTACGTCTCCAACCTGGATGGAAGTGCCCCGTGTCGTCCACAGCTGAAGATGTCCCTCGAATGGCATCTCCTCGTTGCTGATCGTGCACACAAGAAGATCTATCCGTCGAGTGTAGGATCATCTCTCGTACGAACAAAAAGGGACATCCGCCGGCAACTCGTCAATTTGTAGTCCTAGGACCTCTCTTAAACTGGCTATTCAAGCAAAGAACGAAAAAACAAATAATAAGCTAGAATACTACTTTGTTAGCCGTAAAGTAAGCACATCTACATGCTGTTACCCTCAGGCCGTGCTTGGCTTCTAGCAGCTTAGCGACCGGCGCCGATTTCCAATACCGTTCCATACGCGCAAACGCAAAAAACTTCATTCCAAGAAGGGACAGCGTTCGGATTTCGAAAAGCTCAAATTACCCCGTCGAGCACCACATGGCTTGCAATCCGAGGTATTTGCAGCTCCGATGTAAACTGCTGCGGTGGAATGTGCTTGGTGGAGAAGGCCGACCTGACAGATATGTAGTATTATCAGACATATAGCCAACGCGAAGTAAAAGCTTGGTTGTATCGATGCCCGCAGTCTGATGATATGGAGTTGTCTGTAGATATGATCGTGTCTCGCAATGCCCGGACTTTGGTAGCACCTGATATAAAAACAAGGGGTTTACTTATTTCTTTTGAACAAAGTAGCTCAGGCTTATCACGGTTTCCGAGGAGGAGGAGGATACGAATCTGCACTGCATGTGAGAGCTATTTGTACTATAGGTGTCACGAATTCCTAGCTTCGTTTATGGAGTGCATCACTCAGAGCTAGTGTCTTGCTTCCCATGGGCGTCGGATGCTGTGGACGGAGTACTCTGCTGTGCTTAAAAGAGGTCTAGATATTATCGATGCAGAGTACGATTGAGAAACACAGGGGGCTGATTGTTGCAGATTGTGTGCATGGATTGTCTAAGGAAAATCGGTCTTTGGCCAAATATCCACACGAGTTAAGTAAGCTCTCGAGGAGAATGCAGCTATGCTAGATGCTTTGGAGCCGTTTATACATGGATTTGCGATAGTCTGCGCTTCAGTCGGATGTATAGGTGTTGAGAGAAGATTGTGTATACTATTGTCTTCGGATCATCTGAAACGCTCGTATCGCTCTTCATCCTGCATCTTCTTGTTCACACGCGATATTGTTTCAGTATCGTACAAGTCCTCATGCGCCTTCTCGCCTTTCAAAATGTCTTTCTCGTGCTTTGTTGCTTCTTCCTTTGTCATCAGAACCAGGTCGTTCATCTTCAGGATGCTGTTTTTCTGTCCCGGTGTGCGCTGATCGACAATGTTCTGGGTAGGCTTGTTCCACCGGACCAAGAGCAAACGAGTTGACAAGCCGCTAATGATACTGCGTCCACTGTAAACTTCTTCAACGAGGTATCCTACGTCGTCTTGTGTTATTGGAATCTTGAGACCTTGTACGTCCTCAATGTACAGAGCCCTGGCCAAGCGTTCTTCGGCACCTTGAAGTGCGCCTAATATTCCATCGTACATTTTGTCGCGCGACTTGCTCGGTAGATATTCATGGGGATACCCTGAGATTGACAAGATTACGTGGTTCGCAACTGCAAGGCCGAAGATTGCTGGCATGGTCCCGAGCACTGGCAGAATCCGTACACGGAAGTCTGCTAGAACTCCTAGTTCACCCACATTGCCTTTGGCAAATTCTTCTTCTGCTAGAGGTTGGAGCTCGGCTTTTCCTGGGCCTGGTCTTTCAGTGGAGAAGACTACTGGAATACCGTCTTTGATTCCACGGAGACGCAGTTTTCGTCTTGTCGATTTGGACAATGGGTCATCTGTGCTCGCAGAGATGTCGCCGATGAAGATTCTGGTCGGATCAGATTTACACCCTGCGCCCATGGAAGAGATAACCTTGATGTTGTTCAGATAGCAATAAGCCAACAATGCAACTTTGCTGTCAATGTTGTCGATAGCATCAATGACGAAATCCGGAGGTTGCTCATTCATGGGGGCTAATTGCGCGGCCGCAGTCTGCTCGCTAAAGAGCTCGTTTCTGCATTCAAAGTGTGACCAGGGAGTGACCTGTTCAAGTCGCTTGCGAAGTGCGTGTACCTTTGGAGTTCCTACATCTGCTAGAGTCGCTACAGCATGACGGTTCAGCGACGAGAGAGTAACCTGGTCAAAATCGATGAGGCGAAGTTTGGCACATCCTGACCTCGCCAGGGCTGCTGTTGCATGAGAACCTACTCCACCACAGCCAACTACAATGACAAAGGCATTGCGAAGTTTTGCGAGGCCTGCATCCGTCAGGAAAACTCGGTTTCTGGCAAGCTGCTCCAGAATGAGATCTACATATCTCATTAGCTGCGTTGATCAATATGTATGTGTATTTACCATCATCATAGTCACCCTTCCGTGCTCTCGCAGCAAGGGTGGTACTCCGTTCGTCCTCTTGACTTGGCTTGAATATGATCGAAGCAGCACCGTATTCAGTCATCTATGGGACGTCAATACAAAATATGTTTAGAGAATTCGTCCCACAAACTGACTTTCCGTGCATGATGTTCGTCCGAGATGTCGGGTATCGATGCTTTGAGATCGGCAATCCTGGTCATGCGTCGGGCTTTTTGGAAGCCCAGTATTGTGCTTGCGACCACCAAGCCCGACACCACAGCGGTCGTTATAAGTTGAGCATTGCGATTCTCTGTCGCCTTCGATATCCACGAAGACATGTTCAAGAATTTGTCTCTTGATTCCTCCGACCGTGGATTCAGCCTAGCATGACATCTTGCCTATATACAAGTCCCAGCGCAAGAGCTGCTCCAATTGAAGTGGAATCGATAAGCGACGATGAATTACGTAGCTGAGGCTCAAAAGTTCGGAGCGGTGCAGCCAGCAGACGCTAGGACGATAACGGTAAGCGCCATAATTTCTCCAGATGACCTGGAGATCGATTAACCGCCAGCGAACCAGCTCAGCACGACTCGACGCGTCTGAGACAGTTCTCACGCGCCGTGGACGAGCAGGGTCTCGTGGCACTACTCGAAATCCTATATCAGCTGTCGTCTCCAAGTCGCGCACCTGTTCTGTTCCATCGACACGACCTCGGCAATTTTACACCATGTCGAAACTCACATTTGCGATAATCGCGGCCGGCGGTGCTGCTGCAGGCGCAGCAGCTACAGCGGCCATATACTCCACTTCGTCCAAGAAGCAGTCCCTCCCACCGACAGCAGTCAGCACAACCACAACAACAACCGTCAGCGGCCCCCTTCGACCAGCGCCCGCACCAGCGGTTCCTGCAGTACCATTGCCTGCGGCTGCAGCACGACGGCCTGTTGTCGATCCCAACGGACTTTTTCAATATGGCTTCCCCGGGCCAGTGAATGATCTACGACCCGCCGCCTCGCTCACATCATCCTACGACCGCCGGACAAGAAACCCAGCATGGGTCGCCGAGCACATTACCCCAGAGTCTCTGGCAAGTAGCAATGCGGATCGCAAGCACAGTGTCTTTGTCGAGGACATCACGATCCCGGAGATGTTCCGCGCAAAGCTGAAGGACTACTTCCGCTCAGGCTATGACCGCGGCCACCAAGTTCCTGCCGCCGATGCAAAGTGGAGTCAAGAGGCTATGGATGATACATTCGCTCTAAGCAACATGTGCCCACAGGTCGGCGATGGCTTCAACAGAGACTACTGGGCACATTTTGAGGACTTTTGCAGACGACTCACACATACATACCCCTCGGTTCGCATTGTGACAGGACCATTATACCTACCAAAGCGCGACGCAGACGGCAAGTGGCGCGTATCGTACGAAGTCATCGGACAGCCACCGAACGTCGCCGTTCCCACACACTTTTACAAAGTCATTTTCGCAGAGGACGGCACAATCGGGGGCCGAGTGGCATTGGGTGCATTTGTGCTGCCCAACGCAGTAATCGCGAACAACAAGCCTCTAACAGACTTCGAGGTTCCCTTAGAAGCTGTCGAGAGGGCAAGCGGACTGGAGTTTGCGACCAAGCTGGCGCCAGAGAGGAGAAAGAGACTGTGTCAGGAAGTGAACTGCTCGGTCATCATCAAGGAATATGCGCAACGCCAGAAAGCCTTTGCCAAGAAGTGAGCAGCCATGTCTTGAAACACAGGGTAGGCATGTAGATAAGTAATGACAAGCATGGCATATGGTAGCCAGCCTTAGTAGCATTTAGTAGATGATATGAGAGAGCAATATACCCGACACATTTCTGCCCATGGCTTGTTTTCTTGCTAGTCGTACAATATGATACATATCGTCAAACATCCATCCTTCTCTTCTTTATGCAATGCAAATCGCTGAGCCGAGTTCCCAATCATGTGTCGAACCACCGGGGTCATAATGTCTCGATCTTGGCACACAATGTCTCCCAATTATATCCCCGGGAGACCACCCTGCTGCGACTCTCTTTGTATGCGAGCAACGTATTGTTTCGACACGGTGTTCCACGAGCTCATGTACTTCTCCATGCAGTTTGTAAAGCAGGTTTCTTCGCCTTTGGAGAGCGAGGTGCCGGGCTTGGGGACGCAGCGCTCGAAGCAGTGTTCGTTGAGTTTCTGGTACGGAATCAGCCAGCTTCTCTCATAGACAATGGAGACCGTGTTGTGTGTACGCACCTCGACCAGCATGCGCGCATTCTGCATGGCAGCTTCCTGCTGGACCTGCGCCATGACGGCCCTCTTTGGGTCATTGGGGAAAGCGGAGGCGCCTAATGAGTCCATCGTGCCGTGGATATATGTGTGTGTTTTATCTTTGCGGGGTCCTGGTTATCCGAATACTGATGTCGATGTCGGTGTTCGAGTCCCGCCCTTGCCAGCAAAAAAAGTTATCGACGTCAAGAAGCTGCGGGCGGCGGTCTCGCTTTAGCGCGGTCCCCAGAGCCAGACCCCTGCGTTGCAGTGCGCGGAAAGGCCAAATCACCACCGAGGCGCCCCAACCTCGACTCGCAACGACCCGTTCCATGTCGCCAGATTGCGCATTTCTTCCTCCTGTTACAGCTTCACTTCTTTGAGGCGCTTTCTCCGCCCGTCAGTTTGAGAAGGGAGGTCCTTCTGGTTTCTTACATTCTTTCGGTGCGACCACCTGGGAAGCTTGGAGATAGCTGGTCTCAGTCAGTAGAGAACGTTGTGCAACCATGTTGTTCGCAAGACCATGGACGAGCTTGTGCTTGCTGGCGGGGAGCTGGACGGGTGCCTGGGCTCGGTCCGGCGGGTTGAGCGAGGATCCCGATATCAAGGCTATCTCGGTGCGTTGATCTTTGGTTGAGACGCTGTTGCCATTGTCGCTAACATGACGCACAGTTACGGACACACAGCCTTGAACCTGTCAGTCACCAATTCAATGATTCAGTCATGCCCTGAAGCATACCGCTGACACCACGTAGCCGTATCTCGACTCAGACATGCAGAGCCGATGGTGGGACTTTGGGGGGGACACCATTATTCGAACCGACAAGTACATTCGACTTGCTTCAGACAAGCCTTCCCGCGATGGCTGGCTCTTCTCGAGAGTTCCGCTGACGGCGACAAACTGGGAGGTGCGTCAACACCACTTCTGATGAATTCTTGACATGCACTCACGCGAGCAGATCTCTTTCGAGTTCAAGATCCACGGACAGGGCAATCTCTACGGTGATGGCTTCGCGATGTGGCTCACTAAGCAGAGAGCTGCCCCAGGAAACGTTTTCGGCCACACGGACAAGTTTGAAGGTCTCGGTCTTTTCTTCGATACTTACAAAAACAACCGCCCGGGCACCGTGTTTCCCTACATTATGGCCATGAATGGCGATGGCAATACACCATACGACAAGGACAACGATGGCAAGGCGAATGAGGTTGCTGGATGTTCGGTATGTTCAACCCGACTTGAATCCGCGCGCAACGATTGATTGATACATTTAGGCTCGGGGTATTCGCAACTCCCAAGTCCCAACCAAGGCTCGCCTTACGTATTTCCAGGACCAATATCTGAAACTCGAGTTGCAATATAAGCAGGAGGATGAATGGACTCATTGTTTTGAGATTCCCAACTTCAAGGTCCCACCTGTTGCATACCTAGGATTCTCTGCGGAGACTGGGGAACTGACCGACAACCACGACATCATCAGTGTCAAGTCACTCAATCTCTACAAGAAAAACCCTACCTCTGGTAGCAAGCCTGCTGGTAGCACCGGGGGCACCAAGTCAGGATCATCAATGACTAGAGATAGACAAGGTGGCAGCTGGACTTGGTTCTTCATGAAGTTCGTGCTCTTTGGGCTTGCACTCACTGGTGTGTACGTGGGTTTCACCGTGTACCGAACGAGGCAACGGGATAGGTTCTAGAGGAACTCATACGCCAAGCATCAGAGGCGGGCCCGCCTGCTGCAACAGGCCTGTCCGAAGGATGACGGCTGGCGTGGAGAGTGCGGGGACAGGAATGACTGGATGGCATTGTACAGGGTAGGATGACGGGATTGTGGGACGGAGAAAAGACGGTCTGAAAAAGGCTATCAGTACTATTGCGCACCTTTTTTTCAACCTAGCGATACATTGTCACGTTAGTATTTTCCTATGCATCAATGCAAACATCAATTCTGCAAAGTGACTGAAGGGTGATGTATCACGCTTCCAATGGCTGTGCAACTCGATGAGATGTGAGAAGGCGCCTTCATACGCGGGAATTTATGCTCTAGCATCCGTTTTAGATGCTACTGCCAGACCAAGTATTTGCCGGTAGTCATGATGTCGTGATGCTTTGCGGTAAAGAACCTTGAGGAGATTGGGCAAGTCCTCGAATTGGACCCGGTATTACATAATCTTGTTAGCGTTTCACGTGATTCCGTGCCTGGCGCTAGGACGTCACGGACGTCTTTCGCGTCGAATTCGAGCCAGGCCTCTTCCTGCTCACCCACAATCCGAGCTGCGAGTAAGTATACAGATCCTCCCATCAGAGTCGCACAACAACGCTGCTCGGCATGAGGCTGTAAAGCAAACAATCTCGCCAATCATGCTAACATCACGGCAGATCCCAGTGAACGACAAACCTTCGTCACAAGGCTTTGCGCGGGTCTAATCAACCCTCGCACTGCGCTGCATGACAGACAAGAACGGAAATCGGAGGGAGTGCGCCATCATACTAGATGCCCTGCCACATCTCTCGCCTCTGATCATTGCACCTCCGATCTGAAGGGCGAGGATTTCGCACGCTACCTGGGTGATCCCCACCTGTCTCGCTTCTTCGGCACCCAGAGCCCAGCCATTCCCACTTTTAGCGCGTTGAGGAAAATGTAAAAGGGTCGAAGCGCCGTGCTACCTTGCTGGTCTTCGGATTGCTTGGAGGACGTGCTGGCTCATGACACGAGAAAAAATGTAGTTTTCAATCCGAGCGCCGGGTGCCTGTGGCCGTGAGGTCAGTGGGTGCTTGTCAACAAAGTGGGGATGCGGCGTTGTTGTTGTTGGGCTTCTAGGGTGTCGAAGGAAGGCGTGGACGTGTTTGGTGGGGAGCGGGGGTTTCTCTTTTGCAGATTCGAAAGAGGTCCAGTGATGATGTCCCGCTGGGGCATTAAAGCCAAAGTTGAGTCGAGGAGCCTGGACACGCATTTGTTGGTTGGCTGCGAGGTCGACTGATGGGCCGTCTGGGGTTCCTTCTGAGAACAGCAGGAGAGCTAATCTGAGGACCGCGTCGAATCAATCTGCGTTTACGATTGAATACTGTCTGTTTTGTGATGATTGGGACTTTTGATCGGTGCACTGTAATATGTACTTATTGACTGACACAGACATGCATCTGTAGACCTTCCCCACCTCTCTCTGCCCCATCTACTCATAGACATAGCAGAACGGCCCCGCAACCGTACTCACCAACTCCTTAATCTTATAACTCTTCCCCTCCACATTCAGCACCTCGAGATCAATATTATCTTCCAAGCTCTGCGCTCTCCCGCCACCCATCATCGACGTGCCTCCCGCAATCACCTGCTGCCTGTTCGCAAAGTCCTGACTCTGCCAGATATACCACGTGCGATCGATCATGGAGTGATGCAGCCAGAAATACGGGTCCCCAGGAGAAGTGTAGAAA
This sequence comes from Coniothyrium glycines, assembly GCA_025742365.1. Lineage (NCBI taxonomy): Eukaryota > Fungi > Ascomycota > Dothideomycetes > Pleosporales > Coniothyriaceae > Coniothyrium > Coniothyrium glycines. Next base: position 205,179 of record JAMXIJ010000017.1, read on the forward strand.
TCTGCGCAGCCGATTAGTCGTCAATGTGTAATATACACGAGAACGGAAGATTATAAAGAAACAATGGAGAAGAGCAAAAGGAAAACACATACCCGACCCTGGATCTCCACTAACAGTGAAATGCCCCGCGCCATGCACGCCTGTCTGCGACTGCATGGTATCCTGAAACGGACCGATCGTCTTGCTGTTTGTTATCAGGGCTGCGATCTTGGCGGTCGTGGCGTCGCGCTGCACGAGGTAGCCGCTGATGTCGCGCTTGATGCAGCGCGGGTTGTAGCCATAGCCGTCTGAGCGGGGGTTCTTGGGCACGGTGTTGTCGCCTAGGATAGCCATGGGGCTTTTGAGTGGGATCAGCACTGTAGAGGGATTGCGGAACGGGGAGAGAAAGGGGGGGGGGGGCGTGGTAGGGTACATGTGTATTTGTGGGTGCAAGAGGAGGAAGGGAAGCCAGTACCCCAAGTTTACTTTCATGTCCTTGAACGGCCCGGACGCGATACAACCCCCGCCCTCCCCTGCGGGTCTCAAGCCGTTACTGCCGTGCGCGACTTTCTCGCCTTGGCCGCTCATGCTCGTGTCGCTGCCGTCGAAAAGAGGGGAGGTTTCGGGGGTGGCGTATCTCCCCCAGTCCCAATACTATGTCTCGTCAGCACTCGTCTTCACTATGCATTCTGTAGCGTCGGCCTAGAAGGCAGTGCTCGGATGTATGTAGATATAAAAAGTACTTACAGGCTGTGTGCCATTATACCCACACTCGGTCCTCAGCGCAGACTCATACGCGTACGTGTAGTACCGATGCCAACTCAAAAAGTTCCCTGTGCCATGGATGGAGAGCGTGTTTTTCATGTGGATGACAACGAAGTCGTCATAGCGGGTCTTCGCGCCGGGATACTGGCTGGCAGGGAGCTTGGAAGGGGCTTTGATGATGCACTGTACAGCTGCGATGTAGGAGCGCTTTTCAGCTGCTGAGATGTTTTCCCTGAGATGTGTCAGCGGGCAGCTTGTGATCGGCCTGAAGGGTCATTGTTCTGGGTGGAAATTCGATGGAGCAGGAAGCATGTTACAGCGATAATGAGTTTGGGAATGTTACCATTCTTTCCGCACGCGAAGCTTATCCTTTGTGCATGTGGTCGACTTTGCTATCGCCGCGTCGATGGCTGCACGGCCTTTGGTTTGGAGGTCGCTCACTGCATCTGCAGTGCAGAGAGCTACCAGGAGGGATAGGGACACAACGAGCATACAAATGGTCCTCAGTTTAGCAGCTGGCATGCTTACTTCGAGGACTGAGATGCCACTGACTCAAACTTTGCTGCGGTTATGGCAGTACTTATATCATGGTTTCCTGTAGGGCTATCAAGAAGCTCGGGGCACACCGTCGCCCGTTGACAGGGTACGTTATGATGCAGTGGAACGGGTAGTACGGGTAGATGGATGGTTCATTAAAGCAGTATGCACGACCATGGTGTAGGATGCGGTACCACGTGCTGCAGGTAAGTGATGGGATATGAGTACTATGTGATAGGATCCGGCAGATGCATAAAGTAATCTATGGAGAACCTGAGGATGTAAGATGTGGTAATGGGCTCGGATTGTGAATGAGAGGTCGCTTTACTGGAGCAATGTTGTTTTCAGATTAAAGTTATCCGTTCTCGAGGTATCTGAAATCCTTTCCATCATTGCGATCACCTTGATCCTAGAAAAGATGTCGCAACTCAATCATGAAGAGCACAACGCTTCCGAAGAGTAGGATTGAGGCTCTTGACTAGCCCCCAAGAATTCTCCTGCATAGTTTGCAACCGTTGCCAAGTCGGCTTCTCTCATTTATAGACACACGTTCTAAACGAGACAAGTGATGAGGTCCAACCACGCCAACATTAAGCTTAATATGTAGCGACGTGGTTGGTGACAGGGGTTGAAGTGACCATTGTAAGCCTACCAATCTCGAGTACATAGTGAGCTCGAAGAAATGTGGCCAGTGTATATCATATTCTGGTAGGGACCTGACGAGATTCTATCAAGTCATATGTACTGTCATGACATGACCAGGTGTAGCATGGAGCACAGTGATTTGCTCGCAAAGACATCTTCTACCTGAGTTTTTGTCTCGTAGGAGGTTTTGGATTTTCTGCACAGACACGTCCGGCTGACTGTGCATACTGTTCGTCGCAAATCCATGCACGCGCATTTTGCCGGTAGACAGACGCCTTTCAGTCGGAGCCTTTCAGCCGATCATGCAAAACTCTCTACCACGCCAATAATACGAGATCTACAGTCGTGCTTGCTTGATGGGTGCGAATCCATGGCAGAACATCATTGTGCTTTGTGCTTTTCCTGTTCTCGTCTGTCAATGTTGTGAACGCTGCCGCCCTTTGAGTTCCACGTTGGTCTCGTAGCAGATCAAAGTCGCAGCAAGCTATCACTTCTTCGCTGAAATCATGACGATTTCCAAATATCGGTTGCCCGCACTTGGCTCAGAAAAGGTCGACCAGAAAAGGTCGAAATGACTGGAAGTGTCTGTACCAAGGTTGTAACCACCGGATGCCAAACGCGGTAGTGCGCCATAGACTCGAGAATGTAGGGCCCGACACCACCTGAACTGCTCTTCCACACCGAAATTCTTGCACACGTGATCTGTTCTGGATCCATCCACCTACTCATGTCTCTTTACCGCCTCAACTCGGTTCCAGGCAATTCAGTAGGCCGTTCATTGACATCCGCCTCAACCATCACCTGCGCAGGAACTTCATACCTTTCTGTGCCACCATGATACATCTCGTACTTCGCCAACGGCGGCGCTGACTCCACATACGCCTCGTAAATCGGTACGTTGACGGGCGGTGCATACGCATGCTTCTGCTTTCTCTTCTTATTCAGGAAAAGGCCGAGGACGACAAGGGCGATGAGCACAGCGACACCGACTGATGCGCCTATTGCAGCTTTGGCGCCAGTGGATAGACCGGAAGAGGCCGCAGGGATACTTGTGGTGTTCGTGGGAGATGTTGTGGGCGATGTTGTGGTAGGCATTAGTGAGGATATTGCGGACGTTGAAGTCATTGCGCCAATAAGCTATTCCAGTATCAGAACTCTACGCCCTTCTCAATATGTACAAGTGCAACTACTTACGCTGACGGTAGAATACTGGGCATCGTTAATCTCTGCAATTTTGTCAAACTGCCATCTTTGACCTGCTTGTGGCGCAGTGATATTGCCGCTCATTGCCATCGTTCCGCTGCCCTTTTTCATCATTCGGTAATCCGATGTGTTTGCTGCGTTCCACATATAGAATGTGCCATCGCCCCATGGGCTAAGTGTCCAATATGCGCTCGCATCTGCGACATAGCCTCGTGCAAGGTATGGGCGGGTATGGCCATCAGTATCCTCTGCCGCGAAATATCCAGCGGCAAGATACCGATTCGGTCCACTTTCGTTACACCGAAGCGTCCAGGTCGTTTCGTTCAACTGAAAAACTTGCCAGCGGAAGTTGGGCTTTGTGATGTTCGTAGGATTGAACCATACGCCAGAAGTTGCATCATTATTGGGAGGGTTGTTGCCGATAAGGCCTTGACCTGGGCCGGAGGTCACATATAGATGGTACCATTGGTTTGGGTCGAGGTTTGGGCCGGACATGTTGCCGACCGACTCCAAGTACCGGTATACAAGAGGTCCGGCGGGAACAACTTCTGTAGACTCGAGTCGAGAGTAATGAACGAAGGTTGAGGGAAAGGAAAATAGAATGATAGGCCACAAGGACAGGACAGGGCAACACGACCAGGCACACAAGTGCATATATGTCGTTCCTGGTGCACTTTAGGCGCTCACCTGCCGAAGAGGATTAGGCCAGCAGCAGATTAGCGAGAGAAGCTAGTGATCACTAGATGCCAATCGCTGTAGATACCTTGCAGTTTCTGGCTACCTGTAATTTGGGGGCCTATTCTGCTCAGCCACTTTGAGGAGAGTGCTACCATTATGTATTGGGCTTGACATCTAGACTGAAGCAGAATTGCGCAGCGACACCAACAGAAGCCAGTATACATCCGTAGAAATGTTGATCGCCCATCGCCGTGCCCATATCGTGCTCTTTGAAAGAAATTGTACTGTAACGTTGTTGAAGGTGCGGAAAGAGAATTCCCGTTCCAGAACAAGGCGTCCTAGCTTGAAAGTCTAAACATATGCGCTAGGCTAGAGCCGCAGCCCAGCAAAGAGAGATCACCTCCCCATTGCCATTTCGAGGCGCAGATGACAATAGCGCTTGTGCTCAGCACTTGGAGCCTTATGGTCCGGCTGTTCTGTTCACATGGAACGCATTAGGTGAGGGTTCACTTTCCTCAGAATCATCACCTATTTTTCAGAATAGCATGGATTGGTGAAACGAGAAGTTCTTCAATAAATGGCTAATTCGTGTAAAGAAAATACCTAATTTGAACGGCAAGTAAAAGGACTATGCGCAGTTCCGGTGCTCGTCAGCTTGATAATATCTGCAATGGTTGCATAACTTCCTGCGCCAAGCGTAACAATACCGATAACAAATGCTAACAAACACGCTGCACTCGTAACCAGATTCTTCCTGGCATACCAATTGCCCTCCTTCAGCAGACAAAACCACATAATGGCCGGGATCCAGAACGAGAAGCCGGATACAAAGAGAGCGGAAGCGAGGGATAGCAAGTCGGAGAAGATGGGAATGGCCTCAGCGATGACCCACGCGATGACGGTGAAGATTACGACAAGGACAATCCACGATGTCCAACCTGCGAACGTGTTGATGTAGCGCAGGACTGAATTCTTGAACATGCGCCCGTGGATGTAACGAAGTGCGACTGTGGTGTTGATTGATCCCGAGATAAAAATTACGGGTAACGCCACACCAAAAGCGATCTTTGAGATGAGTGGGCTAGCGGATAAAAGGGCAGGAGATTGAACGTCCTTGCCGATGAAGGCGTAGCAGAGGGCGCCAGTCAACGTATAGATGGTAATCTGGATAGCACCAGAAGCCCAGATACTCTTCATGTAATCCTGAGGAGTGTGCATTTCGTCCATAAAAGAGAATTGGCCTATGGCGAAGCTGAACGCGAAGATGATGTTGCTTACGGCAACGAACGCCTCAGAGAAGCTTAACTCCTCCTTGGGCCATGCTGACCAATCGACGGATGACATGCCTCCAGAGGAGCTAGTAGCTTGTATGCCAGTTGCGATGATAGTGATCCCAATGGCGATGAGAATGGATGCGAAGTCAATATAGCCAAGAATCGCGACCTCGGAGAATGACGGAGGAATGGCGAGAATCAGCAGAATAACAGCAGAGACCGCAGAGAAGACGATGGAGCAGACGTGCCCACCATTCAGGTCGATCAATGCGATGCTTCCGGTGAGAGCGTGCGAACCAACGACCATGACCAATTCGAGAACAAGGGCGGCACCAAATATCTCGTAGCCAACGCGGCCAAGCAAAAGTTTCCCTGCATCAGCGTAAGATGCCACCTCTGGGAATTTCAGCTTGACCTGCCCAACAAGGTAACTGGTGAAGATGGAAACGCAGCCGAGAGTGATGGTCAGGAAGACGCCCGGAAACATGCCGAGTGTTGCGAAAGCTCGAGGTAAGCTGAGTGCACCGAGAGCAATAGCCTCAACTATGGTGACAACCGCCAGACGTTTCCATCCGAGGCGATGGAAGTGAGCGTTGCCAGCAGCGGCGATCTGCTTGATCCGCCGCGAATCAGTCACTTCGCCAAAAATATTGTTGTCGGCCATGTCGTATGAATCTGCGTAGTCGTCTTTGCGGACCTTCTTGTGCTGCTGAATGCCGGCATGTGTGATTTGATCTGCCATGACGAAGAGGAATCACGGATGGTGTGTATTTGAAGTATCAGGTAATGGTCAAAAGCTGGTAGCGAATGCAACGTGCAGCCAATGATTGAAAGAATAAAAATCAATGACGAGGAAACTGTCGTCCTCTCCTGGATCACAGACAGAATGCTCCATGGGTACATATATGCGACCACATTTCCCCGCAAGCTGCCGAAGAATACACTATCTTTGCACGTGGAGACAATTGTCAGACCGGTATCGTTGCGAGACACACCCGAGTCTGAACCTTTTGGCGATCGGCCTCACCTTCTGTCCACGATACGTATTGTGCTCTGACAGTAGGTCTTCGAGGAGTTTGAGGCCTGACTAGACATGCACACCCTTGTAATTTATTGCGGCACCGATCCTATTTCTAGTCCTAAGCTAGCTTGAAAGGTTGGCACGGCGCACCTAACGGCGATGCCATACATTAGCCCTCTCCGACGAAAACTCTTAGCAAACTCATTCTTACCATGTGGATTCTGTGTGTCGTTGATCTGCTTATTCGAGTATTCACTTAACCTGCAGCAGCGTGATCTTGGCCGTTCTTGTCCGCAGCGTTGCAACTCAGAGTTTCACATTACGTATCTTTCCCCGAAATGCTCCCGTGAACCGTGCTACGACGCATGAATGGCTGAGTGGTGTGGTAAAAGTGGTTCAATGCTCGGCACAAGGAGAATGCAGGATCGGGCATTGGCGGCTTGCTGCGGCTACTAGTCTGTCGTAGGGTGGTGTATGGATACGCCCTATGGTCAGACCTCAATCTCGGCAGGAAAACAGTAGGTTGTGAGCTCGCGATCGCGTCCGGAGCTCGCTTTGGACTGGCCAATCCACCAGTCCGCCATCTTTGTAAATGAGTTACTCCTCGACCATGGCTACATGTCAGCTCGTTTTGATGAATCGCAATTTCTGCTTCACACGAAGCTGATAGTTTGTGTCGTGGTATCGTCCCATTTCTCGCCTTTCATCATTGTATGGGTATATGCTGGTCCTAGAAGCCGATGAACTTGGCCGACCTGCCTCACGATAAATGGGAGGTTCAGGTCAGCTATCATTCTTGATAAGCCGTGTTATTCCAGTCAGGTGCCCACGATGGCAAGCCGGTGATAATTGGTTCTAAGCATACATCATTAACGGATTCGAGGGTACGATCTTGTTCAATGGTTCGTCATTCCGGCTCGTTGCGAATCATGTTCTCTGCATGTTGCGCTACGGGTTCTGGAAAGAGTACCGAGAAAGACATTTCAAGGCATCTGCATCTGGCCACAGCACAATGTCGCATGTTCTGCATGGACGAGCTCCTGGACTGTCCGTGTGCGTTGCCAGAATGGGAGATTGAGAAACTGGTCAATCTAATCTGTATCTGCAGCATCGTGAAAGTTACGCAGCGCTCGAACCAAGTCTGATAGTGTCTGTGAGCTTACTATTTTCCGCAACTGTTCATGAAATCTCACCTCTCAACTCGGCTAGAAGACCGCTAGCATTTTTGTTCCATCCGGGGCTATAGGGGACTCCCACGATAACAAGCAAGGTATCGCAAAGGTTGTAGAGACATGTGAAAGCGGTCGCAGTCTCAAGTCTCGGAAGTCCAAGCCAAATCCACACCCTCTTCGCTTCCGAAAAAAATAGATTCGCATTCGTGATACTTGCGCATTTTTTCCCCTCTAGTGACGTTTGGTCGGTACATATCGAGTCTGTCCAAATCGAAGTGAGTGACTTATATTGCATCAGAGATTGTAAGATCTCTTGCACAGCTTATGTCACGTGGAAGGCTTTCCTTTCACACCGAAAGATTGTGTTTGCATCGCCCGTGCCCTAGTGTATGACACCGCATCATACATTGATGGGGTGTCTAGACTCGCTTCGAACAACTCGACTTGAGCTGAGTCGTGGGTACTGATGAGGAGTATCCTCCATATCTACGACAAACTGTGTGTAAAATGTTCAAACCCAGCCAAAATCCGCATAGTTACGATGCAAGATGTCAATGAGTCCGACAGAGACTGAAGACGACCATGCATAACGCAGATGGACTTAAGTTGCGGCTGACTCCACCATGTAGGCTTGGGTGGGTGGGCCCTAAATGAGACACTGCCTATTCGTAGCCCTGCGTTGCTGACAGTCCAGGCAAAATATATATCTTGGGAGTGGTGTAAAATAATCAATAGACATCTCTTTTGGTGTATAACCAAAGAGGAGAAGGGAGTACTTGAACAATGCGGGAGGGAAGCCACTGACGGCCTGTATGGAACAATATTGCGAGAGCAACCTAGCTTCAAACGTTATCATTCTGTGCTCTTATTGCCGTAACAATGATCGTAACCTTCTTCGTAAAATATCCCAATTTACAACAAGTACTGGAAATAGATATTCTCCTTATCCGTCATATCCTGCAACCCATTCTCACCATGGATCTCGCTTCCCGCCTCAAAGAACTTGCCGCTCATGGAGTACTCCACGATCTCACGGGGCAAACCCGCAGCCTCGCGTTGATCCTGCTTTTTCTTGATCATCCAGGTGATAAGGACAATCTGCAGGATTACGACGCCCCAGAGAATGCACCAGATGCTGAGGATGCCTTTGAGTGCATTGACCTTGCTGGTGTTAGCGACATCCCTCGAGAGAGAAAAAAGTGTGGGGGAAACGTACATATTGGGGCGCGAACTTGGAATCAAAGATATATGGGGTGATAATGTTGCCGATGGAGTTACCGGCGTTGAAAGAAGTGTAGTACACAGCCTTTTTCGTTTGGCCAGCGCAATTGCCGCCCATCCACGAGATAAGTAGAGGATTGATCGCGTATACGAACGCAATCAGGTAATAGCCGGTAAGTAAGCCGCCCTTGTTGGCTTTTGTCTTCGGCAGTGCGACCATTAGAGCCACACCGATAATGACGATGGTAACGAGCCCTAGCAAGAACGGTGACTTGCGCTTGAAGCGGTAGGCTAAGTATGAAGCAAGGAGGATGGACAGGAATTGAAGAGCGCCAAAGGGCATGTTGAGGAGGACGGCTTGGTCAGGGGTAAAGCCAGCGAGGTTCTGGAGGATGATGGAGCCAAAGACGGAAGAGACAGAAGCACCGGCGTTAACAGCGATGACCATGACTGGGAAATGTTAGCTAGAGCCCTCAATACTAGGTCTTGATACGTCCTCATATAAAGCCAGTATTTTGGTTCTGAGAAAGCCTCGCCAACATGTTTCCAATTAAACTTGTGCGACACGATCCCCTGCTGATTGGCCTTTAATCGATCAACTGCCTTCAGGCGGTCCTCGGGTATCAAGTAGCGAGCCTCTCCAGGGCTGTCATGTGCCCACCAGTACGTGATGAGACCAATGGAAATAGTCAAAAGACCAAAGAACAAGTACACAACCTGATACCGGAAGAGCGTGTGTGAATGAATCCGCCCAAACCCATACACAATCGGAGCACTGATCAAAGTGCTGAGGCCATAGCAGCTGTACCAGCAAGCAACGCGGAACGGTTGCTCGGAACGCCTATAGAAGGCGATGGTGATCATGGAAAAGAGAGGGATAACTGCTGCCTCAAATGCGCCAAGGAAGAAGCGAGACGCAAGAAGCCCTGCGTAGCTTCGTGATCCGCCCAGACCTCCTGCGACTGAGATGCCCCAGCAGGTGATGATGACTGGAAGAACATGACGGTATCGTAGCTTGACGAGAGCCCATGCAGCAAGGGGCTGCACGCCAAGTTGCGCATAGTATCCGATGTTGCCGATGTTGGAGTAGTCGTTGCCCCTGAGCTTCGCGTCCGTCTTCAGGCCATAAACTGCGGTGAGACCAATGATTCCTTTATCTGCCGATTGCAGGAAGTAGACCATGCAAAGAAGGGAGAGCATGTGGATGTCTGTCTTGCGAAGGATCCGCTTGCTGTCCTCTGCGCTGCAGAGATGCGCGTCACTCAATTGTGGATCATTACCTTCCTCAAACGCGACGGCGAGATCAGCTCCATGCTCAAAGTTTCCGGAGCTGTTCGATGCATGCTCAATTCCAGTGGCAGTTGCCTTCTCAGACTCCACCGCTGTAGCCATTGCGCAACTAATGCAGGTCTTTGCTGAGCGACTTTGAGAAAGGAGAATGATCGGGGGTCAAGATCAGTCCGGAGTTGTGTCTGGGGTAGGATTGATATACATTCTTCCAGCCGGCTAAATCACCACGGGGTGGGCGCGCGAAGAACCATACGAGCCGCTGCACGGATCCGCCACAAATCAGCCCAATTTTCGGCTACAGCACAAGTTCTCGGAGCCTCTGGTTCCCACGAATGAATAAGCTTTTCTCTTGGCCGTTCTTGGTGAATCATCTGTAGACGCTTGGACCACGCTTCTGCAGACACGCGCTGTATTCTGGTCAACGGCGTTGAAGACGTCGACCTATCATGGGCCGCGAGCATTCGACGGATGTACTGGAAGGCCAAGCTCAGGAAAAATCAGGATGATCTTATGGATCTCTCGAGATGATGTACAACAGAAGATCCAAGACCATGGAGCAGGTGACATTTCGCGACAACAGGTGGTTCCCAGCACTGATCACGCCAGTCTTCAATTTGGCGAACCCGAGACAATGCAACATATTGCGCAACTTTTGCCCTCGTCCGAGATCCAAACACAATTCTTATTGTTTGGCGCGTAGAAAGTGCATTCAGAAGATGGTGTTGGTCTTTGTGCGCCGCAACGCATCATCGTCACGATGCAGGCTCACGTGCCACCAACCAAGCTTTTGAACTAAGATATTAGAAGCCTTACTAAGGCGTCTTGGCATGCTTGTGAGTGGTGCAAAAATCCATTCGGGGGAGATGAATGGGACCGTACGGCGCATAGCCACGTAGTCTTCCAGAGGCGATGCATTTCCGATACTCATAGTGGTCATTGGCGACATGGTGTTCCGAATACTTGCCATTACAGTTTTCCCATTTTCGCACCCTGGACAACTTTCATCATACCTGTGCCTTCGCCGGGCGAAACAAGGATTATTTCAGATGTTCTAGGCTGGTATTCAAGTTAGCGATAACGTAAAGTGCTAGTCAGCAATTGTTCCAGCCCTATTCACAGTGTTTCGTTGCTACAATACCGCACCTGTGCATCATGTTCATATCTTCCTATTCCGCCTCTGATAGCTTATCGCGGTCTGGCAGACACGGGTATTTAGCCATGTCTACTAGTTTCAACGTGGAGTTCGTGGCTAGTCACGAGACAAGGAGGCGGTGGTGGCGCGGCCGCTGTGCACCGTGCAAGGCGCTGCATGCTTGGCGCGGCGGGCGTGCGGCTGGGCGGTGTGACCGGCCATTCCTCGGGCGAGCGGCATCCTGACGGCCCGGGCCGCTATGCAGATCGCCTATCACTGCAGCTCCATACCGGAAGTTCAATCTTGACGTGGCTTTCCAGTCCTTGTTCGTCGCACACACGCATCACCGACCCAGCAAGCAAAGTCGACGTCGCTGCTGCTGCCGTCGCACATTGATCGAGTCAGCATTGATCCTCAGCTACCACTCGCCAGCCGCAACAGCACCTCTGTCGCGTGCAAGTTTGATGCCTGGATAGGTTTAGCCACGAGAGCGCGACTTGACGGTGACATCAACATCTATCATCATGTGTTAGGCCAAGCACTTGTCTCGATCGAGGGTGTGTCTGCAAGAGCAGCCGACGGAGGTCAGAGTGCCTCTCCCGACAAAACATTTCTTTTGGAAACCGGTTCACGGTCACGATGCATCACTTGCTGGGCTGCTTGTTCCGCCACGAGACAGCTCCGTAGACCTGGATTTTTCGGCGCGGAAACCATCTCCTGTGACGATGTAGAGGAGAGCCGGCAACTGTGCTCGCGCATTGTAACCCGGGCTGTCAACGACGACTTTATGCGTCTTGTCCAGCCACTGCCATCTCCTGCATCCATGTCTATCAGGCCTCTCATCGTCATCGGAGGCCGTCATCTGTATAGCAGCAAGAGGACTGACGAACTGGACAATCTTTTGCCATCATCTTGGCGGCAATCGAGCTTGGTGCGCATCGTTCCTCGCATCAATGAACCCCACCGAACAATTGCGCGGATTTCACCCACCTGCGCATGAGACGTGTCATGTTGGGGCCAATCTCCTCTGGGATATTTTCCACCACCAAAATGGTTCTTCTCTGGCGACTCTGTCCGCGGTTGCAGATATCAGAGCAGAAGACATGACAAAATTGGGCGAAATATTCTGCAACTGCCACATAAAGAAAGCAAGTGTCTCTTCGCTGCAATGTATGCCGCACCATTACCTTTTCACAGGTGGCCATTCAGGCTTCTCGAAAGTCGGTAGATATTTTTTCACATATCAATGTAGCCTTCGATTGCATACCTGATCACGTCCGAGTCCCGCGGACATCGGGTACCAATCCGTTGTTCCAGGCTGCGATCAACTACCGCTCAACTGCGGGGAATATCAACATCCTAGACGCGCCGCTAGGCGATGATTGCAGAACGTAATTGTCTGCCAGAGAGGTAAAGGAGGCGGAAACCCCTACGATGTGAGCATTGGCTTTCTAGGAACCCCGACAAAGTGTCTGCTTTAGGTGTGGTGTCGTGATGACCTATACGACCTGAGCGTAGGTGAAACGATACTACACTTATATCTTGGCCTCCTCGAGTCGGTTGCTCTTGACCCCAGCGTGCCAGTGGCAAAGATAATGCTACACGCAGACACCGAAGTAAGCCATGCCCTTCAAATAGCCAAGGGCCCCGTGATGGATTTTGGCTGGCCAACGACACTATCACAGCGTGTGCAAGACATGTGCTTTCTCTACCCCCAACGACGAGCTCTGACAGATACACACGGTGAGGAAATTTCGTATTCTCAGTTGTCGGATAGGATCAGTCATGTCGCCGGAAAATACAGGATGCGGGAGGACATCTTAGCACTCGAGTTGCCATTTTGTGCGAGCCATCAGTGGATAATGTGGTCGCGATGTTGGCAGTTCTCCACACGGGATGTGTGTATATCCCGCTCGATACGAGTCTGCCTGCCTCCCGTCATGCAGATATGATGCACAGCTGCAAACCGACGCTATTGCTTTGCCATCCGAAATCAGAGATTCGCGCCAAGGAGCTGTTGAAAGTCTTTTTTTGACATGCGAATTGTTCAGTTGGGCCCTGGCGACGATGCTTTCAGTGGTGATGATGACAAAGGACAAGTAGGGTCTTTCGCTTTGCCCTTGGCTGCGGAGCCAGAGGCACCAGCAATCTGTCTCTTTACCAGTGGCTCCACTGGTAAGCCCAAGGGAATCCTCTTGACTCAGGCAAACTTCATCAACCACGTTGCCCTTAAGACGCATCAGATGGGGCTGCAGCAAGAATGCGTACTACAGCAGAGTTGTTCTGGTTTCGACATGTCTCTCATACAAATATCATCGGCCCTCGCTGATGGAGGCCGCCTTATCATCGCTGGCTCAGAGATCAGGCGAGACCCAGTTAAGCTTGAGCAACCTCATATCCAATGAGCGCGTCTTGATGACGATCGCCACGCCTACAGAGTATCTAGCATGAGTCAATGGCGCCGCAGACGTGCTTCGCCAAAACGTTACCTGGCGGCTTGCCTTTTCAGGTGGTGAAAAGATCTCTAGCTAGCTTATAGTCGAATTGCGCCGTCTCGATCTGCCCGAACTCAATTTGACCATCTGTTACGGACCTACTGAGACGACTGCAGAAGCTACATTCCAGAACATCTCATTGAAACCAGAAGTACAAACGGGCTTCTCGTGTATTTCATCGGTAGATCCGGGGCCCTGGTCCCAGTGTGCAGTCGGAAAAGCATTGCCCGATTATTCGCTCTGTATCATTGACGCTGCTAGACACCCGCTGCCAACTGGATACACCGGAGAGATATGCATAGGTGGTTCAGGCGTGGCTCTTGGCTATGTTGGCCAGCCTGACGAAACCAACGCCAAGTTCGTCAATGACATAATGGTCAAATCTCGCATTTTTGAGACTTTGGGTAGTCATGGCATTATGTACCGGACTGGCGACAAAGGACGCCTTCTATCCGATGGCACACTTTTGTTCCTGGGACGCCTGGGAGGTGACCTCCAAATCAAGTTACTGAAACAAAGGATTGAATTGCAAGAAGTTGAGATGGCTATGCTGCAGGCGTCTGAAGGGGCCCTTGCATCTGTTGTTGTCTCTCTCTGCAATGACACCCTGATCGCTCATGGTACGCTCTCGAAGCTTCCTCTTGATTGCAATCAGTCAGATTTGACTCGTCGTACTCTACGTCGTGTTATGCTACCACAGGCTTTCATCCCAGTTGCCCTATGTATAATAGATGCAATGCCAAAGACACCAAATGGCAAGCTCGATCGGGAGGCTATCGCTAAGCTTTCGTTGGAACGATTGGAAAAAGATCACGATGTGACTCCAAACAGCACGGGAAGGATAAGCATTCGCGAGGGGGAGCTACGTCTTCTCTCGGAACGTGTGTCATCTAAACTTGACGACGTGCGTCTTGGTCCTTTGTCCGATTTCTTCATGTGCGGTGGCAACTCTTTGCTACTCATGAAACTCCAGAAGGCTATCAAGGAGACGACCGGACTGCAAATCAGCACAAGACATCTATACGAGTCAAGTACATTGCGCGCCATGGGCCCATGCGTTTTTAACGAAGCGGACCTTGTGGCGGCTGAGCATGACGTTGCTCCAATAGACTGGGCAACTGAAACATCGGTACCGGCCTCGCTGCACCATAAGATTCAAGCACTTGCGAAAACCCCATCTTCCGAGGTCGTTGCTTCTGGTGTAGGGGGCATCGAGATTTTGTTGACTGGAGCCACAAGTTTTGTTGGCATGCATCTCCTGCGCTCTTTTGTCGCATCCTCCAAGTAAAACCGGTACATTGCGTCGCAGTGCCAGCTGATGAACAAGCCAGTCTTCCCCAGGACAATGCCAAAGTTGTTTGCTATAATGGGAATCTGCTTTCCCCATCCTAGGTCTTACGACCCAAGAGTGCGTCACGCTTGAGCAGACAGTTCAAGTCATTGTGCATGCGGGCGCACACAGTCACTGCCTAAACCGTTTCAACTCGTTGCGTGTACCGAACCTCCATTCTCTACATTTCTTAGCCTCACTCGCGTTGCCACGGTCCATACCATTACTATTCCTCTCAAGCAGTCGCGTTGTGCATCTTTCGGGCAATACGGCGCCAGTTCCGGGTTCAATAAAGTCTACTACACCTGCTGCAGATGGCAAAGATGGGTACACGGCGAGCAAATGGGCTGGAGAGGTATTTTTGGAGAATCTGGTGGATCATCTAAATGGCACACAGATGCAGCAGCAACATCAAAAGCAGATGACTGGGTCACCGTCTGTAACCTGGCAGCCCTCGCTCAAGGTTGGGGTCCATCGGCCTTGCACACTAGCTAGTGATCAGGCTTCCAGTTCTGACGCTATGAACGCCATCCTACGCTACTCGCGAAGTATGCACTGTGCGCCCCGCCTGAAGCGGGCGGAAGGATATATGGATTTTGCGCCCATAGAGGACGTCGTCGCGAGCATCACGGACGCAGCACTAGACTTGGCCATGAAGTCAAGGCAACCCCTGCCTGAAAACCCAACGGGCGATGCATCTCGGACTACACGGGCAGAAATCACGTTCCGACATCACTCAGGCGGCATCAAGTCGCCCATGGGCGATTTCAAGGCGCATTTGGAGCGGGTGTATCAAGGCCCTTTTGAGGAGGTGGATATGAAAAACTGGGTCGTGAGAGCTGGGCAGCACGGCTTAGATCCGTTGATCGTGGCGTACATTGAGGCTCTGCTGGACACCAACATGCCTATCGTCGGAGCGTACATGGGCGAGAAATAGGGCAAGCTTTTTTTTGTAAACTTCCATCTCTTTTGCCAACGCAAAAAAATAAAATACGATTCATAATTTTCTTCTTGCCCTCATGATTGCGTCTTGCCTACCGAGGAGGAGTACATGTGTAGGAGAAAAAAAATAGGTACCTAGGTAGGCGTTGTGAGTTTTACAAGCGACTCGCTCTCGCCCCCCTTCCGACGCCGCGTCGACGTCGATACAAGTTCGTGCATCTCCCAACATATTCACAAAACGATGGAATTACACTACATCAACCATTAGAACCATCACTAGCACACCCCTTTTCTCTTCCGACCACGCCGCTCCGAGCATCGGTGGCGTGGCGCGTATTTGGGGTGGGTGGGAGGCGGGGAGGTGGATGGTGTTGAGCAGGCGGGGAGGTGGATGGTGTTGAGCATGCGGGGAGGTGGATGGTGTTGAGCAGGCGGGGAGGTGGATGGTGTTGAGCAGGCGGGGAGGTGGATGGTGTTGAGCAGGCGGGGAGGTGGATGGTGTTGAGCAGGCGGGGATGTGCGCGTGGGCGTGTAGGGGACAGAATGCTTCTTCCTCTTCTTCTTCCTCTTCCTCTTCTTCTTCCTCTTCCTCTTCTTCTTCCTCTTCCTCTTCTTCTTCCTCTTCCTCTTCTTCTTCCTCTTCTTCTTCCTCTTCTTCTTCTTCTTTCTTCTCCTCAGGAAACCCTTCCCCTCCCATACTCACTACAACCACCCAACCCAAGTCTTAACAGCAGCAACAGCAACTTACCTACCTACCTATTCATTATACCTATGTAGTAAATACACATACATACATACACATACGACGCATACACACACACGACACACGACACATACACATTTATACATGCACAAACATACATGTATACCCAACCCAACAGTATCTACTAAAACCTCCTTTATTCCTAAAAGTCTCTGCGCTTAGAGTATCTAATCATGGGTGGATAGAAATAGGGCTGTACCTAGGGGCGTGTGTGCGTGGGACGGACGAAGACTAACAATAACATCAACAATAACATTATTAATAATAATAACAAGAACATAAACATAAACAAGAACATAAACACGAGCAAGAACGATAATTAATATAAAACGCCATATCAAGTAGAGGTAAGTAAGACTCGAATGCACAATGGAAAGAAGAAAGAGGGGATAATTATTTGTTTGTTCGGGGAGGAGGAGGAAGCGGAAGAAGTGGAAGAAGAGAGGGAGAGCGCAAGGGGAAAGATAAGTGGGGAATCAGGATATCGAAGCATAGCGCAAAAAAAAGAGAAAAAAAAAAGTCGAGAGCACTGCGTGTAAGGGAGAGAAATGCCATGGTAGGAGAGAGAGAGAAGAATAGAGCACGTCCGAAGAGAAGAATTTCGGGCGTTGCAGGCTAGGAACGAAAAAAAAAAATTAAAAATTGGAATGGAATGGAAATCAACTTTCTTCATTAACGATTACCATTGCTGGCCATCGGTCATGTTTTGTGCGGCTGCTGCATCTTCTGGGCGGTTGCGAAGACCACCGTCGACCTGGATGCCTTGCTGCACCCAGGCCATCTTCTCGACGGCTTCCAGGCTCTTCCGGCCCCGCGAAACCTTCTTGAGCAAACCCTCAACACAGGCGCGTGCGCCAGCCCATTCACAGCCCTTTTCTGCGTCCCATTCGCCGTCTTCATCGCCGAAACTGACCCAGCCCCAATCGCATCGCGCGATACGATGGGCAGCTCTGCTTCGCGAGGTAGCTTTGCCGGGGGGAGGATCAAAGGGTAAGCGGCCCTCCATCAGGGCATATAGCAAGACACCAAGAGCCCAGGCATCAGTAGCACGACCATCATAGGGTTGACCAAGTAAGATTTCAGGTGCAGCGTAGTCTTCACTGCCACATCGTGTAGTTAGGAGGGGAGAGTCGGGCGGTGCAGGTATGCGTCGCGAGAGGCCAAGATCTGTGAGTGTTGCTATGGCGTGCGGGTGACTTTGAGGGTCTTTCAGAAGTGGTACGGAGGAGATGGGAATGTTAAGGAGGATATCTGCAACATATCAGTTTTATGCTACGTGAGTGTCACATACCACATTGAAGTATGAAAAAAGGACGGAGAGCAGTACTTTCAAGCTTGATGTCGCGATGCACAATGAGTTGGTCATGGAGATAGCGAACGGCACCGACCATTTCAGCGAATATGCGTTGAACAATGCCAACAGTCAGTTTGTCGCGGTGATCACTTGCTACATCGAAAAGGTCCCCTCCGGGGCAGTATGTAAGAACAATGAGAGCTCGAGCATCATCGTGGTCGAAGGCTTGCAAACGAACGAGAGACGGATGGGAGACTGAACGCAGCATTTCCACCTCGCGCTTGAGGCTTAGCTCAACCCGTTCTTCATCGGCACCTCCAGCCGGGCCATGCTCCACGACCTTGATAGCGACCAGTTTGCGAGGATCCAAAGATGATTCATCGAGCGGATCCTTGGCGTTGGTCTTTTCACAGGTCGCTAGATAGACCTTGCTAAATGTACCTTGACCGAGTTGCCGAACGGGGCGCCAGAACCTCTTGATTCCCTGGGGGCCTTGCCGCACCACTATGTACTGGGTCTTGTCGTCTTCGGCAATATCCTCCTCTTCGGTATCTGTTACGCTGCGGTTACTAGCATTGCTTGCGGGAGGGGTGGGCAGACCAGCAGGCACCTTGGCCGGTATCAGGCCTCGTTGCATGGCAAGATACTGCTCTCGATGGAGTGGCTGTGTTATGCTAGCCTCTGCATCGGCTGTGATGTTGCCGCCTGTGACATTTCGAGGGCGCACGTTGTGCAGCGCGTGTGGAGTGTATTCGCTCAGACTTCGGTTCCTTGCATGGCCTGCTTCATTCTTTTGTTGCGACTGCGCTGCTGCTGCTTCGACGGCGGCAGTCTTCAGCATGGAGTAGCCTTTCTTCCTGACTGACGGCGACGATGACAGGGTGCCCTTGGCAAAGGCGAGGACGGAATCATCGCGCGAGGCACTCGAGGTCCCGCGCGATCGAGGGTGAGGAACGGCTCTCTGCCATGGACCAGGCGAATCGCTCATCACCAGCGGTGACGGAAGCGGGGTCAGGTCTCCCAGGGCGTTGAGCGCGGGCGAGGAAATGGCAGAGGCGGGCGACAGCGACCCCAGACTGGCCGTGGACCAGGCAGAGCGCAGATAGCCGTCGTGGATGGCGATGGGCGCGGTGGCCGGCTGCCGCAGCGGCTCGGGCCCGCTGCCCGCCAGCGTGGCTGGGTCGGTCGCGGTGTGGGTGGTGGTGGTGGTGGTGGTGGTGGTGGCGGGGGACGAGGCCAGGTGGGTGTCCAGCTTAAGTGCGTTGGAGGGCGCGCGGACGTGGTATCGAGGCAGCGGCAAGCCTGTGCTCTCGGGCGCAAACGAGAAGGAGAGGTGCGAATTGGCGAGCGCTGATGTCGCATTGGCCACGGCCGCGGGCTGGAGCAGCTTGTCGTCGGCGCCGTCGGGGGCGGCAGCGTGGCCGGTCGCAGGCTCGCGGGTGGTCATGTCCCTCGAGCGCGGCGAGGGATCGCTCATGGTGTCGCTGCGGCGGGCGGGGACACCCGTTGGCGAGTTGGGCTGTGTTGGCTCACATGTACATACAAAGGACTAGTCTGGCAGTTCCTCGTCCTGCCGGTGGTGCCAAACATGGGACGTGCATGTCTCTGGTATCTTTTAGCGCAGCCCCGTCTTCAATCCTCCGGGCCCATCGCAAGGGTCACGCCTCGAGGAGAGGCAGCCTTACGCCTGTATCCAGTAAGGCGCATCCACTGCATCCAACGGCTGGACAACTCTGATAACACGCAAAAGCAACAACTGGCGGGCCCTGCAGGCTGCACTTGCGCCACCATTCTGGTCGAGACGTCAGCACTTGTTCTTGTGCTGCTCCATGTGCATGCCCACTATGTACCGCCCTGCGCCACCCCTGCTGCTGGACACGCCAGGACGAAGACGTCTGAATGCGTCATCATGCAGCCAATCAGAGCCTACCGTCCAGTCACAAGGCCCAGATCGTCGCGTGCATGCAGGGCGCATGCTGCATGCCCATCCAAATCTCCCTTGCCCCCAGTCTCGGGTTAGGTATTCTGGATCTCACAACATCACCAATCGGGCTATGTACATACTCACGTCTCCGCCTTGCATTCAACTCATTAAACTTATCCCATGCTATCTGTGAGATATTTCGTCCCGTGACCTGCCTTTAGTGTACATGCCCTTCATCATTCATCCCAGCTACCAATTTATCTCATACAAGACAATGTCAAAGATACCGTCTACCATGCGGTACAACGTTAGCTCACAGCCCATTTCAGTCAGACACTTGGCTGCCCGCTCATTTCGAGGCATTGTGGTTGAAGCCGTTGTACTGATCAGGACTGTTCGGCCCAAAATTGGACCCATAGTGGCCGCCGCTGTACCCGACGCTGTAACCTCCTCCATTTGCAAAGTGATACGGGTTGGTTCCAGCTGAGTACGGGTTCCTACTGTTGCGATTCGAGTATGCCGGACGGGCCCAGTGCTGGCTGCCGTAGTCGCTGCTGTAGCCTGCTCGTGCATCGGCTGGGGCATCCGTTGGAGTCAACAAGCCTTCCTGCGGCATGGGCGGTGCGTTTTCTCGGCCAAAGTCGGGCGTGTTGCCGTAGTACCCAGTAAGAGACGGCTGTGAGCGATGTAGCGGAAGCGGGCCAAGACCAGGAGGCGCGCTGGTGTGTCCTGGTAACGATTCGGATGCAGGTTGCACATTGACTCTACTATCCTTGCACTTTTGCTCCAACAGCTTCAGCAAGTCCATGACTGTGGCCCGCAGCTCTTTGATTTGAGCTTCCATCTGACTTGTCCGCTTCTCTTGCATCGCGAATGCGCTCGAAACTTCTGTTTTGACAAGGCTCAAGATTTTTTCAAGATCATTCTGAATGTTATTCTGCCTTTCAGCAGCCCGGTCTGCCTTTTCATTGACCGTGTTGACTTGAGACCTTATGTCTTCAGCCTTGGTCTCGATAGTGGCCATCAATCGATCATGCTTCAACGTCATCGCCTCAAGCTGCTGCCGGTTCAAGCCTTCAAGGAGATCCCACGTGGTTTTGCCAACTACGTCGAGATGTTCATTTGTCATGAAGAAGTGATCGTCAATGTGTTTTGGCGTTGGAGGCATGACAGGAGGACTAAACGGAACGCAATGGCGCAAGTCCGGTGGCAGTGGTGTATGGTGCATTTGCATCTTATGCAGTGGGCTAGGCACCGCGCTTGGGCACTTTGGCTCGAAGTCGACCTCGTAAGCTCCTCCGCGAAGGTTGACCCCGCGCAGCATGTCTGTCAGCCTCGACGAAGGCTGGTCGTGTTGAGGACCACCAGGCCTATCGTACTTGATGGGACTGTGTCCACGCTGCTCAGTGGCGCACGAATCCTGTTGGACATGGCTGGCGAGCTTCTCTTCATCTACAGGCGCAGGCGAAAGCTGCTCCTGGTGGCTCCCAGTAGCAAGCTCTGCGGTCGCTGATTGAGGATCGATATCGGTGGCGTCGCCTTGGAACATCATCTCGATGGAGCCGTTCTTGGAATCTTCGCGGAGCTGGAGGGGGTTGGATTTCGGGGGGATAGAGAAAAGCAGGCGACTAGTGTCTGACTGAGGAACAATCAGTCTTGGTCAGTGGGAAAATCAACAATTACAGTCATGTGATGGGATCGAAAGTGAAGGTGACTCCGCCAACGGGGGCGTCGCGAGGTAGGAGCCATGCAACAGGCCCCACTTGATCAACAGGTGAATGGCAGGAACAACTTACATTCTTCGAGGGGCTCTCTCCTTCCGCAAACAAGCGAACAGATCGGTTCGAAGGTGAATAGAATCGCGGAGGAAGCGGGCTCAGGAAGCGGCTAGTGCGTTTGCCTTCATGTGATACCGCCTTCCACAACTCGGGCACAGCGAGTTGGAGGGCTTCAATACTCTTACTAGGCGACAGAGGGTACTCACAGTCTTGTGGCTCATGAGTGATTTGCGCTTCTTCTGAATAGCGCCAATGTAGAGGCTCGCCTTCGATAAGCTTGGAGTAGTCCTCAGCAGTATATGGCCGGAACTTTGTAGGGCTCGCTCCTCCTGCACGTTGCTCGTTATTCATGCATGATGGCGAGGGAGAGAGGGCGAATGCAGGAAATCGCAGCTTCATACCCTTGTCAAGGTATGTATCGTAGCTTTCCCGAAGGTCCTGAGCTGGTGCAGCCCTGCGAAGCGGGCTTGACGGCGCATGCATCGGTCTGGACTCCGGAGGCGTATCTTTGGCAGGAGGTGTTGGCGGGACAGTCGTTTCGAACGAGCAGTCTACTTGCGGTACAGGTGGCGTGTTCTCCGCGTCTGAGCATCGTTTGCTGTCTGGAGGTGATCTATGAGCCGTACCTCTTTGTCGCTGTGTTGAGCCTCTACGATGATGACGTCGAGAATAGTCTTCTGAATCAACCACTTTTGGAGGTAAAGATTTTGCCGTGCCGGAACGCCGTATCTTTGTAGGCGTGCCAGTCGATTGTGCTGACTTGATCGGGCGAGGTTGAACCACATGCCGTCTTCGTGCCGATGTGCCAAGAACCTGTGCGGCTTTCGAGGGCATGGCAGCAGTTGCGGCCACGCTATTTGTGGTCTTAGCGAAAGGATTACGGATGTTGCTAAACAATTTCTTCTTTGGACTCTTCGTTGGCTCGTCTCGGTGGGGGTGTCTCTCTTCGCTGGCCGCTCGACACTGATTGCGAAAGTCTTCAGTTCTGATGTACACATCGTCTTCGTTGTTTGTGCCTGATGAGTTGAGCTTTCGTGCACACTTGTCGGAATAGAAATACCCAGAACTTACCATCTGTGGGTGTCGGCGGTACTTGACCTGTCAGCTTGAAGAAGTTCCGCTCGGATCGAGACTCGATCCGACCTCTGCTTGTTTTCTCCTCAAATACCTCAAGCTGAGCTTGTGTAGTGGTCGTATTGTGCTGAGTACGACTAGAATATCTAGATTGGGCTGTCGAACCACGCTGACTATTCGCCGCAGTGCTCGATTCCGACTTTCGGGGAGAGGTTCTTGCATGGTCCACCAGGCTACTCAAGGTCGTCATGGCAGATGTGCGACTCTTGCTTGAGCCGGTATGTGGTGGACGCGAGATCTCCTGCTCAAGCGGTGAAGTCAAGGGCGTGTTTCCTGATGAGCGAGGTCCCTGCTGTGTAGTGTTTGGTGCGTCCTTGACACTGCGCCTCTGGGGCTGGCTACGTGTGTTCTGCCATGGTTGCGACACGATGGCGGACGTATCTGCCGTTGGAGCAGCTTGAGGGAGAGGCAGAGGCGGGATGTTGATTGGTGGTGGACGCCTCCTGTGTTCGTTGTCCTGGGTGGCCATATGGTCGGATACTGTCTTCAAACTGGCTATCGTGCTGATTTTTCGACCCACCACATGTAAGTCCAATGTGTCAAAGGGCTTACCAAGATGTCTTGTTCTGATAATGGTTGTTGTATCTACCTAGACCGCGACAGATCAACAGAGTGAGACCGAAGGACGCCTCACCCACCGCCGGTGAACAGTAGTATTTTGCGCTTCTTGTTAGTGGAACAGTATGGGGCTGCTATTGTAAAGGGATTGTCATGGGCAACGCGTCAACAACAAACGCGCCCGGCTTTCACTTTCTCGTCTCCGGCAAAACAAGAGCGGCTCGGTGGGCCATGAAAAGACGTCATGTGTACAGAAAGTGCTGCAACTGTCACTCAAGGACCCACACAATGTCGAAATGTCGAAATAACGAAATGTCGAAATGCTGGTGTGATGCAAAGCAGCGAACAAGAAAAAGTGCGAGCGTCCAAATTGTCATGTGTTGGTCGCAGGCAATGCAAATGAATCTCAAGGTTCCTCTCTTCTGCTGCTAAAGATGCGCACATGAAAGCAGGATGTTGTAATCAGGCAGAGAAAAAGAAAAGAAAAGCATGGAGAAGCTTATCAATAGTCTGAAATAGAACATCGCTGCCCGCAAAATGGCGCCGGTTTCAAGAGGTATCCAAAAGTCTCGCGCGTAGTCAAGAAGATCTGCTAGTCAAAATCCCCAAAAATGCTGTCATGTGCGAATGCTCTCTGTCTTTACAGTATAGCGCATTTCTTGCCCTTCTTCTTCTCGCCCTTCTCTCCTTTTGCTGTTGGAGGCTCAAGCGCTGCTACAATTGCCTGTGCAAATACGAATTAGCGTCGTGTGATATACGAAGCTGCATGTAACCTACTTCATCGAAGACATCTTTGAGCTTGTATTGGGTCAGAGCCGAGCATTCAACGTATTTGACTGCGCCAAGCTCGCGTGCCATCCGCTCACCATCCTCGCGCTTCACAGGGGCCATTCTTTGTTTCGATAGCTTGTCCTTGACTGCAGCGTCCTCACGGAGATCGACTTGTGTACCCACAATCAGGCACGGCACTCCTGGACAGTGGTGATGCACCTCGGGAAACCACTTCTCGCGGACGTTCTCGAATGAGGCAGGTGATGTGACGGAGAAACAGACCAGGAAAACATCGGTCTGTGGGTACGAAAGTGGTCGCAGTCGGTCGTAATCTTCCTGTCCAGCAGTGTCAAACAGACCCAGTGTGTATGGCTCGTCGCCAATCCTTGATGCGGTCAGCGCTGCTTGCCAATCTATACTCGCACAATTCAAATCGGGTTGGATTCCTTGCTTGGCGTGAAACGCATGCCGGACAAAGTGAAGAGAGGCTCACATTACGGTGACGGCATAATTGTCGAATACGGTGGGGACATATTCCGAGGGAAACTTATTGGTAGTGTAGCTGATCAGAAGACATGTCTTGCCGACCGCACCGTCGCCAACGACGACGCACCTACAAGGGCCCGGGCATTAGCGACACAGCTGTAGTGTGCAGGGCAGTGATGATGCCTACTTGATTGTCGCGACGACCATGGCTCAGGACGGGAGAGGGGAGGGGGAAGAGATTGGGGGGAGTGCGGCCGAGGATGGCAATGTTTGAATGTTTGTTTGAGGTGCAGAAACGGCGGGCGTGGGCGGGCTTCAGGGTCGTGCAGACGCTGGAGCTTGGGTGGAAATGCGGAGATCAAGCTACGACGGGCTCCCAACGAGTGCAGAAAGCCTGCGGGCGGAGCAGTCAGTATGCCATGTGCTGGCTGCTGCGACAATGTCAGGGCGCGCCCGCGTACGTACGAGTCGTTGGGCAGGCAGGCGACGGCGCGTGCTACGCTGGCTGGCGGGCGTGAAACTCGAAACGTTAGAATGGTCGCGGTTCAGGGCGGGCGGCGGGCGGGCGAACAATGAAGCGAGGGGAGGGGGCGGGCGGTGGGCGTCAACGGCAGACAAAGACGGGCACACAGGCAACGGCAGCCAGCTTCGGTGCAGATCCTGGGGCAGCGCGGTGACGGAGACTCGGACAGACGACGTGAAGTGAGGTTGCGAGGCCCAGCTATCGTAGCGGAGCTGGGAGGCCCTGGGCGTGGGAGCTGGGGAGCACGCCAACTCGAGCATGCGGCTAGCCCTGATGGCAACCCTGCATGGCCTCAGTGCTCACTGCTCACTGCTGCTGCACTGCTGCACTGCTGCACAGCTGGTAGCTCAGAAACGGCGAGTCGTGTGGGATCTGCATAATCCGCTCAGCGCTGCCCTATCCCGCAGCGCCCGTGCTGGCCAGACCTCGTGCGTGCGCGCGAAGCTCACGAGTCACGGGTCACAGCTCACATGAATCCGCCGCCCGTGGGCCGTGGCAGCATCTGCTTGTTGCAGCACGTCCACCGTACCGAACTGTACCCTCGTGGGCCTGATGCGGTACGCAGCTTTGTGTTTGCATTCCAACAGCACCGACGACGTGCGCGCAGAGCACTCTCCACGGCCCACGGGGCTTGGACTCTGGAGCGTGGAAAGCGGGTATGGAGCCAGATCTGCCTGCATCTGTGCGCTGCCAGCAATGCGGCTCTTCCGAGTCTTCGCTGCTCAGTGCTGGACCACACGCACCAAAACACGCGCCATGGGCTTCCGTGCAGTGCACATCATGAGGCTGACCGTTTGGGTGCAAGCCTCACACTGTACACAACAAGGAATATGGAGCGGCCACACCACTACCCCCCGTCCAAGTAGCGTAAAATCAAAGACGAAAATCGTCTTCAGGCTGCATGCTGGTATCCACGCAAACAAGCATGCAGGCAGGCGGCAGTACGCAGCTGGCAGCCCACTTCTGCCAGCAGCCAAACTCCGCAAAGTATTCCCAGTGTTCACTGTTGTGCTCGCCCAAGGGCTGACGCGCCACGGCGAGCCCTGACCAATCACGTGTCGGCAAATGTTCGGCAGAATGTTGCTCCACACCTTTAGCCCAGCCCTCTCGACTCTCGACCATCGCTTCAGCACTTTAATTACGCGTCGACGCACCAACGCGGCACGCTTCTCACGAGCCATAAGCGCTTCTCCATATCGTCGTGCATGATGGAAGATCTTGAAGACGAATTGGATCTTCGTCATCACAAAGGCCTCAGCCCGGACGTTTATTACCGATGTCCTACCCTTGAAGTGAGGGACACACCTTATCAATCAAGCGACTATTGCTAAGACAGTGCTCAAGTCATTAGACGGGGCTCTGCGCAATGAGTGCGAGAGGAGTGCCTCGAGTCTGATACCCACCGAGATCGTCACCGAATTCATCTTCGCCATGGCCTCTACCATCACAATTCCCGTCATGCATCAGCCCAGTCTAGACGCTCTGATAGACCCAACCAATTTTCCCCAGAGCATTACAGTCGAGCATGCGCTGTGCCGTGACATTGACGGGAAACCCAGACTCAAGGCGCAACGAGCCATCGCAAAGTATGCTTGCTCCTGTGAACATACATCCCCCAACTCACCAGGACTAGGTCGATCATCGAGGCTATCCAAGTTGTTGATGGCTTCCGATACATAGAGCGCCGCGCCGAGAATAGAGACGGCGCTGATGGCACACGGCTCAAGTATGTTTGCCAAGATAGTGCGCAACATCGAAAAACACGAAACAAGAAAGAAACATTCCAAGATAGCCGCCAAGAACAAGCAATCGACTATCAAAATAACCATAATGCATTACCTATGTACGAATGCGGCGGCGCCATTCACGTCAAATTTTCCACAAAGCGCGATGCCATCCACGTGGTGTACAAGCATAATCCGATTCACGATCACGCCACGATCGAAGAAAGGTATGTCCGCCATTACCGACGGTCTCCCCAGTGGATCATCATCTCCTTTACCAATGTGTCTGTTGTCTCGATGGTCGCCTGCGAATTGTATACATTCTTGGACTGACTGCCATAGTTCACTTCCTGCATTGCAACTGTCCAATGGCCTCACAGAGCAATCCCTTGTGTCTAAGCCACCGAAAGAGGCGAAGAAGAAACGCGCACGCAATAGCAGGGACTTCCAGCTTCACGTTGATGACGAACTTCAAGATCCCAATCTTGACATGTCGACCTCACCGGAGGCCCCAAAAACAAAAGTGCAGAGGAAGCGTAAGAAGAGCGACATGATGAATTCTTCAGACGTGAGTCGCAAGTCATCAATGAAGAAGACCAAGGCAACGCCCAAGAACTCGTCCCCAAGCAGATCACGCAAGCAAGCTACCTTTCAGGATCCACCACAACCTCCGCGTCTGGTCGAGGGCAAGGCATGCATTCGTTGCCACGAGAAGAAGATAAAGTGCAATGGGGCAAAGCCAGCCTGTAATCAGTGTAAGAGAGGACTATGGACGTGTCAATATCAAGTCAAAGGTAGCTCGAAACGCTCGAAAAATGGTTGTACAGGATGCAAGCAACGGAGGCGGAAGTGCACAGAAGAGAAACCTTCTTGCACATATTGTCTTCGAATTGACGAAGACTGTGAATATGCTGATCAGTCCTGATTTTGGCATTTGTTTAGGGTCGTCCTCCATAATGAGCAGCCCATGAGCCAAGACCTTGGCGGGGCTGAGCATATGTGCCATGTTAAGCACTTCTTCAAAATCCCAGCCGATCCGGCTAAGCGCCAACCCACGTTTGTTGGTATTGTGGTAGACAATTGAGGTAACAGCATGTTGCCCACGATCTATTTCTCGATGTTTCGGTCTCGAAATGCATGGCTGACACCATGTCAGCTCGAGCGTCAGGAAACTCACCAGAAAATCAAGTCTTGGAGTGAAGTTTCGGGCTGGTGTGCAGAAAAACGAAATTATGCTTCGAGCAAGAAAGTGGAGCGGCGGCGACTTGGAGATCAATATTCGCTTTTCAGAATCTCGAGGCAAGGATGTAACGATGTGACACCTCCGTCGCACATCATTACCTGTGAAGAGCGCGAGAGCCACATACAACAATCAACTGTATTGCACGACTGAGCCGCAATTTCCCCACACTCTAGGATCGATTGCTCGCAGATTAACGACACAGAGATTACATTCCCGGTCCACGTTGATGTGTGACGTGCTAGCCAGTGTCCGGTTCGTTGTAGCCCCCTGCCTCCACCGGCTCTTTACCCTGGGAGAACGGGCCGCCACAGACAATGTTCCCTCCGTGTCATTAACGCAAGCAACGTCAATTTACTTAGCGCGTCATATGAGAGCATTTTGAACCGCTGGTCGTCAGACCGAGGCTGGTCCCTCTATCTCTAAATCGGCCAAGTGACCCAATATTGTAGGCACAATTTGGTCGGCCACTGAGCATCCGTTGGATGCCAACCACAAATCTACTTAAAATGCAGTCCATCTGTGGTACTGCGGACAGAAGTTTCGTTTTGCACGACAATATCTGCGATATCCTCACATCATGCGTGGCTTCCTTCTCCCTCTGCTGGCCACAGCGATATTGACCCGGGCATCTGGTAAAAAAGGCCTCTCATGTTTCGCTTACACTGCTGATCCGAGAAGCCATTCCCTCCGACAATCCTTCGAAGCGGGCAGTCGGCAGCTGGGACGATGCTTACACAAAAGCAACTGCTGCCCTTGCGAAGCTTTCCCAAAATGATAAATTGGTAGGGCATTTTGCAACCAAACGCAAGGCGTCGCCTGACCAGCACAGGGCATCGTTACAGGTGTAGGCTGGCAAGGCGGGAACTGTGTGGGCAATACAAAAGCTGCTAGTTCAATTGGATATCCCTCACTTTGTCTCCAAGACGGACCTCTTGGCGTTCGATATGTCCGTGGAGCTACTGCATTTTCGGCAGCGATCCACGCTGCCAGTACGTGGGACGTCAGCCTTGTCCGTGAACGTGGTTCCTTCCTTGGTGCTGAAGCAAAACAGCTGGGCGTACATGTCCAGCTCGGCCCATCGGCAGGGCCGCTAGGCAAGCATGCAAAAGGCGGACGTAACTGGGAGGGGTTCGGCTCAGACCCGTACCTACAGGGTATCATGATGGCGCAGACGATCGAGGGCATGCAGGAAGCAGGCGTGCAAGCTACTGCCAAACACTGGATCGTCAACGAACAGGAACTCAACCGTGAAACAATGAGCAGTGATGTCTCGGACCGCGTACTGCGCGAGCTGTACACGTGGCCATTCCAGGATGCTGTACACAGCAATGTTGCAGCATTCATGTGCAGGTGTGTGGACTTTCTGGTCGGACTTTATGTGAATCGCTAACAGGTTGTACAGCTACAACAAAGTCAATGGCACGTGGGCATGCGAAAGCGACAGTGTCATGAACAAGCTGGTCAAGGATGAGTTGGGTCACAAGGGATACATCATGTCGGATTGGAATGGTACGTGTATTGAAAATGCTTGTATGAATTTTCGCTCATGAAAAATATAGCACAGCACACAACAACTGGAAGTGCCAATGGAGGTATGGATATGACTATGCCGGGAACCGACTTCAACAAGGGCAACGTATTCTGGGGCCCTCAGCTTGGAACTGCGATCAACAACAAGCAGGTGCAACAATCACGTCTCGATGACATGGTCAAGCGGATCCTCGCAGCTTGGTATCTTCTTGGCCAGGACAAAAACTACCCGACAGCGACCTTCAACTCCTGGAACATTGGCAGCAGGGACGTTGGTGGTAATCACAAAACCAATGTGCGTGCCATGGCTCGGGATGGCATTGTTCTCCTGAAGAACACGAATGCAGCGCTGCCGTTCAATAAGCCAAAGAGCATTGCTGTCATCGGTAGTGACAGCATTGTGGCACCCAAGGGCGCAAATGCGTGCGTGGACCGTGGTTGCAACGATGGCACTCTTGCCATGGGCTGGGGAAGCGGCTCAGTGGAGTTCCCTTACCTCGTGGCTCCTTTGGATGCGATCAAGGCTCAAGCGCAAAGTGATGGCACCACCGTCACATCATCTCCCAATGACAACTCTCAACAAGGTGCCAATGCTGCACAGAACGCAGAAGTCGCCGTGGTCTGCATCAATAGTGATGCTGGCGAAGGCTACATCACGGTCGAGGGCAATGCAGGTGACCGAAACAACCTTGACCCATGGCACAACGGGAATGATCTTGTCAAGGCAGTGGCAGCTGTCAATAAGAAGACCATTGTCGTTGTTCACAGCGTAGGGCCTATCCTCATGGAACAATGGATTGACAACCCCAACGTTGTTGCTGTGGTATGGGCCGGCCTGCCGGGCCAGGAGTCCGGCAACGGCCTCGCTGACGTGCTGTATGGTGCCTCACCAAGTGGAAAACTTCCGTATACCATTGCAAAGCAAGAATCGGACTACGGCACCACGATTAGCCGGGGCGATGACAAGAACTGGGATCTTCTTGTCGACTACCGCCGCTTCGACAAACAAAACATCACTCCACGATTCGAATTCGGCTTCGGTCTTTCCTACACCAACTTCACCTACTCCAACCTCGCCATTAGTGGCAAGCCAACAGCTGGACCAGCGACAGGCGCAATTGGTGCAGGAGGACCCGTGGACCTCTTCAACACTGTGGCGACTGTGACTGCGACAATCAGCAACTCTGGCGGCGTGTCTGGCGCAGAAGTGCCGCAATTGTACATCGGCTATCCTGCCTCCACCAACTCGCCGCCGAAACAGCTCCGTGGATTCGCGAAATTGAAGCTCAATGCCGGTGCAAGCGGAGTGGCGACATTCACGTTACGCAGGAGGGATCTGAGCTACTGGAACGAGAGCAGCAGGAAGTGGACCGTCGCCAGTGGAGACTACAACATCTACGTGGGCGCAAGTTCGAGGGACGTCAGATTGACGGGCAAGATTACCGTTTGAGGTGCATGTTGTGTTACTTATAGCGCTGTGAAGAAGAGAGGCCGTAACTTGTGTGGACAGACTAATTGCTAGATGGCAAGCAGTGCAAATGATATGTTCCCTCACTCCAAGACAGGCATGTCATATCCAGTGTTTGTTCAATGTTGTGTTGTCCATGTGTTGATCTACGTAGCGGAGTTTGCCGAAGCTGCCGAGATCGGACCAAGTGGGTCTGGAGCGACTCTGACTCTCTGAGTGACATAAGTAGGGCGCGGAGGTCTATGTGATGCCCTGAGTCGAGAAGAAGTCTGCCAGCTGCCATGGTTGTCGTGTTTGGGAGTCATCGTCGAGACAATGGGGACAGGACAGGACACTAGCAGATATCCATCTTGGAGCATGGCGTGCTGTGCCACAAGGGTTCCTCATGGCATCTCAGATCACGGGCCGCAGCTGTGGAAGCAGGCGGCACGTGTATGGCTTCGAGAGGGTTGCAATGGGACCGCAAAGATGCTTCCGGATCCCCATACATACATACAGTGTGCGGAGGCGGTGATGCCGGTGCAGGCAGGCAGGCAGGCATTCGCACCACGGACGAATAGCAGGCCTGACAGTTGTGCAAACGTCACGGCCACCATTGGAGTCGGATGGACGCGCTAGCAAGCACTTTAGCGCAGGTGCGAGCGCAAAAAGCTTCCCCGCCGGCGCCGATAGCCTCCCTTCAGACAGACTCATCCAAACTCCCACCACGCCGCGCTTCTGCACACACACAACACTGCTCTGTAGGGTTCCTTGCACCCGTCCTCTTCTGACCTCGCCTGGCTGCCACGACCGCGCTTATGAGTGCTGCTCCAACACTCTTCACTTCCCAGGTACGTAATCATTGCACCGGCACTTGACAAAGATCCTTATCTCCCCATGCACACCGTCAATTCATTGCACGCCTGCCGCTTTGTCCTCGGCACTTTGGTGCATCCTCTCCCCATACTCCCAACCCTCTCTTCCACCCTCGTCAAGCATCGCTAACTCAATGCTGTAGGACTACATCTCAGGTATGCTGTTGCCCGAGCATCGGCGCCGTGCGAGCACCACGCTGACTGACTACTTAGACCACCTGTGGAAGGCCTCAGTAAACTGGTAGCCTCCTCGATATCATCACCATTCGAATCCACTCAACCGCACGATCTGTCAACATGTTGTCGCAATTCCTCAAGCCTGCCACGCTCCGGTCCGCAACTGTCCTGGGACAAGCAACAAAGGCCCGTGTACACGCCCGCTGCCTGGCGACCGTACACTCCAACACTGAGCGCGCAATACCCACTCCTCAGCGCCAGGCCACTCCAATCTCAACTGAGCGAGCCACATTCACCATCAAGGTTCGCACAACTGGTCTTCATGTCCGAACTTGCTGCTCACCGTACTCTAGAATGGTCCTATTTTCACGGGCCGATCATTCGGCGCAAAGACCAATATCTCCGGAGAGGCGGTCTTCACAACCTCCCTTGTTGGCTACCCCGAGTCCATGACCGATCCCTCCTACCGTGGTCAAATTCTCGTCTTCACGCAGCCCCTCATTGGCAACTACGGTGTACCATCGTCCGCTCGTGATGAGCACGGTCTGCTTCGATACTTCGAATCGCCCAACATCCAAGCATCTGGTATCGTGGTTCAAGACTATGCCTTGAAGCACAGCCATTGGACCGCGGTCGAATCACTAGCTGAATGGTGTGCTCGCGAAGGCGTCCCGGCTATCTCTGGTGTCGATACACGAGAGGTTGTGACATACCTCCGTGAGCAAGGTTCTTCGCTTGCTCGCATCACCATCGGTGAGGAGTACGATGCCGACGAAGATGAGGCCTACATTGATCCCGAGGCTATCAACCTTGTTCGCCGCGTTTCCACCAAGGCCCCCTTCCACGTCAGCTCTTCTCTGGGAGACATGCACATCGCATTGATCGACTGTGGTGTCAAGGAGAACATCTTGCGCAGCATTGTCTCTCGTGGGGCCAGTGTTACCTGCTTTCCCTTTGACTACCCTATCCACAAGGTTGCTCATCACTTTGACGGTGTGTTCATTTCCAATGGACCTGGTGACCCAACTCACTGCACTTCGACCGTGTACAATCTCCGCAAGCTATTCGAGACCTCCCAGATCCCCGTCATGGGCATATGCATGGGTCACCAACTGATTGCCCTTGCTGCTGGTGCCAAGACCATCAAGCTCAAGTACGGCAATCGTGCCCACAACATCCCAGCTCTCGATCTTACCACTGGTAAGTGCCATATCACCTCGCAGAACCACGGATACGCCATCGACACAGCAACTCTTCCCAGCGACTGGGCCGAGTACTTCACCAACCTCAATGACCAGTCTAATGAGGGCTTGATCCACAAGTCTCGCCCCATCTTCAGTGCTCAGTTCCATCCCGAGGCTAAGGGAGGACCTCTTGACTCTGCCTACCTCTTTGACAAGTACATGGAGAACGTCAAGCAGTACAAGGACCAACAGTCGTCCTGCTCCGACAGGAACAATAAGCCCAGCCCACTGTTGGTTGACTTGCTTAGTAAGGAGCGTGTTGGTGTTCACCCTGCTCAGCCAGACTTTGAGGGCCACGCCCCTGGAAAGCTGGAGGATGTGAAGGTTGGGGGCCCCGTCGCACCTTCATACCAACCAATCGTCTAGAGTCTTGGAAGAATCTTATGTCTAACGTGGCTTGAGATGAACGTTTGAAGAATCTAGTGTCTAACGTGGCTTGAGATGAATGCGAGGTGGTGATTTGGGGAGGGCGGGTCTGGATCTAGAGCACGACTGGCGTCTTAGTTGATCTGATTATAATGATTTATGGGGTGGAAATGTCTTGCGCGGGGTGGCACTGTTTTGGTCTTTGCTGCCATGTCATACTAGCGAATATCAACCATGTTTTTGACACAATGCTGGTCTTGACCAGTCCAATGCCTAACATATATTGGAAGTGCGATTGTGGCGAGCGAAGGGTTGGAGAGGTGTCTACCATGTCATCTGCAAAAAAAGGTGTACCATATCATCTGCAAAAGAAGCTGCATTCCTTTGTTCGATGCATCATGCTGTCGCTATTCAGTCAAATTGCATGTGGACATGATAAAATCATTCAAGTTACATCTTCCTCTCCAACGTGCCAACCCCTGTCCCCCTCCCCCCATTCTATGCCTTTCCAAAGCCCGGCTCCTCGACCCCATCGTCGTCGTCATCCCCTTCTCCCTCTCCTGCTTTTTCCTTCCTCAGGACGGCTTCGCCTTCCTTCCCATCTCCAACCTTTCTCTCCCTCCTCTCCTGCTCCTTCTTGCGCGCCCCGGCTTTTAGCTTCTCCCACTGCTCTCTATAGCGGCCGAGGACCTGGGTGTTGCGCTCGTTTTGCTTGGCGAGGTGTTCGTTGTTGGTCATGAGGTCGTCGACTTTTGCTGTTTGGGCGGCGAGCAGGGCCTCGAGGTCTGCGATGCGCTGGGCGGCTGCGGCGTCGGGATGGGCTTCTGCGAGGGGGGAGGAAGGGTGTGTGGGGAGAATTGGCGGTGAGGGGAGGGACATGGCGTTGGAGCCTTGGGACAGGGCGTGGGCGAGGGCGCTGGGGTCGCTTGTGTTGCGGGAGGAGGAGGAAGGGCCGCGGGCGCGGAAGGACTGGGCGAGGGCGTTGAAGCTGTTTTGGCTGTTGAGTTCCCACATTTGGATGCGTTTGGCTTGTTTGTCAATGACGGATTTGAGCGTGTCGTTTTCGAGGGCGAGCTCTTCCATGGTTTTGAGGCCGGCACCGCGGCCAGCAGGGATGCTGCGGTGGGTTGTCACGCCGGTGCTGGAAGTGCCGCGGGAGTGTGGACGGCGGGCTTTGGTGGGTGAAGGGGGTCCAACGGTTTCTCGGGCATCCACAAATTCTTCATGGGAGCTGCCTTTCAGCGAGCCAGAGCCCTCTTCAATAGGGTTCAGATGGGTATGAGATGGTGGATTTGGCGCGTTTGGGTCGCGTAGCACGCTCGCATATGTGACCGTACCACCGGATGAAGGCACTAGGTAGAACGACTCATTTGGACCCAGGGGCGGTGCGCCATCTTCTCTCAATGCACGCAAAGCCGGCTGGCTGATGAGGGCAGCTAAATCCGGAACTGACGACTTGACGGTTCGCGAAGCTTCGGGTGACTGTGCCCGGGACTTGGTCTTGAATGTTTTCTCTTCCTTGACTGGCTCGCGTACTGGTGTTGGTGCTATTGGATTCAACGGCAAGGACGTGAAAGCCAGCGGTGCACTGATGGCCGATATGACACCGCCAAAAGCAGAGTAGAAGCGGCGGAAGTTGTCTTCTAGCGGCGGAGATGCAGGCTGTGGTGGGGACTCGCGAGCTTGGCCGGAGACATGGCTCGATGATGTCGAATCGGTTCTGCGCGCTTGCTGTGCCAACAGGTCTTGCACGGGTGTCGATAGGGCATCATTTCTTCCGGATGTCACCCCTGCCGCCGTCACTGACGTCGCACTGGTGGTTCGCTTCACGCTGGGTATGCCGCGCTTTTCGGCAAGATTGCTGGCGATGGACGGCTGGGGCAGTCGGCGGCGCGAGGTGGGCGCGTTTGGAGAAGGTGTGGAGGGAGAGGAGGTGCGGGGGGCGGGGGACTTGGAGGCTGATGCTGTTGCAGAGGCGCCGAGGGACTGCTTCGTGGCCTCGGTCTTCTTCTTGTCCTTGCGGGGAGCTTCTTTGATGAGGCCGGCGAGCTTGCGGTGGTGGTCCTGGAGGAGGGCGAGGATGCGGAGGGCCTGTGCATGATCAGCGAGAGAAAGCGGTGGCCACGGCGGCAAGGCATACCTCAGCGTTGTGCGTGTCTTGAGTGGCAGCGTGGAATGCAGCGGCGGCCAGATCGTGCTCGTGCCCCGCAGTCGCCACGCTCTTCTCGTAGGTCGCGGTGGCAGCAGTGCGGACGTGCTCGTGGGCTTTGGTGAGAGAGGCGGACTCCATGGCCGGGTGGTGGCTGCAGGTGCAGGGCAGACATGTTCGGTCGAGGGCGAAGTACGTGCAGGAGGGAGAGGGAGGAGGCGAGGGCGAGGGCGAGGGCGCGTCGCTCGGGAGTCGTGAATGCCTGGCGAGTGACGTGCCGCGTGACAGGGGATACGCAGCGCCCCCGGCGATCACACGGGCTGCCCGCCGCTAGAAGCAGAAGCCGGGGAAGCAGTTGGGGCACTGGAGCAGCCAGCACGAACACGAAGGAACGCGGCGGATCGTGGATTCGTGGACGGGGGCTGGCCGTGTTTCAGCGTGCCAGGCTGCCAGCAATCCCGCGGGCGGTGCAGCGTGCTGCCGTCCCTGCGACCTGTCCAGGCTGTCCTGCAAGCTTCTTCCTCCACGTTCTTGACTGTGCTTGGCTGTCCTTGTTCTGGCCGCAACCGCGACCCTTGCTGGCTGGTACCGGTACACGGCTGTGAGAGACCTGAGTACCTACCTACGTAATTGACATGACCGCGCCCTGCCCGCAAACAAGCCTGCCGTGAACGCGCCCGCAACCTCAGCATGCACATCGAGAGCCCCTGCGGACGTCACTGATCCTCTACGACACAGCGAGCGCGCAGTCGGACCGCACACACATGATGGCTGCAGCCGAACGGCGGAGGAGCGTTGGCTCGCGGTTTGCACAGTCGAGCAAGGACACGCTCGCCGCGCCGGCACAGCGAGCGCCCTCCAAGGGCCCCGGATCGTCTGCTGTCTCGGTTGCAAGCAGCGACAGGTCCAACGACGACCTGCGCAAGTCGTCTGATGGCGCCCTGGACCGGCTCAGGAGCCGCAAGAACTCGGAGGATGCCCGCAGCGACAGCTCCTCGGCGCACCGCACGCGCATGTCCAAGCTGTTCAAGGGCCGGAAGAAGCGCAGAGGCTCCGGCAGCCAGGACGACCTCTCGCACTATGACAGCAACGAAGCTCTGCCTCCCGCGGCCCCCATCAGACATGCCGACGGAGACGCGCACAATGGCAGCGTCGAGTCGCTGGGGCTGGCCAAGAGCGTCGCCAGTAGCCTGCTTACCGAGGACTCGGATAATGAGAAGTGAGTTGCAACTTGTCCTCATCACCCCCCCTCCTATGTTTCAGGACTCAGGAGGCTGCGTTCGTATAGAGTCTCGCCAGCCAAGAGTGGTTGCCAGTTCGCTATGTGGCATGGGCGCTTGTCAGCTTGGACGCTTGAGCCAACGCGATCCGTCATGCTACATCCTGATCCTGGCCCCGGGCGTCCCCACCACATTCTCGTGTCCCTGTCGTATCCTATACGCATTTTTTACCCTCGCTTTCTCTTTGCAGTTTGCTCTCTGCTCTTTGCTCTTTGCTCTTTGCTTCTTTCTCTCTTCTCTTGTCTCTCTGTATCCTGTCTCTCCACGCACACGCACGCCTTCGTCCCACCTTTCCTTTGTTGCATACGTACGCACTCGGCTTGCGTGTTCCGACTGACCGATCACCTACAGCCCACCTCTCAGGCGACCAGGCATTTCTCCACACCAGTCCCACGCGGGGCTCATGACCCTGTCATCGCCCTTGATCGCCTCCGAGACACTTGATTCTGTCGGCACCGTCCATGTCCCTCTCGACGATTCGGTAGCTTCCATCGAGGTCGCCCCCATTCAGCACGCCAACACCATCGACGTACTGCTAGATAAGAGAGCAACCTCGCCAGTTGGGAGGCTAAAGGAGGCTTTTGCCCCATCGAAACGACCCATCTCTCCTACTACGGGAAGCCCGGCCGAGACCCCGAGGCTGAACACCGAAGCTCGTTTGGCAGGTCTTTTTGGGGGAAAGAAACGGGATACGAAAGTCTTGGACGGCCCCCTTCAGGCATCGCCGCCGCAACTACAGGCTGGGGCAGCTGGCGCTACGGCGCCCTCACTCAGATCCACTGCGCCAAAGAGGATCAACACACAGCTGCCCGCTGCTCTGCCCAATCTGTCCGATGCGCCGACGACCTTCATAACGCCACCGACACCGACGGATGCAAAGGCTGTTTCTCCCACCGAATCAACCAGCTCAAAGAGTGGTTCCACTCACGTGCCCTCACAATCGAATCCGAACGTCGTGGTCTCCCCCTCGGGGAATATGATATCGCACAGACGAGTGCGTTCAGTAAACAATCCTCCGAGCAAGCTTTCGCACTCCACTACCATACCCCTGACACCTCACATCGAAGAGGCAAAAACCCCTGGTGGGACAGCTGTACTTCCTCAATCCCCTGGTGGATCTGGCGGTTTTTTTGCTTCCATTTTCTCTGCCGCGCAGAACGCCGCAAATAACATTACGGATACCATATCTATCAACAACAACCCCAAGAATAAGACCGACAAGCAGTTCAAAGAAGGAGACAAGACTGCGCAAGACGGTGATGAAGAGGTGATCGGACCTGTAGACACAGACATCGCCACCACTGAAGATACGGAGACGCGCAGACCGGCCATCGAAACACTCGGATCTGGGAACTTGAGCTTAGCACAACTCGGCATTGCTGAGAGCAACGAGGTCAGCCCAATGTCGTCAGCCACGAACATCACTACGAAAGCAGATGAAGCATCAGCGAAATTTGAGGATATGGCAGCAGCGCAGGCAGTCTCGGCTGCTTATGCAGGAGAGAAAGCACCGTCAGTCAAAAGCGAACGGCCTCGGTCCCTCACGGCAGTCTCTGGACAATCAAATGCAGGAGCCGCATCTCCTCCAAAGCAGGCTGAAATCACAGATTCTCCGGCGGCATCCTCTATACAAAGACAAAGCAGTATCCGTAGTCGTATAAGCGATGGTAGAAAGAGACGACACCGCGGCAGCTCGGCTACGACTGGCAACACAATTGGTGCAGTAACAAGTGCAAGCACGACTACATTAGCACCAAGTGCTGCCCTGAATGCAAACCGATTGAACGGAACTGGATTTGCGGTTGCTCCACCAAAGCGGAATCGCGACTTTCACAACTTATTCAAAAGTGTTCCAGAGGATGATTACCTCATCGAGGATTACAGTGCTGCTCTTCAAAAAGAGATCCTACTCCATGGCCGACTTTATGTCTCCGAAGGACATCTTTGCTTTTCAAGTAACATCCTGGGATGGGTCACCAACCTCGTGATTAGCTTTGATGAAGTGGTTTCTGTAGAGAAAAAGTCTACAGCGGTGCTGTTCCCAAACGCTATCGTGATTCAGACCTTACATGCGCGCAACGTCTTCGCGTCCTTTCTTGCACGAGACACAACCTATGATTTGATTATCGGTATTTGGAAGATTTCACATCCAAACCTCAAATCCTCCTTGAACGGTGTGACAATCGATGGCTCTGGCACAGGCGACAAGACTGAAAAGGCCGAATCTATCGGGAGTGAGGATGACTCCAGTCAGGATTCGGACGACGAGGTGTATGATGAGGATGCAGAAGACGACGATGGTTTAGGTAGCTTCACAGAAGCTGGCGAGGGCAGCGTGGCCGGAAGCGACGGAGGCTCGGTCGTTGCGGAGATCACCAACAGAAAAGTGAGCGGCGCAATAGCACAAGCGGCTGGTGGAGGCGGTGAGCTTTCAGAGACAATGAAAGCAGCGACCAATAGTGCTGCTGCTGTACAAGACTTTCCGGGCCCAGCTGCGCATGCTCCGACTGAATGTGGGGATAATGGTCAACATTACGACAAGCTCTTGATCGACACAACCATTCCAGCTCCCTTGGGAAAAGTTTACAGTCTCATGTTCGGCCCAGCGTCGGGTGCCTTCATGCGCAAATGGCTAGTCGACGATCAGAAGTCATTGGATTTGCAGCTCGAGGACGACAAAAAAGGACTCGGCGAGGACAGGAAGTCCATGTCGTATTCATACATCAAGCCGCTGTCTGCTCCCGTGGGACCTCGACAGACGAGATGCAATATCGACATGGTTCTGGAGCAATTTGACCTGGAGAAGGCTGTAAGCGTTCAGTGCAGCACTGCCAACCCAGATGTGCCGAACGGCAATATTTTTCTTACCAAGACAAGATACTGCATGATGTGGGGCCCAAACAACAGTACGCGGTTGATCATGACGTTTACGGTGGAGTGGAGCGGCAAGAGTTGGCTCAGAGGTAAGCTTCAGATATCAATTTGAGCATCATGTTTTCACTAACACCAATCAGGACCAATCGAGAAAGGCGCCAATGACGGTCAAATGTCCTATGCCACTTCTCTCACAGCTGCTCTCCGCACCGCCGTCAACACCGCCAAGAACGCCTCGCAGAAGCTCCCAGGCAAGGGTGGAAAGTCTAGAAAACGATCCAAAGCTCAAATTCAGGACGAAGCACCCACGCCGATCTCAGCTCCAATCTCGGCCAATCAGGCCAAACAGAGCAATTGGGGTTTGCTTGAGCCCATCCGAAGCCTCTTGGGGCCTGTAGCGGACATTCTAGACTCCTTGTTCACACCACAGATCATCATTACCATACTTGGAGCACTTCTCATCTACTCATGGTTTTTCCGTGGCGCATCCACAGCTGTGCGTCCCAATCAATGGTCCCCAGCCCATCGCCAGATCGCCTACGACGAGCTATGGCGCCACGAAGAATCCGAACTATGGAACTGGCTCGAGGAACGCGTCGCCCTTGATAGAATGCATAGCTCTGTAGCCGGCGCAAGAGTACAACCCGACCGACCCAACCAAGAGCGCCTCCGCCCCGAAAGCATGAAGGAAAGGGAAATGGATGAGGCGATTCGCACCACTGAAGAACGCTTAAGAGAGCTAAAAGACGCAGTACACCGCGAACGAAGCAAATCGCGGACAAAAAGTCCGAGAGAAGCACAGACATGAGCGCGGATGGCACCGTACCCCTGAACTACGTAGAGTGTGGATAGACAGCCAATGCATACGCAACGGGGATCATCGTTGTGCATTTTGAGCGATTTTGACAGACCAAACATCAAGAACAGACTCTCGTGAATAGTGAATTATCTTTTGTTTTTTGTCTTTGTCGTCTTGCCCCAACTTCTACTTGCTACTTGCTACTTGCTACTGCTACTTGATACTTGCTACTTGCTACTTGCTACTTGCTACTTGCTACTTGCTACAAACTCATCTGCATCGGCCGTGGCTGTTTTAGTGTGCCTAGACGCAAACGACACACCGCGTTCAAGAGAGAGTTGTGGCTGTTGGTGCGCACATGTGTTCCTCTTTCCCTTTCCCTTTCCCATCCCCCTAAGAAGATGGAAGCGGCGAGATGTGAGTATTGAGGTAGCGGGTAGGATTACAGCGGGACGTTGGCGAGGGAAAAAGTAGGGTGCTTGTTTGGGAGTTTCTGTTGGTTTGTGCTGCGTGGGTAGGAGCGTATATATATATGTGAGTGTGTGTGTATGTGTTTATCAAAGTGCGGTGCAAGCCATGACGGTAGTGATATCTTACCTTACGCTATGCCATACCTCAGTACCTGCGCCGGGGGTGAAATTAAATATCCAACGCATAAACAAAGTTTTTCGGTGCGGCGACGGTTGACGGGACGGTGCAAAGGTAGTCGATGTAGATGCTCCCGGGATAACAGGACCGGCTGGCACAGATTACGCAATGCAGTGATGGTCTCTTGCCGCAACTGTAGTGTATGTAGTACGGGGGGACAATTGCTGAGATGGTAGACGCAGGACGCATCGGATTGACAAGTTGCGTGTGTTATATGGCTTCGGAAACGAAGAATTCGCGGAGGAGGATGTACTTGTGCGAGTAAAATTATGTGGGACGGAACTCGCGTGCGTGGGATCATTGCCATTGCGGGGCAGAATAATGATCTAGGTAGGTTTGAATCAAAGGAGGACGTTGTATCTTCATGGGTCTACTTTTGTGTTGGTGTCTAGCTACTAGTATGTCTTGTGAGGTTTTTGGATGCGGTGCAGTGAGCATCGGAGAGGGAAATGGGTGTATCCCCGTGTTAGGCAAGTAGCAGCCTCTCAGAACACGGTTTCACGATTCCGCAAGTTGATCTTCAATGGGAAAATGTTGTGATTATAACAATACTGCTCCGGAGCCTATTGCCATGATTCGCAAACTTCTTCCACACATCGACAACCACCACAATAAATAATAATAACATGATACTAGTGCAGGGCTATGAACCCTCACCATCGGTCTAAAGAAGAAGATCCATGAACCATTTGTGCTTTTCCGTGCTCGTCACATCCCAGCGAGCATGCATCTGCTACAACACGACCACCCCTCGCTTGCAGTAAGAAGAAAACAAAAATTTAGTCAGACGAGGGGTAACCACCACCGACAGTCTCGTCGGTGTTCTTGTTTCCGACACTGACCGATGATTAGCAAGTTTTCTTGTTTCCTTTTCTCGCAGGGAAGTCTGTGAGATTAAAACTTACGCGATTTCAGGGTTGTTCAGAGCCTCCACGTTGACCTTGTCGCCGCTGAGGATGCTGTTGCCGTTGGCAATGGTGTTGCCGTTGCCGTTGCCAGCGAGGTTTCCGTTCTGCACCAGCGCAAAGAAGTTACGTTAGCCACTTGTCTCGTATGTTTGGATTCTTGCAAGAGAGGGGAGACTACGTACGGCATTGCCTGCGAGGTTTCCGTTGCCGTTGCCATCGCCGCTGCTGGTCAGGATGCCAGTGCCTCCAGTGAGAATGCCGGAGCCTCCAGAGCCTCCGGTGAGGACGCCTGCGCCATTAGTGAGGACGCCGGAGCCTCCAGAGCCTCCGTTGAGGATGCCTGCGCCACTTGTGAGGATGTCGTTGCCTCCAGAGCCACCGTTGAGGACGCCGGCGCCTCCAGAGCCTCCGTTGAGGATGCCCGCGCCTCCAGAGCCTCCCTTGAGGGTGCCGCCGACGATTTTGGCAATATCAGGAGTTGGGGCTGCGAAGACGGAGGCAGAGAGCGCGAAGAAGGTAACTGCGATGAAGGATGGGGTGTACATGTTGGCGGTT
Organism: Coniothyrium glycines; assembly: GCA_025742365.1. NCBI lineage: Eukaryota > Fungi > Ascomycota > Dothideomycetes > Pleosporales > Coniothyriaceae > Coniothyrium > Coniothyrium glycines. The sequence goes on from JAMXIJ010000017.1 coordinate 247,913, forward strand.
TTTTGCGGTGAATGTGATTAATATTCGTGTAGCGAGAGAATTATAGCGGAGTGGTTGCGTGTGTTGCGAAGTGAGTGTTGTGAAGTGAGTGTTTGTAGTGGTGGGAACTTGCTGGATGGATACTGTTTCTGGTGGAGGGATGGTTTGTTCTTGTAGTGAGCGATGATACCTCTGGTCCCTGGACCACGCGTCGTGCTGGAAGTTTCCGGTCTTGGTGCTGCTGTGACTAAAGACTGCCTAGGTTTGACTCATGTGTCGGTGAGCATCGTGAGGTAGTACTGTTCAGATGGTGCCTTGGGAGGCGATGGAAGGCGTTAGCTTCGGCTTGTTGTATAGAGGTTATTCTTGAGCTGATCCGTGTTGCTTCCGAAGTGCTCAGAGTGGCAGGCCAATGCCAGGATGACTATCATGGATTTGAGGTCCCATTGGATGTGAATCGCGAAGTAGATGTGGTCCATGTAAGGGTAGCGTATCCGATCGTCCCGGCGCGAGGCTTGGTGTTCATTTACCGATTCATGTTGTAGATCCGGTTCTAACCTAATCTTTCGGTGCGACAACAGTGTGTTGTTCCTGGCATTCTGGGCATGGCCATGATTGACAGGCGCCACGTCTAGGAAACTACATTAGTGCGCGATTGTCTGAAGGCCTGGATTGTTGTAGTATGCATGAGATGTGAAAACAAATGTTGTTATCTTCAGAAAATAGCGTGCAGTTTCAAGCTACTAGGTATTGCTCCTCTACTGACTACTCGGCCCCAACGGCGACTTACGCACAGCCCCTTCCCCTGCTCGGGTGCCTAGTGCGGTGGAAACTAGGTCTTTCGATGAATAGCATAGCCGTTTTCAAACCTTAACCAACGTGAACAGGGTTGTTTACAGTTACTTTTGATGCTAAAGCCGAGTGACTGAGCCTGATTGTGGCTCGTGAGGGCCATACAGCCAATCAGAAAGCCGTCCTCTTTGCTAAACACAACTTGGCACCTAAGCGGAAGAGGGAATGTACGTCGGATTTTGAGAAAATCTCCCGAAGCATGGGTTGCTGTTGAGGACAAGTACCGACTCCTGACGATCGAAATTCAATGACACTCTAAGACAGAATCTATACACCGAGATCTAGACCCTTACGTATTGTTCAACCGGCATCTATAATTCTGATAGTGCGTCACAGCTGATTGGAAGTACTTGTCTGCTTTGGTACATAGATAGCATATTGATGATTGTATCGAAAAACCAACATATGGACGTTCCGACAAAGGCAGTGGGTATGGCGTCCAGACGGTCCATCTACTGCTTATTCTTCAGTGTCGTAGCCCTACGAGAGCCTAAATTAGGAACCCGCCCTTCTCGGGGGGCTTCATCTCCATGTACGTCTCTAGCGTCTTGGAGACAGCCCGATTCGGGGTAGCATGATCGACAAAGTTCGATAAAAGCGGATGATCGACGGCGCTACATGGCGTTAGCCATGGGCCTAGAGTAATCTTCCAAGCCACCCCTCCGGGCTCATCCGCCCATTTCACGCTTGATGTTCTTGTTATGCAGCGCTTTCATCTGACCATCTTCCTTGCTCAATGCACAGGGACAGTGTTTAGTCCAGGTATGGTCAGACACATGTCAAGCGCTGCATTGAAGGGATGATTGTGTTTCACGATCTTCCCCCAATTTCACTTCTAAACTTTAATATCGCCCGAAAGCTGCAATGCCTTCTCAAGCAGGCGATTCATGGGAACTCTTTAACTTCCTGATACAGGGTAGTGTCAGCTCGGCCCGCATCCTTGCTATCCATACCTCTTAGGCCAACTCAATTAAAATAAGATCTTTCCATTCTTACTTCTCTTAAGGTTAGACCTAGATCAACCCTACCCTCAAAGCTACCCAGCCTCTATGTACTAGGCTAGATAGGCTTAGATGATACCCAGGCAAGCAAGAATACAAGCTGAGCTAACGATACCCTGTAACATAGCTTCCTTTGTTTTCTCAACTCTTGCCTGTCACTCCCATGCTAACATCTCTGCACGTGCCAAGTCGACTGTGACGAAGTACCAGTATCTTGAGTCTTGACAGTCTGTGGTAGTAGATCGGTTGCGGAAACAGCTAGTTATCGACCATCGTATTGGAAAACAAAGTACCTTACTCGCGTCCTTTGTTACTGTTGCACTTGGGCTTTGGTTGTAACTTGTAAAGCACGACGGGTTATCACGCTAATCATCGCGGGCAGATTTCATCAGACTGAGGACCATATTCCTCCAGTGCCGTTAAGAAGCTACTGTCGCGATCCCTCCACCCAACAAAGCAGATCTGCGAGAATTCAAAGCACAATCGTGGATAGTCAGAAGGAGGTTCAAAATGTGCAACTCCGTACATTTGTACATTGCTGGAGTTGCCGGCCGCGGCTGACGCATTTGTGCACCTAGTGCGAAAGTCAAGTATTACGGTACATGGGTACATCACCGTTTGCTAATTTCTATGCGGCTCGAAATCTATAAGGTTGAATGAAATGCTCCGGACGGTAAGTGCCGTACGGCCTTTCTTGAAACTTGCCGTGACTTCCGTCTGCTTCTAGCCTTCTTCTCGCTCGTTCACCCTTACTCTGTCATCATGTCATCATTTAGGGTGAGGGAAATGCGCGTGTGATTCCTACGAGGCCGGATAGCGTATGGTATCGGCAACGAGGTCGTCGAGGTTCACGTTGAGATAGGAGGCACAAGTCATCTGTGCTCCTCTCTGTTTTGGATATCTTCTGTGCCCCCATAAGCTGTGAAAGGTATTTCTTTGAGGTAAGTTCACTCATATCGGTATACAGCAAGCTTTGGTAACCTCGTGAATGCGCTACAGGTGTAAACATGCTTTCTGTCCATCCGGCCCTCACAATCTTTCGTAAAAAGGAAGCGAAAGGATTCTCGTCTCATGGCAGACCATCGCTGATCGCGTCTATACAAATTCGATCAATCCGACATTGGGTAGCAGTAACACATGCAGATCTACTTGACAAACTGTGTTAACCAGTACTCACAAAGAAGATATGATTGCGTTGAACTAAGAGGAAGTGTAGATCATGATCATATGCAGTTGATATTCGTAAAAAAGGTAAGGAGTCCGCGCGTACTCATGATTGCCGACCAAACTCCAAACCATGACTTTTGCCAACCCCGTAAAAGAAGACCCACTATGCTTACAAAATTGCTAGAAGGTTCAGGACTATGCCGAATCTGTTACGCAACCCTCGCTGGCATTCTTGACAAACCTGGCATACTTGAAAAGCGTGCCCTTGGTGTACTTGAGCGCAGGCGCAGTCCAGCTCTTCCTTCTCTCATCAAGCTCTTTCTGACTGACGCCGATGTTGAGCTCGTTGGACTCTGAGTCGATGGTGATTTCGTCACCGTCCTTGACTAGACCAATCGGACCTCCTTCTTGAGCCTCAGGTACGATATGGCCGATCAAGAAGCCGTGGCTACCACCACTGAAACGGCCATCGGTAATGAGAGCAACGTCCTTACCCAAGCCTGCTCCCATAATGGCGGAGCTTGGCTTCAACATCTCTGGCATACCAGGACCACCCTTGGGCCCTTCGTAACGGATCACAACGACAGTCTTCTCACCCTTCTTGATGTCGCCACGTTCCAGAGCAGCGATAAAGTCATCTTCGGCATCGTAGCATTTAGCCTTACCAACAAAGATGGTGCCTTCTTTGCCAGTGATCTTGCCAACGCAGCCGCCAGGTGCGAGCGTACCTCTCAAGATTTGCAAGTGACCAGTCGACTTCAATGGATCGCTCAATGGGCGAATGATCTTTTGCTCTGCTGGGAAGTCACGAACCTCATCCAAATTCTGCTTCAATGTCTTGCCAGTGACAGTCATTTGGCTGCCATCAAGCAGACCTTCTCTGAGCAGGAACTTGAGCAGTGAAGGCGTGCCACCAATGTCGTGAATGTCTGCCATGACGTACTTTCCAGAGGGCTTCAAGTCGGCTAGCAGAGGAATTCGATCGCTGACGCTCTGGAAATCCTCAATGGTAAGCTTAAGACCGACGGAGTCGGCGATGGCAATCAAGTGCAAGACTGCATTGGTCGAGCCACCCGTGATGCTAATCACAACCATTGCGTTCTCGAAAGCTTGCCTGGTGAGGATGTCGCTTGGCCGAATGTCTTCTTTGAGCAGATTCTTGATGGCGCCTCCAGCAGCAAGACACTCAAGCATCTTTGCCTTGGAATTGGCTGGATTGGAAGAAGATCCAGGCAGAGACATGCCCATGGTCTCAATTGCGGTTGCCATTGTGTTTGCCGTGTACATGCCTCCGCAAGCACCTTGTCCGTTGCAAGCATGTCTGATGATATCGAAGCGTTGATCCTCGTTGATCTCGCCAGTGATGAATTGACCGTAGGCCTGGAAAGCCGAAACAATGTCGATACTCTGGTTGTCGAGAGTCTTGGCGCATCCAGGCTGGATGGTCCCGCCGTAAACCATGAGAGAGGGCCTGTTGACACGACCCATGGCCATGATTACACCAGGCATGTTCTTGTCACAACCGGGGATAGAGATGTTCGCGTCATACCATTGGCCACCCATGACGGTCTCAATGGAGTCTGCGATGATCTCACGCGACTGTAGCGAATACCGCATGCCCTTTGTGCCCATGGAAATTCCGTCGCTAACGCCGATGGTGTTGAACTGCATGCCCAATAACCCAGCCCGCTCCACACCCTCCTTAACCTTGTGGTTAAGGTCCATCAGGTGCATATTGCAAGGGTTGCCAGAATACCACACGGACGATATACCAACTTGGGCCTTGTTCATGTCCTCTTCGCTCATCCCGGTGGCGTAGAGCATGGCCTGGGAGGCGCCCTGCGACTTGGGCTGAGTGATCTGCTTGCTGACAGAATTGAGCTCATGCTCGGCTTTGGCATGTCGGAGTGCGGAAGAAGAAAGTGCTCGTCTGGTCGATGTTAGGATGAGAAGATATGAGGCAAGTCATATGACGACGGCATAACCTACGCTGCCTGCCATTGCGGCCGTGACAAGCACTTTGAGCGCGAAAGCGCACCTCCAAAGCGTGCGAGAGACATTGTGGCGGGCGGCACACTTCGCCAGAGCGTCGCAGGCAATATTTATGATGCGAGCTTCGGATCTCTGCGCTCATCGCGGCGTCGGCCTTCTTTCCGCCCCAGATCAGCCGGCCAATCAGCGTGCTTGTGATTCTCCGCGTACATCCACACATCCGCATGCCGACCACAAAGCACTCCCCAGGAACCTCTTACATGTTCAAATTGTGCCATTGCTCACACGACGACAGAGGTTCTTTGCAGTCATGAGTGTTGCCGATGCACAGCATGCTTACGGTTCGCAGCTCCCTACGCATCACAACCTCAGCACATATGGAGCAGGTGTAGCAAAATTGAACAATTAATGTGATGGCAGTTTGTCCTTCATTGACATGTTTATGTTCTTATCATTCATGAATATGTGACATATGATTTTACTTAGGCTTCACTGCTTGCTTCAAGACCTCTGATGATGTCTATTTCTTCACTGACGATGGTTGCGAATAATAAATTACCTTCTACTTCTTTGCAGGGACAACTTTACAGAAAGTACATTTGTTACAATGCTTCAATCAATCATTACAGCACTGGCTTATTTCATGCTGCAGGTCGTCGGCTCTCCCAGCACCAACATCTACACCGGTTTCAACTACGGCGCATTCTGGAGCGAACAGGCCAACGCCAAGTACAAAGCCGACTTCCGTGAGGGCTTCCAGCTTGCAAGAAATCTTAGCACACCTGTGCCTTTTGACAGCGCTCGACTTTTCACATGCATCACTACAGGCACGACCGACAGTCCTACCGAAGCATTCGACGCGGCAGTCGAGACAAAGACAAAGCTTTTGCTTGGCTTCTGGATTTCACCAGCCAAAAGGGGCTTTGCGCCTGATGAACAGATCAAGAACGAGCTATCTGCTCTTAGTAAAGGTTTTGAGAAGCACGGGCAGGCCCTTGCTGATGTGATCATTGGACTATCAGTCGGTAGCGAGGACATCTATCGCTGGGAAGAACAGAAGGATCAGTCAGGTGTATCTTCCAAGAATGTCTCCGCAGCCATCAGCAATATTCGAAAGAGCATTGCATCATCTCCGTACGCGAAGTACATGGAGGGTAAGCCTATTGGTCATGTTGATGTAGCAAAGTATGCCGTCGTGGAGGGCGCAGACTTCTATGGCATCACCGTGTACCCGTATTGGAACAAGGATGGCATCACCAAGGCCAGCGAGAGCTTCCATGGCTCCTTGGACGATGTCAAGCGTAGAGCGGGTAACGTACCCATCTGGATTGCTGAAATGGGCTGGCCTGCCCAAGGCCCGCCACAGGGTGGCTCAGTGGCCAGTGTTGACAATCTCCAAGAATTCTGGACCGAAGTGCGGTGTTCGATCGTCGGAACTTATACAACATTCTGGTTCGAGTTGTTGAAAGACACCACATTTGAGCAGCCGGACTGGGGCTTCATCGACATCCCGACCAAGCAGCCTCGCATAAAGGATCTGAGTTGTCCAGGCGGCCCGCGACCTAGTGTATCTACTCCGGTCGGAAGCAGTCCTGGTCCACTACCCCCAATCTCCACTGTCCTGCAGCCCATTGTACCTTCAAACACTGTAGTACCGTCAGCGACCACCCACAATTCCAGTGCCGCAACAACAACTCACGTGACAACCACCCTCTTCACGACCATCATTCCCACACCTCTGACATCAAGGACCACCGACAGAGCCGAAATCGAAATCACCACAACCATCACTTCCACACACTACATCTCGCCTCCCTCGGCCCTCACCATCACAGTCACCTCTACCAAGTACATCACAGCCCCCGCGCAGCATCGAAAACGCGCAAGCCCCGCGCCTCCCCCCTGGTGCGTGACAGTCGCAGACATTGACAGAAACGGGCACCCACTCCCCATAGCCGCCGGCCCTGCTGGCTCCGACAGTACATGCCACCCTGCCCCAACGTACACCGGCTTCCCTTACATCGCTAGCGTGACATCTCCAGTTTTGCCACCATCTAGCGGCGTGCCCATGAGCACGGCGGTGCCATCGCCCAGCGCGGTGGTAAGTGCGGGTAGTACGCTGAGGAGTTCTGTGGGTATTTCTAGTGCGGTGTCGCATCCTGGACCGAGTACAGCGAGGGCGTCTGCGACGAAGAGCGCGCTGCCCTCGTTCAGCCTTGTCACGCCACGGGCTGAGGTTGACAGTGTGATTTCGTCGGCGGCTGATTTGGCGGACGGGAAGAGACGGTGGTTATCGTGGCGAGCTTGGGTTGTTGCTGTGTTGATGGTATCCTGGTTGGATGGTGAATCTGTGGAGTGATCCAGAGGCGGGTTGTTGCTACGAAGTGTTGCATAGATTTAGAGAGGGGCCATCGTTCATTAGACAAGATATATCTAAATACCACGTCGCGAAATCAAGTGAACCCTCTTCAACCACCCAAACAGTTCCACCCAACTTACCATCCAAGCCCCCCCCCTTCTTCCCCGCACATTCCACACCCCTACAAACCTCCTCATTCCCATCCGCCTCCCCCAAAGTATCCACCACGTCCCTCCTCGCCGACCAAACCTCCCTGCCCAACGCTATCTCCCTATCCCAGTGCACACCCACCAACTCGCGCCACGTCTTTTTTTTAAAAAAACAAAAAAACAAACAGCAGCAGCACCTTCCCCCCAGCGCGGGATACACCTACCCGTTTCCAACGCCGCCGCGCCGCACTTTTTATCCTACGCGCATCACGTGCTCATTACTCGTACATGTCATTATTTTCCTGACCAAGACCAAAGATCGTGGTTAGAAGGGGAGCGCGATGCAAACACTCAGATTGATGATGGGAGATGTGGGTTCAACATGTGTTTAAAACAACAAAAGTTTATATTGCTTACACTTGGGGATATACTCTGCTCTGGGTGGTTTTGCCACGGATGAAGGGTTGCACATGGGAAATCACATGCGAGCTGATAAGTGCTCGCTTTTCTTAGGATATATCGCGAGGATCAAGCTCGCAGATGACATGTTCCTACTTGCCTGCAACGGTTAGGGTTGGTTCGGGACAGAAATCTTGGCCCTTAAAAGAGGTCATACTACAGGCGTACATAAACTACGGAGGCTTGTGTAAGAGTTTAGGCAACGATGCAAAAATCCTGTGGGAGAACTGTGTCAATCTCTGTCACTTGTCACGATTTTAGCCGTCATGAACGATGTCAAGACCGGGGACGCGAAGCGTTCTGTCCAAATTCGATCACTTCGCCAGCTAATCGTGTGCTAGCCGTCACGATACTACAGCAGCCAAACACTGGACAATTGCTTCCTTCAGTCAGAATGAGCGATAGTGACAGCTCTCTGTCATGACAGTGGGGAAGGGAAGGACCTCAATCACAAATCACAATGAAGTGGCTGATCGTAAATATGGTTGTGATATGTGCTCTATGATTACTTCGTCTGCGGCCGGCGCAGCGGGTGTGCTTCAGTATTACTTGTCAAGGTCAGCGGATGTATTGGCCACGAGTATGGCGAATAGCAACTCACAACACATATTCATCCAAGCTGACAAGCTCAGGTTCACTGAAGATTAGGTAGAAATACTTCAGTGTTTCTGCCATCCAGAAGCTCTCGCACTCGTCTAACTTCTGTGTCACCTCATCTTGGGGCGTCGTCACATCAGCAATGGCCGAGTGAGCGAACTCTGCCATGGTAGCGTTATTGATAGCCTCGAACATGGACCATGCGGTATCTTGCAAGGTCCTGTCGCCCGTTATGCGAAAGAGAATAAATACCGATTCGATAGCTTCAGGTCTATGGTCATGTCAGCTGACTCCTTTGATCATGGAGCAAGTATGTGATACCGGAGCAGAAATCGTCGATCGCCGATTTTAGCGATGCCAGGTTGCAGTCCATCTACTTTGATGATGTCCTGCACATCCAATTCCTGCGCATTGTAATCACTGCTTGACGAGTGCTTCACAGCAGCGTGCCATTTCTCCTGGTCCCATTTGCAGTCTTCGTCTCCACTACAGGGAACAGCTTCGAACTGCTCAGGCATGATTCCGCTGGGCATAGATTCGTAGGCCCATACGCAGCCATCAACAAGTTGTCGCGCAATATCCATGTCCTCGGTGCGATTAAAAACCTTGGAAGCGAGTGCCACCATGCCACCTGCGAAACAGGCAAGATGCTGCGTCTTGGCCTCGAGTTTGACTGAGCCTGCTGAGCTTATGCGTGCATCACCAGCAAGCAAAATACGCTGGCCCTGCTGGTTCATTGGCCGAAAGAACAGGTGCATTTTTGCTGGTTCAATCGCTTTTTCGTATATACGCTTGTATTGTTCAGACTGGCCACCGAGCATCAGGTACTGCTTCGGCAAATACTCGTACAGGGAGTCACTCATGCCACCCATGGTGAAGGTTGCGTCAACATTGAACTCCTCTCGCAGAGGGCTAACCAGTACTGGAAACAATCCTGGTATTTTGGTCTGGTTTTGGTGTTTCTCAAGAAGGTCGGTGATCCTCTGTATTGCGTCGTAGTACTTTGGATTATGCGTTAGTTGGGACAGTCGGGAGAATTCGAGGCTCAGTGAACCAATTTCTGCGCTCAGGGCTTGACCATCCGCAGTCTGATGTCCGTCTGAAGCGGCATTTGCCCAGTCCCATCGCGTGATGGGCATCCGGTTGGGGGTGTCAAACGCCGCGTACAGCATATCGCCGAGCTCAGTGGCCCTTTGCAGCAAAATCTGGTGTTTGCCATTGCTGAGATCGTAAGCGCTAAGCAGGCCTCCGAGGTATCTTATCGTGGTCTCGAAGACATTCATGCGCTGCACTCCAGTTGTGGAGAAATCGGTGTTCTTGACAGCTTTGACAGCTAGTTCCAACTCTTGGTCCAAGCCCATGATGATGAGGGTATCCAATGCATCGACCAAGCTGGCACCGCGTTGGCCAAAGGTGTTCTTGAAGCCTCCTGTCACTGGAGTCACCTCATCTTGCAGCCAGGCGAATTTCTTATATCCCTTCCAAGTATGCAAGAAGGCCTCCTTGACGGAAGCTTGTCTTTGCAGCCGTTCTGCCTTGTTGTGCTCCGTCTCGACACCGAATTTGTGCTGGATTCTAGGTATTGCGACGGGAGGTCCTGTCGGCAGAGGGACCAGAGACGGGACGGGATAGCGAAGGGAGACATCCTTCCAGGCCACGGGGTGTTGGATGCGGCTCGAGGAGGTGAGAGTGGGCGGAGGGGGCTCGTTGCGTGGTGTGAGCTGGCGAAAGGCGAGGATGAAGAGGGTTGCCGCTACACAAAAGGCGCACAACCGGCGTATTACAGGGCTCATAACGGCCAGGCCAACGTCTATCGCGATTAAATCATGTATGAAGAATTGTTCAGCGTGCTCAAGGACAAGGAACCAAAGACAAAATCACAGGTTCGTGCAGGTGTATTGGCTGAGTGCCGCAGAAAGACGCAACGAAGAGGAAGCAAGAGTGGTAGAAACAATGAAGAAACGTCAATTACAACCAAGGAACGTCAATTGCCCAAGGGCAGAAGGATGCAACGCAAGGAGAAAAGGCGGGTCCAGGGGAGTGGACGCAGAGCCCTGGAAAGGCACATGCGGCGTCGTCGCATGTCTGGCCAGGGCCTGAACGTTTGACGAAGGGGTAGGGCTGAGGCGCCGACGCGTTGCATCATCGCCACCAGTGGAAGCAGGGCCATCCTTGCGCCCACTGCACTCGCTGCGCAAGAGCCCTGGCCCTGTGATTCTGTTTGGCCTCAACCATCAACATGAAGTATAGCGGGTACGTTGCACCCCACGTCCTGGAGCTATCAAGATCGCGACCTGTGCCCGCGACGTATGAGCGGGGCCTTGCACAGTTTGCGTCTCTGTCGCAACGCCAATGTGAATACCACGGCCACATGTCTGACCCTATATAGGCTGTTCTACATCAACAACCCCTCCACAAGCCTCGACACTGCCCTCAGCTATGTCAACGAACTGGTGCAAGGCATCGAGACGAGCCTCCAGCAAGTCACCCGCCAAAGCCCTTGGTCGCTCTCCTACCGCGCATATCGAAATCCCGTGCCGCCCAACCCACAGTCTCCGTCAGATGCAGACAGCAAGGCACAACAGTTCGCACACACCTACCAGCACATGCTGAGTCACACTGGCATCGCCGCAGACCGCACCTATATTTTCATACAGCCGCCAAATGAGCCAGGTGTCGTTGCGTCCATACCACGGCAACAGCAGGATGCTCACGCCTCGATGACAAGGCACCAGATGGCTGCACTCTGGACACAAAGACATGTACTCAGGGTTGAGCAAGGCATTACATACGATGGCGGCCTGTTCACGATTCAAGTCGGGGAGCTGCGTGCTACGCGTGAGGGCCCCCAATCTAGTGCAGTAAACTCACCCGGTGTCGTCGTGTGTATCAGTACGGTGGTCGGCAACTTGCCTTCAGATGACAACACCAAAGCGGGACACTTTGAGACACCTTCTGGTCATTCTGCGGCTGCGCCCGAAGATCAAGATGTGGACTTTGAGTATGCTCAGGCAATGCTAAAAGACTGTTGGCGCAAGATCAAGGGCGACAAGGAGTTTGGGGGGCGCGCAGAAGTCAAAGAGACCATGATGAATGCCGCAATCACAACGAGCACAGAGCAAGAGCGGGAAGCGTCCGTGCGCATGTGGTGTGAACTCCTACGAATGCGTGGATGAACACCATGCCGGTATCGATAAGCATTTCTTCGCCGTGTCAGCTTGTCTAAGACAACACAGTCAACCAAGCGGAACAAGTCTGCAAAGTGCCAAATATGATTCTGATAGCGCAGGACGTGCACTCTCGGCGTCAGGCTCTAGCCTAGGGCAATCCGCAATTATGGCTTCGAAAAAAGCTCAACTGCTTCGAGCTTCCTCGCATCTCGTCTCCATGTCTTCGCACTATCTCCCCAGGCCAATCATCCTCTTCGTGACCCGGACATGCAACCTACCTCGCCCACCTTTCTCGAGGCCTAATACGATCACCCCCGATCCGAGCCACCGGTCTTCCAGTGCTTGGCAGCTGCTTACAACTATACCTGGGACATTCCAAGTCAGGCATCGGTCCAAGAAGCATACTCGAGAAAGCCAGCATCAAAGTTCCAAAAGACCTTGCCGGTGTAGGTGCAAACTTCCAAGACCATCCCATCGACGGCGGGCTCTAGAACTGGTCCAGCAACACCATTTCCCCCACCTAAAAATCACTCTTGACAGACACAGCCTTCTTCAACGCCCCACGCACGGAATACGAACAGTCTCGCACCGGGTCCCTCATAGTCGCCCAAGGAAACCAAGCGGCCTTGTTCCCCCTCGCACAGGTCGCACCCTCAGCCTACAAAGCCCTCGTCGCCTCCATCGCCTCTCAGAACGCCACGCCCCATCTCCCCACGCAGTCCGACGCGACACTCATCCGCGGCTTTCAAGCCCAGCAAAACCTGACAGCATGGCACCTCTCCCGCAACGACAGCGCCGCCTTTGAATCCCGCTTTGCCGCCGGGCTCTTAGGCAGCGGCGATTCAGCGTCGTGCGACGCATCCCCTCATCCCGTATCTGCCCGCAACGCACAATCTGCACGACCGTGTATGGGCGGTCGCGGACAAGGCGGCGCATCAGATCAAGGCGCGGACGAGGTGGGTTCCGTTGAAGAAGAAGAAGACAAAGAGTATGGAGGTTGAGGGTAGGTGTGAGTATAAATACAAGTAGAAGTACAAGTAGAAGTAGAAGGAGAAGTAGAAGGAGAAGTAGAAGGAGCAGTAGAAGGAGAAGTATGAGTAGCAGTAGAAGTAGAAGGAGTAGGAGAAGTATGAGTAGCAGTTAGGGCGAATGTATCCCTTGTTTTTTTTCTCCAATGGATCTGAATATCCAGCCCTATAGTACCATCGCTATACATCTACTATATATGTATATTTATATTTATATATATGTATATATGTATGTATTCATTTTAACATTGGCAACAGAAACCTCTTCCAAGCACCGTCACGTCGCCTTTTTCGGGCTGTTCGATGAGACGGGCATGGCGCGTGTTGGTGAATCCATGACTCGACAGTGCTTGTTTGGTCAAGCCGCAAGGTCTTCACATGACTGGGATACCATTACTTAGGAGAGTATACGTGATGTAATCTTCTTTTGTGGTTATGCTTTTTATTTATTGCTAGGCTGGTAATCTATAGCCTGCAGTATGAATACCGCATTGATATCCAAGAATGCTCATGGTCGCTTTTGGTGGTGCATCGCCACGCAGTCCTAACGCTTCAAACACGGATGACCCAGGCGATAGAGAATAGACATGGCATGCCGGTAATGAGCTGGTGCGAACATGCGGCTTGTCTTCCGACTATTCCGAGACTAGGCCTGCCCCAGAGGTGCTCCAAAGTTCAGTGGGGGGCTCTTCAAGATAACGCCGTCAACAGTCTGATTTTCCGATCTTCGAGAATCGGCAGAACCCTGACGGCTGAGTGATAGGCCGTCGTGGGGCGGCGATGATACGTGCACAGGAGGAATTGGCTGCGAGGCACTGGCTTCAGGCGCATCCTTAAGTCGGCTGAAGCGTTCTTGCTCTCGGGCGACCTGGTTCAGAACACTGTCGAGCACGTCCAAAGCGATGTGATCAGCGGCTCCGTCGACTGGGTTGGGCGGTAAGATGAGAGGCCCGTGTAGTGCTGTGTCCTGCTGCGGGGTAGTCGAGCCATCGTCCTCCAGGGGCGGTACTTGTTCGTCTGCCTGGAGGTCATCCATAACGGGGGACAATGAGCCGGGCAGCAGCGGAGTGTGGCCGGCATGCAGTTTGTTAGCAGCAGGCAAGGGCGAAAGCAGCGCCCTGGTCGGCGGAGGGGACGGCATGATTTCCTTGTCCACGTCCGCAGCGGGCAGAGAGATGCGGCTGTTGAAGTTGGGACGATTCTGCCGTCGCTCAAGCAGCGAGGTGGCCATGGAGGCAGGCGGGTGTGACATGGCGGCACTCAGCTGGTCGAGCATGTCTGGAGCCTGGCGCTTGCCTGTTAACATTTCATCGGGCGGGGTGGTGGTGTCCGGGAGAGTGAGGAGGAACTCGGGACGAACAATGTCACCCCTGGTCAGGCCGGCCCACAGCGTCTGGGTGCTGGCGTTGACGTAGTTGGGCATGGTGAAGATGCTTCGCCGTGGACGCTAGAAGCTCGTCAGAACTTAGAAGGCTGCGGCTCTTGCACGAACTGCGGCTCGCGACCTAGCGCGAGTGTCGGTGGCTGCTCCGATGCGTGGCGGGCGGCTAGCTGGCGGTGTCGCGCGGAGACGGGAGGCTGGGAACGGATGCTGAACGAAGGATGTCTGCTGCGGCTGCGCAGGAACGAAGCTGGCCGTGGCAAGGGAAGGGAAGGCTAAGACTGCGCGCGGACGGGTTTGCTTGGGCCCTGTCGGGCGTGGGGCTGGGGTGAGCTGCTCATGTATGTACTGTACTGTACAGATAAAGGCGCGCCTAGCGTGCGGGTCGCTGCCGTGCAACGACGACGCGGTGAACCGTGAAGGGCACAACAGCGCCTGGCGACACCGCGAGTCCGCGACGGGCAGCGGGCGACGTCATGACGCAGCCGGTACCTGGCGAGCCGCGAGCCCCACCACCCACCACCCACCACCAGCTGCCTCCTCCCGTTGTACATAGGCTCCTTCCCAGCGACCCAGCAGGGCAGGCACCAGGACCTGCGCCCGGCAACCGCGACGGCGGCTGCCAAGCCCTGCATCGTTCTGATCTGCTGCATGATGCATCCCGACTCCCACCCTGTGCGCACTCGTCTCGACCCTCGCCCTACTACATGTACCTACGTGTATGTACATATGTACATGTACCCACCAACCCCAGCAGAGAGCACACCAACCAACGCACATGCCACATGCCTCACATGCCACCCGCCACGGGCGCGCGTGCCAACCGATCTGAGATGCCGTGGCGGCAGTTCGCTCGTGATCCTGGTACGCGGCGCAACGCCTAGGTTCCTGTCTGGGGCAGTGGACATGCGCAGAGAGGGGTAACACCCCCATCCGCAAAATGGCCGCGCGCGATCCTCTCGGAGCCGTCTGATGCCCTCATAGATGCCTTCTATCGCCTTCTCAACTCTATGAACATTCTGCATCACCACCGCCTGCGCTTCCGAGTTGGTCCGCTCGAGCTGCACGGCACGCCTCCCCCCTTTGGAGAATCAGCGAGGACCCCGACTGCAGAGACTCCATCCTGACTAGACTCCATTCCAGCCTTGTCGAAGCGCATGACTCTTGCGGCCATCCAGCAGCCTGGTTAGCTTACCGTCGTCGTCGTCGTCTTCTCAATTAAACAAAGTGGCACATCGTACGACGACATCATGACCGTCACCACCAACACGGCTAATTCTCCGGGGACGAACATTGCACAGATGGACCCTCTGATCACAGCAAAGAAGTATGCCAGCAATCCAAGTAAATTTCCCACACCTTTCCCGAACCCTATGAATGCTTCAGAGGAGGATCTCCCCCCTTTTCCCGAAGCCGAAGTCTCCTCGTTATCTGTCGAGAACAAACCCGGAGCAAAGATCCACTACACGTACTATCCGCCCTCGCAATCACGAGGACACCCAAACCCTTTCTCTCAGACATTAATAGTATTCCTCAATGGTCTCATGTTACCACGAAGCTCGTGGGACAACACAATCCGTAGTTTCTTAGAGAAGCGACTCGTTGGCCGACTACCATATCCAGCCTTACTCAGCTACGATCGCTACGGACAGGGCGACTCTGACCACGACCCGGAAGATAAAGATCCGCCGCCCTCTCACGGTCACGACGTACTATCCGCCGTCAAGGCACTAAAACAAATCACCCTGCAAATCTGGAGAGACCATCTTGACCACGCCAAGCCAACACACTACCCATGTCTCATCTTCGTATGCAATAGCATAGGCTGCGCCATTGCACGCCTCTTCGCACAATGCTACCCCGGCACTGTCTCTGGTCTCCTCTTCCTCGACAGCATCATGGCAAACAGCGACTACCTCTCCATGTGGCCGAATCCCGACGCTCCAGACTTTGACCCCCGGACGCTCCCCGGCGGCGTCACCCTAGACGATGTCCGCGCCACAAGAGCAGCGTATACGCAATTATTTCATCCAGATGTGCCCAATATGGAAGGACTCACTCGTCGCAACCTCGCCGCCTTACTTCCTCACAGCGACGCCCCGAAACTAGAAGGCTATCTCGGACGAGGCCCTTACCTCACCATCGCAGGCCACGACTGGGAAACCTTTGCAGATCAATGCCGTACGTCTTTTTTTCTGACCTTACATCCCGAATCTCACGATCCATTCACGCATGTCCCTCTTACTATCCCTCCCAAATAAAACAAGCTACTCACAGTACAAAATTAGTACACGGCGTCCTCAAGACCCCCAAAATCCTCACCATGACATACGCCAACCCAACCTGGCGCCGCTACAACGAAGGCCTCGTGCACATCACCGACGAGGGGAAAGCCATTGGACCTATTACCGCGGTGCGCTGCGGGCACTTCATCCAAGCCGATGATCCGCGCTTTGTGAGCGATGAGATGGTGAGTTTGTTGGATCGGGTAGTGAATCGAGTGGAGCAAGTTAGTGAGCGGGATTGAACGGCGCAAAGTCTCTCTCTCCTTGCGTTTTCTCGTTGCGAGAGCTGTATTTGGATAAATGGAAACGGATAATATAGATGCTTGATGTGTAAAAAGCAAATGATACCGCCCATATGTACAAAATAACAGGTGTGATCTCTTGCCCCACCCCCCTTCACCTGTTCAATAAGACAATAGGTTTTATGTACGCCGAACAAAGTACGTGGGGTATGCGGATTTCTCCACCCCTCCCGTTCTCCAAGATTCATCCAAATAGATGAATAACATAGACTCCCTTCCGAAAGGCCGCGGCGGAAGAGCTCTTTTATTCCAAGAAAGCTCGGTTGTGTGGTGTACATGTTCCTCCTCAATGCAATCCAAAGCCCGAACCAACTCCTCCAACCCGTTTCTTCGTTGCCAAAAAGAAAGAAAGGAGGAAAGAAAGAAAGGGGGGAAGGGGAAATCAAACATCCTTTTTTACTCTTCAAAACTCCATACTGCCTGTAATATCCATATCCATATCCTCATCCTCGTCCCGATCTTCGTCATCCTCGGCATCCGCTTTTCCACGCTTGTCGAAACCATCTTCCTCTGCAATGTCAGCTTCGTTGCCATGTGCAATTGCATCTGCGCCTTGTTCGCGTCGGCGACCGACGAGCATTTCCCTCGTCTCGCGCTCGTCCAGGCCCGCTTTGTCTGCGGCCTGCATGCGGACGCTCAGGGGCCGGGACTGCATGTAGCTTTCGAGGTAGCTGGCGCCGAGGCTGCTGGGGTAGCCATAGCTGCCTGCTTGGTCTACGTCGTCGACGCCGGAGCCGTGTAGGCCGCCGACGTAGGTGCCCCAGTTCGACGAGGATGGGGCTTCTGCGTCGTCGTTTGCGGCGAGTTCGGCGGACTCGAGGAGGTCGATGGGTGGGGAGTAGGGGTAGATGGGGTCGGGTCCGGCGGTTCGAGGTATAGAGGCAGGCTGAAGTTGTGAGGGCGAAGGATCCAGAAATGTGCGTGTTGATGTAGTGGACGGGACGAATGGCATGCTGGGTGATCGGGGCGCGGCAAGGGGTAGGGAGTGCTCGGCTTCGAAAACTAAAGAGGATGGGGTTCCAGCAAGAGGTTTGGTTGGAGAGTGCGTCGTCGACATTGGGAGTGGGAGACTGTGATGTTCTGCATTGTGATCGGAGGTCGGTCGGGTCAGGCGAGGGTCGATGAGTTCGTCGAGCGAGGCTGTGCTGTTCGAGGCGGAGGTGGCTTCGCTGCTGGGCGAGGTGAGCGACGGTTCTATGACGGTGTCTGCGGGGAGAACGGTCTGTCCATCGATGACGAGACTGACGCGCTTCCGTCTTGATCGCGGCGTGTCTTTGTGTCGCAATGCCGACTTCTTCACCCCTGATCGCTTCGACTTCTTGGCTGCTTCAATATGTGGATTTTGCTTCCCGGCCTCTGTAGACACCAGCCCCTCCATATCCTTGGTTTCCTTCTTGGACTTGCGGCACTCTTTGCTCTTCTCAGCATGGCGCAGTGCAGCAGCTTGCTCTGCGTCGGTTGCAGAATTCGAGTCCTCGATGCGCTCCGGTATTGCCTGCTTCTTGTCCCTGCTTACTTTCTGCGATGTGGGCGAGGTCTCGCGTGCGTCGAGCAGTGGTAGGAAAACGGGCGTGACCAGTCCGTAGAGCTCCTTCTCCCGCTTGTGCACTCTTGTGTGTTTCTGTCTTTTGGGCTTCTCCTGCGGCTCGCGCACGTCTGCGACAGGCGAGGGGCGAGGGTGCGGTTCGTGGGGAGTCAGCGGGCTTTGAGCAGATGCCGCCGGATTAGCTTCCGCACTCGCAGTGTTCTCGACGCATTCCATGGAACGGTGGTGCTCTACAAGCTAGTCCCAAATCAGCGGGTTCCGGATAATTGCAGCGCGGGTGCGTGCAAACGGCGAGGGGCGCAGGGTGTGGGGGATGGCATGTACCTGGCGCTCATAGCTGCGCAAGTCGTCCTGCTTGGCCTTTATGTAGGCGCGGATGTCGGCCTCGAGGCGCTGCCGCCGTGACTCGACGCTGCGGGCCAGGACGTCCAATTGCTCTTTGGAAAAGCCTGGTGCCTCGGCCAGACTCGGGTCGGTCTGGAGGTGCATGGACTCGCTGGTCAAAGGACAGCGTGGGATGGGCCGAGAGGGACCGCGTCGAGGGAGGGCGCGTGCAGAGTCGCGGGGTCAGGTAACGGTGCAGGCGGGGACAGGAGGGAGCGCGGCTGCTGTGGAGGGCGTCAGTGGGACTCATGGCGGCATGTGCTCACTGCTGCGCTGGTCGACGGGTTGCGGGCGGACGGGCTGAGGGCGGGTGAGAGCGTACCTGGACGCGGGGAGTGACGCATTCGGCTGGAGGGAGGGCGGTGGGAGCGATTGGCGGCCTCGAGGGTCACAGGACGGGGCGGCCGAGCGCAGTGCCTGGCAGTGTGGGACAGTCGGACAGTGCCTGGGACGGTGCAGGCTCGCGGGCGCAGGCTCAGACGGGCGCAGCACAGCACGGGCGGGCTGCGGGCTGCTGGGAGGAGAGGCACGCAGCAGGCAAGCAAATCTCTGCGCCTCACAGGTCATGAGGGGGGTTTGCGGTCAAAACGGCGGCTGCCATGTCTCGGACGCACGCCTTGCCTCTTTGGCCCGCCTGGCATGGTGGGGGCTCCCCGAGGCCTGCAGGCCGCATCGCAAGCCCGCGCACGGGTCCAGACTCCAGCAGCACGCCGCCGCTGCATCTCCACGCGTATATTATATATACATGTGTGTGTACCACGCTCCACCCCCTGCTACTATGTGCGCATTCACCGCACCTGCTGCCTCCCGCACTGCATTGGTGGCTTTGCTCTCCGCGGCGCAACGGCGACATCACAAGACACCAGGCCTGCGTCACCGCGACCGCTGCCGGCCCTGCGAAGGGTTGCCCGATGCGGTTATCCGAGATGGACATGCGCGCATCTGCGCCATCAACACTGGGTACATGTACATGTACATTTCGCAGCACTGTACGGTACCATTCATTGTACATACACCGATCCGTATGGGGCAACTCGAGCCACTACGCTGTCCACTACCGCCATGTTCCCTGTAGCCACAAAGCGCGCCATGCCTGCGATTTGCGACCGTTGGTTGCAGACACGTTGGTTGAGTTAAATTGATTGCTGACATTGCATCATGCATCGACGTGAACAAACATTGGTATATACATGGATATACACATTCGGCTATGTATCCGCGGCTCAGTCGGTGCTGCAGGCCTCATCCATATACACCATATCCAGTGCTGTCAAGGATCTCTATCTCCACTTGACACCGCAAAGTCTACGGCGCTAATATTTCGAGCTGCCCATATCATGGCGTGTCATGTAGCCGCCGGCTCTGTAGTCCAGCCAGGACACCTCGTGGATGTGCCAGTCTCCTGCACTGTACTGTCTCATCGTACGCCATTGGCGTACCTACCTACATGGCCACTATTGACTCATGAAATCCAAACTTTCTCTTGCCTATCCCGAACCAACACCGTGAAACTCAATCGCCATCCTCGGCCTCCTTCTCGGCTGCTTCGGCTTCCGCCTTCTTTTTGTCTTCCCACTTTTGCTTCTTGTCGAGTAGTTTCTGGAGATTCTTTGCGCCGTTGAATACGCCATATGTCTTCGCACTACAGGCCGCGCAGGTAGGGTCCTTCCGGTATCTCTTCAGCGCACACGCTTCGCAGAAGTAGTGACCGCATTTTGTAATGATGGGGCTCTTGTATGGCTTTTTGCAGATGATGCAAGCAAATGGTATTTTCTCGAGCATCGCAAAATCGACGCCATCATCGTCCTTTTCCTTCTCGTCCCTGTTGGCTGATGCGACCACGGTGCCGCCGGGTTTCTTGCCCTTGGTTGACATCTCCCAGTCTCGATCAAGCTTCCATCCTGCCGCGTAGTCTTCACGCGCATGCAGGAACTTGCAGTTATCGCCAAATCCGCAAAAGCCGGTCTGCTTGTAATCCTTGCATACGTCGGGAGTGTAGTCGGTGAC
This sequence comes from Coniothyrium glycines, assembly GCA_025742365.1. NCBI lineage: Eukaryota > Fungi > Ascomycota > Dothideomycetes > Pleosporales > Coniothyriaceae > Coniothyrium > Coniothyrium glycines. Next base: position 268,571 of record JAMXIJ010000017.1, read on the forward strand.
GGTGATTGTGCGCACGTTGGACGAGGATTTCTGTGGCCCAACTTGTCGTGTCGGCGCGTCTGGGTTTTTCTCGATGAATGAGTGCGGCTTGGATCGCGTAGTGCCGAGCAGGTTCTTTGTATTCAGTGTGTCGTCGCCTTTCTCTTCGTACCAATTTGATTGCTTCGTCGCATCGCTACTGGCTTCTAATACGGCAGCCCGATTTGCTTCGTACTGTGTAGTGCCTTCGATGGTTATGTTCGTCTTTTGGTTCGCTGTTGACGCCTTCAAAGTATTCTCGTTGATCTTCCGCCGCTTGACAACGCGGCCGTCTTCCCCCTCTGCCTCTGAGCCGGACGAGAAATCTGAGTCTGATTGCGGTGGAGGAGGCGCAGCTTTACGTGGTGCAGCTTTCGCGCCTCGCTTTTTGAACTTGACGGCTGGGGCGTCCATTGCGATTGTAAGTGGTGGAGAGGAGGTGGTCAGATGTTGTAATGGCTGTATGTTGATCTCGTCAAGCCTGTGGAAAGTTCGTGGTTGCTGGTTGTGGCTGAGTAATGACGCCACTTTCCCCGGAATCGCTCCAGCCACATCTAACGTAGCTTCGAATACGGGCACGTACATTACGGTACATACAGTCATCTAACTGTAACCATCACCATGACCATGCCTTCTCAGTTCTGGGCAGCGAAGAATCACTCCAGAATTGACGAGGACAGAGATAACCAGTGCTAGTTGCCGCGACAAGTATCGGGCGATGGATATACTCATTGCCTTGCTATGGCTTGAAAGACGGGTCAATGTACTCGCCTTGCACACGACTTTGGGCACGCACAGTCGCCGTACGCATGGACGCCAGGATCGACGATGCCCAGCAGGATGTCATAGGTACCTATATTTGTTACCATGTACCACCTATATTATCGAGAACGAACAGTGGTCTTACTGTACCCTGGTCTCGCAAAAGACAAAGGTCCAGGACTAAAGTCGCGGCATCTCAGGCTGTTGACGAATACCAGCATTGTCTCGACATTGTGCAGTCATGTCTGAAATGTAACGACGGTGCCGGCCCCTTTTCCAAGCCGGCTGCAAACATGGTTGGTGCTGGTGTTGTGATCCATCGCGCTCGTGTGGGGTTCATCGCGTCGAGCTGCGGCAAGTGTTTGGCCCAATCGCGTACACATGCTGCCGTCTTAGGACTTAGCAGAGATGAGGGGCCGCTGCACGTCAAAGTCGACGACGTCGTTCATGGCTAGCAGACGCGCAAGGAAGACGAGTGCGGGCCAATGACAGACCAGTTCGCGACATTGTTGATGTTTCTGCTGTTTGGGTCCTCAGCTGCCCTCACCTGGCGTCCAGTGGCCTCAAGTGGCCTACCTGGAATACCTAGCGGAAGCAGAAGCGTGCAAGCACAGACGCTCATTTCCGCTCTGCCTGCGCAACATCACCCGTGCTGCGTGTTGCTCCCACTTCCTCCTTCGTCATCCGTCTCGCCGTCTGGCATTCCCTTCCATTCGTTCTTTTACCCCTCTGTCGGTGGTGTGCTGCGGTGCGCTGTGGTTGCACGCCTTGGTGATACAGAAACGCGACCAAGCGCCAGCAGCCGCTGCCGTGTTCCCTGTTCTCTTTCCTTGCGCGTCGCTTCCAGCCAGGCCCCTTCACCCTCGTCTTCTGTTCCAACGCTGGGCTGCACGCTGGCCTCATTTTCTAACCAAGTGTGAAACCCGTTCGTTGCAGTCTCCTCTTGCCTGCGGCGCGTTATCCCAGCACGACCACTACTCGCGCCCGAACCCTGTAAAGTCGGTATCGCAATACCTCGCCCGATCATTCATCACCGAGTCCATCCGATCGCTATCGCACGTACACTGGGTCGAACCAAGGACCGCATCAGACCATGGAACAATAAGCCTCTGCCACTGCTAGGACACGATCATGGCGACCGCAAATCCCGCGCCTGGCGCAATGGCGGTTGAGCACGGCAACAATCTTGATCCATTTGTCGCCCACGCGCCGGATGCCCACAGACAACGATATTCCGCTTTCGATAATTCTCAATTCTCATTGTACCTGAACGGCTCCCCTTTGCAGGCAAAACGAGCGCTAGAAGCACATCTTGCCGAAACCACACGGCGACTACAGGAAACTTCTAACATTGGCAATGCGCTCGTGCAGCAGCGCAAGGAGCTGGAAGAGAAGCTACAAGAGGTCGACCAGCAGCAGCAAGCAAGCGACATAGGTCCCGAGTTGCGCCAAAGACTGGCAGAACTTGAGAAAGAGTTCAACGAGGTTGGGAGAGAAACTGCCCGCGCTTTTCTTCCCAAATCCCGTGTTTCCAGCGGTGAAACGGACATGGGCGGTGGCGCTTCCATTTACTCGAGCGAGGCCCAACATTCACCTACCAAAGTCAGTGTGCCGTCCCGAAAACAGCGCAATCAACAGCCTAGCCGCATTAATGACATCGCTCTGGCGACCGAGATATCCACGTCTCTGTTGTCACAGTTGAAGGATCTCCAAGCTGTGTTACTGGAGCGGGACGAGGCCCTCAAGGCAGCAGACCTTGACAGATCGCAACTAGAAATTGAGGTGGAAGGCTTGTCACAGAGGCTTCGTACTTTAGACGAGAGCGAGTCTCGGCTGAAAGACGTAAACTGGAATCTGGAAACTCAAGTCCGCGAGTCTGAAGCCCAATCAAAGTCAGCGACTGATAAAGAGAATCGCCTCAACCATGCCTTGAACCAGATGCGGGCTGAGAGGTCCACCCTGGAGCGGGAATTCGAGGAGCTCAAGCAATTGCATGCCAAACTCAACGATGACCATATCAACACATCGAAGCAACATGAGACTGAAATCTCAAGCCTCCGACGCAATGTTCTCATGGGCGAAACCGAACGAGGTGCCATGCAGCGCAAAGTTGAGGAGCTCACAACTCAAAATCAGGAACTAGCGAAGGCAGTAGCTTATCGAATGAAGGCTGATGATCACGCTCACGCCGAGGAAGCTTCACCAGATGATGGTGCTGAGGAAGGAGATACCATGACGCCAGAGCACTCGCCTCCTCCATCTCCCAGTAAAGCTACTCCACGACACGGTGGCCTTGAATCCGAGACTCTCAAACACTCCCTTCAGCACGCTCATCGAATGATCCAACAGCTCAAGAACAACATCCATCGCGAGAAGACGGAAAAGGTCGAACTGAAACGCATGCTTCAGGATGCCCGTGATGAGCTCGAGACGAATCGATCCTTGAATGGGCCTGGTAGCGCTAGCAAGCGGAAGAAGAACGACAAGGATATTTTCAAAAAGCCTGCTCGCCCCGACCGCCTCGGAGCGCTTCGAGCTGGTACTCAGGAGGTGGTGGTGGATGACGATGATTGGGAGGAACAAGATGGCACCCCTGCCACGCCGAGTCGAGGTCCAAAAATCACGGATCCTGTTCCAGGGGCTTTTCCGAGCGCATTCAGCTATGCTGCCGAATCGAGCGCAAACGAGGGCTTCGAGACTGCTAATGAAACTTCGGATGCAGCTTTCGAGACTGCTAACGAGCGTGATGGGACGACAACTGAGACTGATGCCTTCCAAACTGGGGCCGAAACTCTGGATGGAGAGAGCAGCGAGGAGCTGACGGAGACAGAGGGACGACCTGTCGCCCCCACCATCCGCCACAGCCGCTCGTTCGTCTCAAAGAGCAGCCAACGTGACATGTACGAAAGTACAGCCTCAAATTCAGGTGATGAGTTCGATGACGCAGACATCAGAACGCCTATCCAGAACCAACATCCACGATTCCGGTTGAGATCAAAGCAAAGTGGATCGCGACGGTCGCATCGGCGGGAGAGCTTTGAGTTTTACACGGGTACTCCACCTGCCTCGCATGGTTCTCCTGCGAGTATGGTCGCTCGCAGTCAGGAGGGTACTCCAGCTCAGGGGAAGAGCCTTTTTGCTGAGCTTGAAGGTCTTAGTGGCGATGATGACACGGGCAGCTTCATCGAAGGCACGCCCAGCCGTTCTAGTGTGTTGATGTCAGCCAACTCGTCCCCAGAGAGATCTAAGCAACAGCTTCTTGGCAAGTCACCTCTACAATTTCCCCCGCCAAGGCCAGCGATGGTGGACTCGTCCACAATGACCGAGTCTGAGCCGCACAAGCCTGTCGCAATGTCTTCGATTATAAGCAAGCAAACTCAGCCACAGTCCGTTCACATTGCGCTGCCACAAATTTCCTCATTTTCGACACAATCTACTATCCCACAAGAATTGCCCCGCCAGCAGCTCAGCGTTTCTGGCTTCAACTCGAAGACTACTGAACCAAAATCGATTGCCTCACCAAAGCTCCTATTCTCTGATGTGTCCTCTCATGCCACTCAGCCTCTCGTTGCTTCCAAGCCCCAGCTAGCGATTTCGTCTTTGTCGTCGAGGGATACCGTGCCACAGTCAGTTCCAACGCCCAATTTCGGTATGTCGCCGTTGCATGCACACGACACGCCTCCTGTAACTGTTCCCGCTACACCTTTGACTGTGTCCACCCTAGCGGCGCATGCAATAGAACCTCGCCATGTGCTCCCACAATCGCTCGGACTATCTTCATTCTCTTCGCATGGCACAGCGCCTCTTGTTCCGACTGTGAAAGAAACTCCCCCTCCGACGTTGAATGTGTCCTCGATCTCACACGAAACCACGGCACCCAAGGAGACTCACAAATCAGGCTCGGTGTTACCTGCAGCGCTCTTGGCCTCGACCGTAGCGAGCCAGTCTACCGTGCCTGCTCAGTCACAAGAAATTGGCGATGCGGTCACACCACGGGAACTAGATATTTCGAATTCTCCTTCAGATTCTGATATTATGCATCAGCGTTCGCAGTTGCGTCTGTCAGATGTATCGGCACACACTACCGAGCCACGGGAAGCTGCGCAATCAATCCTGCCAGCTTTACAGCTCTCCGCCGTGTCTGCTCATGTCACCGAACCTATATATTCACAACGTCCAAGTATGGCAGTTTCCTCTGTGACCACTACACAAGCAACCGAACCGCTCGCGCCTAGACGTGATCTTCCTCAACTGTCAGTGCTAGCATCACGTTCTACGGAGCCAGTTGCGCCAGAGGGCCCTCGTCTGCAAGTATCTAGCCACTTTGTTCATGCAACCGACCCGATCGAGATTCCCCAAGCGCCACTGAAACAGTTTTCTGCGTTGTCTACGCTGCAATCTCAACCGATCGAGCCAAAACGGATAGCCCATTCTCTCTCTACGGTTGCATCTTACCACTTCACGCCTCTGGAACCACGACCAAGAACACCATCAGCATTGTCATCAATTTCAGGCCAGAGTACTGTCCCAGCTCAGCCGCCGAGAGCTGCGCCTATGAATCTATCGCTGCTCTCATCACGAACGACTGAGCCTGTAGAGCGGGCCGTGCCTCATGTTTCGCACATCAGCACACAAGCCACGGCGCCTAAAGCGATTGCTGTTGCACCTCAGCCTTTGCAGAATCATTCTGATGTGAGGACCGTTCAAGACGCTCAACCAGAGTCGCCAACTCTACCGGCATTCTTGCCCACGCCAACAAGTCGCCCATCAACTGCTAACCGTGTGCGTGCTCCACTCTTGGCCTTCTCTTCGGTGTTCTCCGAGGTTACTGAACCACTTGCACCATCAAGGCCGGTCACTGCACATCGCTCAGAGCCCATACCGGTATCTACATCCATTAGAACCGATCAAAAGAACGATCTCGACACGCAGTCCATTGTTCCAAAGCCAGGATTCTTGGACTCTGCGTTGCCATGGGCGAAAGGCAAATCCTCGGGCGCTGAACGGACCTCGCCTGCTACAAGGGAGGCTCTTATGCCATTGACGCCTATCACTGTCCACCCGTCGCCCCTCGTTTCGAAATCTACGATCGATGGAAGCACACAGACCATGGTCTCTGCGGAAGCCATTGACAAGTTACTTCTTGCGCGTAGCCCACGATGGAGCGCAAACCTTGCTACAGCTGGAGTTGAAAAGTTTTTATCTCCACCTTCATCTCCAAGCCGAAGAATATCAAACGACGGGGTCAAAACACCCAGACGCCCAGGAAGTTCAGGTAGCATACGCTCTCGAGCTGCATCTCCGCCCCCGCTGCCAACTGACCACAAGGAGGTCATTGCTGCAGCGGCGAAAAACCTGCCTCTTGTCACTCCAGGAACGATGGGTCCCCCTCTGATGCCAGCCTCAGCATACAAGAAGCGTCCTCAGACACCTTCCATAAGAACGGGCAACTCTATTGTGACGCCAAAGACAGGTGGTACCACTCCTCGCCCACGTCGTCACTCACATCGAAGCGACGCACGTAGTGGAGCATCCTCTCCGTTGAGCCGCAGGTCGTCACTGTCGTCTTTCACCTCCGAGATTGAACAGCGGTTCAATACTTCTGGAGGACCCTCTTTTGGTCCAACTGGTCTGCCAGCTGGTGAGACAGACCCACGGATGATTCAGGCTATCACGCAAACCATGATTGGAGAGTATCTATGGAAATATACACGCAAAACTGGCCGAGAAGATATGTCTGAGAACCGCCATCGACGTTTCTTTTGGATTCACCCATACACGAGGACGTTGTACTGGAGTGACAGGGATCCGCAGAGCGCTGGCAAATCTGAGCTGAAAGCCAAGAGTGTAGCCATTGAGTCAGTAAAAGAAATTGACGACGGCAATCCTCTACCCCCAGGACTTCACCAGAAGAGCTTGCTAGTCACCACTCCAGGTCGCTCTATGAAATTCACAGCCTCAACAGGGCAGCGACACGAAACGTGGTTCAATGCTCTGAACTATCTGTGTCAGCGTGTCGAAGAAAGCGAAGGGAAACCCACCACGAGCTCGCAGTCACGATCGGAGTCAAAGACGGCGGCAACTGATGAAATCCAGGATGAGTTCAATGCCGGCTATCGAAGCTCGTCACGTCAAACTGGTCGCTCAATGGTGTCGATGTCTTCGTATGTTAGTCGGCGCACATCCTCTCCTCATCATACTCAAATTCCGACTCTTCGTCACAACACTGTAGCCCGCACAGCGTCAAGCGAGCAAATACAGGGCTCAATGTCCAGTCGTTTCAGCAATATACTACGGCCAACATCCGCGATGCGTGGATCCTTCTCCAGCCGCCGGAGCAGGGCTAGCACCCAGAATCCCGTGACGTACGAAGAGCCGAGCAGCGCAAATATGGACCTTGGTCGCGATATCCACGAGCATGTGGAGCGAGAGATGGACGGCATGCCCAATGTCCGTGCTTGCTGTGACGGTAAGGAAAATTTCACAACGTTTGAAGTTATAGCTGATATCTAGAAGGCAAACACGACGTCGGTCATTTACACCAACACTCTTCCAAAGGCCGACACGCAAGTACTTTGAGTTCTCGTCCTTCACTAATCGGCTCGATGAGCTCTCGTACACAATCTCGGACACAGTCACGAACTCAGTCACGTACTGAATCTCGTACCGAATCGCGTACCGAGTCGTATAATGAGGCGCGAAATGACCGCATTCGTCACCAAACAGATATGGAAGCATCGAACTTTGGCGCTGGTGCTTGATTTGCCCCACAACCACAATCATTACAATTTCCTTATTCCTCGTTCGAATTGTCGTAACAATGTCAGCTGATCTAGCTGACAATATTTCTTTATTAGTATTGCATCTCGGTGGGACCCGTTCCCTTTTTCCTATGTTATTCTCTGTTCATCTCGTCTACTCTGGACAACGGATCTCGTTCTGGGTACGCATCAAGGAGCGGCTGAATTGGGAGAGCAGTGTGAGGCAATTACGGGCATGGCGTTCGAGGTTCCAACATCGTTCGCTCTTCCCTCATAATAAGCTGGATTGGGGTTGGAGCTGGAACACTGAGACGGCAGATGCACCCTAGAGGTTGCTTGACGAACCTTTCCTTGCTCTTCTTACTAATTTCAACCCTGGGAACGTTTCCTACAACTTGCAAATCTTGCTTCTGTCAACCGCACGTCTTTGTTCATATCAGCAGAGGCCAGGAGTTATATAATCTCTGGAAGTGTTGCCAGCCTCGTTCAGGGGAGTCTGACATAGTGTCAGAGATTAAATGAGAAACAAACTAAATCGCGAACTTCAGTTCAGACACATGATTGCCTAGAGTGAATTCGTTTTATGATTGGGTAGACCTGCATGAACATTATGCAATATTCTGCACCTAATGTAGGGAGGTGGAGCGAAACATGCGAGAGGCGGTGACACACGGCAAAACATCTTGGCAAGGCTCCAAACACCAAACTTTCGCTCTAAACTCACGCGTTCCGTAACCAGTTGACATTCGTCTACACCACAAAAACACTGTCGCTATTTGCGCATTCATATTCCGCCTAATCACATGCTTTACAACTATTGAAAGCTCTGCATCTGCTTTCCTAATCCCTACCAAAAGCGCACGTTGCACTCGATCACCTTCGACTTTGCGACACAAGGCCAGGATACGTCAGCTTCGGGCTCGACTTTCAGCACTCACCTTCCCTGAACAACCACCAACTCTTCGGCGCATCCAACCAGATTTACCGCAAGAATGGCACGAAATTCCGAGAAAGCGCATTCAATGCTCTTCCGCTTCCGCGCGGCGCAAGCCGCGGAAGCAGGCATAATCGACATCTCGCGCACGCGGCGCCCCAAGATGATCACGGGCGTCACATCGATTCCCGTGTGCGAGAAATGGCGCGGCCAGGTGCTCAAAGAGATTAGTCGCAAAGTGACCAAGATCCAAGACGAAGCGCTGTCCGACTACCAGATCCGCGATCTCAACGACGAGATCAACAAGCTGATGCGGGAGAAGCACATGTGGGAGAGCCAGATCAGGGGACTCGGGGGCCCGAATTACATGCGCGGCGGCAGGGTGCTGGATGAGGACGGGAAAGAGGTCCCTGGCGGTGGGAAAGGGTATCGATATTTTGGGCGGGCGCGGGAGTTGCCTGGTGTCAAGGAGCTGTTTGAGCGCCAGTCGCGGCCGGAAGACGATATGAATAAAGGTGGAGAGAAGAGGAGTGAGCTGCGACAGAAGGTCGATGCGGGCTACTACGGGTACAATCTCGATGAGGAGGACGGGACGCTCCTTGCGTATGAGAAGGAGAAGGAGCAAGAGGCTTGGGATCACTTCATGACGCTGGGCGATGATTTGAGCGAAAAGCCGAGCAAGGTACAGAAAGAGTGGGTGGAGCTGCCAGGCGATGTGGGCGATGGCGTGAGATGGCGTATACCAACGATGGGTGAGGTAGACCAGGAGCTTGTGGAACGTAGGAGGAGGAAGTTGCTAGAGAAGCTGGGTTGAGCGAAGCTGGGTTGCGCGAAGCTGAAGTTGCTGAGCAACAGATTTACCCAACATTGTCCCCTTGGCGTTATCTGCTTGGCTTGGGCTGGAGTTAGATCGCACTGGGAGAAGAAGTCTGATATCCGTGTGGAGCAGTCGACTTCTGAAGTATATCATATGTATAATATCGGACGACGATGGCGGGGAAGAGGGAGGCAAAAACGTGGGAAGAGCATAGTGCAAATACTGTACATGAGGTTTGCAAGCATGATTGTGCTATAATCTATGAAATATGCAAGCTCGAAAGCAATGGCTTTTCGAAATGGTATCATGACTTCGCGACTCTAAACCGCTGCTGGCAGTAAAGCAGCATTGTGCTACTACATGTTTCTCCTTAAATCCCATCGTGTCTGTCTGTCTGTCTTCTGCTGCTGCTTATTCCGTACCAGTCCTCATAGCCTTTCGATCATATGTATCGGCCCTGGAAACCTTTTCTGTGATGTCGTAACCTCTCTATTCTCTATTCTCCACTCCCCCCACTCAGGTCGTAAAAAGCGTGTCCTCCTCTCTCAGATACTCTCCGATATCTGCCTGTCTAAACGTAACAACACCCGTAGGATCCAATTTCCTCGCCTCCGCCGTACTCCTCGCGCTAACGCCGAATCCCTAAGCAACTTTGTCAGCTCCCCTCATCCCACTTTCACCACGAACGTATCCACTTACCAACGGCGTATCATTCATACTCAGCACCACCACGCCCGCGTGCTCGGGACAGTCTTCGCTCCACCGCCCCACATGCGCTTTCAGCACGTTTCCGCCGTACAGGAAGGGCATCTCGCCGTTCTGCTTGACCCAGACCTTGTAGCGGGCGTGCGGCGCGACGATGCTGAGCGCGGTGATGTGCAGGCGGAATTTCCCCGTCTTGGTGAATTTGCCGAGACAGATGCCCAGGGAGAGCAGGTTGTCGCGCGCGACCGAGGTGGCGAGGTTGGCGAGCGACGAGCGCACGTAGTAGCAGCGGGAGCCCTGGGGGGGATGAGATGTTAGAATCGGGGTGGGATGTAAAAAAGGGAAAGAGTGGTGGATAGTTGAGAGAGGCTGCGACTTCTTGAGAGAGAGCGATTGGGATTTGGGGGGATTTTTGGGAATGCAAAGGTATCGGTCAGGTAGGAGAATCACGGTACGTACCTGTACGCGAAAGACGTTGCGATCGTTGCCGCCAGCAGGGTCTGCAACGAGGTTCGATATGCCTTTCCCACAATATGTGGCAAGTTTTTCAAACAAGACTTTAGTCTCCGGCTCTGTAAGCGGCCGCATGTTGGAGTGATATTGTGTGTTGTATCAAGTTCAGTATGCATTCAGCGCAGTCGCAAAGTTGCGATGCGGCCCAGAAAGTTTTTGTGGGGCCGAGGTGGAAAGCGGTGTGCGTTTTCTGCCGACCCTCCCGCCCAAAATTTCTGGACTGCATGATTGTCGCAATACCGTACACGACTGTTTACACACGACCATGTCTCGCGTCCCGGCTGCGAAACGGAGAAGACTTTCTCCCCCAGAGGATGGCGAGAGGGTCACCGGCACGACGGAAGACCACAAAGCAAAGTTTCTCAAGAATGCATCGAAATGGGACCTCGAGCAGGATTACGAGACGCGACCGCGCAAATTGAAGAAGCAAAAGGAGCATAAGAAACTGCCTGTTCGGACGACAGAGGGATGGGTTGCATCTGCGCCCGCCGTGCAGGAGGTCAAAGAAGAAGACTCGGATAGTTTTCTCGGTTCCGGAAGCGAAGGCGAGGAAGATGTTGAACAAGAGGAAGAGATCGAGGAGCAGAAGCCCAAGATACCTGTGAAACAACAGATACGTGAAGCAAAAGAAGAGCTGGCAAGGATAGCGAGTTTAATCAATGAGGATCCGGAGGAGCATATCAGCGCATTGAAGACTTTGGACGCAATCGCGAACTCTGAGATCCCGACAATTCAGAAACTGGCATTAGCAACACAGGTCGCTATATATAAGGACATCATCCCCGGCTATAGGATACGACCGCTGTCGGAAGAAAAGATGCAGGAGAAAATATCCAAGGAGGTCAAGAAACTCAGGCAATTTGAGCAGAAGCTGGTCTCAGGCTATGAGCAGTACGTAAAGCATTTGGCCAAGCTTGCGAAATCTAGCGGAATAGACAGAGAGCAAGCTGCCGGTGTCGCGTCAGTCGCTGTCAGTTGCGCGTGCAACCTCCTCACGTCGGTACCGCACTTCAATTTCCGGGGCGAATTGCTTAAGATTTTAGTTGGCAAGCTGAGCACACGGAGGGTAGATGCGGATTTTGTGAGATGCAAAGAAGCCATGGAGAAACTCTTTGAAAATGACGAAGATGGCGTCGCAGCATTGGAAGCTGTCACGATGTTAACAAAGATGATGAAAAGCCGGAATTATCACTTTGACGAAAGCGTGTTAAACACATTCTTGCATCTTCGACTCCTCTCTGAATTTGGTCTCAAGGCATCGTACCACTCAGTAGACAAGGCGGAAGAATTACAGGTCAATGGCAAGAAAGTGAAGCCGAAGCGTGAATTCAGGACGAAGAGATTACGGAAAGAGCTGAAGGAGAAAAAGGCGATCGAGAAGGAGTTCCAGGAGGCTGATGCAGCTGTTAGCCATGAAGAGCGTGACAGGATGCAAGCTGAGACATTAAAGATGGTGTTTGTGGCTTACTTCCGCATACTCAAAGCTCGTTCGCCGAGACTGATGGGCGCTGTGCTAGAGGGATTGGCACGGTATGCGCATCTTATCAATCAAGACTTCTTCGGAGATATCCTCGAAGCACTGCGAGACATCATTCACACAGCGGAGCTATCAGAAGCTGCTGCAGTTGAAGATGATGAAGATGCGGAAGAAGACGATGATGATGACAATGAGGTGCCGGAGCGCAATTTGACCAGAGAATCATTACTCTGTGTCATCACTGCGTTTGCTCTTCTCGAAGGTCAAGACGGCGCAAAGACAGCGTCAGCACTCAAACTGGATCTCAGCTACTTCATCACACATCTGTACCGCACGTTACATCCTGTCGCGCTCAACCCAGATATCGAGCTCAGCTCGAAGTCACTCCATCTTGCTGATCCTAGCATTGGCACATCACACGCCGAAACCGCCAAGATCAACGTTCAGACGACCATTGTTCTCCTCATCCGCTCACTCTCCTCCGTACTCCTGCCTGCAACCTCAATTCGTGCGGTACCGCCACTCCGTGTTGCGGCTTTTGCAAAACAACTCATCACCATCTCCTTACACCTGCCAGAGAAGTCATGTACAGCGATGCTCGGACTTCTAAATCGCATCACAAAAACACATGGCAAGAAGGTCGCGCCATTATGGAACACGGAGGAGCGTCGAGGCGACGGTGTCTTCGACGCCTTGAAACCCGAAATCGAGGGCAGTAATCCATTCGCAGGCACCGTTTGGGAGGGAGAGATTTTACGGCGGCATTTTTGTCCAACGGTACGGGAAGCGTTGACGGGCATTGAGAAGAATGTTGTTGAGGCTGCTAAATAAAGTACCATATGAATTATATTTGGGCATTGCTGAATGGTTGATGGCAATGTTTGATCTCTGCATTTCGGTTCGATTCTGGTCCGGCTTGTGGGCGGCTTCATATTTCGGTCTCATTTACAGCTTCAGCCTGGTTGCCTCCAGAGCACAAACCTGCAGAAACGGTTTGCTTCTCGAACTTATTACCCCTTTCCCGTCGTTATCGGTGTACCGCCCTCAGCCTTGTGTATTATGTCCAAGCTTTTGTGTACATACAGACGTGTCCTACACTGCTACATGTTATGTGGGGCAACTATCCATGTACCTCGACAGTCAGCCGACGATTTTGCCGATGTATCGTGCATAGGTACTATTGCTCTGCACCACGCTTCGTAGCCATGCTCCCAGGCGATAAGTCCGCTCTGATGTAGTGCTTAATGCTACATGCCAATTTGACGATTCTCTACTGTACCATGCTGTTTCCTGCACCGGGCCACAAAGAATAGATTGGATAGCAAGACCAGTCCACTCAGAGCAGCAGACAGGAGTTTCCATCTCTTGGGTATGCCTACTAAGTTTGGACCACTGCTACACACTATGTTGATTACAACAACTGCTTTTATTTTGGGTCAAATTATACGCGGTATAATAAACACAGAATTTGCTGTGTAAAACAAGAACGACATTAAAGAGCAGAATCATAGAAATATATTGCTTTGCGACTGGTGTGCTGTCAGGTTGCCAGCTCACCGGTGGGGTACGGTAATGGCTGATCTGCTGCGCCTCGCACGCAGCTATCCTCTTTCCATGTGCCTTCGATCACTAGATTCATGCATCTTTGACGAATTGCTCTCCCAACATTTCGAAACATGGCTGAACAAGCTTCAAGACCATGTTCACATTTCGACGAGTATGAGGTAGATGGATTGCGATGCTGCCTGTCGTGCGGCGATATCATACATATTTCCCAGCCTCGCGGCGTCGATCGGCAACAAGATGACAGCGCAGATCCTGTGAAAGCACATGAAGACAATATACCCATTTATCAATACCAGGACATTCCGTCGGACAAGCCCAGCACCGTCCGTTTGATATTATTGTCGCCTGGAGAAGGGCATGAAGCCCTTCGATGTGAGATTGTCCAATGCGACCTCGACCAAAATCCATCCTATGAAGCAGTGTCTTATACCTGGGCAACGGAAGAAGGAGACGACCGCAAGTCGTCACAAATTCACTGTGGCGACGCTACAATACCTATCACAATCAATTGCGAAGCTGCGCTGCGTCAATTGCGATGGCAACGACATGTCCGCCTGTTATGGATCGATTCCATATGTATAAACCAGTCCGACGTCAATGAGCGAAATCATCAGGTTGGAATCATGTACGAGGTCTACACGAAAGCCAAAAAAGTTCAGATCTGTATCAATGATCCCAGTCGGGACTACTGGGATTGCATAGCCTGGTTATTATATGGAGAAGAGGCCACCGTGATTGCTAGGGCTGTCGAACAGTTTCGGGAATTGTTTCGCCGGAGATACTTCTACCGCGTTTGGGTCATACAAGAAGTAGTTCTGGCTAGCGCAACAGTTCTTTCCGTGAACGATTGTCCTAGTGTCGATTTGACAATTCCTCTTTGTGAGGCATTACAATCATTTTGTTGGGAGAACCGTATTTATACTCCACCCTTGTTTCAGTGGACAACAGTCCAAAAGAAGACGCTAGATTTGGCAACAGCACTTCGGGAGTCTCAAAATGCGTTGTCATCCGATCCGAGGGACAAAATCTTTAGTGTTCTTGGCCTGTTACGGCCAGAAATTCGCGTTCTTATCATCGTCGATTATTCACTGGATCTAGAAACAATTTATGGGGCAGCAGTTTTGGGATGCATCGCTGAACGAGGAGATCTTATGGTTTTGTACCACATTCGGCCGTTGTATGACTCCCATATGCCTGCAAGCGAGATCGAGTCAGCAAATGTGCATGTCTCGACGAAATCATCTCCCCTGGATGAACACCAATCGTCTTTGTCTCTCTCGACAAAGCCTACGGAGCCATCAAAGACCTCTGAGGGGCAAAATCCGACATTCTCTGGAACGTTACAAGCTCTATCAAGTTTTCGCATTGCATCATTGTACGATTTCCTCGCGTCGAGACCAGAACCACCGAGAGAGAATTATAATCTATGGAGCATTACACAGGGGAGATGGCGAGCTGCGATTACGGTCACGCACGCAGCTAGCCGTGGCGTAATATTGTACGACGATAAATTGTCCTTGGTTTCAGTGTCAGCGAATCCACTGTACTCCAGGCCAGAATCCCAAATACTCCCTCACCTAAGAGTTCATGCTCACTTCATCGATATATCTCACGGGGCGACTTTTGTCGAATCTTTTTACTTGGAACACCTAGCAAATTGGTGTTGGGAAAACCAGGAAAATACTCACCGATTCTGGAGCCCGACAATCAAGCAGCTGGATGAGTGGATAGCACCTCTGCTGCTTGCTTCGCCAGAGGCCACGAAATCTGACACGTTACGATCCAATCCGGCTCCCGAATCAACAAATAGCTCTGCGCCTTACAGTGCAAAACGAAGGACATCGTATATGGCCCCCGGTGGCTATTGGAACTTAAGGGCTTTAATACGGCAAGCACAGTCAGTAGGAGGGGAATTCAGATCCCTCAGTGCATTTCGAACTCGTTTCAGTCTCGGGTACTCGAAGCATCTTAATATCCCCGGCGATGCTGTGTACGCTAGAGATGGCTTCCCTGAGCTAATGCTTCTTCGACAAGTTGGATCGAACACATTCCGTTTGGTCGGTGAATGCTATATCGCCAAGACAGACTTGTTGAGAAATTGGCAGATGGCTTCTAGTGACTGCGATGAAGAGAATGGGAGCTCACGGACTGAAAGACAATCACGATATATTGAAATTTACTGAAGAGTACGAGATGATTTGGAAAATAAGATGGCAGCCTATCAGCTGAGTTTGTAGAGTCAAAGATCGGCGCAGATGGGTTACATCGAGTCAGCTAGCAATACACAGAGATAAGAAGGACCGGTTCTTGACACGAATGAGAGCATCATATTGATGCCATCGATCTCTTCGCTCGCTCAGCATGATGCTTTTAGTAGGGCATTTCCGCCAGAGAAGATATTGTCACCAGACACAAATTTTCCAAAGTCGTTCACTCAGTACTGCGGTCGTACTACCTGTTCAGCGACTCCTCATAAATCTACTGCTTTGTATCACTACTTTCGTTATACTCATCGCATTCAGTGTCTCAGCCTCATTGTTTTGCAATGTATTATCCGTCATATGACGATACTCACCGAACTTATTTGCATGACTTCACTGGTGCTTGCCTCAGAGAATTAGAGAAAATTCTAACGTACGTTATGTCTAGTACTCTTCTTTTTGTCTATCACGACCAAACTCCCGACCTCGCGCTACAATCTCGTCGGTATCTTCAGTAATGCATCTTCAACACCTGTTTCCAACTTTCCCCGGTTCCGAACATCTTTTGCGACCCAACTGCACGATTCAACTGTGGGTTCACGTGAACATCATAGCGTGTATACCCTTCATTGTCAGAACCATTGGACAGGTGCGCGATAGTAGAGCCGCGGAGATCTCGCACGTTAATTTCAGTACTATTGGTGGGAGAATCCGGTGTGATATTGTGTACTCATACAGCAGATCAGACCCTGATTTCATATTATCCGACCATTGGAGATTGTGGTAACAAAATCAGATGAACGTGGGTGAATGTTCTTGTATGAGCACTTTATAGTTGCTTCAAGAGGGGGCAACGAGGGTCAGTGTAAGCGCTCGCTGATCGACAGAGGGTTCCGCTCTCCTATGTGCCTTAAATGAATTAACAACGAGGCTTGTTGAAGTTCCGAATTCAACTCCAGGTGTTTTCTCAGCGAGGGATATCGAAGGATGGACCTTGACGCCATTCCACAGTGATAAAAACACCTGAAACCTTGTGGTGTGAGGACTTGCGGCATCAGAGTACCCATGAAGGTCTCTAGCAGCCGACAAGGCTCTTTCTACCAGCACAAATATCTCAAACATGCCGGCTTGAGGCCCGTTAGAAAGCTGAATGCAAGGAGAACCCGTCTTCCTATAGTGCATGTAAGCTCTTAGCAGACAATGAAGAGAAAAGACCAGCTTGAGCAACCACGAGTAAGTGAAGATCATCGAGCACACACATTGTGGTGGCATCTTGCGATGGCAGTACTAATATGAATAGGCAACTAAACTCAGGACTCTCATGTATCTGAAATGTAAGACCACAAAGATTAGCATTATCAACATTGCTCACTGTAGATTGATTCAATGTCTACCACGATCGTCTTATCTGCGAGGCTAGAAAGGTAGACAGACGTGATCACCAAGGCGCGCGACCGTCAATACTCTCTGCAATCCGGTGAAACCAAGACTCGGTGGAGAGTTGAGCGTCCAAGAGAGTCTCTTGAATGAGGCATGGGCGCGACCAGATTGCATATGTGTCCCAGTACTTACTGCTCATGGGCAAATGCTTTCTTGCGGCCGCAGAACCTTTCAGTCACTAAACATCTCTTGGATTCGCCGCTTCTAACACCTGATCCATCATCCTTGAGATACCTTGTGTCAATAGTTGCCTCCATGACGAAGCTAGAGTCCACAATAGATGAACACTAATGCGCCAAGAGAAGCTCACTCTTCCCGATGCGGCACGGACAGTGCCAGCCAGACCTAATTCCTTGATGTAACCATCGTGATACGTGACGCATGGCTACGCATTGTATAGGTTTAAGGCCTTAAATTTTGGCGGCATCGATGTTCCTTGTTGTAGTCAGGCCTTGGTCCGTTTCAGACTATGCCGAATCGGAACGGAGCACCCGTTCCGTACACTGCCGATGCCGAGATTTGTTTCCCCAGTGTTCACCACGGTTACTTTCCTCCTGCGCACAGAGATCTGCACAAATGAAGGGCTGGGGTAATCCGGGGTGCAGGCGATGTTCCGGTCCTGAACAAGCATCCCAGTGAAAAACTGGCCCACAAACAATTTACTAGGCCGGTGCAACTACTGTCAACTATGCGCCAGACTACATCTATACTAAACAAGAATCAATATTAGCAAGATGATGTACAAGAGGAAAACATATAAAGATACAGATGACCCATAAGAAGTTTCATATCACAACAAGAAACCGTCTTGTAACATCTGACAACCTCCAAGAACAACCGCGACCATGAAGCTCTCCACCTTTGCAACCTTTTTATTGGCGTCCGGCGCCTCAGCCGCTGCCATTCCCGAGCCAGTCTCGTCCAACGACCTTGTTGCTCGTCAGCAGACCGGTTCCTACACCATCTCTGGACTCGGTAACCGCAAGAGGCAGATCACTGCTGCGGGCGCCGACTCCTTCAACATGGCGATTGCTATGCTTGAATCTGAGAGGATGACTGCTGATGTAAAAAGGCCTCTTCACTTCTGCTACAACACGAACTGAAACTAATTTTTCAATAGTACGCCTATGGTGATAACAAGCAGACCGATGCTGCCAATTTCGGTATCTTCAAGCAGAACTGGGGATTGCTCCGCGAGTGCTGCAGCAAATTCAAGGGACAGCCACAGTCAAACTGGAACAACGGAGCCGTTCTTAAGTAAGCCCATCCAAGAAGTCTTTCTGTACGAATGAGCTCAGTTTCTAACATCTCACAGCTCCGATCTCAATGCCGACGTGCAGTGCCTGAAGGAGTGCCAGTCATACTACGGCCGTGACAGGTGGCTTGCCGGCCACCGCAACGGTGCGACTGGTCTGGCCAACCCCAACACACAGGATATCCAGAGTAAGTAGAAACCACTATATTTCATAAACAGGGGTACTAATCCTTTTGCAGACTACATCAACGGTGTCAAGTACATCCAGACCCAGCTGACATCCAACTCTGGTGGCCTGACCAACGACGTCCGCTACTACATCTATGTCGTCCCTATCTAGGTTCGACAAGCACACTTGTGCTCTTCAAAAAATGTACATACTTTCTCTTGGACCATTTACATAGGACTTCGGATATCGCATCCATTGTTTCAGTCAGATTCCTGAGCGCAATGTCATTCTGCACCACACTGCAGAACTGCCATACTAGCGAGGTCTAAGAACTATATAATCCAAAATCCAAAATCCAAAATCTTCACTTTGTTATCAGCACTGCAGACAGCGTTCACTAAGATGTCTCACGCGTGATTATGTCGCTTTTAAGAGTTGATAGTAGCAAGTCAAGTGAAGTATTGTGTAGATATAGGTGTCTCCTCTATGGAAAGACTTGTGCCAAGTATCTGGAGAAGCTTATGCCTAACGAACAACAGGCTGTTCATGCTGCATTCACCATTGACCACGTTCTTCCCGTGGCGATGGACTAGCCAAACTGATCAAGCCAAACTGATCAATGAGACATTCTTCAATCTACCTGATCCCAGCAGTTACTTTGAAACAAACATGCCACCCGCTAGTGTGATACAGACCAATTCACGTATGGTAAGAGGGCTTCTATGAGACACTACACAGCTCTTGAAGGTCACCGCAGATTGTTCTTTCAAGACCGCCGACTCATGCGAACTGACTGGCATATACTGGATTCAGTGGAGTGCAAACGTGGAGGACATAGAGATGATCAACGCGTGCCTCCATGTGAGGCAAGCGGATGTCTGTGGACCAACAATTGATTGGCGTAGAGTCGACGGGTTGTCGGAGACTCATGCAATAACCGAACGGGATGCAATAGTATATCCTTGCTCGTAGCTGATTTGTTGGACATGGTAAGGATTTGACACAGATCTGACAGGTTTTACCTGACGGCGTTGATCCCAACGATGGAGTGTACTTGCTCCTGAACTGATAATGACAGGAATTTGATCTACGTTCTTGATGGACCTTGAAACAACGATGCCATGGCCAGAATCTAGATGCTTACGAGTTCAAAGGAACATGTACGATATCAGCGAGACATTCTACATAGAATAGCGTGCCATATCGTGTAAATCATGCTCGGCGTAACTAGCATCGTACGTGCCACTCAGATCGTGAACGGTCTCACGCTTGCAGCTCTATAGATTGATGCATGATGATGACTACGTGGAAGACTGAGTATACGTAAGCATATTTTTATTCACAAGATGAGCCATTCCAATCCCGTGTGTCTCGCTCTGCGGATGTGCGGCGTTTCAGAATACATATAGTATCGCGAACTTGGTTAAGAGGCTTAGATGTGCGGGCTCCAACGTAACTTGATAGAGCCTTGTTATATATGTTCATCGACATGGCCAAGCTCATCGTTGTTGTGGGCGTCACCGGCAATCAGGTACTACGTTTCAAACATAATGTGGTGAAAGTACTGATGTGTTCTAGAGTTCTTCAGTCGCGCAGGCATTTCTTAATGAGGCTGGCTAGATATGGCGCGATATTACACAAGATGTGACCAAGTCGTCCGCGAAGGAATGCGCAAATCAAGGACTGAAAATTGTGGTCGGCGATCTGGACGATCCAATTCTCTCAAGCCTGCATTCGAAATCGCTGATAATGTCCTCAGCATTTACCAGACCCAGTAACTGACAAGCTCGCGGAGGAGCAGAATCGCACACCGAAAAAAAAATCGCACATGATCGAGGCGTAGCTCAAGCCAAAGGCATCATCGAGGCAGCAGCCCTCAATGTGGCGAAATTCAGTTGCTTTGTATTCTCTGAACTCTCATTTCGACACAGAAGCGATTAGAACGTTAAGACCTGCAATGGATCACTATAGGAGAGAAGGATCAAAAGGGTCGTATTGCGGGTGATGTTCTGGTCATCTTGCATGGATCTCTGTGGCGATGCGCACGAGATCCGGAATATGGTGAAGTAACAAAGGTACTAAGATAGTTTTTGATGGTGTCGGGCTAAAACAGACTTCCGCCATGCTGAGGTGGTGGCCCAAAATTTTCAGTGACGGGATACTCCCTGCGCTCGAAGTTTCGGCTCCTTTCCATGCAATTTTTGTAAAGCTACTGTTAAATGCGCAGTAAGGATTGCAAGTTCGTGAGGCACAGCGAAAGTCTCCCTAAACACTATCATAGTTACCGGAAACCGTTGCTGATTGATTGATCTTCGACTAGTGAGATTAACTAAAGTTGGGGCTGTCCTTGTGTGTCGTCATCTCGCACATTTGCAGGCGATTGATGTATACTATGCTAATCGTCTGGCTAATATTGTAGAACAGCAACCGGCACTATATTGTTTGTAGCCAGCTCATCTGTGTTTCAAACAATTATTCAGTTTTCTACTCTGTGTAGTCAAACAAAACCATCATATCAATTTCGGGCAACCTCGAAACATAATAATTAAGATCGATATTATTATTGATAAATGAAACAACCAAAGCCTCAGTGCTAATCTACGGGTATGCGCACGGAACTCAATTAATCAACGAGGACCCTCCTTTCCAGCAGAGCAGATCGGAAACTCTCATATCGCAGCTTCCTCCTTCGTCCACTCGACCTCTTTCTTCACACTCTCTCCGCTGACCAGCGGCAGCGCACTCATTCCCACCATGTAATCTCTGCCCTTCATTGCCCACACAAGGAAACTCGGGACTTTGTACCCCATTACCGCGCCAACTCCGCCGCCAGTCCCGATGGGCACGACCTGCGACTCTCGCGTATCGGGGGTATAGATCCTATCTTTGCCCTTAGGCTTCTCGTTGGGGAGCGCAGAGTTGTAGCTGAGGAGATCGCGCTTCAGATTTGTGTAGAGCACGGGTTGTGCTCCCATGATGTCCCAAACGCTATTGCGGCTGTTTGAAGCGATATCGCCAAGTGCGTAGATGCGAGGACCCGCGGCATCAACACGCAGAGTCGCATCATTGACAACGAGATACTTTTTGTCGTTGAGTAACTCCTGGGGCAACCATGAGGAATTTGGTTCCACACCGTAGGCCGGGACAAAGAGATCAGCTTCAATCGTCTCGCCATTCCCGATGGTGATAATAGTGCGACCATCTTTTTCAGTGGTGTCGCTTACGCGGCTGTTGTATTTGACTTTCACGCCGAATGCGTTAAGCTTCTTCTCTGCAGCTTTGCCGATTGCCGGACGAAGAGTTGGTAAAAGTTGCTTGGCTGAGGTGATGAGCGTGATTTCGGCGTTGCGAGCAGACTTGCTGAACCAGCCTGGCTTGCCATTGCGAAACTCGCCAACTTCTCCAGCGAATTCGACGCCGGTGGGACCACCTCCGACGATGACGATCTTCTTCGCTTTTTGGATGTTCTCGTTGCTGGTTTCAATAGCATCCAGGGCGTCCTGCACGTTTGTGCTTGCAGAGAAAGCAGGATAGAAGGTCTTGCTGCCAGTCGCTACGATCAAGGCATGGTATGGCAGGCTTGATTCCTCGGAACTCTTGGTGTCGTGGAAGGATACAGTTCGTGTCGCGGTATCGAGACCACTTGCGGAAGCTTCGATAAAGGTAAAATCATCTGCGGAATATTGCTTGAAGCCTGGTTTTAAATCCAGAACTACCTTGTCTGTGCCCATGAGTTTGGTTGATGTCGCAACTCGAGGCGTTGCTATCCTGAATAGATGGTGTGAGGATGGAGCAATGGTGTATACATGATACTTGGCATCATTTTTAGCTTTGAGAGCTGGTAAAATGTGCTTGAGGATATAATGTGTGGTCGAGATACCCGCGGTAGATGCGCCAAGGATGATGATGTTGCGTTGCTCAGCCATGGTGATGTTCAGCGAGGGAGAGGAGTAATTATGAGGAAGGAGATAGATCAAGAGACCGAGAATACGAGCAATAAGTAGATTAGAATGAACCACTCAGTCTCCGGTATGTTCAACACAAGCAGCACCTGGCATCGTATATACAGTTCCAGATCTTGTTGCCCGGCCATCCCAACTGTGCGTAACACGGACGAATATTATGAGAAATAACGCCGTTACAATGCATTGCATCAGCCGCATCGGCGCTCCTCTTGCGCCCGACCGCCAGAATTCATCACATCTTTCATGGAGGAATCGCTTGAATCGTGTTTGTGGCTGGCGGTAAATGAGTGTTTGGTAATCGCATACGCGGGCCGGATGTGCTGGGTTCCGGCATCCGCAATGCCGACGCCTGCTGAGAAATCGCTATGGAGGCTGATGCAGGGATGCAAAATGCGTTAATTGGCTGACAAGCGAGACAATCCTCACACCAACACTGTACACATCCAGACCAGAGACAGACATCGGGCCTTCCTCGTGCTTGATTATTGATGAACACCAAGCACGGCAGGGCTGCAAATGCTAACTAGTGGCCATGCAGAAGTCTCTCAATTTACATAGTATGCCTTTCGGAAAGAATTCTCCATATCATGGGTGTTCGATTCATTTGCTCGTCACGAATCCAGAGACGTTCATCTGGAGTATGAGTTGCTGTTACCTTGCATTAAAACGCTCCAAATCCTAATAGGGGTCGCTTTTCCGGTGGCAAGTGCTGTAATTCTTGCTCGGCTTTCCAGCTCTGGTTCTTGACATTGATACCACCGAAGTGATCCTTGAGCATTGTCTTTGTTAATCGCGAGGAATATCTGCTCGATCAACATCTGTTCTGTCATCTTCCCTCAGACCGCCAAATTCATGCGCTTCCTTTATATGCTGACGAATGAGTTTGCCATTGCTAGATGTCTGAAAGAATACCCTACAGATGCAAGATTGGCTATCACCACTTAGTAGACGACCGAAAGTATCGCAATCATAGCTCCGGAGTCCGTATTTGGGATGGTTTTTGTGAGTCCGTGCGTGACCCAGCATTGTCTGCCAGTACTTAGTCACGTGCTAGTCATATGCATGTCTAAGTATAAGCAATTATACCGTGAGCATCTCTTGTGTCTCAAACATCTTGTTCAAAGCGATATACTATTCCGACTGAATCACGTTGGAATAAGTAACATGTATTGCTTGCCACACGCCGAGTTCTGCAACAGTGTAGCCAATTTTCAAGCAATCGCCCAATAGCCACCTTTAGCATAGTCTTTGCGGCTGAGACATCTTACAAGAGGCCTCAAACGGTCGCCTAGTCACTATCCAATCCCTATGGTAGCATGATCTGAGCTCTACCAGCAAGCGTGGCGCGTGCATTTGTGTCATGAGCAAAGACTGCATAGCCAGCATCAAGGAAACTCTGACTTATTGTAGAAGTAGCCGGGGCAATT
The DNA here is from genome assembly GCA_025742365.1 of Coniothyrium glycines. NCBI lineage: Eukaryota > Fungi > Ascomycota > Dothideomycetes > Pleosporales > Coniothyriaceae > Coniothyrium > Coniothyrium glycines. The sequence continues at coordinate 292,581 of JAMXIJ010000017.1, forward strand.
TGATCGCGTGATACGGAAAAGATGGCTGACCAGGTATACGCTAGACATTTTGCTGAGTAGAACAGAGCTAAAAGAGTAGGAAGCTGGCAAATTCGAATGGATATAGCGCGAAATTTTTTGAAATCGTGAAAAGTTCTGCGCAAAACGAAAACCACAAGAAGAAAGAGGCGCCTAGTATGATGTACGCTATATATTGTCATGAAGTGTCGCTCCAGCACATAATTGTTCTTACAACTTCAGACGTGCCACTCTACCACCGGATCCTGACGCCCAGCACGTTACCCTGCTGGAGCATTCTACTGCATCGAAAGTTCCACTGCCTATGCTTTTCCAATTCCGACCAGCATCGATAGTGATGTCTGATCCAGATGTCCCGACTGCAATCGCAACATCGCGTCTCCCAGGCACCCATGAAACCCCCGATCGGTACCCGCCAGAAAAGCTTTCCGCCTCTCGCCAGGACGAACCACCATCGTGCGACCAAGCAGCAGACTTGGATTTAGCTGTTGGTTTCTCGTAGTCACCTCCGACCGCAATTCCGTTCTTAGCATCACGGAATCGCACAGAGAAAACACCAGCAGCCGCTCCACCCGCAATCGAACTATTGCTCACTTGCCAGCTTTTGTATGGGTCCTTGCTTCGAAAGATGCGTCCAGGACTCACGCCTCCAGTCGCAAAATACCACTTTCCAGCTGCGGCTTCTATGCATGTGCCTGAAGCAGCAAAGGCGAACTCGCCCTCCAGCGCAGGAGGCATAGTGCTGTTTGTGTCGAGAATTTTCCAACTCTTGCCACCGTCCCAAGTTTCGAGCAACCTGAACCGCCCGTCCACCGGGTCACTCAGGGCAATGCCATGGTCTGGACTATTTGTCTCGAATGCCATACAGTCATAAAATGCTTGCTCGTCCTCATTGATGAACGTGAGATCCCAGGACTTTCCACCATTCTGCGTGCGGTAGATGCGCGACGCGTTACCCATACCAATAGAAAGCACCACAGCGTGATGGACTGACCAAGCTTGGATATCACGGAATGAGACATCCGACGGATCCTCGGGTGGTGCGAATGTTGGCGACACATTCGACCATGTGACACCCGAGTTTGTGCTGCGAAGAACAGTACCCGTCGTTCCAGCTACCCAGACTACATCGTCAGTGACGGATGACAGACCACGGAACTGCTCGTTGCTGTTTGTGGGTAGGAGATTCCATGTGAGGTTTTGAGGGATTGAACTTGTGTATGCTACTGTACCGGCAACAACAGTTGAAGCTGCTGTCGCGAGACAGTATGAAGCGTGCAAAAGCTTCATGCCGGCGTCAATTAGCACAAACCGAGCGCTTTGGAGAGTAGAGGCGGTAAAGATGACTGTGGCAAGATAAGAAGTCATAAAGTGGCTTGAAGTTGGAATCGTCAGGTCCCCTACCCCAGTAAGCATTTTCTAGCCACAATAGGCAGGTATGATTGCCGTTCCCGGATGAAGCAGGTACGTCAGGCGAATTTGACTGGGCATGTGTAATCATTCTCTGTCTACTGCCATTCATCTATCGACCACGCTATATCGCTATACAGATGGTGCTATTAATTCGGCGCCACATACTCGTTAACGGTTGGGGTATTCTTGAAATCGATCTTGACACCGAATTGTGCTTCAGCTTGCCCGTAGCTTGCCTTGACAGCTGCGCTGGCATACACGCGCATTTCCTTCTCATACGCCTCAGTCACGCCTGCCCAGTGGTCGCCATCGCCTCGCTCCCAAGCTTCCCCAATGAGACGTCCAAGCAGAGCAGAGTCGCGGACAGCAGTATTGGCACCATTTCCGCCTGCTGGAGTCATGGCATGCACAGCATCTCCGACTAGTGTCACTCGAGGATCGTTTTGCCATTCCGGTACTCCTGCGGGTGAAGAACACGTGATCTTCCAAAATGCGGCTTCTGACTCGTTCATGTTGTCGAAAAGTGGCTTGACGCGTTCGTGCCAATGCGAAGTAAGCGATTTCGCAATTTTCGCTGCAGGCTCTCCTGTGATTGTGTAATTGTCGTTGGGTGCACTGATAACACCGGGCGAACCACCCATAGTCCAACCGAAGTTGATGTCTGGGTTGTCCATGTCGCTAGCTCGAACGTTGGTGATGAGGAAGACCTTGCCACCGTTTGGCTGGGTGGTATCATCTATGATACGAAATACGCCTTCGCCGAGGCCTTTGAAGGCTGTCGTGGGTGCTTGACCGTGGATACCTCTTGATCCTAGGTCATACACTTTTATTGCACCGTTGCTAAGCTGTCGGGCAACCTCGCTCCTTACACCCTCTCCGCCTATCAACATGGAGCCTTCTTCACTTTTACTTCCGTCAGCGAACACCAATCGCACGCCATCGCCAGTACTTTCATAGCCCTTCACTTGATGGTTCCATCGTACGTTCTCCTCGAGACCTTCCACAAATAACTTTCGCATATCGCCTCTAGATATGCCTACAACCTTGCCATCCCTGCTTGTCAAGGACTCGACTTTGACCGAAGGCGCGTCAGTACCCAAGGTTTCGCCAGTCAGTGGGTCAATAGCCGCAAAGCCGGCACCGCCAGTCTTCCCACAAGCATCGTAGAACTTTTGGAAGGCTTCTGGTCCAAGAACGCTTTCAATGGAATCAAGCCCCTGGTCTGATAAGCGCAATCGGTACCCTTGCGCGCGGAAGACAATCGATGCATCACGCTCGAACACCAAAAACGGGATTTTGGAGCGTTGCAGTGAGCGCGCAACAAGCAGTGATGCAAGGCCAGCGCCAGCTATGAGAACAGGCTTTGGACTTGTCATGGTGGATGCTGATGCGAAGATAGTGAGCCGTGTTGGAGACTGGATGATGCGACCATCTTTTCAAGTTATTAAATGGCGGAGCTAGGGATCTATGGTGAGTCGAAGGCGTGGGCTCTGTGCCGGTATTGGGAATCGGTCGTCGGCCTTTCGCAAGCTACACGCTTTGTCATCGCGGAACATCTCCTGGCCGTCTGCACAGCGAAGCCTGGCCTCTTTCTCAGCATGGCGATCGCGTCAGCAAGTCATAATCCAAGCACACTTTGTCTTTCCACACAAAAAAAAACCGAAATGGACTTAGGGCATTACTTTGATCACTAGAAACTGCTCTGATCGATTTGTCATGTGACGCCGCTGTTCAGACATTCAGGGCTGTCCTGAGCTAAGGCCCGTGCAATGTTGAAGGGGTTAGGAACAGCGTCTTTAGAGGGGAGGGGACGCTGGTGTAGCGTCTTGTTTCTGGGAAGTATCAAGGTGAATATTTGGAGTTTCAAGTATAATATAATGAATGTTGGACGCAATATCTGAGCTGAGTTCAGTCCAGTTGTGCAGTGTTTTGAGCATCTTGGTTTCGTTGACGAACATGTCTTTTTGGGCAAATTTCGGGTTGTTATGGAAGGTGTGGGTTTTTCCAGTCGACTACTCAAGGTGAATACCGCCTTCTGTCAGCTACGAGGGAAAGTAGCAGGGGTGTCTGAAAAGATGACGAACAAATCATAGATAAGAGCTGCTTAAGGAACTGGTTTTAATTCGTTCGTCATCTTTTCAGACACCCCTGCTACTTTCCCTCGTAGCTGACAGAAGGCGGTAGTGTTACTGGGGCATTCTTTCAAAGGAAAAGGATGCGTGCATTTTGGTACAGGGGTCGTTCTGGCGGTGTCGTTTGAGGATGGCCATGACACGATGAAGACGAGAATCGTCGCAGCTATCAATAACTCTAGTAATGATCGTAGGTTGCATAACGAGCGCAAGATCTGTACTTTGGACAAAAATACCAGCTGCTCATCTTATTCGCTTCGATCATCGTGAAAAACACCTGGCCCTCCTCAGCCACTGAGTCTTTGCTAGACTTTATTGTAAGCCTGGTACGTGTCCCAGGAATCTCCAAATTCTCGACCACAGGCGCCTCTCCGAACAAAAGACGTCGGAGGCGTCAGAGAACATCTTATGATATGCTTGCATTGACGTCCGTCCCAGACCCAGCTAGATGACTAGTATCCGGTAGATAATGCCGCCAACACGCGTGCTCCCGGCAGGTAAAAGGGTCGAGCTGTGCGAAGCATCGAAGACCTGCAACCAGCCTCTGAAACGAGCTAAGACAGAAGAGAGTGGTTCGAGTCGTGCACTCCAACTTTGCCGATGACCTGAGTAGTTGTGGATGATGATGTGGAGAAGAGTTGATAGACCAAGGTCAATACTGAATCGTGCTTTTCTGATTGTGCATAACTATCATACAAGACGAATTTGGTATCATTGAAGAAAGGCGCTACTCAGCGCGCTATGCAGATGACTGTGGAGAAGATGCGCCAGCCTGCCTCCAATGCCAATGCCATTATGTGCAAAAGGAATCTCAATGAGCATGCGCGTGGCCTATCTGCGTGATAAGTGGTAGCAACATTCCAAGCATTACAATACCGATATCGGTTTTCGACATGTTGTTAGTCCCAGGATATGCGTCCATATAGCCATTGACGACGGGTTCTTCATGATGGCCGTGGGACGAGGTCGCCTCCGACATGGAGTGCATAGCAACGTATCTGGCAGAGTGTTAGAAGGGTAAAAATTTGGAGGTTGAAAAGAAACTTACAAGAAAGTTCCTCCCGAGAAGCAAAGCACCCATCCAGTAGCCCAGGTCAAGCCTTCGTCGCCACCCAAATGATTGCGCCCAAACATATGTACAATGGCCCATGTTGCTAACGCGCCGGCTGGCGCTGCAAGACTAAACAGGGCGAGATGCGTACGTGCGTTTCGCTTCGACAATCCTTGCTTGAGCAATACTGAGGTAAGACCAAACGCCGCTGGCGCTTTGTGAAGCATAATTGCAAAGAAGATTACCAACGACAACGAAGTCGAAGGGGCAGTGGAAGATGCCCCTAGTGCAATGCCATCCGCACAAGCATGAACAACAAGACCAATCGTAGCTGCGGGTGTCTTCTTGTCGTACTTGGACGGAGGCAGGCCTGGAGTCTGAAGCGGAGTCACTGCAGCGCTTTCCATGCCCATTCCATTCAGACTCAGATGAGAGTTGTTGTGGGGGCCCCGAGCCAGATTGGACAAGGAGATGTGCATAGGCTGATATTTGGGCTTGCCAGAGGACATGGCCTCGGGCAGATGGTCGACAAGAAACATCAGAATGTACCCCAGAATCAGCGCGACACCAATATATGCATGTGGACTTGGCCTGTCCTCGTGAGTATCCACAGGGTGACCGTGGGCAGGCGCGTCATCCTCGGGTGCGTGAACTCGAGTGTGTCCTTCCTTGTGTCCTTCGGTGGAGTCGTCATCGCCTCCTTTCTGGGGATGGGTGTCTTCTGTTGGCTCTTTCTCCTTCTCCTTCTCCTTGGCGTCCTTTGTCTTTTTGAGTTGGATCTCGATTAATTCCTTATCACTAGGGCTTTCAGAGACGGGGGCCTTCACAGCACCGCCGGGCATACGAGTCGTGTCCACCTCGTTTGCTCTTTTCCATGAGGGGAATTTGGGCGGGAGCTTGACCCCTGTCTGCAGGTTGGCCACATTTGGGACGACTGGCTGTGCGCTCCTCGTGCTGTGTGCATGCGCAGTATTTTCAGCACTGTACATGGTCTCAATGCCCTCTGGAATGATGACGATGAGCGAGGTGCCGACCAGCACGCCGGTGCCAAGGAGGGTGATGATGCGCAGTTGGCGCGAGGAGAGGTTGAAAGTCAGCGGGAGTATGCCGGCGAGGAAGGACCTGTGCGTGTCAGATGCATGCGGCGGGCCAGATGTCAGGCAGGAGCATACGCGACGCCCATGATGGTGCTCAGGGCGAGCAGCATAAACAGGCCGTCCCACATGGTGTGCTGGCTGTGCGGAGGACCCTTTCTCTGTGCCAAAAGAAGAAATGCGCCGGCGATGCAAAACGAGAGAACAGACAGAAGGCGATCAATTCGCGCTGCCCATGTCGTAGGACGCGGGGTCGGCGGCGGTGGGAGGGCGGGAGGCGCGATGCGAGGGGTGGCAGGCGGCCGGGGGGGGAGGAGGAGTGAGGAGGAGGAGTGAGGCTGGACTGGCGGGCCTCCGCAACTTTCTGAGGTGTTCGTTTGCAGCAGGGGCTCGTAGCGTCAGCCGTACGGTAGGGCTGAGCTAGACACCGCTAAAGAGACTAAACGCGTCCCGGCGCGACCATCTAGCGGCCCCTTCACGCGCCGCCAGACTCGTCACTCGACCGACACCTGCTGCGGCCCTCTCTACCTATCGCACGTCGCACATCCATACACGCCCGCACACGCCAGCCCGCCGCCATGGAGCTCGATCTGGACGACTGTAGGTTGCGCCCCAAGCTCCACAACACTGATGATCAGAACCGAGGTCGCAGACGCGGCGATAGCGTAATGCAGAGCGCGCCTGTTCAGTGGCCGTGCGAGAAAGAGAATCAATATGTACTGACACTTCCTAGGGGTGACAAACTCCAACGAGTGCTTCTTCGTCAACCTGTACCGCTCCGTCGGCGACGACAACGAGCCCGAGCGCATCTTCGAATCCTTCAACCCCAGCTTTACCTACAGTGTCATCGACGAGCACGAAACCATCGCTGGCTACAAAAACCCCCGCATTGAGCTCGATTTCCGTGCCAACGACCTCACGCCGAAGCTGAAAATACACTTCGACCAACAGCTGGATCTCAAGAAGATTTCCTCCGAGCTGACCCAAGTGGACTTGTCGCCTGAGCTGTTTCGCCAGCATCTGCCGGGATCTGCCGACGAGACGTCAGTTGCAGCATCGAGAGACTGGGCGCCACCCGGCGTATGTTTGAGCAGCTTCACTCTACACAGCAAACAATACGAGATATGGAAAGCACCTCTCGGCCACCCAGCTGCAAAGCAAATATGGCACAACATGAGGATTCTGGTGTTGCTCTTCATCGAGGGTGCTACTACTGAAGGCCTGGATGACGAAGAGACACTGGATCGTTGGTCAATCTACCTTCTCTACGAAGTCACACCCCTGTCGGACTCTGCAGCCTCGCCGTACACGCTTGTAGGGTTCTCGACATCATACAGGTCCTGGATCTTCCCCACCTTTGAGATCATGCGTCACACAAAGCAATTGCCATCACCACCTCCCGAGGCCGCAAATGGAGATACCGACTACTCACCTCCCCACTTAACCCAAGACTCAAAGACTTTCTTATTCAATGAAAAGATCAACCATCTCGAAACTCCGTCGAGAGAACGCATCTCACAATTCCTGATCCTACCTCCCTACCAAGGGCAGGCGCTCGGTAGCAGACTGTACGACACCGTCTTCCACGACCTCGTCAGCAAGCCATTTATTTATGAAATACCTGTGGAGGATCCAAGCGAAGACTTTGATGCAATGCGCGATTATTGTGACATCGCATACCTTCGGACTTTGCCTGCCTTCCAATCTCTCACACTTGCGTCAAACTTGCCTTCTGAGTCATTACGAAAGGATGCGGCAATTCCTCGCGACCAGATTCTTGGCAATGGTCGTGATCTGGAAGAGCTCCGGCATGAAGCAAAGATTGTTACCCGCCAGTTTTACAGAATGGTCGAGCTTCATCTCCTCTCAACCATACCTCGATCACACCGCAGCCGAGCACGAATTACTCGCAAGGGCAAGGCGAGCAACGAGAACGATCGAAAGTACTATTTTTGGCGCCTTGCTTTGAAGCACAGAATATACAGTCAGAATCGGGACGCCCTTGAGCAGATGGAGGATGTCGCCGAAAAGGTTGAAAAATTAGAGTCGGCCGTTGATAGCCAACAAGAGGAATTTGAAGAGCGTCTTGAGGGTCTAGAGAAGAGGCATCAATGGGCTGCAGGCGAGGGTTCGTCCAAGGGTGCCAGCAGCAAGAGCAAGCGCAAGAGAGTGGTGGTGGAAGATGATGACGATGACTGGGAAGATATAGATGATGCATCTGTTGCCAGCTCCAAGAGGATGAAGGCGTAGGCGATTGACAGTGCTCGCACGCTCAAAAGGATGATTCCGGTATGGTAGGCGTGGCATTTGCTCAAAATGATGATACCCTGTTCGACGTTGTCGCGACGCGAGCGAAGTCGCTTAACCTCGCATTCTCGGGGTTAAGGGTCCAATCCACGTCCAAAAAAAATGTAAACCTGACGATGCAGATCTCCCGCAAATCTCGGCCTCCGCCGCAAACCTGTCTCTTTCCCCCAGACCCCCACAGCTTCAATGGCGGACAAGACACACAATCTCACCGTGCTCATCTCGGGCAATGGCTCCAACCTACAAGCCCTCATCGACGCATGTGCATCCGGTGCACTCCCAAACACACGCATAACACATGTCATATCCAAGTCCGTTCTCCCGCACATGCCTCACACGACCCCTCCAAACACCACATGCACTAACCTCAATTCCAGCCGCAAGGCAGCCTACGGTCTCGAACGCGCCAGCAAGGCCTCGATACCAACCTCGTATCACAACCTGGTCCCTTATAAGAAAAATCACCCAGACAACCCCGACACCGCACGCGCCCAATACGACGCCGACCTCGCGCAACTCATCCTCTCCACACAGCCTCTGCCCTCCCTCATCGTCTGCGCAGGCTGGATGCACATTGTCACTCCCTCCTTCCTCGACCCGCTCGCCGCCGCCCACATCAAAATCATAAACCTGCACCCCGCGCTGCCGGGGGAGTTTGCGGGTGCTGGCGCGATTGAGCGCGCGTGGAAGGCAGGGAGAGAGGAAGGATTAAAGCGCACAGGCGTTATGATCCATGAGGTGATTGCGGAGGTGGACGCCGGCAAGGCGATTGTCACGCGCGAGGTGGAGTTGAAGGAGGGTGAAGGGTTGGAGGACTTGGAAGAAAGGATACATGAGGTGGAACATGGGTTGATTGTCGAGGGTGTAAGGATGGCGCTGGAGGGACTTGGAAAAGAGGCTTGACGAGCAAGGAGACAGGGAGGGAGACAGGGAGGATGTGATACCCAGATGTGTCGTCGGAATTTAGGGGGACAAAAAAATCAAGAATTCACAGTGTGTTTTCCGTTTTTTTTTTTGGTCTGAAACTCAAGACGAGTCGATAACATGCAGAGCCAAACCAAGTATATCCTTACACACGAATTCTCTACATCTGTCACTCTTGCCCGCTCTACTCCCTCCTGGCTTTCCTCTCTCTCCATTTATCCCATCTCTTCGCCTTCGTCCCCTTCCCCTTGCCTCATCCACCCCCAGCAATCCCACCTTCAGGCGGCGAAGCACTCGCCGACGACGAGGACGGCACGCTGCGTTTACCCGCAGCAAATAAACTACATAAACATAAATCACTAAGCCTACAAAGTAAGCTAAATAAGCCAATCTAGCTTACAGCTTTACTTCTCATGATTAAATTAATCTTAAGCCTTGGGCTTATGTAGCTTGCTTGTTAACAGCTCTAGCGGCCTGGCGGTGCCGCGGTGGCATTAGAACCTAACGGGGGCCAGCAGACGATTAAAGCCGCGCCCGTCACTTGGAAACTTTCCATAGATCCTGCCGTGGGGGATTCATGGCGGAAGACCCCGCCGGGCTCTGCTGTACAAAGTACTGAACCTTTCCTTCAAGACCGGGTCGTCTACGTAGTTTGCAGGATTCTGATGGATTCTGTCTCTCGCGCTGTGAGTCCAATTCAAGTCTGGTGTTTGAGCCTCGACAAGTGTTTGATGAGGAGAGGATATCGAAAGATTTTCCCACCCCCCATCATTGACGGCTGCCATGTGGTTCCCAGGCCCGGTGGGTTGGTGGTGTGCTTGTGAAGCATCATGTGTGGAGCGGTCTGCCTTTGAACGGTTCGAGGCTCCTCCGCCCCTTTTTCCTTGCTGTCTGATGCATTGGGGACAGGGTGAGTTGATCTCTACTTTTCCCCTAAAGCTCGATGTCCCGCACGCGCCTTTGACGTTATCCTTCTCCCACCAACTGCAATATTCATCGTACGTTAATTGATTTTCCAACGCGTTTGCGTGTTCGCAGTTGCAGGTATACCGGGGAAAAAAGGTGGTACACATGTTCTTGGGTGGGCTTCTTGCAATAGCGATCACGGAGATGTGTGCGTAGTCTGATTGTTTGCTAGGGTGATGGCTGTTGATGTTTCTGACGCAAGGTCTGTCGTCGAAGGCCCTTTTTTAAGTGGGAATAAATATCCTCGAAGTTGTGCTCGAATATATAGTCATGTTGGATCACAGATCTGAGTCCTTTGAATTATGCTGAGTGTGAGGTGGGAGGTGAAGGGTTGCGAAAGTTGAATATAGCAGTTATAGTTGTTTGCCTTCGTGGAGGCAGGGCATTCGATCTTGAATATCGGGAATGATGGTCGGGCTTTTACGGGTGTCTCTTCCATTGATACTCTTCCATGCTACTACGATTGCTAGAAATCTGGCTACAAGTGTTGCGAGTCATGCTCGCAAACATGTAAAGCTCAGCACTACGTACCAACGTGACCCTGACTCCGGTCACACACATCCTTCTGATACGACCCAATGTTGATTACCTAGAAGGCAGAGTAGTATAGTCGATTGTCCAAAGCTTGCGTCCTACACATGACTGACGTCCTGAGCTCGCTGCCTATGTCACTTACCATGTGACTTCAACGCTGAGCCATCAAGATGGCAATCAAGGATGGCAATGACTTTGCGGCAATTCTTGTACAACGATACATCTTTCATGGGTAGAATATATAGCTAGACTGCCAGGACATCACGTGTTCATTGAAGTATGGATTGAAACAATGTCAGCCGGTAATGCTTGTTATTCAATTTGCAACGAACTAGAATGTGGCAGAGAATGCATTTGAGATTCCACTCTTTCATAACTTTGCAAGCTATGATCATAATATACCTCTAATCCCCTGAGCCCTCCATGAGGTCTTTCGTTTCTTGCCGTAGCTCTGAATGTGGCACCGACATCAAACTATTCCTCCTACCTCGCGAGAGCTATCACCTCATCCTCTTCACCACGGGCTCAGTAGTTCCACTTGAATGCTCCTGTATCGTCTTGCTCGACGTTGCCTTGCCCGCCATCAATGGCCCCGTCCTTGCGCAGCCACTGCCACTCCTCGCTGAGGGAGGTGAGGGCGATGAGGATTTGCCATTGCTCGATAGAAGGATTACGCGTTGGTTTGACGAGCCTACAGTAGAAATGCTCAGCGATGTCTTGATGTGTGGGTTTACAGCGGTGCTAGCTTTGTTGTAAGCGACTGGTGCAATGCTCGAGTTCATGGGCCTGGTGGTAATAGTGGTTGTTGGTTTGGCCACAGCTAGTGCTTTGCCTTTGATCACAATAGTACCTAAGGCCCATGATGTATTATTGTATGCATTGGAGGTGGATGGTTTGAGAGCTGATGGAGGGCTTGAGTTTCCCTTGAAAGTGGTTGTGGCTGTTTTCACTTTCGCAAGAGTTGTGGTGAGCAGCGAAATGTGCGGGTCTTTCCCAGTCTTCGAGGTGGCGCGCGACTGTGGCTGTAAATGTACTTGAGAAGGTGGGATCGACAGGTTTGTCCTCGATGCTTTTGACGCTCCAATTTGTGAAACAGTCCCATTACCGCGGACTTGCGCTTGTGAGAAGCCCGCAGTCGGCAGTGCAAAAGCTACATTAGTACGTTTATGGGCATCGCGATTAGAAATATGAGCAACAGTCTTTTCCTGATTCTCGGAGCACTTGGGACACAGCTTCCTAACTGACACTTTACCAATATAGGTGTCTGTTCCGGACTTACCCCGGACATTTCGTTTTCCCGACAATTCACAACTCTCACTGCAGATGACGTCCTTATTTGGATCTGCTGGCTGCTTGCACGTATACACGGGATAGCAACTTTGACACATGTCTGATCTCGAACGATTCATGGGGATTTCATTGCAGTTGCTTGTGAGTTAAGCCTCTAATGAAGGGAAAGAGCTGTCAGATTGAGGTTTTGTATATTTCTCAAGGATGATGATGGTTGCCAATATTGGTGGCTATTCAAATCTGCAGCACGAACGACTGAATGTACATATGGATATATTGGTACATTTGTACCTAAGATCACGTTGAGTCTTTCTGTCATGTTACCAAACTCTTTCACTGGAAACTTTGTACGTTGTGGCCGTGGAGCTTCACGGTCTTCTTCACAATATCTGCGCATGAAAAGCCCGAACGTGAAGCTTCAGAATGTCAGATATGGATATTCAGTTAGGCGCAGTCAAACACCTTATGACACGTGAAGTAATCAGCACCTTCCAAGAACGTAGTGACGTTGTCTGGCACAAACTGCGGTGACTTTACGTTGCCAAAATCTTCTCATCCTCACATTTTCTATGCAGTATCGAGAAAAGTCGCACCATAAACACAGCTATTGAATATCCACCATGTTCAATTGGAATACGAAGCAAATTTCCCAGTACGCGCGTGAAGTATGCACGCATAAATATATCATGTCACATCTCGGGATCACGTCAATAAGCACCACCCATTTGTGGCGCGACGACAAAAAGGAGAAACAACTAAGAAGGATACCAACATGATACTCACTGACTCAACATGATTACATTGAGGAATGGTCATTGCATTACCAGATAATAGACTTCCTGTGACAAGCCCGTTGGTTGCTCGCTCTACGACCAGTCTTACACAGGCACGTAAGTGACGAGTTGTCACTCTGAACATACAAATGTATTGTTTCACGTGGATTAGACATCTCCATACAAGAGTGTCGATGAAAACCGCATGTTTCTCCTGAACCATCGTCCCACAAAGCCAGCCTTGCACTCTATTCACGTAACGTAGCTCTTGTAACACAACCCAAATCTTGTATAGCATGTTAATATTTGTTCCTCGACTCTTCATTACTGAAGGACCATCTTGTTTTTACATATTCCCCCCTTTCATTTGCCATTCTCCTCCTCCTGCTCTGGACTCGACCTATCCATGGTCTATTTCTTCTTCTTTGCAGGAGGTTTGCTCTGTCGCTCCGGCAGTTTCCCTCTTGCCCTCTCAGGCGTGCCCGTATCAGCGTTCGGTGACAGGGAAGGATCACGCAGACTACTTCCTGAGGACGAAACCGTTATAGCGGGTTTCTGCCTCGCTGGATCTTGCAAGGGAAACGTAATTGAAGGCCGCAGTGCCAAACTAGCATCGCCTTATGTGGTACTACCAGATTTCGATAAGATATGCTTTAATCTCATGACATCACGAAGTGCAGATCGCACTGGCAAGCTGTTGGTATTTATTGCTGTTGATGGATTAGGCCTTGACAAATGCTGAGGAACCCCATGTCGAGTTGGAGTCATGGAGGAATCGCTAACAAGCTTCATAGCAGAAAGAGAGCTTCTCACTTCTGAAGTCACCGTGGGCTGCACGTTTACCGCGTTTGTGCGCATTTCTGAGTGATGCGCGCAGCGGAATCCAAGAGACAGCTTGGCCAATGCGGGCATGTAAAGAATTTCTTTACACTCATCGTGTTCGACTGAATAAAAGTCTGTTGAGCGGTTTTGTGATATGCCGAGCATGATCTGTTTTATATGAGCTTTGGAGATACTTAGAAAGTTGCTCTGACTGTGAGCTTTGCCGAGTTGCGAAATCTTGCGTGAATAGCACGAAAGGAGGATGCATCTATTGCTATCAGAACATATTGTTGATATAGTATCTATAATAAGTGTTTGAGGATATATACGGGCATACACAATCACATCTTGCGACAAGTGACGACGTGTCTGTGATCGTGCATGCTTTTTGGGAGACACGCGTACTTTCCTGTCGCTATAACGATCAAACCTGAATCAATCACAATCGCGACCATTAAATCAACGTATTTTCTGAAGCTATCGAATTCCTAAGGGTCGGTAATACGGGGCTTGTGCGCACGACCTTCACGTGCTTTGCCAGATATCGCAGAGGTAACTACCCGAGAATCGATAGGTTTGAAATATGTGAGCATTTCGTAAAGACTTAAAACTATCAATATGCTTTCTATCACAAAAAAATGCGTACAAAGTGCTATGCACGGTTTCGCCGGTTGATGGACTTCCACCACGATGGTTTATTTGGTTTCTGTGGTAGCGCTTCCAATTCGAATCCCATTTCTTCGTCCCGACTATTCATTCGAGTGAAGCCGTCGTGACCAACTATTCCAGGGCTGCGTGTGCTAACAACACTTAGAGATGTGTTGGCGTGGATAGTCGACTCCTTCGTCTTTGTGTTTCCAGAACCACCACTCTTGGCCCAGCTCTTGAGCTTGCTTGAGCCTTCGGTATGTTCGAGTCGCGAAACAAGGAACTGAGTGTAATGCGTGAAGAAGACTTTGAGCGCCGGCACACTGCCGCAGATGGCCCCCAACTGTAATTCCAGCATGGTCAAGAGCCAAGATGGCCATACGCCCCAGGTAATGTCGTATGTGACGTTGTAGAGTCTCCACATGTAGTATATCCGGACCGCAGCGATGGCAACAATGACGTAACCTAAAGCGAAAATCGCCCCAAGTGCAAACTTCTGTCGTCGTGGCATCTGTAGGTTCCAGAAGAGCAATGTTGGCAGTATTGCGGTAACTGCATCTTGAACTGTACTAAGAATGCTTGCCGCCATCACAACGGCTTCTTCGTTTACACATTTGAACTGGTAGTTTTGCAGATAAACTTTGACGAAATTGACCTGGTCCCAGAAAGCGCCCCAGGGTCGGCAGGCAAACACAAGTACAAGGCTGAATGCGATGATATACATGATGTTGCATATTATGCAGATCTATGGTGCAAGGTTCGTTAGCTGTCCGTGTAATCGATAAAGTAGCGTAGTGAACATACCCAGGTGGTATATCGGAAGCCTCGCGAGACAGTTCTGGCATCAAGACGTTGGTAGAACAACAAGATGGAAATCTTTATCAAGCCGCCAGATATGATGTACAACAGATAGCCGATGAAAGCGCCCTTGCGAAGCTGGACGTACATTGTAGGCCCGAGGTCCCAGATGTGTTTATTGTAGCCCCACAATTCGACGCCTGAGTGTGTTAGGTTTATGGCAATCGAACTGCAAGACGAGGAATATCATACATAGGACTACGTTGATAGTGAGGCCTATCACAGGCAACTGCCACTATTAGCTCTACGTTTTGAGAGCGGATACTGTAGTTACCATTGCTACGACCATCACCCAGTCATCCCATCCAGAATTGCGCGTTATCCTCGTTCGTACCCAGATCCTGGCACCGACAACCAGAAGCATCAAAGAACCTAGTAATCCAGCTAGAATGGTAACAGTCCTCGGTCGTGTCTCTGGATCAACAGTGTTTTGAGCCGGCCATGAGAGGAACTCCGAGACTGGCGGATGCAAACCACCGGGCATTGTGATTGAGTCAATGGCGATGCGGGGCTCTTCTTGGGGACCAGAAAGCCAGTGAAGGATACTGATGCATGCACGTTGCTAGACTCAGATATAGCCTCCTGTCATGGACTGGTTGGAATCAATTTCAGAGCTCATGAAAATGCGACAGACGCCTTTATGTGGCAACTCTCTATGTGGTAGGGACAGGGTCTGACTTACATAGGTGGGGCTACTTCGGCAGAAATGAATACATCAAACCTATAACTCGGTCTGCAATGCAGTAAATTTACATGTCACCATGCTTTTCTGGCGCGGCTAGGCTCGAGGTTTCATGCGAACCTCCGGTACTTAGCCTTAGTGCACACCTGAACGAGCGAGACCCGCACCTGCGGAAGCCATCATCCACTACTGCAGGGGTATTGATTTGTTTTCTATCTCGACCTCACTGCTAGGATCGAGAAGCATGGAGAGAACCACTCCGTGGTTAGACTGCATTCCTCTTGCCCTGGTAGTGATAAACACGTACGAGTCATGTGGTCCGCAGTGATGGTGATGTTCCTGGCTTCCCGCAGCGGAGCAGTAATCCAGTCCAATCTCAGAACCATAGCCTCAATGAGGAGCGTACGTACATGATGCTCTAAGAATTGAGGAAAGTTTAACCGTTTAAAGTGACATCGTGGTATAGCCGAGCAACCACGCATCCGCCACGTGAAGAATGGTGTTGGCGCCGCATAGAAACTTCGAGATGCATTAGTGGAAGCTTGTTACAACACTATCGGATAGGCGGCGCGACACACAATGTCACCACATCAGCCCGATTCTAGCTTGCATTTAACCTGACTCGAACTGTACTGTGGCTTGCGATACTTGCGGTACATTGGGGTATCGAAGACACTCCTGTTCCCACTTGGTTGTGTCGAGGCCTCAAACGTCCGTGTGCGAGTCTTGGCATAGCCATTATCTCGTCACAAGGCGCAGTTTGCCTCAGCGTTGATGCGCATTTCGATGCATGAGAGGCTCTCGAATCGAATGAACAGGTAATTAGTCAGGTTGCTAGAATGAGGACGGTCGTTGATGCGTGTGGCAATTTTCAAACCGCAATGTCTGTGTACTTGGATATCTTGAAGGTCGCAGACTGTTCTTGCGTGCGGGTAGAAAGGGTGGTTGTTGGTGGGCTAGCGCAGAAAGGGCAAATCGACCGAAGCTTCACACACCGAAGAAACTTTATTGATTCGTCGACACAACGCCAACAAAAATCTGCTAAGCGATTTAACTATTGATATGAATGAGAAGACGGCTCTTTTGCACCTTAGCATCCACACAAGTCTGCAAGCAGTGGATTTGCATCTTTTGGCCGGATACCGCCGATATAAGCATCATCTGCAATCACGAGACTGTATGATCTTGCAAACGGCGTCTTCTTGCAGGGCATCAGGAGGCTCTGCAGAGCTCAGTCTTGGTTTTCGACATCATCACCAGCTCGTTTAGACAAGCTTAACCTATGAGCCTCATCTGAAGATGGTTTCACTGCCAAGGGATCGTTGTATGACCTCCTCATAGCCTTAGCTTCTTCCGCCAGATAGGTATCCAGGAACTGTATGAAACCTACGACCAATCAACATGTCGTCATTCGTAGTATTGTGTTAGGTCCTTCGACATAGAATATTCGCTACCTCCCGTGCGAACAATATAACCAGGTGCAAAGATCTGTGATGGACAGAACTGTACAGACTTCTACCAAAAGATACATTGAAGGGCCATCTGGCAATTGAACGGGAAGAACAAACAACTAAGGAAAGCTACCAGGCGGCGGTCCATCGACTACCCGTTTTCTAAGACCGAACACATTGATGTTACAAGTTGAGACCTGATCATCAATTCAATCGCTCCACTGAATGAAGAAAGGGACTATCTCTTACAAGGACAAATGAAAGTAGTTGGTCCTTCAGTTTCAAGAACACACGTTGCGTCGAAGGCAATGCGCTTCTTCATTCTCCGCATCGAAAGCGAATTTCAACATCCTCGGCCATGAAGTCCAAAGAGCGACAGCTTCGGAGACAATCGATCAAGGTCGCACACTCTCAGAAGAACCCAGTCATGATGGACACGAAGTTCTTCAGTGCCATGGCTCCAATGAATCGAGCGGCATTTTCAGAACAGATCGTATCATAACCAGATCTAGCTGAGTCTGAAGTGCAGACTGCAGACGAATCCGCGGACCTCGCTGTTCTGCAGGTACATCCTTCCTCTACTGTCCACGATGAATATGCTTGACAGGGGTAAGTGAGTCAGGGTGATTCGGTTACCTTGGTAAGTGCGTCACGTTCGCTATCATGATATGAAGTTCCAGAAGTTATTCATGAACCCGGTACGTAGTCGAACTTCCCGTTCTTACCAGCGAAGTGAGTTCCGACGCTAGCTTCGTACCGAATGGTCCTGGGCCGGTGCGCCTGGTGTTCGTGCAACAGGTAGCAGCAATGTGATCATGGCGGATTCGAGTACAATCGCGACAGTAAGGATAGCCAGGATATCCTCACCCATGATGGCCGTCGGTGGCTCCATATAGTACAAATATTGCTTGCTCCGAATAAGTCCTGCCATTTGCCATCACGAATACAGTGAGCATCGTGTTCTTCTACTTGCTGGAAGGCCGGAGCTCCTATCTGAAGCGGATTGTAACCTGTATTGATTATGAACTGGAGTGGATCAAGGAGAAGTTGTTGATCACTTTGTGAAGCCTCAAGCAGTGAGCTATTATATTCTCATTCTCCTTAGTTAGAGCTTACTGTTGGCTCAGAGATGCGTATGCATTCTTTCCTATCTACAATTACGTTTATCCAAATTGATGAAGAGTACAGTGACAGGAATGGCGGTATCTCAATTGGGTTTTCTGGGATTGGCATTATCTCATTAAGCTATGTTAGAGGTGACCACTCCCTGCCCGTACAGCATCATGGCTCTGCTTAATATCAGGTCAATTTCAAAATGAGCACATCAGTGAGGTTCAGGGATCATATGGTGTAATTTAAGCTGTACTTTATCGGACTGCAAAGGTCTGTTCGACTTAGTACCCAAAGGTACTGTGCAGGTGTGGAGTGTAACGGAGAACCTGGGAGGGAGAGAAGAGATAAAAGAACACGGCGAAGCAAGGCTAACGTCAGAATTAGAGGGGAAGAAGATCAGGAAGATTTGGGCGAATGTTGTATTCTGTTTCTGTGGTTTTTCTATGTGTGTTGCCTCCTTTTGGCCCGCCTACAGATGTTGGATCTGTTCCCCTTTATACTGCTTCTTCCCCAGGTGCGGGCACCTGTGGCACCGGCACAGTACGTCTTCTTGGAGTAATTGCAATTGATAAAGCGGTCTCGTTCACCCTGCAATATTCGGCAGATTTACGCCAGCTGACTCTTGGTTGTTAAATGCAGATTAATTATGGAAAGAGAGAATGTCCCATCAAGGCTAGTTCGGACTTGATGGCTGATTATTGGACCGACACGAACGGCGAACACAAAACGGTACCAAGTGGTTGAACGTGCCTCGTCCGCATAGTCGCACGAAGTGAATGTCAAGGTTATCCTTTTCGATATCGCGACCTCAGACCCAGAGCGAGGGATCTACGCACTGCGATACTTCGACCTCGTCAGTGCGACTCGTCGAGCATGCTTGGAGAACACCCCCATGGCACGCCAAACGACTTGATGTCGCTGGTGGTTAGGGTCACGGGGGTAATGATGCCCAAGCCTAGCATCTTTGGTGCAGCTTGGGATACGCGCGATTGCACCGCGCTTCGAGATGTTATTCATAGCAGTGATCTGGCGAGAGGCTACGTTATGACGATCGAGTATGGCTTGAGATATGGGAGCGAAGGAGTATTCCAAGCTATTGATTCAGAAACGTGAATAGAAACATAGAAAAAGAGATTGTAGTCATTATGTCGTAGTTCTCTGGTAATGGAGCAAGCTTACGAGAAAGAGTAGCAGACATCAACATAAAGGCTGCTGATCCGGGCAAAGCTGAGCGTCTCAAAGGTGAGCAATTGACCAAACGTTGAGGACAGTTGCTGTGACGTGTGTGGATATTTGGAGTTGCATAACTGAACGAGGTATTGGGCATCGGGTGGAATGAGTTTCTGTATTACATTAGGTGAAGGTAGGGTACAAAGAAGCTCATACATCGACACTAATCTTCATGCCAAACTCATTGAGAGTCTTCACATACTGGTCACCCAAAGTGGCCGGTGTCAATATACCGCCCCCTAATTTGCCGGCTTCAGTTTCAGCTAGTCGCCCTCGCAACACCACTTGTGCCGCGGCAGCAAGCGTGATAGCAGTTGCAGCGTAGCCGCCATGCGCAACATCGAGCTTCGCGGTAACCTTCCCCTTCCCGTCCTCGGCGATACCAACTCCTCGATACGACATGAAGTCTTTCTGCATGCTTTCTCTTGAGGGACCATTCCCTGCACTTGGGATGACGAACTTTTTGAGAAGAGGTGCCAATATCCATCTTGACACAGGGATAGCCAACAGGACAGCCGTCAGTCCTAGTGCAAGCTTCTGTGCCAAACCAGCGAAAACATTGGGTGCACGCGCATACTCGTTGAACCTGAACTTCGGACCGTATGCGAGACTGCGATCGCTGGACGATTCGTACAAGCCCCACGATCTGTGTGCAATGCATTCGTCCACAGACGCCATGATGCCCGTTGTTTGAACACCACCAAGCTCGGGAACAGAGAGCAAGCCAATGAGACGATAAAAGAAGCTACCTTTTGGAGGTCCCACGACGTTTGTAGCCTTGACTGGAGAAAGAGAATACGGATGCATGCTCTTTCCGAGATGACTGAGAGAATAGTTGGAAAACAATTCGAGCATTGTCAAGGCGGTACCACCCGAAATACCAGACTTGAATGCGTAGAGTGTCATGATGGCACGTTCGCAGGCAACATTGTAACGCTTGCGAACCTCCCTAGCGAGGACATAAGCCATAATGTCCGCAGGCACTGAGTCTAAGCCACATTCTGGAATTACGATCGTGTGGTTTTTCCTTGCTTGCTCGTCGTACTTGGCGATCATGTCATAGATCCAGGGTACCTCACCAGTAGAATCTAGATAATGGGTACCATTGTTCACGCACGCAGCGAGGACAGGCTCCCCGTAGTGCATGAAGGGCCCGACTGTGGTGATGACAAGCTTAGTCTTCACGACAAGCGCGTTGAGCTGATCGGGTTCCAGATCACAGGTCTCGATATCTGGTCTTCATCAGTGACCAGTCGCCACATGACGCAACGCACAACTGACCTGGCTGCTTGCGATGCGGGCTCAATTTTTGCAACTCGGCGACAACGTTCTGCAATTTCTTTGCATTGCGTCCAGCGATTGCCCATTTGAGATCTTCTGGTAATTGGGTGCTGATCCATTCCGCAACTAGTTTTCCTGTATACCCAGTGGCTCCGAGCAGGATGAGCTCATATTGCCGCGTTGATTGTTCCATTTCTTCAACAACTTTTGATTGGAACGAGTACTGCGCAGCCAGATGTGGTTTCAGGAAGAGATGAGACGACATTTGAACAATCGAAATTTCACATCATCGATACTGCTGAAAGTGTAACGTTGCGCGGGCGAACGTCTGCATTAGGTGACCTTCTCTTCGGTCGCGCCGAGGCAGCTAGGTAGCCATGACGCAAACAATTGGCAAAGCCAGTGCCTTGGAAAGTAGGCACCGAGTCTTAGAGGCCGTCCCAGGTTTTGACTCCTTCCGCATATGATATTATCAATACCTCCTAGCATACGATCTATGTAGTGAGGCGTACAGACTGTCAGCACAGGAGCAATCTCAGATCTGTGTGGGTGACAGACAGTAAAGAAGACTACGACGAACCTGGTTAGTATGCCGGTAGCTTGGCAGCGGCACCAGCCCTCTGAAATGTCCCCTCGCGACAACAACAAACCTCTCACCGCTTCCGCCGCCAGCCTCCACTTGCGCCCTCAGTGACACATCACGAGCGTCCGTATTTTAGCAGGTTCAGCGATGCCTTAGGATACGATTGTCATAGCCAGGGATCCTAGTAGAATTGGAGAGGGACCATGGACGAATCGTCAACAGCTCGACACCAGCGGCAGCTGCCGCCATACGGTCGCGCATATCGGCAACGATATTAGAGTGGCGTACTCTGCCATCGTTGGCCATCGAAGATCTTCTACGCGCCTTTAGAACTGGGTCATTTGCACCTCGCATGACCACGTCGGCGCCCACGAAGTCACACAATATAGATATAGAAACACAGTGTCCCCGCGCTCTCGAACTTGGCTCTGAGAGCCACATATGTCAAGACTACATACCCAGGATGCCTTGCCATCTTCCAGAAAGCCGACTTCTTTCTTTGTCCAGCTCAGTCCCTGGGTCCAAGCCTCTCACCACTCAGCGCTGCTCATAGCATCGATGGCGTCGAGACATGGCAGCAGCAGGGCATATAACGCGTAATGAGAGATCGAGGTGAGGCTCTTGGAAGAGCGGCACCAAGCCAAAGCTGCCTTAGGCACCGTGCAAGAGATCTTGTCGCACCTGGCACATATGTTAGGACAGGACATATATGTTTCCAGAGCACAGGACGACACTTGTGAATTGAGATTTTTTCAAAATGCTGGGAAAACCTTATGGCCAAGCACGCAAGATAATATATATCCACTTTAGGTAGGTGCTCCTGCATTGAAGGTTCGCAATGACTGCAATGCCTTTCATCGCTCAACCCCGCTCAGTCGGAAGCTTCTTGAATTGGGTCAAAGGCCCAGATCAGGCGCCTAAAACATCTCAACTCGAGCCTTGCGCCAGATCTCAAAATCGGACAGATCCGGTCGGAAATGCAAGTCACGAGGATGAAACACATCTCGCAGAACTTGTTGTACAGACCGCCACATGAGTAGCGAGCCATTTGCGAAAGCAGTAGAACATGAAACATTGTTTGCATTCCAAGTTGCTGTTGGGAACCGAGTGACCTGGCAAGTCATATGGGACTTCCGCTTTCGGGACCTGGACACGTGGTAAGGTAAGCCTCAAAAACCAACTGACTTCATTTAGGATGATGGATTGCTCTATATTCGGATCACGGTCATTGCCTACACACCCGCTCTAATCGCTTTATCTTTCTTGCGACGCTTGTCACGGGTTTCCCAGGATTTTGTTACTGCCTACCCAGTGTGGCTGCTGCAGGGTCGTGAATGACCACACATCCGCCGGGCCAAGGCGCTAAGTTGGGAAGTACATAACTAGAGCCCCTCTTGCATTCACCTTGACCATCTCCTCAACTTATGAATCGCGTCGATCACCAACTCCGTTGTTTTTTCGCAAGTCATACTTCCAATGGACGAGACTTGTATAGTCTGCCTCGGCGACCTCGTCCCCCAAGACGACGGCCCTCCCGCCACCGCTCTGTCGCCTGCGACTGATTCGCTCCAAGATGGCGCGGACAACAAGCACCCGTACCTTGATAAGAACAAGAAGGCTGCCGCGGACCCCGACAAGGACGATGACCTGGTGGCGCACCTATTGCCTTGCGGGCACAATCTGCACAACGAATGCTTGAAACCTTGGGTCGAGCGAGCAAACAGCTGCCCCATTTGTCGAGCCAGCTTCAATATGGTCGAACTCAGCCTGCGCGTTGGAGGTATGTCAATCCTGGATGCTTCGGGTTTCACGGCTGCGATGTCCATCGTAATGCGGTAGTGATGCTGCTGCTGGCTAAAGGGTCAGTTGAGCTCAGCTTATCCTCTGCACCGTCCAAATCGTCATGATGTCGCGTCAATTGTGATACTGCACGAAACATGACTGACACGGCCACAGGTCCTAAGCTATCCGAGTACGCCGTGCAAGATAAACAGCAAGTTGCCGATATCGATCCGTCCATGATCATCGACGACGACTACACTTTGGAAGATGACGGAAGCTATGACGCATGCATGGTCTGTGATGAGTTTGGCGACGCGTCGCAACTCATGTACTGCTTTAGCTGTGAGCAACTGTGCCATGTCTTCTGTGCAGGCCTCGATCGAATGCCGTCCCGAGGCCCATGGTATTGCCATGGCTGCGTAGAGAATCCCGGCCTTCTGGAGGCAGCATCTCGTCGTCGTGGTGCCACACGTAGCCCGGCTGCATGGGTCAACGGCAGGAGTCGGGTCCCCCGCCACAACCGAGCACCTGACGAGTGGGTTGGAGTTTGGCAAAGTGTTTGGGACCGTCTTCAGTTTGATATTGAGTTCCCTTTCGAAGATGAAGAACCATCGGAGAATCACTCCGACATTGGAAATCGTGAGAATCAAGTATGGGAGCGTCGGTTCGAGCTCGCTCGACAGATGGGCGCAGGCACCCGATTTCGTGCTGCCGCTGATAACGTCCACTCACGTCGTCGCGGCTCTAATCGATCATCACGCCCGGCGAACCGCGCATTACATCGTGATCCTCCCAAGACGCCGACGAACCCAGAATCTCAAGAAGAGCTTCGGGCCTGGAATCAATTCGAAAAGGCTCGAGAACAACTGGCACAAGCCGAACCGCCATCTGCCCCAAGTGCTGCAAGCACAAGCAGTAGGAGAGGTCGCAAGCGAAAGTCTGGCGATTCGTCGCCTGTAGAATTGGAGCCAAGGGAGACGCAACCAGAACGAAAACTAAAGCGACCAAGAACTCGACTACTCATCGACAACAACTATGGAAATGGCGAGTCATCGACATTGGCAGCTCGTCGCAATACCACTAGTCATAGTCATACTCTAGCATCTTCTCCTACAACCGCGCCGACAGGAGAGACGTCCGCAGTGCCCGGATTTCTACAGTCTCTACTACAAGAAGTCGAGGTCGACCGCTTTGCGGAACGAGACAAAGAAATTGCTGCCCCTCAGCCTCGGCGCATCATTGTTGAACGTGCTTGTTCGCCCCAGAACTCGTCTCCCGGATTGTCACCAGTATACCAAAAGCCCCCAGGCATGACGACGCCACCGCCACTGACACTTGGCCGGCCAACCTCACCAACCAAACCTGATCACCAGTCACCCACATACTCACCCTATTCTCCTGCCGATGATGATCGAGCTGGTCGTCGGAGGCTTGCGCATCGCACTGCAGGCTTGAGCAGCCCACCTCGATCGAAAGACTCCTCCCCTTCGCGACCAGCACTATCTTATTCAACCAAAGCGGAGTTGCAGCGCATGGTCACCGCCGTCCTGAAACCCAGATACTTGAAAAAAGAAGTCAACAAGGAGGAATATACCGACATCAATCGCGATGTGTCACGCCTGCTCTACGACAAGGTTGGCGAAGCAGGGGCTGATGCGCTGGCTGATCATGAGGTTAGAGAGAAGTGGCAGCTGATGGCTGGTCTCGAGGTGGATAATGCTATCAAGAATCTTCGCCTCAGTACTGCATCCGCCCTGTCACCAGCTACCGAAGATTCAGCCTCATCCTCATCCTAGGGGTCTGCTTTGTCTATGAATTTTAGCGATCATGATGTGACAAACATCCTGGAGTTTTGTGATTTTGATATTGGCGTGGATACTCATACTTGGCGCTACCGCGTGTTATACGGCAGGATTGGGCATGATACCACGGACTCTGGCGCATTTATGGGTGACTTCAAGTTCACGATTGTCGGAAAATAGGCATCCATTTATGACATTATGATTTCTGGACTCAACATGGAGTCAGGTTACTTTTCCATGATTTTTTTTCTCATGATGACGAAGGTTGACCGTGCCTGGCGGAACACGAATCTCACACCACACCACGTGCCAATATCAGCTCAAGCTGTCGGGGGGTAAATCGACGTCGAGGAGAGCATGTACTGCATGCTCGTCGGCAACTAATTCTCCCTCAACAAACCAGCATTCGAGATGTCTTTGACGCACGTAACCTTCGCCAATCCTTCCCACGTTCTCTTCCCCTCGGCAATCTCGACGCCCAAGGCATACACTTCATCAATGAATGCCGGCACAAACGTCCCCGGGCCCCTGACATCCTGCCTCTCCGCCGCGCGCTCCGCCGCAATCTCAAAATGCAGTAAAGCCGCCACCGCCGCGTACAACTTATCGCCCTGATTCGCGGCCAAGTATGCAGACAACGTCGTGCCCAGCGTACACCCACTCCCTGTGATCAGACCCAGATACTTATGCCCGTTGGAGACAGCGTACGTGCGCGTCCCATCTGAAATCACATCCGTGGTGCCCGTCATGAGGACGATATTGCGCTCGCGTGCTGCAATACGAGACACGATATACGCTCTCTGCTGCAAGGAATACAAGGCATCTCCACTATCCACGCCACGTTGCTGGCTCGCATCCTCGAGTATGAATCCGCTCGCGCGCGCCACCGCCATGATCTCCCGCTCGTTCCCCTTGATCAGATCAAAGTAGCCGGTGCCCATCAGCGCCGCAAGCGCGTTCCTACGCACGCTGGTTGCGCCTGCGCCGACGGGGTCGAGCACAATGGGACCGCCGGCGAGGTTGTACGCTGCGATTGCTTTGTTGTAGTTGAGCAGGCCATCAGGGGTCACGGTGCCCATGTTTACGACGAGGGCGCCGCCCAAGGCAGAGAGATCGGGGGCCTCGTCGCCGTAGTTTGCCATGATGGGGGAGGCGCCGAGAGCGAGGGCGATGTTTGCAGCGAAGTTTTGGACGACGAGGTTGGTCATGTTGTGGGACAGTGGGGTGGTGGCGCGGACACGTTTTGTGGCGGTTGCTGCGGAGGCGAGCAGGTGGGAGAGTTCGGCATCGTTGTTTTCGAGCCAGAAGAAGGGGCCTGTGGATTTGGCGATGAAGGGGGCAACGGTCTTTGTGAGCTTGGACAGGTGGGCTGCGGCGGCTTGTGGGTCGGATGCACCGATTATGGCGGATACTACGGCGACGCCATCGATGGCTTTTGGAGATGGGTTGTATGGTGTTGGTGCGGCGAGTTGATGGAGCACGCGTTGGAGGTTGCTGGCATTGACGCCGCCTATGCATACTGTTTTCACGTGCTTGGAGGGTTCATCTGCCTCGGCGAGGTGCCTTAGGATCTTTCGAATGCCATTGATGCCAATGATGTCCTTGGTGTTCTTCTTGGTGTTGGTGGCATACAGGGTGCCGATGCCAAGGTAGTCTGCTCCCCGCTCCACTGCTATACTGGCCTCTTCCACCGAGGATACTGTCGCGCCGATGATCTTGTCATCACCCAGGATACGTCGGGCTTCAGCAATGTTCATGTCATCTTGGCCGAGGTGGACGCCTTCACAGCCTACCGCCAGAGCTACATCAACACGGTCGTTGATGAGGAGTGGGATTTTGTGGGCTTTGCATCGTTCATGGAGCTTCTTCGCAACGGCGATCAGATCTCCCGTGTCAGAAGTTTTATCTCTGTACTGGACAATGGTGACTCCTGAGGTTTTGTCAGTCGGCGGGGACAGTGTTTCATGGTGGGGGGGCGGGAGTCGCACCTCCCTGAAGAGCCTGTTCGACTACCTGGACCAAGTCTCGGGCGCCTAGAATGGCAGGTGTGGAGTCCGTCACCAGATACAGCGAATAATCCGCCTGGACTGTCATGGCGGCAATTGGTCTGCTATTTGTGCGCATCTGCATCGACTTCTGAAGAGTCTGTGACTATGCCCGCCATGACGTAATGACGTAATAATGTATTTCCTCCAGCAGCCCGGCAGCATGACATACCTATCCCGAAACACGCAGTCCAGCAGCCAGCTGCCAGCACCTAGCAATTGTGCCGATGGTGCGATTGTCTGCCCTAGTTTGCCAAGCTCTTTGTCGATCGTCGTTGCGGTCAAGCGGAAGCAGGAAGCACTTAGCAAACAAGCACAAGCTCCATTGGAAAAGAACAACACGTCAAAGCAGCGCGCATCTCGCGCGATGGGTCCAGCGTTGATGGGCAACGCCGCAAGAGCAGGGCGACAGCGCAAGCGCGGGGGCGCAGGCTGTCTGGAATGACACGCAGCGGTGCGGGCGTGTTTGCTTGGTCGGTGACTTGGTGCGTCGCGCCGTGGTTCGCGTTAGCGGCTCGGCCAAGAAATCATTTTTGAACTCCGGCCGGCTCCATATAACAATCCCTCGAACCTCGCAGCGCCCACACCCACCCTCGCCCACTCCAAATTCCACCACGCACCCGCCACGCGCCTCCCACTGACTGCCACTGGCAACAGCCTCCCCCCAGAGCACGCCGAGCACGCCAAACACGCCACACCGCCCGCTGCGTCGCAACCCCGCGACCTGCCCAAACCGCCACCTTTGCCCTCAGGCCACAAGCACAAACCGCACCACAGACTCGCCCACGACAACTGCGGTATATGTATTCGCCCCAACGTCACGCCTTCCGAGTCGAACCTCCCCCCAAACTGCAAAGATTTCGCTGTACGCGGATACCTAGCAGTACCCTCCACCAGACCAACGGCTAGTATACACCCCCGCCGACCTCGAGTCACACATACACCACACACCCACACATAGACACTGCATCTACTGCATGTCTCTTTCGGCCCTCGAATACACTCTTCCTCCAGCCCGACTCGTCCGCCCTTTGCACCACCAGTAAAAAAAAATTCATCAACTCGTCTCTTTTCACCAACCGTCACCATGGCTACCGTCAACATTCGCCGCGATGTCACCGACCCCTTCTACCGCTACAAGATGGAGCGCATCCAGTCCAAGATTGAAGGCAAGGGTAACGGCATCAAGACTGTCATTGTCAACCTCAGCAGCGTTGCTCAGTCTCTCGCTCGTCCTCCTGCTCACGTCATCAAGTATTTCGGCTTCGAACTTGGAGCTCAGACCAACACAAACCCCAATGATGACCGCTGGATCATCAACGGCGCCCACGATGCCAGCAAGCTTCAGGACTATCTTGACGGCTTCATCTCCAAGTTCGTCCTCTGCAAGAAGTGCAAGAATCCCGAGACCGATGTCCATATCAAGGACGGTCACATCACGCTCGATTGCAAGGCCTGCGGAAAAATCTCCGATGTTGACGCTCGTCTCAAGCTTAGCTCCTTTATCCTGAAGAATGAACCCAAGAAGGGCAAGAAGGACAAGTCGAACAAGAAGGCCGAGCGTCGTGCCCGCAAGGAGGCCGAAGCCAGAGGTGAGGCTGGATCGCCCGACGGAGGCAGTCCAGGTGACAGTGCCGAAGAGAACGGCGAAGACGACGGCGAACTGGCGGCTGGAAGCGATGACGAGTTCACTCGCCAGATCACAGAGGGTGCCGAGGAGATTGAAGAAGCGAAAGAAGTCGAGTGGCATATTGACACTTCCGAGGAGGCCATTCGAGCTCGTGCGCAAGATCTCCCAGATGATCTCAAGCGGGCTCTTGTTGTCGAGGATGATGAAGAGGGAGGCTCCAACTACGATGTCTTCGGCAAGTGGATCATCGACACTGCCGCTGAGAAGGGCGGTGTTCAAAAGCTCGACAATGTGGAGATCTTCCTGAAAGCGAAGGAGCTTGGCATCGAGTCCAAGCATCGCACTCTTACCGTCATTCCCCAGACCCTTTTCACCGAGAAGATCGTCAAGGAAATCGATGGTCGCGCACCCATGCTCAAGAAAATGATCACCTCGGAGAAGCATGAGAAGGCTTTCCTGGGTGGTCTTGAGCGCTTCGTTGGTATCGACAAGCCCGAGCTTATTCCTCAGGTCTCTTCCATTCTGATGAAGGTGTACGAGAATGATCTTGTCACCGAAGAAGTTCTTCAGGGCTGGTGCGCCAAGGCCAGCAAGAAATACACCAACGATATCAAGGTCAGCAAGAGTGTTCGCAAGTCAGCCGAGAAGTTCAAGGAATGGCTTGAGAATGCCGAGAGCGATGAGGACGAAGATTCCGAGTAGAGCATACGAGTGCACGAGTGATGACGCAAGGACGATGTGAAACGCTGCATATTTGCAAAATGACCAACTGTCGACACTCCTTACAATGACTTGCTTCTGCTTTTGATCCATACGGCGTGCGGACGTCTCCACTCCTGTATAGACTCTACCTAGATACATAGGCTATCATAAAACCTTGCTCTTGCTATATTGGGTCCATGACTGCTGGCCACATATCTTACCGCGTGATCTGCGAACATCTCAGCCATAGACCTACTCAACCTCGAATCCATCGAAGCATGTGAGTAGAGTTGAAGAACATGGCACCATCGTTCAAGGGCCAGCCGGGAGTATGTTGAGCGAAGCTGTTGCCACCAAGTCCTACTATGCAAGGACGGGACAGACCTCGCCTACTCCTGCCTAACACCTTACAACTGCCATGCCACTGGCGTTCTTCTCTGGCAACTCACGATACTCATCTTCAGCCATCTCGCAAATCTGCATGCACGACGCTGCACCAAAAAGCAAAGTCGGGACTCGCCTAACCTAGCGGCGTCCCGAGCATGCGCATTTTGCACTCACCATGCCTTTTCCGGGGACGGCTCGGAGACTAACTACGACCTTGTGGGTATTGACAGAAGCTCGAACGCCATGGCCAAGCACACTTTTTTCTGAGCGACCGCATGTGGTGTGTGGAGGGTCCATTGGACGAGATATAATAATGTGGCGGGTCCCGCGCTTGCAGTCTTCCTCTGTCTTTCCAGCACCGCCTGTACATTCAGAGTACATACACCACCGTGAGCGACTTTGGAGTTTTGCGCTCACGTTGTATACGGAAAGCTCCATCTTTGCCGATATTGCATCGAAGCCGCGCGCTTTTGCGTAGACCTTGACGAATACAACACATACAATCGCGCTGTCGCAAACTACGCTGCTGGAAGAAACCATACCCACACCATGAATCAAGCCCAAGTCTACCCCGCTGCTGGCGATATCGTCAACGAGCGTCCCCCCACCGCAGATAAGACGGGCGCTGCACACCATGTGAGCTCTGACAATGAGCAAGCTAGCGCATTGTCTGGAAACGGTATTCTGGAGCGCGATGCGCAGAGCAAGCAGCGCTGGTTCCAATACTTCAAAACGAAACAATTTTGGATTACTTTGTTGCTGGGGCAGGGTACGTCGTCGCTCACCACCTGCACAAGTTGTCGCAAGAGCACTATGATTGCGAAACCCGACTAACAACCACGTGCAGTCCTCGCGATTTGTATCACATCAACCAATACCTTGTCCACCCTTCTCGCGAACGAGGGGACTTCGATTCCTGCCTTCCAGTCCTTCTTCAACTACGTCCTGCTCAATTTAATCTACACGACCTACACAATCTACAAGTATGGCATCAAGGGCTGGGGAAAGCTGATCCTGAAAGATGGTTGGCGCTACTTTATCCTCGCCTTCTTCGACGTGGAGGGCAACTACTTTGTTGTGCTTGCTTATCGCTACGTATGTCCGCTTCGCGACGTTACCGTTAAAATGGCAACACTGACATATGTACAGACCACAATTCTCTCTGCTCAGCTTATCAACTTCTGGGCCATTGCTGTCGTAGTCATAATTTCGTTCTTTTTCCTCAAGGTGCGCTACCACTACACGCAAATCTTTGGTATCCTGCTGTGCATCGGCGGTCTCGGCGTCATTTTCGGTTCCGACCACATCACCGGCGCGAACAACTTCGGCGCCGTGGACCAAGTCAAGGGCGACCTATTTGCGCTCCTAGGTGCCACGTTCTACGGTCTGAGCAACGTGTTTGAAGAATACCTTGTCAGCGAACGCCCGCTGTACGAGGTCATCGGCCAGCTGGCGTGGTGGGCCATGTTCATCAACGGCACGCAAGCCGGTATCTTCGACCGTGCGGCCTTCAGGTCTGCGACATGGAACAGCAAGGTCGGCGGCTACCTCACAGGATACACGCTCATCCTCACATTGTTCTACTCGCTTGCGCCTGTCCTGTTCCGTCTTTCTTCCGCGGCCTTTTTCAACATTTCCCTCCTCACTGGGAGTTTCTGGGGCGTGGCTATTGGCGTCGAGGTCTTTGGCCTCAATATCCATTGGATGTACCCCATTGCGTTTGTCCTCATCATCATCGGCCAGGTCATTTACTTCCTGCGCCAAAGCCTGATAGGCGAGGCGCTCAAGCCGTGGCTGGGGGCCCATCAGGAGAGAGGCCATTCTGGGCTCGGCACTGCCAAGAGGCGGGCGGAAAGGCCCGATGCCATTGTTTAGGTCATGTGCAAGGGGTGTGCTAGAGCTAGATAAAGATAGATTGAGGCGTCGAGCTCGGCAGGTTAGGAATCCTACTTCATTCACGCTTTTGGTACATGGAGCTAGCAAATATTCCAGTTCGTGAGACCATTATTTATGTTTTTTCCCTTTCGACAATGGTTTCAGACATAGACTTGATTCTCGCAGTCATCCGCCACGGGAGCAAAATACCATGATTGGTATTTGGTGATTGCCATGTCAAGCATGAAAACAGCACAAGCCATGCACATGATGGGCGAAACGGCTCATGCTGAGACTCTGGCTGCCAGGCCAGATGTCGTTCGTCAGCAAACCATGAACCTTCTAAATTGATGTATACCATACCTTATGCATACGAGATATATCTGCGACGCGAGCCGGGGGGGCTTTGCGCGGACACGGTTACGGTGATCAACGGCACCGTACAGATAAACGGCACACCAGGCCAGAAGGTACGGTGCTGGTCCTGTTTGTGAGTATGCGTTTCGCTTGAGAAACAGGCCAGGGGAAATGATAGGGGGGGTGGTAGTATCTATGTGGACCTTGTGCATAACGTGTGCAGTGAGTGCAAAGTGGTCTGCCTCACGCTTCTTCAACGCTGGGATGTGTCAGGTGCTGCAGTGATCGCTGGCATACGATTGATCGGTGGAGATTGAGAGAAATGTCTTGTCTTGGTGGCCGATATTGGCGCAGGAGCAATCGATGTGATTCTGAACAGAGACCCTGGGATCGAAGCACTTCAACAATCGCAGCTGCACTCTCACTCTCAATCTCAATCCCATTTTTTTTAATCGAACGCAGAGAGGCTCAAGCCGGGCAATTCCAGAACGAACAGTGTATCGAAGACTTACTCCAGATATCTTGATGGGCATGCGTCAAGATCCGCTACTGCGGAGTGGAAGTCCCGAGGGGGACTCGGGCTCTACTGTCCGGCTGCGAAATTTTGTCTGCTCCGATATCTCAGGTCGCATCGCGCTCAGTCTGTGAGAGAGGGATGAAGCGAGTTGTTCCCAGAATCGAAATATTGATCAAACTCATTACTCTGGTGCTGAGTTTCATCTCATCACGATTTTTTTTTGAGAAACAGAGGAAAGTGTCGCTGGAGTGGGGTGGCACACTTGTACACCATCCTGCGTCTGCCTGATCAGCTTGAAATGGAAAGAGAAAGAGACGTCTTTTTTTCTCAGGGGAGTGGAGGACTGAAGAGGCAGATCTTTGAAAGTGTATATATCACGGGCAATGCTCAGGGAGGGTCTGGCGGGGAATAAGCTGAATTGAGTCTTGTGCGTAGTGCATGCGGTGTGTTTGGGCTGGCGCGGGTAATGCGGGTCAGTGGTAGTGGGTACATGGGGAGACGATGTACACGGAGAACGATGGTGAAGGAGATTTTTGAAACAATTGTCTTATTCTAGGTCACATTGCCTGTCCACATCACATCGTCTCGGTGATATCCTTCGAGAAGAAAAAAAAACCCCCACGCTTTGATACATCCGCCCCCACACTCCAGCAATGTGATATTTCAAATCAGAAAGAAGGGAGATTGGAAGCATAGAGAAGGGAGGATGAAGAAAAAGGCGAGCTACTATCTCGCTTTCCTGTACCTGCCCTGGCTCATCTCCGCTTTCAGGGCATCGTTCTGGTCCGGCAATGGCGCTCTTTTGCGTGCCCCGCCACCACCTCCTACAGGCCCTCCCTGCTCCGCGTAAGTCTGCGGTGCGTGCTGTGGCGGCGGAATGGGTAGTGCACCGGGCCAGCCCGGCGGCGGGACAGCCATGCCACCGGGTGGGGGAGGAAAAGCAGGGAAGCCAGGTGGCAGTGTCATGCCTGGTGGTAAGGGGGGCATTCCTGCTGGCGGCATGCCGGGCGGGAAGGCAAAGTTTGGCGGAGGGAAGGGAGGTGCGGCGCTGTTGGGTGGCGGGGGAGGCCCGCCGTGGTGTGGAATAGGAGGTGGAGGGACGCCGGATTGGATGAGTTGGGCGAAGCGGGAGGGGTCCATGCCGCCAAATGCTGAGAGGGGTGGGCCGCCCGCTGGGTTTGGCGGGAAGGGCATACCTGCTGGAAGGGGAGGTTGGAGGACGCCGCCCAGGCCGGGGAGGCCGCCGGAAGTACCGACTGGAGCAGCATTGAGACCTGGTAGGGAAAGACCTGGGGGTAGGACGAAGCCATTCCGTGCAGGCATTTTTTGGTCGACCAATCCTTCTGCTTCATCTTCGGCTTCTTGCTCCTCCTCTTCTTCCTTTCGTCGTCTGTTGTGACCACGGTCGAATGTGCCTTGTGCTTCGGCGGCGGCTTGGCCGATGTGGTACCGGTCGTTGACGTAGTTGGTGTCGCCTGGTCGTGGGCGTGTCCAGAAACGGGTTACACGGTCATTGGAACCGGAGGCGAGAATGTGGCCTAATGGATGCCAGTCCATTGTCCAGACTGTGAAGTCATGGGCATACTGCAGACTATGGGCGGGGTATATAGTTTGTGAGGGTGCGTTTTGTGCGTCAGCAGAGTCGTAGGGCGAGATTGAGGGCGCTACTCCTGCGGGTGGGTTTTGTTCGTCAAGTAGATAGTGGTGTATGCTACCATCTACGCCACCCGTGGAAAGCAAGTTCTTGTGCATAGGGTGCCATGCCATAGTAATGATATCCTTCTCATGGCCCTTTAGCAATAGAACATCGCGCATCATGCGCAAGTCAAAGATACGTGCGGTGTGATCACGGGCGCACGTTGCTAGCATGTTTCCCTGGACAGGCTCGAACATGGTCTTTGATATTGGATTTTTATGTCCATGAAGTGTGGTGAGACATCGCCCCGTGCGGGGATCCCAGAATTTGACCTGGTGGTCCTTTGACCCTGAGACCAGCAGTCCTTTGTGGGGATGCCAATCCACCGACTTGACTTCCCAACCGTGTCCTGTCAATGTCGACTCCTCCGTACTCGATGCAAAATCCCAGATCTTCAGTGTCGTATCATCGGCGCAAGTCACGAATTTGGAGTCAGTAGGCGCGATGGCGAGCCCGCGTACTGCTTCCGTATGCGCCTGGATCTCCTTCACGTTGTTGAAGTTGGTTTGCCAGTACTTGACAACGCCGGTTTGGTCAGCCGACAACAGCCAGTCGTCGGTAGATGTGTACTCGACGGCGCGAATAGCGGCCTCGTGCGCCTGCATAATGGTCTCGAAGTTGAACCCCATTCCGTTCCATAATGTGAACTCGCCGCTCGTCGAGCCTGTGAGCAAACGTCGGCCCTCCGGTGTCCATTTGACAACGTTGATTGGATGTTTGACTTTGTTGAGGGATGAGTGCACGGCTTTGGCTGGTATGGATTCGGCAGCATTGGCAACGCGGGCTGCGGGAGGCTCCATGTCCACGATATAGCTTGCGCTTGGTCGCTCCATCTCGCGCATGTGTGTGTTTTTGTAGCGTGGACGCCTGTTGCGCATCCACTGCACTGTCGGTGAGCCATAGTCGGTGACCGCTCCTGCGCAAATTTAAAGGTCAGCCTTTGTGGTACGAGAGGGGTTCCTATGGTACAGAGCCTGAGCACCAAGGCAAGAAGCGCAGGACAATGGCACTTACGCTTTGGTCGAGGCCGCGGCGGCCCATCGAAGTCTGGTCGGTGGTATTCACGCTCCATATTGACTGCCGCGTGGCAGACGCGACGCTCAGATGGCTGTCATAGAAATGGCGGATAGCGGGACCTGGCGAGGGATGCAGAGGAAGTTCAAAGCCGGCGGCCGCACGTCGCTTTGTCGTTGTCGCGGTCGCGAAGCTCCGCAGGGGTGATGGATGCGCACCTAGCGCCTCCAGCCACATGACTGAGCCACAGACATCCGCAAGCCACGAGCCACAGCCACGAGCCACAGCGGCAAGCCACAGCAACAAGCCACAGCAACAAGCCACAGCAACAAGCCACAGCAACAAGCCACAGCAACAAGCCACAGCAACAAGCCACAGCAACAACACACGCAACTTCACTCGATGGCCTGCATGACGCCGTTGTTGACGGCTCTTACCCGCATGTCCCCGCTGAGGGGGCGATTCAACAGAACCCAAAATGTCCTCTGGTCCTGCCCACCCCGACCGAACAAGCCGATGAGCGCCATGGCCACGGCAGCCTGTCTGACCCTCTTGTTCCGCCCAGAGCTCATGGCCAAGTAGCTGCTTGCGTGCCCCAATCGCCGCTTGCGCGCATCATTCCTGAACCACGCTTCTTTCTAGTACTATCAGTCCGCCGCCTGCCATTGCAGTGTCACTATTCATTCTGCGCGAGCATCGAGGCTCTGCTGTGCGCCTCGCCACATCAATCATGGCTACACTTACACAAATGGCGTCCACTTCGTCCATTGACGTCCCCCAGGCCGCTCAAGCTGTCTACCGCGGCCAGCCAGCCCAATCCCCCAAAAGCAAAAGCACCATCCAACAGATCCGCGACACCAAGTACCGCCATGTCTTTGCTACACATTCGTTGACTCGCACTTCGTGCCTCAGTCACGATGCTGAACAATCTCCCAGTTTCGTCGGCTTCCGCAATCTCATGGTCTTGGTCCTCAGTACGATGCCTCGCCAAACTTTCTTGCCTCGCCCTAACATGTGACAGTCGTTTCCAACTTGCGACTGATGATTGTCAACTTCAAAAAGGTATAATCACACGTGCCCAGAATCAAACGTCAAGCTGATTGGACCAGTATGGCGTCCTCATCTGCATCAGTTGCCACGACTATCGAAGATCCGATATCATTACCGGTCTCCTCCTCTACCTCCTCGTTCCGGCACACCTGTTCATTACATACTTGATTGAGCTCGCTGCAGCTTGGCAGGCGAACAGAGCGTATACAAAAATCTTGAAAGACAGAGAGGAGGACACACCAGCCAACTACGCTGCTCAGCTCAAGAGCTTCAATTCGACGTGGTACATTGTTGCATTCCTGCATGGCGCCAACGCCGTGGCAAGTCTGTACATTGCGACCAAGTATGTCTACTACGACATCTACCACCCCGGAATCGGCACGCTCTGCGAAATGCACGCCGTCATCGTCTTCCTCAAGTGTGTCTCGTACGCTTTTACGAATCGCGACCTTCGTCACGCCTACCTGCATCCGAAGCAGGCCGATCCACTCCCAGAGCTTTATAAGACTTGTCCATACCCTCGCAACATTAACTTCAAGAACCTGTGTTACTTCTGGTGGGCACCCACTCTTGTCTACCAGCCGGTCTATCCTCGCACAGACAAGATCCGCTGGGTCTTCGTCTTCAAGCGCCTCGCCGAGCTCGCTGGTCTCAGTATTGTTATATGGATCGCCTCCGCACAATACGCCGCACCGCTTCTTCGCAACTCTCTCGACAAAGTCGCCACACTCAACCTCACCTCCATCGCCGAGCGCGTCATGAAGCTCTCTACAATCTCGGTCTTTTGCTGGCTCTGCGGTTTCTTCGCACTCTTCCAGTCTGCACTCAACGCCCTCGCCGAGGTAATGCGCTTCGGCGACCGCGAATTCTACGGCGACTGGTGGAACGTCAGCAGCGTTCGCACCTATTGGACTACCTGGAACAAGCCCGTCACAAACTTCATGCGCCGCCACATCTACAGCCCGCTCGTAGGCCGCGGCTGTCCTCCCGCCCTCGCACAGATCCTTGTCTTCATCTTCTCGGGCATCCTGCATGAGCTGCTTGTTGGCGTGCCCACACACAACGTCATCGGTGTGGCGTTCATCGGCATGATGGCGCAGATCCCACTCATTGCTTTCACAGACGTGATCCAGAAGGTGAAGTGGATACGCGGGAAGGTTACAGGTAACATGATTTTTTGGGTCAGTTTCTGTCTCGTGGGACAGCCGCTTGCCGCGCTGTTGTATTTCTTCGCGTGGCAGGCTAAGTATGGGAGCGTGAGCAAGCAGTTTCAGAGTAGTCCTGCGATGCATATATTTTCGAGGAGATAGCTTCTATTCTAAATAGTGCAAGATTTTGTAGCCGAAAGGCGTTGGGAAAGGGAAAGGCAAAAGGGGATGAAGAGACAATCTGCCGCCGATCAATACACTTGACTATACTTTTCTCATCTATTCTTTGAGATTCTTTGATGAACCAGTCTACCGACTTCTCAACGTGTGACATTCAACAGCCCGCTCTTGATCCTCACCAACCCCCCTAAGACCTCCCTCGCCAACACCCCATCCACCCTCTGCACCCACAACCCATGCACCTCCCCCTCCACCGCCGCATCTGCAAACCCCCTCAACGCAAGCAAAACCTCTCTCCTCCCCACACCCCACGCGAGCAACACCTCGGCCGCACAGAAGACACGCATACCCAGAGCAAAGACTTCAGGCTTGCTGCTCCATCCCAACGCTCCATCGATCGTGCTACTCGATTTCTCTGCAAGGAACGCCAGTGCGGCGAGTGTCCATGTCCGCAACGCATTGGCGAGAGGGGTCCGCGCCGCGGTAGCTGCAGGCAGAGCGGACAAGATGCGCGCGTACAGCACAGCGTCCAGAGCATCGTCTTTGTAGAGATTCTGCCTTTCCTGCGCGAAGAGCGCGGTGTCTTGCTTGCTTGCGGCTTGGAAGGCGGTAGCGAAGGGGATGCTGAACAGACGGGTTGGGGACGGTGTGTTTGTCAGCCGGCGGAGGCATTCTGTGCGCAGGAAGGGGTTTTCGGGAAAGGTTTTGGAAAGGAAGGTGGCGAGGCGGTGCGAGGTTAGGAGCGGGACGGTGTTGGTGAACGTGTGGTGGCCTTGTGCTCGCAGGAAGGCGGCGGTGGCGGTGGCGGCGAGGTCGCGAATTTCGTCGTCGTCGTCGCAGAGCGTGTCGAGGAGGAGGAAGGAGAGGCCGAGTAGGAGTGCTGTTGAGGCAGAGGAGGATGTGGGAAGGGTCCAGATGTGGGTGAGCGAGGCGAGGGATTGGACGGCTGCGAAACGCGTGTCGAAGGGGTTTGTGTCGATGGTTGTCATGCGGAGGATGCGAATGTAGCGTGCTATTGTATTTGATATGACCGGGAATTCCTCTTGGTATTGCTGGTAAGCAGTATCCAAGAATGAGCCTACGAGGCGTAAGGCGCTTTGCATGTTCGACGGAGGTCCCAGAAGACATTGTTCTTGTAGTCGCTCCAGTGTGCTCATGACTTGATGTTTAGAAAGAAGGTTGAGAAACTCAATTTTCAGATCCTCATTTCCGAGAGTATCTGCTAGAACCGCTTGTGCTTTAGAGATAACCTCCAGGTCTGTGGCCTCGAGCACAACTCGGAGTATATGCGAAGTCAACAGAGAGTGCGAAATGCCAGAACCGCTCGATGGTCTAATCTTTAGCACTTCGCTGAGCGTATCTATGGTGGCACAACAAGTATCAGGATCATTCTGTGCCAGCAACATGAGTGCATCTTCGATACTTTGGTAAATCCCCGAGCCTGTTTGACTGCAAGGTTTGTCCTGTAGGATAATACGATCTACAAAGAATGCACGTGCGAGCGAATTGCGCAGTAGTTCGTTGCCACGAAGATGACAGGAACTCAGACTGAAACCTGGTCCAAGAGAAACGGATGTAGCAAGCTGGTTCCAAGAAGGCAGCAAGTTAGCGTCGCCTCTGTGAAGCATAGACAGGCCGGACTGGCTGACAATGTCGAGAAAAGTTGATCTAATAAACCCACAGTCCGATGTGCTGTACCACGATGACGCTGCCCGAGTTAGTGCATTCATCTGCGACTGGAGGCTTTGTGCATCTGCGGCCATCAGTTATGAACATGATTATTATGTGGACTTCTATAACACTCACCGAGCTGCAATGGATCTCGCGATAGCCTTACTGCTAGATGTTTTATCGCTAGCAAGGTTCCATGTTGGATGTTATGTGCATGTGGCAGCTCTGCGAGAAGGTCGACGGCCGCAGCATGCAATTCTGAAGCATGGTTCAGTGATACAAAGGTACGAGACGCCATGTCTCGTAGATGCCAATGCGGGCTCGCAAAGAGGTTACACACAAAGTTTCGTATAGGACTCAGATGTGGCTCCGAAGGGCGCGCTTGTCGCAAGATTTGTAACGCAGGGAAAACACCTTCAGCTCCATGCAAGTCGAGCGGTGAGCTGTTGTCCGAAGTGCTCTTCAGTGATTTCTGCAATGGTCCAGTCGGATCCAACAACTTGGACAATATACTTGGAAGTGAAGGGTAATTATCGTATGAGAAACGCGATGTTTTGGCTCGCTCACGTTCCTTCCAATCTTGCGCTTCGTCACTTCCAAGGAGTCTCTCGATAAGAGCTTTGAATAGCATCAGGCTGCAATTACGCAAGGGCCATCTAAGACATAGATCAGCAACTGTAGTACTAAGAGGAAAATTCTCCCTACATATTCGAATTCAAGGTCCTAGCAGCCAGCTCAAGACCTTGACCGATATACGCTTCGGAGGCCACACTAAGCCGGGACGTAGTAAAGATTTCTTTAATACAATTTAAGGCGTGCACTTGAGGTAAGCGACTGTCTTCGATGTTGGCGCTTTGAGCTTCGACCAGAGTTTCTCCAGTGAGATCCTTTATGGCACGCTGAAAAAAAGGACCTCCGGCTTGTGGTTCTGCAGCTAACAATGCTATCATAGCTGCAGGAATACCCGCAGACCTTCGTGTGATAGCATTCGCTTTTGCTTTTATGGATTGAAGAGTTTCCTGTCTTCATGAGTAAAACACCGTTTACGAGAAACATGTTCCATACCTTATACCAAACTTGGGGTAGTGCACGCAATTCAGGAACGTTTGATGACGTGCAACGGCGGCATAGAGCCACAAACGTCTGAGAAACTGTAGAAAAAGCACCACGGTGACGAAGCTCCAGAAGTTGGATGAAGCAGAGACGTCCAAATCGTGCAAACAGCTCCGGCGTGATAAAATCTTTCTCGTCTAGGCCAATCGGTGCTCTGGATATGATGGTCCGCAAAAGCGTACTATCACAATCAGTCTAGTCATGCTACATCTCGTAATGACTTACCTTGCTTCCTTTAGCGCTCGCCACGAGTAACTCAATATCTCTTTGGTGTCAAGACCGGCGTCGTCTTCCACTTCGTCCGGTACGTGACCTTCTGGTGCATCAGCACACAATACGTGTTGAACACATGCCCATAGAGATTCGATAGACTCCAAAACATCATGGTGGATCTGTTTCCAGGTATTAAGGGCTTCAATTGAAGATTCTAGAACATTCGCATAGAACTCGTCTCGATCAATGATGTATCGCAGTGCGGCAAATATGCCATGCACAGGACGACCATCAACTGCCTCAGCGAGGTTGTTGTGAGCGACAGAGAGAGTATCTGACAATGTTTGCTTCAGGTATCGAAATACTTCTAATTTCGATGAGCAGCGAGTAGCTTTCAACTGGGTGGTGTTGTCGGAGACGATGGCGAAAATCAGGCCATAAGCACGGGCAACACCATCTGCATGGTCTGCACGGCCTGTGCGGAGCATAGTCTCTTCAGCTCGAGCTAGGAAACGGGGGAATGTAGCCATGGCATTATCAGCCTCTGTTTGAGACAAAGAAACAAGGCACAAATGTATCACAGACACCGCGGCGTCGCGAACGTCGTCAAACGGGTCAAGAATAAGATCAAATAAGATCCGTAGCAACCTGGAATTCGTAATTCGGAGACCATGAGCCCAGTTCAAATCACCCTGCGCTGATTTCGATAGGTAGGACTTGGGGGTGCCGTCATCTAATCCAGAGCGAAGCACAACCGTAAGTGCTCGCAATGCGACGATGCGTCGTTGATAAGACGCTGTGGCGCGAAGTTCCCATTCGAGGAAGTTCAAGAACCACACGATGAATTGCAGACTCTCATCATCCGCAGTGTTCTTAGCTCTTGGGACAAGATTTCTCTCATATCCGGATATCGTCGCAGGAAATCGGAGTCTTTGGATGGACTGCTTGGCATTGAGCTTCCGTTTGGCTGAAGTCGCAGTGCTAGCCCTCAATCGGTCGAACAGCTTTTGCATGTATCCCAGAACTTCTCGTCGAAAATCGGCATCACTTTCGGTGTGCAAGTGTACCAGATTCCTTCTCAGTGCTGTCAATACTCCGCCTGCGAGTGGTCGTGTGACTGAGATGGAGTAAACCGAGAGAAACATGCCTGCAAGGCGAACTCCTGGCTCTGCATGTGACATCCATGTCCCCGGGACGTGATCTGGGAGATATATAGCGCCGTTGCGGACCTCGATAGTGTCACAGAGACGATGATCTAGTGTCGGTTAGTGGGAGATGCCATCACGTAAGGGTTTCAACTTGCCACTATCATGCACGATGGTCAATTCCTTGCCGCTTGCAATTGCAGCTAGGATGAGTTCGAACTCATCAGCACTTGCCAAGCCATTCTCGAGGTGACTGAACGACCTGAATTGTGATGGAAGTGCTTTTCCAGGACCGATATGCTTTTCCAGATGTAGATATGACAGGAATTGCAGGTATTCGTCTAGATTCGGCTGGAAACAATGCGGAAAAACATGAGTCCTGAGCTCTTGTATACGATCGGGCCAATGTTGAAATGTCTGGACCACAGGTACAACCCATAAAGGCAGTTCACTGGGGCGCAGTGTATTGTGTAGATTGGCTGGCAGACGGCGAGCTTGCAGTAAGAAATTTTTGACAAGATGACCGGCGGACAAAGATGTGTCATGGTGCACAGTCCAACCTAAGAAGATTTTGAACAAGTCCTGGGAGTTCATAGTGTTCTCCTGAGGACCTGTCAGATTGATCGACTGCTTGACATTCAGCTGTACCAATTGGTCGATAGTGATGACATCTTTGAGCAGAAAATGAGCGAGACCTTGTAGGGCGGGTTTCACCATAGTTCGATCATTTCTCTCAAATATTATATCCAGGAACAAGGATGCCGCCTGCTGACGAAGTTCCGAGGCACGTATACTGCTATCCTGAACGAGTAGACTGGTCAAGACCACAAGTAGCTGTTTCATGGATTTGCCTTTGGCATTGCCCGACTTGTGTAAGTACACGTGGAAGCCTCTAAGCCAGATGGAGTCTTCCAAGATGGCATCTTGCACATGGCGAATCCCAGATGCCCAGGATTTCTCGATCACTGAGCATAATGCATTGGACGCGGCAGCTCTATGCCCAGGCTCTAGATCAGGCAGATCAGCAGTTTCAAGTACTGGGTCTATGATATCGTGCAGATCTCTGCCATTGAGTCAGCCCCACTCCATGTATCCAACGCAAGTTCACGGACTTTGCGCCCTTACTTCACACCGGTCCTAGGATTATTGTCTTCAAAATTTGGTAGTATCGTCCCAGTAACTTTGGCAATCTTGCGCAATTCCTGTTCGTTGACAGGAACTCGGCGGAAACGCTTGTCATCCATCATGGTGTCGTCTGAGTTCGCAGGCTGCGCGACACGGGCCATAGAATCACGAGTTGAAGATTTGGGGTGGAACTGTGGGTCTCCATCTTCCCGCTAAACGGATGACTAAGCCGAGATCCTATCTGCTATTATGCAATCGTGGGACGGCGATCACAATCCGAAGCATCAGGGTCATTCAAGAAAAATCAATGCATGTCCAAATCATCTTGTAATCAAGAGCCCTTGGAGTTAGGCACTCCTTTCAACATCGACTTTGAAGAAATACGTTATCCCGATATCGATACCGATACACAATGTCTAGGTGCTCCACCGTAGCGATACCTCCCCTCGTATCCCGCATCCTGCATTTCATCATTGCGTAGTGAATTTACTCTCATGACAATCTCCATTCATCGTGTGTAGACTGGTCAGCCCATTGTCCTTGACGCATTGACCTCTTGCCATGGTCACTCTAATGTCGAGTCGCTTAGGGTGCACGCGCCTCGAGTCGATAGGTCATACTCCCGTTTGCAAGTGCAGATATATCGATTGAAATCTACCTCGCTCACCTTGACTCACTCTCACTTAAGATATGGGAGTGTAGTCTGATTGACACAACGTGAAAGGTTTGCAACTCCTCACCCAGCCCAACTCTCAAATCACAAAGAAATGGCTTCTTCTAACTAAGTACCAAGACAGATGAGACCCCTTGACCGAATACCTTTGTGCGGACTTCTATTAGAAGCAAGAGACGTGAGCTCTCGCAAAGTAGAGCTATAGCAAAGGCGTCCGATTAGGTCGCTCTAAGCTGGGAGCACCGGCACTGATTGAGCTAGCACAGCGATAGCAACTCAGAGGAAAGCGGCCTTCTGAAACCATCTCTTGACATTCCATTTTGCAACGCAGAAATGTGTTTGTTATAAATTAACAGCAGAGAAACGCAGACGGCAAATCATCCGTTGGCTGCTAGATGCAAGTGGATAGACGTGTTTAATGCACGGTAGCGCAGATTTGACCAGGCCCAGTCCGATTGTCTAAATATACAATCAAAAGCATCCATTAAAGCACGACGAAGTAAGACTGGAAGAAATCTTTGAAGATGACTTCCGAACCCAGGCCTACAGGAGATCTCAAGAAGGCTGTAAAACGCCCTCGGACAAAAGGAGGATTCGTTATGGATAGTGATGAGAGCGACAATGAGGATCAGGACGATGAGAAATTTGCGACTGCCCCGATACACAACGAGCAGTCCATACATACTGCTCGTAACCGTTCCATCAGTACAAAACCACTGCCGGCCAACCAACCAAACAAGGCCCACCTAAAAACGTTACTCAGCCAGACCAAGATCGACAAACCGCAAAGGCAACGTGAAAAGGGCATACCTAATGGTCTTCAGGCCTCCCACAAGCCGCTGACTAAGGCCTCACAACATTCCTCAACACCTAAAATATCGAATTCACAGCGCATACGCACTCATAACCAATCGTTGAAAGATAGAAATACTATTCACAAGCCTACATCGA
The DNA here is from genome assembly GCA_025742365.1 of Coniothyrium glycines. Taxonomy (NCBI): domain Eukaryota; kingdom Fungi; phylum Ascomycota; class Dothideomycetes; order Pleosporales; family Coniothyriaceae; genus Coniothyrium; species Coniothyrium glycines. Next base: position 336,827 of record JAMXIJ010000017.1, read on the forward strand.
CAAAAAATACAACACTCGATCCGTCAGCTGCTAAACCACATTTGGTCAGCCACCAAGCAAGTTCAACTGCTCCTTTTCGCAAAGCTCCGCCACTGCCGGATCCCCAAGACCAGATAACAAAATCCCACATGTATCAGGGACATGATCGCGGAAAAATGGAAGGAAATTATTGTCAGTTCATACCAAGACAAGAACTGACGCATGATTCGTCTGGTCATTCCCAAAATCAAGCCTCGCCCTCAGCAACACGAAATGCTACTGAGAGGCATCTCGTATCAAAACAAGGTCAACTATCGGCTTTAACAGCGGAGTCAAAAAAGAATGGACGATCAAGCCCAAGTGACAAGTTTGAAGCAAGTATGCGATTCTCCGGCCCAGTAGGTACGACTCTATCGATGAACCTTCAACCAAAGCAAACTGGAACGGTATCAAAGGCCGCGGTTGACCACGGCAATTTCAGTCCAGAGAAAATAGGCACAGCTGATAAGGCTTTACACATTCTGACCTCGCAGACCGCTCAGCATGTGCTGAAGCGCAAAATTGAGCAGATGACAGACGGGATGACGGACTTTACTGCCATGTCTAAAAAACCAGCTCTGGGCGAAAAGAAGTCTAGTATCGCTGTTAAAACCAATAATAATGGTAGCATATCATCAAGCCCTGCTTTCAAATCACCATTCATGCTCGATGCTGGTGAAAAGATTCGTGGAAACATTGGATCTTCCAGGACAGCCTATGCGCCAGCATGTGTTACCGCGAGAAAGAGTCAGGCAAAGCCCGAAGAGCAGCATGGGCTCAGATCTCAACATATGGTAGAGGGTATCGGTGCGCCTACTACAATAGGGAAATCTCTTCCTCTATTAGATGCTGGCCTCAATAGGTCCAGCAAAATTTCCAGTACCTCCGCGGCGCAGGACTCTACCACCTCACACCAATCTTTGATGAAAAAAGGGAAAGAACATAGTTTGGACGCTGTCAGTGCAAAGCATGGAGATTCATGGTCAAGTCATTCGGACGAGGCCATGGACTTTGCAAGCGTTGCTGGAAAAGAAAAACAGGCTTTGGTCCTTCCTCAGTGTACATTGAGCTCAGTCGCCGAAGCATACATGGATTACACGATCTCACAAAGAATTTGGACAAGCTCAGTGAATGAGGCGGATTCCGAGGCCCAGGAACTTCTTGTGAATCCATCACTCAGCATTGACCAAACGAACACACAAGCTCAGAGCCTGTTCGAAGCGAGTCTTCGACTTCTCAAGCACTCTATGCTTTTACTTATTCAACGCAAGAGTGAGAGAGACAAGAATGGGTGTATGACGCATACCGCAACTCTGTCGTCAGCAGACAATCCCAGTGATCAAGTCTATCTCAAGATCTGGGTACAGTGTCATTACGTCTCCAAGTACGCCAACAAGACACACGGCAGTGTAGCTCATCCATCTTTCATCTCGAGCACAGTCTACATCCTGCGGAGCTTTAAGCTGCTAGACACGAACGTAATGTCCGACTCGGAAGGAGATCCATCATTTATCCGCACTCACTACCAAACAACTCGTCCGGAAGTGTACACGACGCTTGCTGCAGCGAATCGTGCAGCTCGTAACCTGCAAATTGAGCTCAGCCACGAGAAAAATCCTGGCAAGGCTACAACCGCAGCATGGCAAGAACAGAATTTGAAAGATCTCAACGGCAAACTCCGGTCGCTAGAAGCTACTAGGAACGCTGGAGAGGCGTGTTGGAGGAGTGAGTTCAATGGCAGTGGCAAGGGAGGCAATCGGTATGAGGTGATTGTCGAGCAAGTTGGTATCTGCGGGCCTAGGAATATATGAGCTACGATGGTTTCTTTCAGAGCATGCCCGGCAACATAATCATTGAAAGTGCGAGTTATCCTTTATCACGTAATGAGGAAGATGGCGAGCAATTCTCGGCTGGACTGTTAGTTGCTGGAGCATCGGCTTTAGCCATTTAAGTCCAGAGCCACGCGAGCGGCAGGAACTACGTCATCACCACCACCGCACAAGCAATTGTGAACATGGCCACGAGGTAGCAACATCACGTATAACGAAGATCGTTCTCGTCGTAGTCTTGTGTCATCGATGTATCTTCTTATTTTCCATTTGCACCATGATGCCTAGGCACACAAGTCATCTCTGCATGTATGCGGAACACCACAATGTCCTGCGTAACACCGTACTTTGCATCAGGCAACCATCTAGCTGAAATATAGTAGCCTCGAGGTTTGAGCAATCTTCTACTACTTGGATAAATGTGGTTTCTAATCATTAGAGTTGTTATACCTCACAATGAGTAAGCATCTATTATTTTCATATAGAAGAGAAACCTTTTGACCTCTTGCCAGAGCTATCCTCAGCGGTACTGCAGGCTTTTGCGACCTTACGAGACGATGATTCATACTTTGCTTTGGTATTGACCTTGAGAAAAGAGCTTGAGCGGACAGCTCTCGTGAAGGCGAAACACCAAGAAGATCGGCGTAATCTAAATGAGCTGAAACGCGTCCTCAATTCGACTAGATCAATGTATTTGATCGTCCGTCGCAATAAGGAACTTGTCCTTGCTACGTTTGTGCCGAGCAAATGACACCGAGCGAGCTTTCTTCATTGATCACAGACACCTAGCAGCTGGGCGAGGTATATATTGCAGTGTCGATAATCTGCAAGGAGATAGGAGAACTAACAAACCATCGATCGTGGGAAGAGCGGGATGCTCCCCTCTGTGCAGATGAAGATTGCAAGAATGGCAACTGCAAAGAAGACAAGATCTCTTACTGCGATGCCACCTATATGTAGAACAAATGTCGTCTTTGTGATCAAGCAGAGTGATACTAGAGAATCACAGTCGATGTGTGAGATGGCAGGCTGGATGGAAGTGTACCTAGCCCTTTTGACTGGACGCTCTGAAACTCTTAAGCAGGAATACAGTCCAATGTATTATTATTGCTGAAAGCAGGCCGATTTCAACCGCTCCTGTTAAGTGTAAAGGATAGAGCTACGTCATTCAGATGCCTTTGGCCAGACTAGAGCTAAAATTCCATCCACATGTAGACTGACGCTACCGTGTAATTCTTCGTTGAGCGGATTCAATAACGCAGTAGGTATAGTGTTGAATTTAGTTGCAAGCGTAACATTTTGCAGCGCCGTGCCGCGCTGGGAACAACGGCACCAGCGGGTTGTCCGATGTACGCTGACAACTCTGATCGTTCCCCGTTTGCAATACTCGGTCACGCCACGCGACAATCGCGCTCACCCCACAACCGCGAGAAGGTCATCTAACTGCACTTCGGACGACAGCTAACCCCACCGGGCCTACTCCCGGATTGCCGGCTCTCGATTGGGTGTTTCAGACGTCAGGGCCTCCCGTGCAGCGCAGCCGAACCACACCCAAGCGTCTCAGCCGCCAACATACCCGCGCTGTGTGCGCGGCCGAGAAGTTGCGCTCCCTACAGTGCGATACGTCAGTGTGGTCTCGAAATGTCATTGCGCAGCTTGGAAGTGCTTGGGTTGCGCGCTCAGACAGCGAGCATGTATCGGATTGGGTGGGTCAAGTCACTTGCTACACGGCGCATCTGTCATGTCAAGTGCTGTGATTCGTGGCCTGACCGTTTCGAAGCGCGGGTGAGGAGACGCTGGCACAGCCTACTCGTGACACGGCTTCCCCGCACGAGGCCGTGGTATATACAGAATACATGCTCCCCCGGCTTGAGCATTTGTTGTCCGAAGTACAACACGTTACAGTCCATCAATCAAACATCAATCTGACCCAACTCGAGCCGCGGCCGATACAACTCCTTACCCTTGGCTATCATCCTCCATTCGGCCTGTGCAACTGCATTGTGATATAAGTCTACCGAAGTCCATCGTCATCGAAGGAGCCCAAACATTCACTGGAATACGTCTCAATAAACACAAGTCTAACAACATGTCTTTCCTCCTTCGTAACGCACCTGTCATTCGACAAAGATTCTTCACATCTTCTGCTCGTGCTCGCCATGCCATCTCCATGGAAGATGCTACCGCCACACAGCTCGCATCAGCAACCAACGCCGTCCCAAAGCTAGGCAAGATAGCACGATGGTAAATAAAACCAACACTGGTCCACGCAGCAGTACTAACATGTTCAAGGTACCTTCCAACCATGGCTGCCATAGCTCTGGGTATGATTTACCTACCCAAGAGCCTCTACACCCCTACCTCAACTAGCCGCCGGACCGTAACGCTGACAGCAGCTAATGCCCACATAGGCTTCGGGATTACCAACGCCCTCAATGAAGCCAACCGCAAGGTGCACATGGCCATCGAGCAGACTCAAGAACAAAAGAACATGGCACTCATGGACGCTTATGGTTCCCGGGACAGCCTTGAGGATATGGAGCGCGCACTGGCCGGCCTTGGCGCCCGGATTGAGAATGAGAAGACCAAGAATGCTCGTCTGGAGGAGGCATATGGCGCTCGCACGAGCATCAGAGATCTCGAGCGTGCCATGCAGATCTACGAGGTCCAGTGAATGGAAGACCCATCAAGGTGTACCACAGGATACCACAACTCTGCTAAACTGGACTTGGACGCTTCATGAAATTTCAGGAACGCTTCATGGATGAGGAGCGCGAACAGATGCGATGAGAGCGCACAATAAGCACACGCGCTCGGAGAACGCATGTTATACCGCCAGGCCACGATTTGCAACAATACGTCGTGCACCAGCACGTGTACAAAATCGTGTTACCTCGAGAAATAACCAAGGAGGAAATATGCGACCCGCATTTAGGACACTACTCAGGGAGGACATTCAGGCATTTTTTTCTCATCCACACAAGACCAGCATCGAAAAGATGACTAGGCACATTGTACCAATATCACGAAATAACGAATCTACTTTGTCAACATCCAAACATTACTATGTACTTCCCTCTGGCCTTTGGTGGCAAATTGCACGTGAAGCCGTTTCGATGCTCCCACATAGGTACATGTAAGTCTAGATATTAGACTAGGTAGATAGGTGGGTATGTAGTGACTGCTCGGCGCCTTCTGCCTTACCTGCCGGTACTCAAAGGACCGAGGCAGCCGGTTGCTTCCGACGGCCGCGCAGACAATCATCTAGGTACCATGCCGCGATACCAGTGTCTGTGCATCGGCACCGCTGACTCGGAGACTCCACTTCACGAGCGACAAGGGGATATTCTACATACCTACAAAGACGTTAGTGCAAGGGAAATTGCCTTGCTGCAACGGCTGCGAGGAGCCGGATATGAGCACCGTCGTCGGCATCAAGGGACGGCCGTGTTGTGCTCGCCTTGTTCCAGCTCCTCGGACACCGCGGCCTCGATGTGCGGCGAGGAGATTTGGGTACATGTAGAGAGCAATTGCGCGTTCAATTGGGGCACGCTTGAGCGGGTGCATTACTCCTCGGTGCGGCTTGCGGATTAAGTCGCACCTAGATATAATTTGCAAGACTGCTTGAAGTCTTGTGCAGGAGGTGTAAGTTCGTAGGCGAAGCATTACTGTGGAATCGTCTTCCATACTCGAGCGTACACATCCATTGTGAATCCGCTGAATTCGCCTTCGTCCGTACCTACTGTCTTGCTCATGAGATGGTCTGACATGTCTTCGCGATGCGCATAAGTCAGATCGACCGAGATGTTTCTACTTCCTCAAAACTTTCTTCTTTTTCTCAAGAAGATGATCCTATCGACAGCTTTGCCTGTGTCAAAGTCGAAACACGACGTCCTGAGCCTCCCGCTCTTCATTCACACCACCTTACCTGATGGTAGGATGTGTTAGTGACGTGTTCGCCGATCTCTTCGGAGAACAAGCAAGAAAAGTCCAAGTGGAAACTAGGCAGGAGAATGACGCAAAGTTGTGCATCCAGGAGTTATGAAATTGAGAAAAATGTTGAACATTGACAATGTTATCGTTAAGTACCAAGGACACGATCTGTTTTCGAGAGGCAACCACTCTGAAATGGGTTCACATTATATACATTGTTTAGTAACTCTAGTGTTCAAACCTAAACGCCTTGCCATAAACATTAACACAATCATTCGAAGAAAGACGAACCAAAGACGAGATCAAACGGTCGAGACATTAGTGACCTCCAGTTGTAGGAAGCTGCAGCTGTGTCAATATCATCTTCTTTCCTCATAGATTGTAGGAACTTACACCAAGATAGACCTTGAACGAGTCGTAGACAAGCCATTGGAAAGCAGTCAATGTGCCTATCATGAAAATACGAACGGGTAGTCCATTCCAAAGTCCTCCAAATCCGATCTTGCCGTAGATTCTGCCAATGGCTTGACCAGCGCCTTCGCCAGGTTTTCGGTCACTGTTGAGTTTCGAGACCATAACGTCTGGAGTAACATTGTTAGCTTCTGAGCATGGATCTTACCCCAGAGAGCGAACATACCAGCAGGGTGCGACACAACCGCACAACCTACACCAGCAATATAACCACCCAGGAAGCTGACTCCAGTTTGCTGCAATGTGTTGAGCTGTTCCTTGGGCTTACCAATGAATTTGTAGATCTGTGACACGGTCTCCTCGAATGTCGCAAACTTGACCATAGTGTAAGGGATCTGCCGAGCCCACAATGGGTACAGACCCTTGTACAATCCACCCACGCCCTCTTCCTTGATGACCTTCGACAGGCCCTCTCTCAAGGTATGTGCAAATGGAGGCAGAGTGGTCTGCATCCGGACCTTGATTGCTTCCATGGGGCACAATGCAATATCAGCGAGGAATTCAGCGGAAGCGGAGGCAGCTAGATAGACGACCTGCTTTGGAGCTCCAGGCGCGAGCTTGTCGCCATACAGGTACTTGAAGACCTCGTAGAAGCCGTATTTACCGGCTCCCTGCATGGAGTATCCAACAAAAGTGGGTGTCCATCCGAAGAATACACCTCGAAGACCTTCCTTTGAGTAGATCATCTTCCATGCTTGCGAATTGGACTTGTAGAGCGAGGAATCAACTTGACGACGGCATTTAACCTACTCCACATTCTCATTAGCCGGAACTTATGGATGTTTTTCTAGAGCGGCGTTGAGATTTTGCACTGGCCATTCTTCGTTGAGGAGTAGACATACCAAGTCCAACGGTGTGACCGCAGTATGCGTCGGCCCGCACGCGATAATCCCGCCCACTGTGCATGCCGCGAAGTAGCTGCCAGAGAAGAGCTCAATCTTTTTCTGCGGCTTCAGGGCATCGATCTTGCTCGTCATCTTCGGGAGGATAAGCTTTTAAAAGGGCTTTATTAAAGTGTTTTCGATTGATCTTGTGTGTCGTGTGTCGTTGTCAGAGCACGCAGTCGAAGAGCAGAAGGAAACTCGCAGGGGACAGGGTATCAATTGCACGCAAGCATCAGGCAAGGGACAAGCGCGATAAGTTGGTGCGAAATGTGCAGTAGATCTTGTTATGACGGGTGTGATACACAGCGAGGGCAATACCCTATGCCTGTCCGCGACTCCCGAACCACGCTATGACGTCGCCTGGTAGCCCCACGCCCATTGATGGTTGCTGGCTGCGCTAGTGTGCTGACGAAGCTTGTCCTTGCTTATCGATTAGCCCAGCCTAGGGACCACCACCCTCAAGAAAAAAATGTCCGCTTTTTGTGATGTGTCAGCAGAACACCAATACGTAGATTTCTTATTAGGATACCATAACATCATCTTACAAGCTAAAATTCTGTCTAAGGTCTCTTCTATATATTAAGGATACTATATTAGATTTTTAGATTAAAAAACCTTCTTGTTGTGGAGTAATAGAGTGAGTAGTAAGACAGGTTGCTGAGGTAATCACAAAAAACGGATATTTTTTTCTTGGGGGGGGTGGGACCGTCATTCCTGTCCGAGCGTGTGTTCGACATCGTTGAGCAAGATTGATTCTTTGCAAGACTAGGAGGAACACGAATATCATGGTACACAGACACCAAGGTGCTACGCATGCACGTGGTTGAGACATCAGGGTCTTCACATTCCTTCCATCGCTGTACTCTATGGTTCGCATCGTTACAAGAAAGGGCCTGTTCCTATGCAGGGAATACTGAAAAAAAAGACCCGTGAGCCAGTCCAGTGTATCTGGCCCGCTGTTATCAGATAACTCCCGAGCACCCCGCTATGCCATCAAGATATGTATACGAATGGGGCAATAAAGCCAACAAAAATAGACAGCGAAGGTCGTTCCTCGTCAGACCAGACCGGGGGGTGTGAAGCACTCCCATGCTGTCAAAATGAGAAACTCCAATTAAACAAAATCTGTCTTCTCACTTCATCCACAGAGATAGACTAGGGATGATCTGTCGATCTTGGTACTGAATGTGGAGAATAAGCATTCCACAGTGGCTTGCCAAATTTCAACCAAACTCCCTCCTCGAGATTGGTTATCTTCTTCGTCGCAGGGAAAGTCTTGTTTTGGCCGAAAGCCACAGCGGGCGATGTGGATGAACTCGTGCGTGACTCGACTGCAGGACCAACAAATTAACCTATGCTTCTTCATGTATCAAGCAGATCTTGGACAGCATTGTCAGACTCACTGCCATAGTCTGACTGATCAAAGTGCTCTGCTGTAGATAGAGGCGTGCCTAAATCTTGTGTCCAGGTCCTTAGACGTGGTTCGATTTCCGTTCTCCATTGGTAGAATAAAGTTGTGTCGTGAACGTCTTTGTAGTGCTCCACTTCAGGATCTTCATTCTGCGACAAATCGTAAAGCAAACCAAGCATTGTCTGACCGGTTCGAATCAACGGGTTGAGGTGTGCTCTGACGATGCCTGCATCTTTCTCATACACAATTCGGTTCATAATCTCCAAAACAAGTTCACGCAATGTCTTCCATTTCAAGTGCATCGTCTCAGGAGGTGCGTCTTCACAGTCGGTGTAAAGTGTTGTGAGGAATGTCTGAGTATTCCTTTGGATATTTTCATTCGAGTGCAACAAGAGCGGCACTGCGAAGATGCGTGTCCTGAGCATCAACAGCTGGGTGAAGACATGAGGATGCTTCTGCTCAAATAAGTACTCATTTTCAGCCTTGAGGATCCCAGAGAAGAAGCCCAAGAGAGCATTACCACTGGGCAATCGGTCCTCGTCCGTGTGGCTCGCTGACGCAATTGTTTTTGCAACAGCAGTTATGACTTTGGGGATGTGTTCTGGAACCGGACAGGCTTCGCAGAACGGCAGCGCCGCCAAGATGTAGTTGTCGCAGAACGGGACGTCAAGGGCAACACCCTCAAGGATGCTTCTGAAGATATTGGTCTGAACGCCAGCATCTGGGGACTCGAGCATCCATCTTACGATATCTCCAGGGTAAAAGTGGTCCGACTTCGACTGATCAAATGTTTCCAATATTTTGTCCAGAACAGCCAAGGCCTTGAGATCAGAGTCCCAGACGAAAAGAATGTACATTTCTCTTTTCGTGAGGGGAAACTTCATGTCTTCTCCGTCAAGTGTGGTTTGACGACAAGCATGACCGGAAGCGACTGGGGTGAGATGCCCATCAGTTCGAGAGAGTAGAGCAGCAAGGCAGCTGATGAGGCGGTTGAAAAAGCCAGTGCGCTTACCCGTCATGATTCTCCCTAGGTCGTAATGATCGTCCCGAAATCGCTGCACTGCGCCCATAGCGAAAAGCTTCGCGCAGAACTCCAGGAAGCCATGATTGAGCACTACAGCAGCTTCTGGGAGGCCCATTTCGATGATCTGATGTAGTGCAAGGTAAAAGTCGTCCCAGCCACGCGTACTCATCCACGTTTCCTCAGCCGTCTTGCGCAATTTTGCGACCACAACGTTAAGCATGCCATCTATGATTTCAATATGTTCGACTTCCGTATCGTTATGATTCGGATCCATACCATACAGCACTGGTTCTCTGTCACGCATGAATTTGAGACAATCCACAACGAGTGCACGAGTGTGCGACCTGATCTTTGGATGCATACATCGTACTAAGGGGTTCAATAGTGGAAAGTCGTCTGCGCTAAGCGTTTTTAGAACAGCATTGCAGCACATAGAGCATGAGAGTGCTGATCGGCGCAACTGGACAATGGTCTCTAAGAAGGTGTCTGAGGTTTGATGACGCCACGAGATCTGGCTGAGATGTGATAACACAACACGTAGTGCATTGTTCTCCTGTTCGTGGTCATCCGAACAAGTTCCTTGGTTTACAGTGCGACATGCTGCGTGAAGTTGTCGCACGAATCTGGAATGATTCGGATCGAATCGAGCGTACTCTTCTATTATGACTCGGTTCGCATCTTCAATGTCTTGTTGCAGGTCGTTTGGAAGCACAACCTGTACTGGCCCAGCTTTGGTAGAGGTCGGCCAATTGTGTTTATCATTCTCAATCGATGTCCGGCGTTGGTAGAAAAGCATGTATGCGGAATATGGTTTCATTTGGCGACCAAATCCTTCATCTGAGGGTCCTCCGAAAGCCCTGGAGGCAATTTCGCAAGGATCGAACGGTCCCACGTTGCTGTCGTCAAACTCAATCCATGATGGCGTTGTGCTCCCGGTCGAACTCGGGCGCTGTCGGATGTAAGAGTAATAGTGGCCATTCTCACACGTCCCTGTGTGTACGAGTACGCCGACGAGGTCGAATATGTCTTCTTGGCTTGGCCCACATGGATCACTCAAATAGTCGACGTGGTACGCATTGATATCGATCGAGACTGGGAACTCGAAATAGTCATTGATCTTCCGCCGACTAAAATCATTTAGGTCGAATTCGAATCGCTTCAGATGAAAAATGAGATTGTCAGGTACGTCCTTGAAACACGTCCTGGTATAGTTAGGCCGAATCCATCTAATTGAGCACATGAACTCACCTTTTGACAGCATCAACGAACTTGCCGCCGCATGATTCACATTTGTACTTGTTGTCACCTTCCATGACATCGCCTCTAACAAAGGCTTGGAGACTCTCTTGAAGGTTGACCTTACCCATGACATCGCACTGAATCGCGAAGAATGGCTCAGTACGCTCAGAGACATGGTCACATTCCTTTGACTTGATCTGATTCAGGGTTTTGCCACCATAGAACGAGCGGAATCGTTCCTTGTGCTCGTCCTTTACAAGCTGAGCCTCCCACTGATCGAACAGCAGATTGTAAAATTCATCAACATCCATTTGAACGCCGACATCGATTTGCGTCTGATCGAGACTTTTTACACAAGCAGCGAAATCACGCGGGTCGGTAGCTCGGCGATAAGAATTTTGCATGTTTGCGAATAGACGTTGCGTCTCAGACAGAAGCTTTTGGGCACCTCTTGCTTCTTGTATTTCCAGACTCAAAATGAATTGCCGAAACTCCACGTTCATGAACAGCTGGGTCAGAAGTGAATTCATGTAGCAAATGGCCCGAGGATTGTAAAGGCCCACGTAGCCTGTGCTAGACCGTATTTCTGAGGAGCGATCGACAGATATGGAGCTCAATTGCGGTTCGTAGTCATCGTTTTCGATGCTCCCCGTGAGCTGAACAAGGGTTTCGTATGTCCGGCGGTCGTCAACCATGGCAAGCATGAGTTCGTAGAGCTCATGTCTGGTTGAGCTTTCTAATACGGGTAAGATATTGTGTTTGACTCCGGGCACAGTCCTGTATTCTCGTATTAGAATATGTCTCACGATCGTCTTGGGAACTTACCCGTTCGGGAAGAGAAATTTTTTGAATACTTTCTCCATGAGGTCACTGGCGTCGACAGACTTTTTAAACGATTTGATGGAGAGGATGCAGCGAAGGAGTAATTTTGTGAAACCCAGTACGACATGGTCAACCTCCTCTCGCCCCACTTGCCCCTCGTACTTGTGGCTCAGAAGCATGTCGCTCCATAAATACAACTGCGTTCTGAGCACGTTTTCGCTGCGATCATATTCGTCGTTGACACGGAAGACATGTTCTGCGATTTCGAATAGTTCTTGCGACTGTCCAGCATACCGTGCAGCTGAAGAAATAAGGCCAGAAATCAAGGTCCAGAATTGGGACGCAATCACGGCTTTGGTAAGGGGGCACGTGGAGGGCAGATCGCCGCCACAGACAGATGCGATTTTCTTGGCGATATGCTCCCGAACTGCTGTACGGCTGTCGGTCAACAACAAGACATGGTGTAGTTGAGGAGTCCTAGAGTTTTGAATGAATGCCTCCCATACGCCCTGGGAGTGAAGGGATGCTTCCAATATGACAGCATAAATGTCTTGCACGACAGCTGCATCCTCGTTGGTCTCCAGTGCCACGGACAAGATGTTAATCAGACGATTGGAGAGCTCAAGCCCATTCGAAAAATACGTCGCAGAAACATCTGGAGTAAACCGCTCTGCTACAGATCAGGATCGAACAGGATAGGGGTTCATTACGAAATAGTTTTACCTCTCAAAAAGTCAAGCAAAGCACTAACAAGCACAGCAGCTAGTCGTAGCTCCTGAAAACTGGATATTGGATCAGGCAATAATTGAGGATCCAAAAGAGCTTGATCGAGATGGCGAATGGTACTCGTCAGAAAACTCTCGTCTAGTGTTGACTAACATACTGGTTAGCTGATGTGTGGGAGCAATAAGTCTAATCTTCAACATACTGTGCGAATTTGTTCTCCCAGCTTAGCTTGAAGCGCCTGAGCTACGTATCTCGCTTGAAAGAATTTCCCCGGTGGAAAAAGGCTTTCCGTTTGAGCTTCGCCGCTAAGAATGCCATCGGCGAATGTTTTGTGTGATGGCAAAGCGCTCAAGAAATCATAAATCTAGGAATGTTAGTGATCAGCGCAATCATGACAGGATATTCAGTACCATTTGACTCGTCGCGTCATCAGAATCCATCATCGTGAAGAGTTCATCAAAGTGTTTCATGACAGCAGTCTCAAAAGATGAGCATCCTGTGTTCGGTAATGTAAGCGCTCGAGTCACCTCGGCGCCTTCAGCTCGCTGTATGAGCAACTGTCCCCCAAAATCCACATCCCGTATCTTCTCGTGCCCTCGGTCAGCAATACTAAACCTTTGGCCTTTCGCGAAGAGATTAACTTTGGTATAGCCAGTTGCGTGACATAATCTTCGGTACAGATCGTCCAGAGTATTGTCTGCAGGTATCACTAGGCTCTGTCGTTCGTTGCCACATTGGTACTTGATCGTCAAGGTAATGCCTGAGGGCATGTCCGCTTCGTCGACCTTTGAGTCGGCTCGCCGACTTCGATTGAGCTCCGGCTTTTGGCGGATGTATTCAAGCAGTAGCTTCTGAAACAGTAACAAGCGACCTAGGCGGGCCTCATATTCTAAACTCTTGGGATGACTTTCGTTTAAAGCAGCGGCATTTGACTCATGTTGAGAATCGACATGGATACGTGAGCTCCGCAAGGCGTTGAAGGCCGATCGTATCTCAGTCATACACCTGTCAACTAAAGCAACATGTGCATCCTCCACCTCAGCAATGGTTACACCTTCGACATCCGTGATTTGCACAAATCGAGCAGCCAGAAGTCGTGCTGCACGATCCTCGATCGTGCCATGGGGAGCCTTTATTATCATCGACCATAAGAGCTCGGCTCCGGGAACCGTCAAAAGATCCTCCTCCCCTCTTTCAGTAATAACACGATGCCGAATTGACGGAAAATTATAGTTGGCAATGAAATTGAAGAGTCCAATGGTGTAAAGCTGTGGATCTATGGTGGCCACGTAGGAGAAAACCAGTTGCCTGCAGAATTCATTCTCTGGGAGTACTTTGATTGTTTGGAGATAATGCGACCAGGCAAGGTCGCGAGCATCCTTCGAACGTGCTCCTTCTCCAATTGTATAGTACCAAATAGTTTCGAACAGATCAAGGGGCAGAGCAGGGCTTACACGGCAAACTAGGAAGGCCACCAACTCCAGTCTGTACTGTAAAGCTAGCATTGAAATTTGTGCTGATCCATCCGTTGTTGTTTTCTGGACAAATCTTGGCAACTCCACTAGGATTTGGCGAATAAGATCGTTGCGCTGCTGAAAGAACTCTAAGTCGCCTGCGTGACCGGCTACAGCAAGAGTATGGAAAACGCGCACGCTGCCTGTAGCCTTGTCCGTCCCATCAGAGATCTGTTGTGCAGCTTCGCAGTAGATGTTGTATCTCTCCTCATCCGGAATCATGTGTGTCATTGAACGAAGTTGCTCGGTCGCTTCGCCATGCAAGTTAGGCATATACTGAGCTTCAGAATCCCCTGGTGCGGTGTCCAGTATCATGCGTATGCAAACCATCCAAGGCTGAGCATTGCGTCCGCGCATTGCAAGATCAATCTGCGGCGCCCGATCTGTTAGTCTCCCGCTCAGGTCCCGGAGAACTCTTAAGATGTCTAATGTGTACCGTTGGATGGGCAATTCGTACAATTTTTGACAGAGGTACAATTGATCCGCTGGGCTCATGAGACCGATTATGCTACGAAGCATTGTCATTGTTGCAGTGACGACACCTGGATCCGGACTTTCTGACACAGTGTTCCAGATCGCATCAGCTTGCTTGTCGGACCATCGATGAGTTACCACGAGAAATCCAACTATGTTGCCACTTCGAGCAATTAATTGAGGATGTGAGTCCACACTGATGATGTATTCCACAACTTGTCCGTGTATCAAGAAGTCCGCCAAACATTGCATAACAGGGTGTTTGCAGGTTGGATCGATGTTGCTGTATTCTCGCCAGATCTCCACAAGCGCAGCATCCATGGTGACCATGCTCATGACGCGCATACCCATATTACCCTTGATGACATATTTTCGAAGAATCTTGAGCTTCCAAGCATTTGCCACCAGCGCAGGAAATGCCGAAGGGTCCTCACGAAAATCAACAGCATTCGTATCTTCCGGTAGGGCAATCGTTGGGCTTGTGGTTGGCGAGTCTGGATTGTGGAAGTCTGAGAGTTCATTGACTAGTTCTTCCGCGATGGTGTTGTCCCAACGACAGAGCTCGGCCAGAAGAGTAGAAAAGAACAAAACCAAATCCCTTGCACTGTCCGAGTCGGTCATTCTGCTTAGATCAAGGAGATCGCCACTGTACTTGCGAAAGAACAGTAATACACCGCGGTAGTATTCGGTCTGATCAATGTGGCAAGTTTCCGGGGTTAGCTCGAACACAGCCCAGCCCAAAGCACTGAACAGCTGCGAAGCAAAGCTTCCGAGAAGGTTCTGCAGATTTACTGGGACACGATGAAATACGTCATCGACCAAGCGGAGTAGATTTTGGGCGCCGTTCGCCTGTAAAAAAGACCGGTGCAGACGATTGCTGACGTCTTCGCTATTTTCTGCATAGTCCTTGCGCATCATATGAAGGAGCGGGGTCTTTTCCTGCCGGAGGACGGTAAAGATGTGTCTGATATGCTTGACGCTGAGCAGGGGCAACAAAAACAGCCCCCCGGAAGAGGGTCCTGAAAGCAGGTGGACGTCTGCCAACATCAGAAACGAACACACTCTCATGTATGCGCCAAGGAAATCGCAGAAGGCCTTGTCCGTCCGACGGTCGTCGATGTCTTGGCCCAAGGGAAATCTGTGTACATCATTATCACTACCGTTGGCTACGGCAGACAGCCACTGGAATCTGCGCTGCACGACCCTATCCGCAAGAACTGAAAAGTCGTCCCAGAACACCGCTTTGCTTGTGTAGAAGCCTTGAACATCTGCGGAAGGATCGGGAAGATCCAGAAGCCATTGCACAAGGGTGGGTAAGAGGTTTGGAGATATAACGGTAGCTGGAATATTTAGCGAAATGTAAGTAACATGTATAGACTCTCGTGCAACGCACCTGTGCGGATATGTTGGCTAAGGTCGCGGACCATGGAAGAATAGTGGCCAGCATGAGCAAAAGGGAATCGACGATAATGCTCATCTGCATCTGGAACGATTGCAAAGTGCGACGTATCATTGTCCTCGTCGGCGATGAGCATAACCCGGGGACTTGCCGCCTCACCCTCTGCTATGAGTATTGGCGAAGAGAGCTTGACGGGTGTAGGACTATCGGGTATGTCTTGGAAAGTCGCATCATCCTCGCCGTCGGCAGCTAAGGGGGAGGAGGCTGGAAGCGCTCGAATCGTCATTTCCAGCTGCTTGTCGTGAGGCGACGGTGAGACTTTGGACGGCGTTTCTGGATTCGCAGACATGGCGCGAAGGCTGCCGCCGCCACTATCGAGGCGGGGTCGTTTGCGAGTGAAGCTGGCGTCGGCGTCTTCGACAGGGTCGCGGCGTGGAGGCGTGGCAGAGACGGGAATGACGGGGTCGTCTGCGGCAGCGACGGGCGGCTCTTCTAGGTCATGGCGAGGCGAGCTCATGACGGTATGAGAAGACGGTCGCGGTTGTTTGCGGGGGGACTAGGCGTGGGCCAGCCGGGGCGAAGCAGGTGAAGCCAGGCGGTAGGCAAGCAGCGCTCAGGTACAGGCAGCAACGACGGCTCTAGCCTTGTTGGCGGACAAGCACGCGCAGAGGCGGTGGACACGCAGGCAATGTGAGCACCATGAGCTGCAACGCACTCGCACCAGATGCAGAGCAGGGGGAAAAGGGAGCCCGGAGCGTGATTGCCGGACCGCAGAGCTGTCGACGCGTTTGCTCAATTCACAAAGTCGCCGGACCCCACCAGCGATTGTTTAATGGGGTTATCGTCCCGCGCACGCGTCACGTCATTGGCTCCCGCAGCTTGTCGTGAACTAGTGGACCGGCTAGGCTCCATCGGGAATGGGCTGCGGCGATTCGAGAGAACCACGAATCCCACCATGCAGGCACCACTTCTGCTATCCACTTTCACATGCGCATTCTGGCAGCCTGGCCCTGGGGGGTGTGACATCAACGCTCAATCACTTCATCGACATTGCAACGTCCTGCCCGGCCTTGTTGGGCGGCAACAGGCCAACATGGCACCAGTTACCAAGCAGAATTCGAAGCCTGTCTTCAAGACCTCGTCACCCTATACGGACGCGACATGGTATCCCACCTCTACAAGAAAAGTCCCAAACAATGCATCGCAAGCTAAATCATCCCAGGCCGCAAATACCCCACAGCGACCAAGACATCATCCTTGAACTGTTATGCAAGTAGGTACGAACATGGCCCCTCTCGTCCCAGTACCACAAGCAACCAACACCACACCCACCACCACTAGCCTGCTCCAGCCAATCGGTGACCACCGTCGCATACACAGCCCGCCCTCCAAAGGCAAAAAAAGAAAGCGAAGCACATGTAGAGATGCCGCAACCAATGCCACTTCTCGCCCATCATCGCCATCATTCAGCAAGCACCTCCTCATCGGCCTGAACAGCGTGACACGGCATCTCGAAGCCCGAGCCGCCGCCACCGCTCCCCCAACAGCGCCCATCTCGGAGAAGCTGGAATCTGCTCATGACAATTCCGCCGCGAAACCCCTCAGCTTCGTCGTACTAACGCATCCCAAACCCTCCCTCTCGCCCGCACACGCCCATCTTCCCACTTTGGTCCATCTAGCGAGCAAATCATCGCCATCGTCTTCGTCGTCTTCAACTCGTCTCGTACCGCTCTCGACTTCGTCTGATGTACGGCTCGCGACCGCGCTGCACATTCCGCGCGTGGGGGCGCTCGCGGTGTTTGAAGATGCACCGGGTGCTAAAGCGCTAGAAGAGTATGTAAAGCAGCATGTGGGTGTGACGGAGTGTAAGTGGGTTGACGAAGCGATCAAGGGGGAGTGGAAGGATTTGCGGTTCAGGGACGGGAAGGAGGAGGAAGGCGCAGGGTAGATTAGAATGGTGAGAATGTCCATGAATCTATATATATTTGTGTATACTGAAGCACGTGTTCAGACGAGCGGACGCTCACTGTGCGAAGTCATCAATACATCCCGGTCTCCGCACCACGTCTTGAATCCCCTTGCAGACACATTTTCCTCAAACATTCGGTCAATGTCCGCTACACTCCTACCCTTCATCTCAGGCACCATGTACCACGTGACCAGCACCCCTAGTACGCAACTCGCCGCATACGTGAACCCAGTCTTGCCTCTCAAATCGCCTTGATCGGGATTGAACACATACGGCAGCACGACTCCCGCAACGGTGCTGGACAAGGAGCCGACAAACCAGCCCACACCCTGTGTCTTGTCGCGGAGCTGCAGCGAGGACGTCTCAGCGGAGACGGCAAAGGAAGCAGGCCAGACGCCGACGCCGCACACGATGATGGTCAGCATCATGCTGACGGCCGTCCACCACGTCACGGCGGGTGTGACGGCGAAGCAGTTGGCGATGCCCATGGAGCCCCAGGTCAGCGCGGCGAGACCCAGCGTGGAGAGCATGAGCGGGCGGCGGTGCACGCGCGAGACGACCCAGACGGACGCGACGTTTGCAAGGAGGCCGAGCAGGATGCCGAGGATGAGGAAGACGATGGACAGGCTTGCCTTCATGTGGATGAGTTGGAGGAAGTAGGATGCTTTGGAGAGGAGTTGGAGACCGAAGACGGCGGGCAGGGACTGCGCCCACATGACGATCAGAGTCCGTCTGATGTTCTGCTTGTGGAAACACTCGACCAAGGTTGCGTTGTTGGAGAGCTCTTCGTGTTGGATGTCGGCAAGGAGCTTGGCAACGACGGCTGCGGTGTCGACGCCAGGTGGATCGAGGCGTGCTTGGGCAGCATGTGCCTTTTCCATTTTGCGTTTGCGAACGAACCACGCTGGGGACTCGGGGATGAAGTATGCCACAATGATGGGGAGGAAGGAGAAAGGCCATTGCGAGGCGAACGCAATCGCATAGCCTCGAGCGAGATTCAGCGACCCAAAGATGACAAGCGCGCCGATCAGCTGGCCCAGCAGCGTGAAAGCCGGGAAGAAAGCCATGCCTGAGCCCCGTAGAGCTGGAGGAAGAATCTCAGACATGTACGTCTGGCACGCGGCCATGACCGCACCAATAGCCCCACCCTGGAAGAACTTGCCCACGAGGAAAGCGACTCGTCGACCAGTGATGCCGTCAGGTAGGTACGAGATGTACATGATAGCAACGCCAATAGCTGAGAGAAAAGACGATATGCCCAGTGTGAGGCGGCGACCAATCTTGTCTTGCAACCATCCTCCGAGCAGTGCGCCCAGCATACCACCTATGGGGGATGAAACATTCCAGAGAGCGAGCCAGGTTGACGGTAGTATCCATTTATCCTCGAAGAGAATACCAAAATCTTGTCTGCACGGTGCGTTAGGTTAGTGTCCATGTTTCATGTGTTTCTCCTGGATGACCTACTGGAAATAAGGCATCGCCGAAACGGTGCCAACAATCACATAATCATATCCATACAAGAGAATCGGGGAAGTCAGGCCCAGCGTGATGTACACTACTTTGCGATACTTCTTGACATTTTGCCAGAGCGTGCGCTGCTCGTCGTCGCACTGACTATTCGATATGCTGGGGCCGATCAAGATCTGTTCTGCGACGAAGCTGCCATTCTTCTTGCTCGTGTCCTGTGATTCCGCGATGGAATGCGCCATAGTTCTCTGTCGTCTTCAGACAACGCGCAACAATGCCGGTCGAAGTCGTGCCCTGAGCAGATTGAGGGGCGGGCATGTGTTCATTTCAAGTCGGGTTGGCCAAGGAGCCAGTGACAACAGGCACCCCCCTCAAGAAAAAAATGTCCGCTTTTTGTGATGTGTCAGCAGAACACCAATACGTAGATATACTCTAGGAGTACTACAATATTATCTTATAAGCTAAAATTCTATCTATAGTTTCTTTTATATACTAAGTATACTATATTAAGTTTTTAGATTAAAAAACCTTCTTATTGTAGTATTGTAGGGCTTGTGGTGAGATAAGATGCTGAGGTAATCACCAAAAAACGGACATTTTTTTCTTGAGGGTGGTGCAGGGTATATTCCGCATTGCACGATAGTGACAGCCAATGACAGTCGAGCAAGCTGCTCCTAACATGGTAAGCGCATTACGGGCAAAACACTAAAGTCGCCCTTCCCGCAGCCCATTCAAGAACCCCACAATTTGGCTGTCACGTGAAGCACGGTTCCCGACAAATTCGGGGAATCTGCGTTTGATGCGAGATTCCAAAAGTCGTTCGCCATGCTATGTAACGCACCTTGGATTTTTTATTGCACTGTAACATGACCATCATAACTGGTCCTTCTATGCCGCCATGAAACGAGGTTGATGCCTAAAAGAGATGCCCAATATTTTCCATTCGCTTGAACGCCTTCCAATGCAATGTTGGCAACCACATAGCTAGATCGGTGTATACAGCCAGGATACAAAGCTAGCGACTCGGTATTTCTTGATAGTGATCTGGCCGTCTTATGTAAAAGCTATCCCAAGAAGCTCTTCACAGCTCCGCCAACATGTTCAAGGTCGAGGAGGAAGGTATCGTGACCGAATAAGCTTTTCTCCTCACCGAGCTCGATGTGGGTAACGTTTTTGTTGCCTGTGCGCTTCAGCGTAGACGCAATCTCCTTTTGCTGCCAGGCCGGAAACAAGACATCGCTTGCGACGCCAAGAACCAGTGCTGGCGTGTTGGCAAGCGGCCGCAAACCTGCGACCAAGTCTGCGGGTGGCTCATGTCCCTCGCGGTGAGCAGCTTCTGCGTCAAAGTCTGCAGCTTGCTCCTTTTCTTCATATGGTTTGTCGGGCAGCGTCAAGCTGCAAAGGTCCCTACTGACGTCCTCCTTGATAGCTTTTCCATCAAGATGGGCTTGTAGCTTGCTGCTGTTTGCCTTGCGCACTCCGTTGATGCGGTTACGGTGTTCCATTCCCAAATCAAAGAGATCCATGGCTTTTGACACGTATAGCATGCTGTTCGGATCGTACTCCAGACACCATTTCTCGCCTGCATGGTCGAGATAAGTCTCTATGAGGAAATCAGGGCACAGCGCTGGTGGCCGAGATGGATCCGCGCGTCTCCGACCAAACCGCTGTTCCCATTCTGGGCCGCTCCGATACGTGACTGTTGCGATCTCGCGCGCCAATTTCATGCCACCGTGTGGAGGGACAGAGTCATAGTAGAATCCACGTGCCCAATTAGGATCCATCATGAGTACTATCAACATGTCAGCCATTACATCCCGCCGTGGGAGTATTCTAGTCACCTTGCCGCTGCGTGTGCCGCATCGCAATGCTATATGGATGACTGCGCGCGCACCCACTGATACTGACGAGTCGTCTCACACGTTCTGGGAACAAAGTGCCTGCCGCCAGACTTTGCATGCCTCCCATACTTGACCCTACACTTGCATATAGCTTCTGGATACCTAGATTGTCCAACAGACGAAATTGGGCCCGCACCATGTCCTCCATGGTTAGGATCGGGAACCTGGTCGCATATCGTTGGCCATTTGCGGGGTCAATTGAGGAAGGGCCTGTTGAGCCATAGCATCCTCCAATGACATTTGTGCATATGATGTGGTATTTGTCTGTATCGAGGGGTTTTCCGGGCCCAATGAACTTTTCCCACCACCCAGGCTTTGGGTTTGTCTCGGTGCTGTGCGCATGGCTGGATGCAGACAGTCCTGTGTGCAGCAGGATTGCGTTGCTCTTATCGTTGTTCAAGCTTCCCCAGGTCTCATAGGCAATATTGAACTCGGGAAGTATACCGCCCCAGTCGAGGAGAATGGGCTGTTTTGAGTGAAAGTTGAGCGTGTGACCGGAAGTGTACGAAGGCTCAGGACCAGACAGTGACCGCTTCGACAATGAGGCCGAGCGGGACTCGTGCGCGTCGAGGCATGGGAAGGATAATGCGGGGTTGGTAGATTCAGCCTCTGGCGCAGCAGCTGTATGCTGAGCTTTGCGTGGCGATTGCAGGTGTATGCTGCGAGCAATTTGGGTCGATCGATGTCTGGCAAGCACGAGCGATGGCTGTGGAAAAGGTCGCGTCCAGCCTGGCGCGAACGGTCGTGCTCCCTCCACCGCAGCAAGCATGTGTCTGGACGAGCTCATTCTTCAAGTCCCTCCAACGCTGTGCTCAAGAACCAAATCATGGGACGCGGAGAAAGTGGAGCAGATATTGCATCCTTGATCATGACGCTACCTGCGGATGATTAACCATGGGCCAGACCATGTCGGACTCGTGAGGAAACGCAGCGACCTCGGACCCAATGACGTCGCGAGGAGATTGCGTGCTTTGAGCGGATTGCAACTGCAACTGCGACTGCAGACTGCGCAAAGTGTCTTAGGTAAGCAATATCGAGTACTTGTACTCATACTCAGTACTCTGTACTCAGTCGTAACTTGTAAGTACTCACTCCAGTCTCCACCACTCCATGGTCCAGACTCCAAAACGCCAACATACCGTTGCATCTCATGTGGCTCACCATGCGCACCAATTCTTCCAAGAGTGACTGCGACTATACATCTGTGGTCGGAAGAGTATGAGGGTAGTCGTTCCGGCCTGACAAAGACACGCGCAGTGGTACCGCTACATGTACCTACTTATTCATCATGACGCTTTGACGGTGCTGCGAGATGATGCTTCAACGCAGGACACGCACGCTGGATGTTGAGCTATGCATACTGCAGATATGCGTCACTTGGCACGCCCAGCGGACCACCTAAGTAGTTTGGTGACCCTGACTTCCATAGGTATCAGCGCGCTTTCTCGGGTTTCACGATGGTGCCCTCGCTGCAGTCTCAGGTCTAGAGAATAGGGTTTGTAAGCTTGACGCCATCAACCGGCAACTTGTGCAGGAACAGGTAATCAATCAGGGACTGCACACAGCACACAAGGGGCAAGTGTGATTGCAAGGCAACTACGCCGAGCTATGATGTAGTTCCATCACTCATGGTTGAGAGGCAAGGCTATGGACAATGGGACTGTCTACTAAACAAGTTCCAGCAGGTCATGTACATGTTACATGTAGTCGAGAGACGTTGTTGAGCATGTGAGACATGATCGGACCATACCTACCTACCCCTGACCGACAAGATTGACGGCGTTTGAGAAAGCGCCTACTGCCTACATAGTAATGGCACCGCAGAAGGCACTTTGCCCTGCGCTTAATCTGCCGCAATGGAGAGGCAGGCTGCGGCGTCGGCTCAGCTCGTCTCACGTATCGAGTTGGCATGGAGGAGTAGACGAGCTGCAGGGTCATCAAGGGACGAGGCAAGGTGGTGGTAAGGTTGGCGAAGCGTCGGGTGCAATGGTGCGCGCCACGCCAGGATGCGCTTTGATCATGCTGATACCTCGCATGCAGTGTGCTCTCTGGGTCCTGGCAGCGTCACGACTCACCACCTCTGCAAGATTGCAACACTCGAGGCTCGCGGTTGTCCCTGCCGGTGCCGTCTCTGCGCGTGATCCCCCCAGCCTGGTCTTGTGTTCTAGTGCGGCGGCAACAGGCTCCTCTCCCCCTGTGCCCTCTTTGGCCCGCTGCATCCACTCGCGCCTTGGAGCGCACTCGAAACACCCGGGTCCCTCTCCGCAACAACCTTTCTCCTTGCTCGCTCCGCCCTGAGAGTGAATGTCCTTGCCGGCCGGGCCCGCATATTCGCTCTGCACCTCTCCCCTGCATACCTGCGTGCCTCTCTGCCGTACAAAGGGCGTGCGACCGCCCGAATCCACCATCGCCCGGAGCCCTGGATGAGCGACCCGTCCCCTCCGCCTGCCATGGAACAAGACGACTACTTCGACGCCCAGCGCGAGCACCAGCATGCCCTGGGTGCCCAGATTGAGGACTCGGACACCGACATGGCCGCCTCTGCCACCGCCTCGTCCTCGCGCGCCGCCATGTTCAGCTCCCCAACCCTCCACACTCGGAAGCCCAGCAGGATGTCGAGGTCAGGAGCACCTCGGCCCATAATCACGCCTACGAGCCCGCTCTCCTCGACAATACCGCACAATCTGCTGCCCTCCGCCCCGGCTTCGCCGCCAACCCCTGCGCCGAGTCCTACACCCACACAACGGGTCCCTGACTGGAGCACTGCAGCTGAGCATGAGGATGCAGACATCAAGAGCATACGAGCAAACTTCAGTGACATGAACAGAGCCGAGCGGCTGCGTCTACTTGGAGAGCTCCTGAATCTATGCGACAGCCAAGAGCTGAGCTTCGTCGCCGAATTTGTCAGCCCAAGGCTCAAGAAGGATCCTTTTACAGTCCTGCCTACGGAGCTATGCTTACGGGTTCGTACTTGCCCAAGTCAGCTGACATGCTGGATGAGGTTACTGACACCCCGCTTAGATTCTCGAGTGCGTCGACGACCCAACAACACTCGCCCGCGCATCACAGGTCTCCAAGAAATGGCGTGAAATGGTCAACGACGACGGGGCATGGAGGTTATTGTGCCAGAAATATTCCTTCCGATCTTTGACCAGAGAAGACAAGGTTCAACAAGACGAGCACGCTGGGGATATGGACAACACCGAGCCCCAGGACAGGTGGCAGGACGACGAGCGCGTTCCAAGGGCGGACGATGTCACGATGAAGGAGCACGTACTCGAGGTTGCTGCCTCGGCTGGCAGCTCAGAGGGTCTGCGAACACAAAGTCTGGATCGCGAGGCTAAACGAAAACCTCTCCAGCGAAAACAACAAGCAACCTCGTATCGATCACATTTTAAGCAACGGTATATGGTCGAGACGGCATGGCGCAATGGAGGAGTCTGTGATGCGCGACAGATCACACCAGATCAAGGCGTAGTGACAAGTCTCCACCTGACGAACAAATACATCGTGGTCGCGCTAGACAATGCGAAGATCCACGTCTTCGATACTGTTGGAGACCATCAAAAGACTCTTCAGGGGCATGTTATGGGAGTGTGGGCTATGGTGCCATGGGGCGACTTGCTCGTAAGCGGCGGATGCGATCGTGATGTGCGCGTCTGGAACCTCGCAACCGGGTATGAATTCCAACCCTGTCCATTTTTCCAGAGCTAACTATAAAGCTGCAGGCACGCTCAATATACCTTGCGTGGCCACACCTCCACCGTGCGGTGTTTGAAGATGTCCGATGCTAACACAGCCATTTCTGGTTCAAGGGATACAACACTCCGCATCTGGGATCTCAAGAAAGGTCTTTGCAAGCACGTTCTGATTGGCCATCAAGCCAGTGTGCGGTGCTTGGAAATCCATGGAGATATCGTAGTGTCTGGTAGTTACGATACAACTGCGAAGATCTGGAGCATATCTGAGGGCAAATGTCTGCGTACACTTACTGGACACTTTAGCCAAATCTATGCCATTGCTTTTGATGGTAAGAAGATTGCGACGGGAAGCTTGGACACAAGCGTGCGTATCTGGGATCCGAACGATGGGTAAGTTTATTGGCGTTACCTCAACACATTGACGACTAATTTCATCGCAGAAAATGCCTAGCGGTGCTACAAGGTCACACATCCCTTGTGGGACAGCTGCAGATGCGCGATGATATCCTAGTAACTGGTGGATCAGACGGCTCAGTCCGAGTGTGGAGCCTGGCGAGTTATCAGGCCATTCATCGGCTGGCAGCACATGACAACAGCGTCACGAGCCTACAGTTCGACAACACCAGGATTGTTAGCGGGGGAAGCGACGGGCGAGTCAAGGTCTGGGACCTCAAGAACGGTACACTCGTGCGAGAACTAAGCAGCCCAGCTGAGGCTGTTTGGCGAGTCGTGTTCGAAGAAGAAAAGGCGGTCATCATGGCAAGTCGAGGTGGCCGCACGATTATGGAGGCAAGTCATCGTGATTTATTATCTTTGGCACCAATATTGACGTTCACAGGTTTGGGATTTTTCACCTCCGGCAGAAAGCGACCTGGATTCTCGCGCTCCGAGCCCAGCAAGCATGCCTGATCATCTGGATCTCGAGTACAATCGTCCGCGATCAGCGATCCTTCCCGTTATATCACCACTTGTACATGACGACAGTGTGGGCGATGTTACAATGGCTGATGCGGGCGAGATGTAAGCTCAGTTCGATGACAGCCATGCACCATTTCAAAGATACCCCCGATTCGAGCCAATCAGCCCAGACCTAGCTCTTCAAGTTCTTCACAACGCCGAACCTATACAAAAGGAAGATTTAATGCTGCTGCGTGCACGGAAACTGGTCAGTTGCTGATCTGATCCCATGAAACTCTATCATTATACCCCTAATCGCCAAGTTGACGAACACTGCGGCGGAATACGCCTGCAATACATAGCTTTTGTCGACACCAGAAACACACACAAAGACACACGCGGTGTTGTACGAATTGCATACTGGGCGTCATTGGTGCCTGGGTTCGGGCAGGCCCAACATCTATTGCTATGACATTCTTCGAATCTACGCGCATATTTGGGGATGTTGTGATTCATATGGTGGAAGAAATCAAGCACAACAAAATTGAAGAATAAAAATACTCTTCAAGAATCTCTCTCCGGCGAGCCGTTAGACGTGATGCATGAGACAATCCCCCAACATGAGCAGGCCTTGAGAGCGGCAAATACATCGCCATACCGTAGTCTGACGGTTGTCGAGTACCAGCACGATGACGTCATATTCGCGATTCAGTATTCTTTTCCCCGAACCCACACCCCATACACATGCACATACACATACACCACCACCTCCTCCTCCTCCTTCGCCCTAGTGCAACACACACAATGCCCCGCCCAATCGACCACGGCGCAACTATCGACTCGCACTCCCGCACCGCCCTCGCAAGCACAAAGCGCTAACCTCCGCTCCCGCCCACTCCCCCCCTTCCTCCCTCGTCGTCGTCTTCTGGCCGTAGTGCGGTACGCAAAGGTCGTCGCTGGGGGCAGTCTGGTGGCGACGCTGGGGGCGGGAGGCGGGCTGCGAGGATGGTTCAGGGGCAGTGGGGGAAGGGGAAGAGGAGGACGAGATGGAGATGGAGATGGAGATGGAGACGGGGATGCAGGAGAGGCATGTGTATACGTCTCCTGAGGCGGTGTCGTGGTGATAAGGCAGGGAGGGGGGGAGTGATACGGGGGGCGTGTCCATGCGGGAAGGGCCAGGTCGGCGCGGCCTTATTTTTGAGTAGCCATGGGCGCGGGGAGAGGGCTGGTACTGGGGCGATGTGGTGTGAGGATTTTTCTTTTTGTCTCGGTTGGGACGGTACGAACAGTGACATTGGGATAGGTCGACAATGGTAGTAAGTAAGAAAAACACGATTCAATAAACTATTGTGTATGCATTGGTGTTGTTTTTGTAGCATCGCGTAGGAGAATGGTGACTCGTGGTACATACAGGATCTTCTTTGAAGAACACCATCCCATTATCTTTAACGCATTGCAATGTGCTCTCGCATTCAAGAGCAGCGTGCTGTATGTCTGTCCCGTGGTGCGTTCCCCCAACTATCCCGACTCTCACGCAAGCTCTCCGACATCGTCTGTACAGGGTCGCTTCCTTGAAAGCAACCTCTCCGTGTCGTTGGTCAGATGGTGCAAACAAAAGGACTTCTGCCGTCTGAGAACGAACTCAAAGGTGCTGAGCAATGCTTGTTCTTTCGAGGCGACGCATGGACCCAGAGCCCAAAGGTTGAGACTAGACGTGTATGACTTGGTGCTGTGGAGGAGCGTATGGATAGAGCACTGTGGTGGTCAAACCACTTGCTCATAGCAGTAGTCAATTTCATCTCGCATCGGGGCTTGAAAGCCATGGTGTGATTCGATCACTTGACCCCTGACGGTGATATTTGTGTCAGCATCCTCAAGGAGCCTTGGACTGAGCTGCGCTTCCACAAATTGCTGTAGATTTCACTTGATGCAGAGCTCTTCAGGCTCGGCTTCGACCTCATCAGGCATTGCCGGTATATGTCCCTCCTTCTTGAGATTGTCATAGAGGCTCAAACTAGCAAGTCCTTTTGCATCTCGGCTCATTTCTTTCCATGCTTTGTGCAACGGTACTAGCTTGAGCGTGATGCTCTCGCCTTCGTCTCGCAGCCCTGTAGCCTTGCCCTTGAGCCAGTCCAAATGCTGCTGCGTCAAGCGCTTCTGGCACAGGAACAGAGGGATGAACTCGTCGCACGCCCCAGGACTGGGATACATGGCAGCTTCGAGGTTTTCTGGCTGATCTTCCCTCTGGGCTGTTCGACGCCTTTTCGACTGTCTCTCTGCCCGTGAGTCTGAGTCAGATAAGTCGCCTATTGCAAGTGCTGACAGGTTGATGAGGTCACTTTCTTTGACTTTGAGGCAGGCTTCCTCCTCGATTTCGCTTGCTGCAGTGCCTCTGAACGTTTCGCCATCAAGCATACCTGCAGGTATTTCTGTAAATGCTAGCGAGCCAGCTGCTATGCGGGGCTGAATAGTCAGGATAACGTATTTCTCGTCATCTACTTCTTTTGCCTGTGCCGACTGGACAATGATCTAACCAAGGTCAATGTCGCAAACTACCATTATGAGCATCAGGGACATACGAGCATTGCTACACTGCCGCCTCGCAGGAACACAGCACCGGGTAGCCAATCAGTTCGTTCTTTCTGCTCGCCTTTGTGCACGTACGGATCTGTCTCGATTTTGGCCTGCAATTTCATAAAACCCAGCTTGTCTTCTTGACCTGGCCGGCCACGCCAGAACCAGTCCACAGCCTGCACATCTAGTTGGCGTAGTTTGTACGGGCGTTTGTGGTAAGGGTGGGTCTCAGCACTTTGTGCCCGAAGTGTGCATTGCAGCTTGCGAAACCAGTTTTGAAGAGCGACGAAGCCGTAGGCAGCTTGTTCGCGACTCCCATGTCCGAGAAGTGTGCGAAACTCAGCCTCAGATAGGTTCGATGGGAGCCAGACGGGTACAGCTGGGTCTAGGTCTTGGCCGTCATGTTCACGGACTGTAAGCGCTGGCTTGGGCCTGGGCAAAGCGGCGTTGTCCACCATGGCGCCTTGTAGTCCAGATGAAGCACCGGAATTGTTCGCGACCAGTACCTCTGACACGGCGGAAGGAAGACAGGCAGCATGCAGAGGCTGGGAGTCTTGGTGGAGGTTCAGCGGCGCTAGTGCTGATTGGCCGGTCGCGGTGAAGGCCAGGCGGAGCAGTAGCGCGCCCCGCTAGAGCAGCCCTGCATGGGCCTGGGGACCCCCACACCCCACCATGATGCTGATGCTTCCCGCGGGGGTCCCAGACTCCCAGCGTTGACTACATACCGCTATCACCGCGGGAGGCACGACTCGACTGAGGACTCCACGACGCCACTGCGACTTTCTCCACGCTTGCATCTCCTCGCCTCCGCCTGGGCCCCGCCTCCTGCATGCACCTCCACCTCCACCTCCACCTCCACCTCCACATTTCTCTCCCCGATGACAGTGAGCCACGCCCGAATTCGGCCTTGACAGCTCTGCACCCAGTGTCCTCCTCATGGGTACCCTCACGGCCGACGTTCCCCGCTTGGACTCGCACTGCCCACACAAGCTCGCAACCTCGTGCAGGCTGACTTCGACTCCCAAGTGCTGCGCCTGTGCCGACGAGAGACAGCACTCCCGGACATATCGAGTCTACATTGATGGCGTGGGCTTTGTGCAGCGAGGCACGAGGTGGCAAGGCTATTGCTGGTTCTGCAAAGGTGCACCGCAAACAGAGCATGTGCCAAATTTTGCCATCTGCTGACTGTATACGTTAGAGTTCTGGACTAATCGACTTGCCGCCACCGTTCCTCCTCTTGAAGTATCACAGACGCGCATACCCCAAGTCCCCGATCAATCAGAGTTTCTTGGGCGGTGGGCTGAATTCCATCAAGGGTACAGGATCGCGAAGCTTGCAGATGGTACAGAGCACCGCATAGCCGTCGTCGGCGAACCCTTCAAGGAGGTCAGTCCAGGCTTCCTACCACGCTCCCTCGCGGAACTGAGAGCCGGTGTGCGCAACGATGCGAGAAGACCAGAGAACAGGGTCAGGAGAGGGCGCTTGGCGGACGAGGACGAGCGGCCAGAAATGCCCCAGCAAAGTCTGGAAGAAGCGCTGGACAGTCTGCTCCAAGACGCGGATGCGGATGCCGAAGACGAGTCCCCTGCAGCTACCCAACCTGCGCCTCTTGTGCCACAATTCAACAACTTACAACAACTTACCGCTGCGGAGCCTGCCCGGCCTCTGACAAGAAGAGAAACACAAATGCAGCGGAATCGCGAACGATTTGCTCGCGTATTTGGTAGCGTCGAGGATGTCCAACAGGACGACTACGTGTCACCACTGACAACAATGTACGGGCGAGCATACGATCGCTATCGGCAAGCAGAGGAGCGACGTGCTGAAGGCACATCCGAGGCGCCACCCTTGGAGGGACTGTCAGCTCAAGAACGGCGAGATATTGAAGAGCAACTGCTCTGGGGTGTCATGCGCGAATCTCAAGCAATGTCTCAATCCTTAGAGCAAGAAGGCGATGTATGGAGTTACGCCCCCAGGAACATAGCAGGCATCAACTCCGACACCACAAATCTCGACAACTTTGACCTGCGAGCCGGCGAAGATCCAGCCGCAGCACTAGCACGTTACGTCCAAGGCCGTGTCGTCCACAGTGCAGACGGCAGAATGATCCTGACAGCCTCCGAGGCCTCCGACGCAATACAACGAATGGTTCTAGCCCAAGACCAAACCCAAAGCCAAGAATCTCAGCCCACTATTCCGTCCACATCATCAGGGCCCAGCAACCCACTTACTGCAACTGCTCTGCCTTCTTCAACACCACCAGCCGGCTTCAGCGAAGTCCGCTCATCCATTCAGCAAATCACTTCCGAACTCCAACGCCTCCGCCTCGCCTCGGAAGCCCTCTCTTCCGCCCGACACTCCCTCCACGCGCGCAATCACCCGGCACCACCGCCCCCATCGCTTGACAACCAACCCAACCGCCCTCCTCACAAAACGGACGAGGAAATGACCAAAATACTCGCGTGCCAGGTATGCTACCAGCAATTGGCAGACACAGCAGTCTTGCCGTGCGGTCACATGGTCATGTGTCAGTGGTGTGCCGACGTGGTGATTCCTGTTAAGCATAGTCATTTGCCGGTACGACCAAGCAAATGTCCAATGTGTAGAAAGGCGGTGAAGCAGAGGTTTAGGATTCATATGTAGATGTCTACGAAGCTGGCGTCGAGTTATTCGAGACGATATCATGGGAACATGAATGTTTGATAAGATGCACCATGAGCGATACGCTGGGAAACAGTTCTCCACGAGTACTCTTTTTTCATTACTCCAAACTATGGTAAATCACAATGACAATGACAGTGAGAGGGGAAGAAATAGCCGAACTGAGCGAATGTCAAGGACGCAACAACTACATTTCAGCAGCTTCCTCCACCACATCAAAATACGGACTTTCTGAACCATTCGTGCTCTCTCCTGAACTAGACCTCTCCCATCCAAAACGAGACGCAGCAAATCCTGCACTGATGTTCTTGATCGCCTGGAACGTAGCTTGAAACCGGGTCGGGCCACTCGCAGGGGTAGCCACGCCCGTCGTCGGATCACTACCAAACTTGATAACCCCACTGCGCGACGACGGAGGAGGCTGACTAAGCGAGCGAAATAACGGTATTGGAGAAGGGACGCGAGGAACCACACTATGCGACCGGCGGCCATACGAGCCATAGTACTCTGGGCGCTTATCCGCATTCTCAAGGCCACTCGAGGGCGACGCGAACGGCACTCCGGGGCTACTGTGCCCCCGCGACACTTTAGGCTGCGCGACGTGTTCAGCAACTACACTGCTGCCGTGCAGAGACTCGTAAGTCTGATGTTTTTGTGCGGCGGGGAAGGGCGGGAGAAGAGGAGGCATACCGGGTGCAGAGTGCTCGCGCGGCAGCGGCGTCGTCGGCGCGCTGGAAGGGCCTGACGACGTGTCAGCGGGGGAAGAGAGGTGCCTATCGTGCGCGCCAGAGGAGAAGATGTGGGCTATGTCGACGTGGAAAGCGGGATGCCTACCTCGTGTTTGGCGCGAGGTGGTGCTCGTGCTGCTGGGCTGGCTCCGCGCGGAGGGTGCCAACGGGGCGGGCTGCGATGCGACGACGCCTGCGACTCGATGGGTGGAGGCTGTCATGGGCGGAGTTGCCGCCGAGGATGTAGATGATGTCCGTGTTGCATGCGGTGGTGGCGATGGAGGTGTCTCAGACACTGTTGCTTGGGCTTTAGCGTGAGGGAGTTGCAAAGCGCATTCTCGCTGCGTCTTTGTGTTTGTTTTGGAGCCGGACAGGTTCGGACGATGGCACACGACTTCTTGGATCTGTGGCGCCGCTGTTGACGATGAGCTGGACTGCGTTCTCGATGGGCGCGGTGTCGAGGTCGGTGTCTTGATTGCTGTGTGGATATCATCGCTAACTGCTTTTTCCGCGGAAACGTGATGGGCCCATTCATCCTCGTCCTCGTCAATAGCATCCAAATCATTCACCTGTGCAGTCCCAAACTCCTTCTGGAGATTAGCTAGTCTTTCTTCGTACGACTCTGTCAGTGTGTTGTGGATCGCGCTTATGGTGTCCTCGACGTTGGCCTGGTCGCTGACGGTGGGCTTCCAATCGATTGGGCAAAGCACCCCGTGCTTCGCAACAGCTTGGAAGGCTTCAAGCAAACGTAGTGCCTCTAGAACACTTCGACCCACTGTGATGTTGTTGACTGTGATCTAGGCAATATCAATCTGGAGCCCGTCCATGGGAAACAAATGACAGAAGCCATGTCAGCAGGAAAGAGATTGACACTGACCTGTTGTACCAGTCCTTCACCATCAATGATGAACATGCCTCTCAAGCTGATACCTTCTTCCTCAATAAGGACGCCATAGTCTTCAGCGATACGATGATTGGCGTCGCTAAGCAGGGGGATATCAACATGGCCCAGTCCACCAAACTGTCGAGGCACGTTCTGCCAATGCCACAGAACATGCTTGGTGTCGACCGAAACGAACACGACGTTGCAGTTCCGGTCTCGGAAATCATCCAGACAGTTCTGGAAAGCGAGCACTTCTGTCGGACACACGAAGCTAAATGCTGCAGGGATGAACATGATGATCAGCCACGGCGCATCCGGGTCCGGTGTTGATGGCTTGACGGAAGCGTGGATGTAGGTGCTGAGCGATACATCTGCATGGGGCAGTCAGTCGCGCATACATCTCCAGTGGAAGAGCCTATGCGTGGAGGACGGCAAACCATGAACAGATCCGTTGACGATTGCCTCGCACTCAAAGTACGGCGCCTTATGTCCAATGCGAACTTTACCGACTGAACCCATTTCGGCCGAAACGGATAGGAGGAGGAGTGCCCGACTCTCGAGCGGAAATCTACAATGCTTCGAATGTGCGGTTGCCACCCACCAAAGAAATCGCAGGAAGGTTAGTCCCAAGCTAAATCGTGCCATCGCATCGAGTATTTATACGTGGTGACTGGGTTTGAGACCGGATTCCATCATGTCTTGCGCGTACACCATAGAAGCGGCGGAGGCAGGCAAGTTCGCGGTGGCTGTCTTCGCTGCATGTAGGTAGTGACTCAGTCCAGCCCGCAAGGCTGCCGCGTCTGGCAAGCGCTCAACAATCCCGCGGCCGGAGATGTGCTTGCAAGACGCCGGCGCGGCGAAAGTGAGGGAAAGACAAGTGGGGATCGTATGTTCACATGTCGATCTCTGGCACAGGTAGTCGTGTAGGCGGGTGTGCAGCAGAGATCTCGGGCAACGATGTAGTGTTGGATTTGCTGTTGTCTGAGACACAAGCGTGATCACTCAGGCATGCTTGCGATCTGGCTTCATACCACGTACCACGCAGCTTCTCTACTGCTGTTGACCGACGATAAACCTCCTTATTCCAACGTCGGCTAGTCTTGAATGCCGAGAAATTGGCCGGATGGATGAGCTTAAGTGATGATCTATGTACGCGTTGTTCCCGGATATCTCCTTAAATTGTACGAGTCTCCATGTGTAATGCAAGTGCAGCAAGATGGCAGAGATCAAAATAGAGGACTTAGCTGCCAGTCAAAGTTCTGAATCATTAACCTTCCACAGATCAATTCTAATCTCCTATGCGGGGTTTAACGCCAGTCAATTCTTCACATGCTTGGAATACCTCAGTACAGTAGACGTGGGCTTGCTTCGTCAAATTGGCGTAGGACAATGACGGTACTCAGAATAGACGGAGGTCAAGCAGGTTGCAGTCGGAGACCACAGATCTATTTCGTTTCTGTTGTATGGGTCGAACACCAAGCAATGACGGGACATGTTCTGAATATGTCTGTACCAAGCGAACCGCATTTACGATCCGACTCATGCCTTGGCTTGGGCATGGCATGCTTGATTCCACACTATACGTTCCCGTAGTCATGGGTCGAGCACAATGTAAGCTGAAGCGAGCCGCATATCTTATTGAGCTTGTCAAGCGCAGGGATGAAGAGCAGCACGGTGCTAGCAGGGTATTAGAGACAAAGATAGGCTCTGAAGTAAGGTCGATGCAACCACATACTACTTTGAATAAATAGCTATAATGATTAGATTTCAAAAGATTCAAAAACGGCTCAGAAGTCTACATCGACGCCGGAATGTTGTCTAAGAATGTAATAATTATCAATCATTATGTTCATAAAGTACGTTCAAGCCCAGAGCATAGTAGATGAAGCCGAAAACCACGAATAGAAATAGTAGATTAGATAAATGAAGCACCTTTCTTTCAATGGGTAGTGTCTAGTCAATTGGATTGTTAAACAGCATCAAGAGCGATTTCTTCATTGCTAATTGTTAATCAAGGGAGACAACACTTGCATAATTCATCACTCGTGGACAGTCTAGCGATGTATCCGTCCCTACAAAAGAGAAGCGATAGTGTTACAAGAAAGACACAGCGCTTGAAACTGCGGACATAGATGCTTTTTTCCACGCGTATGGTTGATAGGAGAAAAGACAAGCTTTAGACAGTAGATGAGTCGGAGCTGCCGATACTCTCGATAAGTCCTCCAGCTGTATCACACCGGGCACAGGATATCCTCTCATCCCAGATTACTTTTGCAACTTTGAATCTAAGAAAGCCAACCCACTACTCCGCTCAGCGCAACCCATATGCAAGAATTACCGTACAACAGCATAGCGATGCGCCCACCGCGCGAGTCAATCCACAGAGATCTAAACCTTGTATCTGCTGCCCTTGCTCAGCTGCGCCTCGTACAGTGTAACCCGCTTCTCCCGCTCCACAAGCTCCCTCTCGATTTCGCTCCGCCACTTCAGAAAGTGCTCTTCGCGCCGCATGAGCGCCGTCTCGCGCGTGGAGAGTTCTTCTTCTCTCCACGCTAGATCCGCTTCCCGGTGCCGTAGGTCTTGCTCGCCGTCTTCGTGGATAGTGGTTTTGGTGAGGTGGGGCAGGTTTCTTTGGATGTTGCTCCCTGCTACGCTACCCATACCTGTTGTGAATTCTTGTTAGAGAGGCGTTCACAATGTGGCGGTGGTGTGAGAGAGGGGGCTTTTTTTTACCACTGGGGAGATTGATGGGGCCTTTGGCGTAGTAGCCCGTGTCGTGGTGAGCGTATGCGCAGTCTGCATCCCTTTTTCTACATGTTCCAATGCTATGCCAGAAGAAACATGTCAGGGGCGTGGCGAAGTTTTTGGGGAGTGTGAGATCGAGAGTTGAAGCTGAAGTAGGCCGGCCTGGTGAAGGCGGTCGTCGACGCCGCGAATCGGACGAGTCGTAAGTGGGCCTGTATCGATCCATCGTCTGGAGACCGACCGAAAAAATCGGCGTTTTGGAATAAGTTGGGCAAAGTAAAGTGCAGTCATGAAATGGATCCTGGGTGCGTTTGCTCTGGCAAAGCACTGACCAGACGGGTGCCTACGTCGTGGTGAATTGTTAGTGGTCATACGATACCACTAGTGAAAAGATATTGTGGGATGTGATGCGACTTTATATGCATTCACGGGGTATCTTGTTTCTACAACTTGCTTTCCCTTATCCTGCTTCCCTCTGCTGGCAAAGCACCACTCATCATGAAGGACTCTTGCAATGATTCTCTGCCAAACAACACGACTTCTCTTCCGCCCCTTGTCGTCCACCAGTTTACGGCAACTCCGCTGCGTTCTGCATCCATCTCACCACTCACAAGGACTTCCCAGAATCTTGCTTTTACTGTTTCTCGCATGCTATCATCGTGAAGGCGGTTCAGGAGGTCTGCACATAATGGAAGCCACTCCTCTAAAAGGGGAATCGATAAGAAAGGCAGCGAATCGATCAATGTCAGAGCCAGGACAGCTTGCTCTGATAACGCAGGCGGAGGGGCGTCAGATCCCTGTAACGCAAGAGCGACCGTATCCAGTGGCAGTACGTCAGTAGGTGCATTCAGTGCTCGATAGTAGACTAGCTCTAATAATGTAGCCGGAAGGTCAGGATGGGTGGCTGAGAGCGCTGATGGAGGAGCCGTAACCCGCATCAAGGTCTTGAAAGCTAGCCTGAACTGGCGTGGAGAAAGATTGTCAGGGAAGACTGTGAATAATGCATCGATATAAAATGGAAGATGTTTTGCAGTGGTCTGCGCAGATTGTGGTGCAGACAATACAGCCAACATGACACTATGCGCAGCCTCGAAGATAGGCAGCATATGCCGGTTCTCGCCCGCTGCGAGATATGGTACCGCCGATGCTACAAGCAAATCTTCGTTGGTTGCCTGTGACAGCACAAGTGTGAAGTGCTCAGCAGTGTTCAGAAAATAGAGATCGAGAGTACGATCGAGGGGATGTCGAGGTATTTGACCAAGCTGTTGGGGAGCAATAGACTTGAGAAATTTGTCGGCATGGTTTGGATACGCAGAGAGGATGTCGATGGCGGTAAGATAGACAAATGTGTGTTGAGAGAAGGATGCCGGACCGAGCCTGATAGTGATGAAGTACATGTGACGGAGCGTCTGGAGTGCCTGAGAAGCAAGCACAGGAGCAGTGGCATCGCCGGCCAATGTGCGATCACCTAGAGTTCTTGATAGCACGCCTCGCAGGACGATCGTGGTGGCGAACAACGCAGCCTTTAGCAGATTCCACAGTTTCGGTGTGGTTATGCGTAACGCATCTTCTTCCAGATGTGCCTCATCGTCGAGACTGTCCATATCTGAGAACTTGATCTGCCGCCATTGCGTCGTCAAAGCCCGAGCGAAGCTAGCAAGATCGTCCATCATGGTTTGGATGATCCAAGAACTCTTTGCGTTTTCGACGGAGTGGGCAATCAGCCTCGAGAGAGGACCCATGGAGGATACCAAGGGTCGGTTCATAATGGCTTCGACCTGTCTATACGAGCTTGAGTGCGGCTACAAAGGTCAGTCATTGACATATATATCCGAGAATGTGAGACTCACGCTCCAGTCCAGCTTTCCGCTTTGTGTCGTACGTACGTCAAGGTCCAGTCCACCAAGAAAGTACGCGGACTGGAAGCCCTCGTTGGAGAAGTAGGCGGTAGCAATCAGCACAGGCAGGAGAAGATCGTAGTCAATGTTTGCTCTTTGCAAGTCTGCGATGCATCCGAAGCAATGGTTCAGCACCAGCGTTATCGTCTGTCCACCAAGACCGTCTGCTTCGGACCGTTCCCTGACCTCGACCAAGGCCAAATTTGTCGCGTGCACCAAAGCAGCTTCGACACGCCGTCGCATTGCCGATGCCCAATACAAGCCCATACCTTGCTCTTCGAGGTTTCCAATGCCGATGAGGAGGCCTCCAAGAACTACGAGGTGTTTCCATCGTTGGCTCCTGTCGTCTGCGCCAGCCACTATTGCCTTGATCCACTCGTCAAGTGGTAGCCCTCCGCCCACGGGATGCTGCCCGGGCTCGAGTTTCGGTGCCTTGTTGTAGCGCAAGTCATTGTGGTGCGTTACGATGGTGGTGACTGCGGAGTGGAAGACGGAGAGCAGTCGCAGGGGAGTGCGGACGCCGTCCGGCCGATCCCACAGCGCCGGAGCTGTAAGCAAGTGCGAGGTCAAGAGACTGAGATTGTGGGGATTCCCGAGAGTTGTGAGCAGCGACGAGGCCGTGCCAAGCAAACTATGCTGTCAGTATGCGCGTGTGTGTATAAGGAGTTGGTGGCGCGAGTACCGAGGCGTGTCTTGCTGGTCAGTCCACGTCTGCAGCGACCGCAGCAGCGTCGACAGGAGACGATCGACCGGCATCGCGTATGTAGCTGGCAGCAGTCACGCTGCGAGGGAGGCGCATGAAGCCAGTGAGTCGTGATGGCCGGCGGTTGGTGTTGACATGCGGCTGTCACGAGCCGAGGTTCGCGTGCATGGACCCCTTGTCGCGAATGCTGAACATGCAGCGGCAGGCGGAGACAACGTCACAAACCTCCCCAAACACTATTTTTGGACGTCTGATACTCGAGCACAACGCAAACGGCGCAGGACGAATAACGAAGTATGCGGCACAGATGAGGTGGAACATGCCCCCAGAATCCATGCATACAAAAAGTGCTAACCATCACCAGCTTCATCCAGCGCGTCGACAGCGCCGCGCCCTTTGGCTACACAACTCCCCCCTTTCCGTCGCTATATTGGCCTCTACCACCAGGCGTTCAACAGTCTTACTATCTCTACCGCCCAGACGATGTACTTCGTTTCACAGTCTATTGGACCTTGCTCTTGGTGGGTGGTGTGCATGTCATCACAGCACTCTGGGCATGCATAATCCAGTGGCGCAACTGGAAGCTAATATGGATTGCTCTGCCTGTATTCTCCATTATCAGTGCAGTCGAGGCACTTATTGCCGGCGCCATCGTCGGCGCACTGTATGTATATTGGTTCACTAGACTTCGCCGTACTAAACGATTCAGACTTGGCGGTGTGTATGAATCTGGCTACTTCGAAATGTCTACCTGGATTCCCTTCGTCTGGGCTAACATCATCATGCTGGTGCTCATTCTTTCATCTTTCTCCATATACGGCGGCCTATGAAAGAGGAAATTCGACTTCAGTGACGCTTCTTGGAATGCTCCTCTCGGAGGTCTGTGTGGACCTCTGCAGACGACTGAATGTTCGATTCTCGCAAACAACATGTCAACACCACATGTCATCATATCAGAGGATCAAAACGTCGAGCCAGCACCTACCCAAGCATCTCAGTTAACCACGATGCGGCACCTCCCAGTTCATATATTCGAGCAGAAAAGCCTCCGGCTTAGACAAAGATGCAGCCTACATGTTCGTCCGAGTCGTATCCACGCAGAGCATCAGACCTATCGTGGTCTCCGGTTATCTTGTCGTTGGGCCTAGAAGTCTAGAACGATGTCCCCATCATCCAAGAAACTCTCAGGCTATTCGTGCGACATATGTAAATTGTCTCTTGAAGACGCACTCGACAGCATGTTCTGCAAAAAGTCGATATCCTGTAGAAGAAAGACGACCACGTGGAAGTTGCATGAATTGCGCACGAGCACAACGCAGCGCAGAGACACGCGCCGTTCAAGTCCTTGATTTACGCTGTATGACGTCTGAGGTCAGAAACTTCGAGTAAGAGATGGTGGAGGTGGGTATGTGTTACCATTTTTTTAACTTCAGTGTCAAGGTCTATGAATTCGACTGAACCAAACAAGTCAGGGCACCAGTATTCTTAATTTGATCGTGAAATGAATAGAGCGCTTATCAACATTCCAGCTTTCACATTGTCCCTACCACCACCCTTAAGAAAAAAATGTCCGCTTTTTAGATAAGTTAGTAGTGCTAACTACTACCTACTTTAGCTGTAATATAACATAATAATAGTATCTATAGGTTATTTTATAAGCTATAAACTTATAAAGCTATTAATATATATATAAGCTACTATCTAAAAAAAATTTATAGTATTATAGTTACTAGATAGGGCTTTTTATACAGATCTCTAGCTGTATATTAATCTAGCCTACCTTCTATAGTATCTTATTTATTTAAACTTATATTTAATCTATTATAACCTTATTTTATTTAGTTTAAAGTACCTTCTTTAGCTAAGTAATTATATTAATCTTATAAAGTTATTATCTTACTTTTTTTTTAATAATATTCTATATTACCTTAATAGGATTTAGGTTAGGTAAGTTAGCTAGGTAGTATAGCCTTTATATATTATTAGTACGCTAAAACTTAGCTAGGAGAGACTTTTAATTCTTTATACTATAGCTAGGATTATTATCCTCTACTAAGAACTAATTATATTATTTTTCTAAAGGAATATAGTCTTATAGGAGGTTAAAGTTAGCTTTAAGCTAGTAATAGCTATTATAATATATAGGTAATATCTTTACTATATAGTAGGTAGCTTATATAGAGTTACCTAGCTTAATAACCTTAGGTATCCTTACCTTTTTAGTATCCTACTTTATTAGCCTATATACGTATTACTTATCTATCTCTATCTTTAGCCTCTACCTAGGTTTAGGAGCTAGCTTAATAGATACTATATTATTATACTTATTATTATAGAAGACTAGTTATAGAGCCTTATAATAGTAGTTAACCTAGGTAGCAAAATATATAATATTAGCTAACTTATTTTTATTAATAATAAGGTTATTAGAATAATATTATTTACTTATAACTTTTAGGATCTAGTTCTTTAGGAAGTTATAAAGTAAGTAATAAGCTTTATCTATAAATATAATACTATTCTAGAAGCTCTTTATAGGCTAGAATAGGTACTTAGTAGAGTAAGTATAGTATTATTAGGCCTAGTTTTCTAAGATTTCCTTTATTTTAGTAGCCTTATATATCCTAGTATTATATTAAGTTTTAAGGGCCTTACGTAAGGTTTCCTTATAGGTAGTTATACTTACCTCCTTAAGCTATACTATAAGCTATTTATAATATTATTTTTAAGAAAATTAGAGTAGTTAATTAAGTTACTTATTAGTAATCTTTAAAAGGCGCCTACTACTATATAATCCTTTTTTTTCTATTTTAAATTTTTATAGATCTTTTCTATAGTAGGTAAGCTTTTTATATACCTTAAAATCTGCTATCTATCTCCTTCCTATACAGCTAGTAATACCCTATTATATAGCTAGATTCTTTTTATTAACCCTTATAAATTTATATTAGTAAAGCATCCTCTTATAAAATAACGTATACCTAGTTAAATTAGGATATTTTTTAGGTATATTATCTAGTATAACCTTATAATTATAGAAATATATTTTTTAAAAAAAATAATAGAGTATTATAATAGTTATAATATATTATGTAATGTAGGTTTGTTAGTGTAGGTAGCTTATACAGGATGCTAACATATTACAAAAGCGGACATTTTTTTCTTGAGGGTGGTGCTACGATCATTCACTTGGGCAATCTGCACACTTGCGTCAAGTGCACAACCACGGGGCAAAAGTGTCCATGCACAGACAATTGAAATCCGCAAATGCTCCACTCTGCACCCAATGACAATATTCGTGTTAGTATTTCTTTGATAAGCTATGTGTATAACATTTTTCGATAAAGAGATGAAAGGAAAATGGATGACCACTGCAATAAATATTCGCTGCAAGGAAAAGCAAATTCAGACCTTCGTGTAGATTACTGAGGAGATTGACATTGATCTTGTTGCATGCATGAGGAAATCTTTAACACTCACTACCATTGAATGAACCATATCGTCACTGTAGCCCACATGGACGGTGGGACCGTGCTGTATTTCAACACTTCAAGGTCAGAGTACAGCAGGCCCCCTGCGTGCAATCAATCGCGCTTTGGCACTGAAACAATCAATGACATCTCGACGCTTTCACACAGCAAGACATACGTTCCCCAGCTTGACAGTGCCCATCTCCCTTCCTCCTCATCCTCCAAAATATCCCACAACCCGCATCACACCGCCACCTCCGCCCTGTAACCTCCACAACATACAACATGGGACTCTCCCAGAACAAAATCATAGCGATAGCACTCAGTTTGTTCATCTTCTTTGGTGGCCTCCTCGCGTGGAGTCTCTACGAGTACTTCTCGCACAAAAAGGCCTCTGCATCTGGCCAAACTGTTCGACTCACGCGGTTACCCGGTACACGCAGCCGGGCAAGGGATCTTGAGGCGCAGAAGGAAAGCAACGCAGCGAACGAGGTCATCTTTGCGCAGGTGGAGGAGCCGGTCAGGAAGATGTACATGCCGAAGCAGAAGAAGACGTTGTGGGGAGCTACGGGGAAGACGGGTGGAGTGTGACCGCTTTTGATTGCACATACTTGGGTAGTATGATAGCTTAGTTATCAGGGAAATGCGTGCGGCGTTGTTTGTAGAGCGACGGGATGCGTTGTTTTGATTGCTTGTGCGCGCGGTGAAAGTGAATCGCACGAGGGCTCTACGTCGGAGCCCGTCAGGAGCAATAACATGACACTTCTCACGAATGCACCAGAATCCAATTGCCTGCAGAAAACTATAACGCATGTCACAAGTGATAACGCCTTGCATCGCCTACGCAGCCATTTCCTTCGTCCAAACTCCCCAACCTACCAGCCCGCGTCGCGATGCAGTACCGCAATACCATCATCGCCGTCCTTCTCCTCATCGTCTGCTTCGCCATCATCTTCGGCTGGTGGCTCATGAAGTGTTGCCGCCGCGTCGTCGACGTCAAGGTCCATGAAGTTCAGTATCGACGAGATCTCGAGGCGCAGATACACACACTCGACAGCCCGGAGAGCGCAAAAGGCTCCAAGAAATCGTCAAAGAAGTCATCGAAGGCCAGCGGCTCGAAAAAGTGATTTCTTGTCTCGTGGGGAGAGGGGTATTTTAGGTACATATCGAGGTAAGGTGAAGCGCGATCGAGACGGTAGACTGACGTGGCACTGTAGTTACACAAACGAGAATGTGAGGCGTTG
The DNA here is from genome assembly GCA_025742365.1 of Coniothyrium glycines. Taxonomy (NCBI): domain Eukaryota; kingdom Fungi; phylum Ascomycota; class Dothideomycetes; order Pleosporales; family Coniothyriaceae; genus Coniothyrium; species Coniothyrium glycines. Next base: position 379,412 of record JAMXIJ010000017.1, read on the forward strand.
AGTCCGGGGTTTGTGTACTGTGCGACGTGCGACGCCGAAGCATGCGCTTCGAAGATGTGGCACGTGGTCAGATTCAAGATTGGAAATGATAGCGCAACGAGCTCTCTGTGGTTGACGCTATCAGTGCACCGGGACAGTTGGAGGATGTCTCGGTGGTCTCGAAGCTAGCTTGTTTCCATACCGGTACCACGAGCAGGTCCACAGATAGCCAGTAGCGGTCGTACCAAGAGCACATTGCAAATGTTTGCTGCCTTGACAAACTTGATGCTGCTGTTCTACAATTGCTGTTGGTGCAGTGTCATCGTATGGATATATAATACTCGACGTGCAATCTCCCATTTCCCATTTCCTTGGAACCGATAATGGCATCTACAGGTTTGATTGTTGCTTTGGTCTTAGCAGCCATTTTCGGGGCAGCATTGCTATTTCTCACCATCTATTATACGTACAGATACATCCATCGCCAATGCTTGCAATTGGAGCATTGGTTTCACGTGCTCACACCTCGACATGCATCTTGGGACACCTGCGATCACGAAAAGGTTGGAGCTCGTGGTAGGTCGTGTTCGAAAAGAAGAGGAAGGAATCTTGGTAGGAGCCAGTATAGGAGCTTCAGGGAACAGTGTGACATGGGAGTGCAGCAACAATGGGATGGACCGATTGGCACGGATAGAGCCAGACCAATGTTACAGATCGCTGCACCTGCATACGGTCAGCCATATGTGCAGCAATACTACCCTGGAGCAGAACAGCAACAAGATACTTACATGGGGCACCCACATCCTTGGCAGCAGCCAGGAGTGTTTGACAAATTGCAACGGAGTTTTGCTGTCAACTCACCTCTGCCACAACCAGCTTGGGCAAGACATTCGTATGCACAAAGCCCAACGGCATCCGAACCAGAGCGGCCACGAAGACAACGTCGGAGGCCATGTGAAGGAGCTTCAACTAATACGACTGAAACGCAACATGTGAAAAGAGTCTCGGGAATCCGGGAGCCTGCTCAGAAGCGAGCACGCCAGGTGAACGAGGTCGATTACATCCATATATGTGAAGAATATCCACCGATCGTTTTAGAGAGCTTGAAGAAGTCCAACCACCGTTTGCATCCACTGTCATCGTCGTCATCTTCAAGCTCAAGTGACGTCTCAGGGACAACGCAAGAGGTGCCTCGAAACTCTATCCCGCAAGGCAAACCCACGGTCCCTCGCATGGCCGCCTTTCCATTCACTCGGCCGATGCCTTTACAGTCGAGAGCATGGACTGCACCTACATCATTCCCTAGGCAATGGATGGATGAGCCAAATGGAGATCATGCCGCAAATGCTCAAGTCAGGTACGCACCACACATGCCGCTGCGTAATTATAAGGAGACGATAAGAGGTATGACCGGCATAGATTTTCGGACGACTGTTTACCGCATGACCAATCCATCTGAAAATTGTGCTTGCTCGTTGTATAGAATTACGCTGACGCAAGATTCTGTGACAGATTTTAAACCCGAGCCATCACGAGCACGTGAACAACGAAGATTCAGAAGAACGAGTGGGCATAAAAGCGGCTCGCAGAGTTCGATCAGAATAGTGCCGCAAACGGATCAGAGTGAAGATCAGAGAGGCTACAAAGAAAGAGATTCAAGGTTGCAAGATGGTCTTGACTCTTCCGTAAAGCCCAAGAGCAATGTCAATGGTGATCGAGAGACAGTAGTGGAGACTAAGAACGAACAGGAGGAGGAGGAGGAGGAGAAGGAAGAGGAGGAAGTAGAAGTGCCGCTGTATGAGCCAATGCCGATACCCATCATTGAAGAGCCAGCATCGCCGAAGCCTGGGACTGAGGTATCGAGTAGTGCGAATGTGAGTCTGCGAAGGACTTCTCCATCCAGCCCGAAGCATCGTACGCCTGTGTCTCCGGCTCCTGATACATTGGGTCATCTGTCATATGAACCATCGCTGTCTAGCGTGCCTGGTGATCATGGTCCCATTTGATTATGATGAATACTTCTTTTCCACATGGTGTTATCAATCTCTGTACAACGATTCACAACGAAATGATCACTTTGCCCTGTACATGCACGGACGAGGTAGATGGTTGCTGAACACAAGTGAAATAAAGGCTCCTCCTGTACGTGAAGCGTGTGAGCTCAGCTGTTGTGAATGAAGAAGTTCGTGGTTGTCACGAGTCAGCAAGACGCTGTGGCTGGGGGCGCAAGCTCGCACGGACCATGTCCAACGTCACTGCTGCCGCCGCATGTGTATGCCTGCAGCTCCAAACACCTCGCGCCGACACGTTCTATATCTTCTACGCTGCGCCTCTCCGGCTCGCTCCTGGAAAATCTTTGGCAGTAGAGCTTCCTGGCCACGGCCCACGAACAGATTCCCACCATGTGGGACGACGAGGACAACAATCCGTATGGATCGTTCGCCCGCCATGATTCAAGCACTCTGGATGGGCCGGGCCTGGCCTCGCCTGCACCTCGTACAGACCTCCATAAATGCTTGAATGATTTCGAGGGCTTGCCAGCTAATTGACATTCAAGTTCCATACCGTCCCGTGACTCCACCCTCGGGAACTTCCTCCCCCGCACAAGACTCGCCAGAGTATGTTTCGCACAGAGACATGAGCGATGTCGATTACGACGAAGCAAATGAAGAGACCAGCCAGCCAGTCGCCCCAAGAGAAGGCGGCTACGATGCGCGGGTAGAACAATGGCTGCACGAGAATCCCGGGCAGCTGGTCCTCATCACGAGCGCGGGCAAGGACGGGGTCAATTACATCCAGTATACCATTAACTGCGGCGGTTTAGAAGTGAAGCGCAGATACTCGGAATTTGCATCGTTGCGCGCGACTCTGGTCAATCTCCATCCAACTCTCATAATTCCCCCGATACCCGAGAAACACACAATGGCAGACTATGCGGCGAAGCCTACCAAGGCAAAAGAAGACGCCGGCATAATAGAGCTACGCAAGCGCATGTTGGCAGTCTTTCTGAATCGCTGCCGGAAAATGAAAGACGTTCTGCAAGACGGTGTGTTTTGGAGATTTCTTGATCCGTACACAAGCTGGGTATGTTGGCAGATTATTTGGAAGGAATCGCATGGCTGATGCTCAATTGCCAGAATGATGTGCTCAATAGTCCTCCGGTAACAAACATTCCAAAGCAGATCCTGAAAGCTCCGCCGCTCGACACCGCCAATGCCACACAAGCACACAGCTATCTCCCTGTTCCGTCGTCATCCGCAAAGCTCAAAACTGGAGGACCAACCTCGAGTTCGGGAACCCCAGCAACCCCACCGAATAATGCAGCGTTGCCTTCTGTCGCTGCTCACACTACTCCCGGCCCGCAGATTTTCGGGCGCTTTCCTCCCGAGACACGTACAATGTCAGAGGAAGAGCTCGATCCGTACTTTGTTCAATTCGAGACATCATCGAAAGAATTGGAAACACTTCTACAAGGGCCTATGGAGAAAGTCAACAGACGGTTGCTAATGCACCTCGGAAATTGGGGAGAGGACATGGCCGATTTGGGTGCTCGATTCAATGCATTTTCACTATCAGAACAGTCGCAGACACTCGCTGCGGCAATAGAGAAGACCGGACAAGCCGTGGACTCAACTTACATTGCAACAACAGAACTGTCATCATCGCTTAGTGCAAGCTTCGCCGAGCCTATGCGCGAAAGTGCGCAGTTCGCTGGTGTGGTACGCGCGGTGCTCAGGTATCGGATACTGAAGCGCATTCAAGAGGATATGACCAAGGATGAACTCGAAAAGAAGCGAAATCTTCTCGAGTCTCTGGAGCGCAGTGAAGCTGAAGCGAGGCGATTGGAACAGCACCTTAGCGGCACTGGACATGCACCTCCTACACGAAGTCGAGCGACCTCGAGCAGCTCACAACGTAGCAGCGGCGAGTCAGAACAGCGACGTCTCGAGGAAGACAGGGCCTCCATCGATTCCGACTTCCCACCCACCCATGGTGATACCCCGTCGAGTCAACAAGGCGTACCCGAGAGCGGCAATTCACCGCCAAGCAGTCCACACAAGAAGTCGGCCAGCGGCAACTTCGTCACTAATAAACTATTTGGTTCTATAACACATGCATTCAGAGGCATGGCAGATGTCGACCCGGAGAAGACGAGGCGCGACCAAATAGGAAAAACAAGAGATAGTCTTGTACAGGTGAGCTAGAGCGTGACTCTACATTGTGGCGCTTGTTCTAATATGATCTGCAGCTTGAGCAAGCTTTGGGTGTTGCAGAAAAAGATACAAAGGAAGCCAGTTCGGGAGTCATGAAGGATCTACGACGCTTCCAGGGCGAGAAAGAAGACGATTTCCGACGGTATATGGTATGTGCACAAGGCGCGACTATGTTTGCAGCTCTAACATCAAACAGATGGAATTTGCACAGTGCCACATCGATTGGGCAAAGCGCAACAAGGCGGCATGGGAAGAAGCAAGAGCCGAAGTGAACAATATCCAGATGCATGTCGAGGAATACCCCAGGAACGCGGAGGAGATGTGAGCATAAAGAAGTGGTAATTAGGAGTTTTGTCGTATGCCACTGGTGCGCTGGTCATAATGACCTGGCTGTGCCTCGCTGTTGGCTGCTGTTGTATCATGTAGAGTCCCAGATGCAGTTCATAGACTGCCACAACACCACATCCGGCAAGGATGCTGGAGATAGGGGCAATTGACCATTGTGTACAGCTTCGCCTTGTGTGAGATGTTTTTGGCTTGCCTTACGCCACAATGATGCACGACATTTGCGATCTTGCGGTAGACTACTGCCATTTAGAGACATTTGCAGCCTGTCGCGATATGGTCAGGGAATACAAGGTAAAATAGCGATTTAGTCCTGCTCGTCCTGCAGCATATATACATACATATATATACGTATACATGTATATATATAGCACCTCTTCTTCGGCGATGCCGGAAACGGTACCTGCGTTGCGACAACGACGTTGAATGCCTTCTGGCTCTCCTCCCTGTCCGGCAATTGAGTATTAAACAAGCAAGATCCACGCCCAAATCGGATGTGCATAAAGACTCCACCCGGACCCCAGTGGCAATCCTATGCCTGGAGCATCACTTGATCAGTGGGCGTTTGGTTGTCGACAGGGGGCTGCGAGCAAACCAGCGTGGCAGCAATATCGAATGTGGAGAAAAGTAAATTGCGTCGTCCGGGACTTGTGCGGAGCATGAAGAGAGACGATGCATGATGCGCCTAAAGAACCCTCTCACCCTCTCAAGGCTGGGGCGATCTCCTCTGCCGCACGACATTCGGCTAGCATGCTGCACGACGTGAAGAGCTTTTCCAGAACTGTGCCACTGCGCCAACCGTTTTCCCTGGCCGCTTCTACGGTGCCAGCCATTCCGTCTCCACGTTCTGCAGTCTTGGCCACGAGCGCTTGACGTAACAACACGATAGCTTGCACTTGCAGCCTTGAAGCGCAGCCCTCGACGCGCATCGTTAGGTGTAGCGTGGCAAGTCCACATGTGACACCTGCACGGCAGTCTTCTCATCCCACGGGCAGTCCTGATTGCTGGACCACGCTGAGAGAGAAGTCGATCCCCCGCAATGCGACTCGACGAAGCCGGACCGGCACCAAGCGCACGGCGGCAAAACTAGACAAGGGGTTGTACATACCAGTCAGTAGACTACGCTGTGGCTGCATTTCGTCTCCCCGTGGATAGCAGAGGAGAGGTGCCATGCTTGGGATCTTGCTGACGGCCTGCATGGACATCACATTACTAAAAGAGGATGGGAGTATGTGCTTTGCAAAGGCATCTGCTGCAACATCATGTGAGCACACTATACAGATCGCCGAGAATCAATATTCATCATTGCACCAGCTCACGACTTCTCACCCTATATCACACTCGCATTATTACTGTTGCTGCATACACCCAACGGTTCGGACGGACGCAGTCAGCAGCCATCCCTCTGGTCATCCTTGGTCGTACCGGTAAGCGAGGGCCCAGCCGACAGCAGCACCGTGCGGCCCTGTGTCCCGGGTAAAGTGCTCTGCTCCCTACCCTAACATGATCACACTGCAAATGTCTCTGTCTTAGCAGCCTGCGAATGAAATTGCTCCCCAAGCCTGAATTAATGGGGCCCTTTTCCAGGATTGGTGCTTCCAATCCACCAACAGCACCACTGTGCTCAGTCTACGAGAGCCATCGACTAGGATCCCTAGGGGCGAGTGCGTGGTCGTGGTCGAGCCCAGGATGAAGGATTCCGCCCGCGCCACTTGGGAACAGTTTGGCAAGCCTCGGAGACCATCAAGGCGAGCCCTCATAATCTGACGCCGCCCAAGCCCAACGTATACACTTTTGGTCTCCTAGGATTCTTTTATCGTGACAACTTGCTGTGAAGACGATCCCGACGCCATCTGCTCTGGACAGGTAGACCTATCCATCGGGTACTTGCTTCTCCGCTGTACTCTCACCTGATTGGCCCTAGTCCTCCCTACTTCACCAGACTCTCTGCACAGAAACTCACCTCCGACGTAAGAAACTGGCCTGGGCGACATTATGCCCAAAGTTTTCAGATTCTTGAAGTCGGCACTTGCACCGAACATTGGACTGCCCTCTCTGAAGACATGTCCTGATCAAGACAATGCAGCGCGCAAAGCGTCCTTCACATCTTCCGCTGAGGACACATGGCTTCCAGATTTCGATCCCTTGACAGTTTCCGCATTCGAATTATCGGAGCTGTTGAATGCTCAAGCCGTAACAAGCGTGCAAATTGTTGATGTATACTTGAGGGAGATTGAGATGCACAATAGGAGGGGAAGACAACTCAGAGCCTTGATTTCAGTTGCGCCTAAGCATGAAGTTATGAAAATAGCAAGGAGACTTGATGAAGAACGAGCAAGAGGCAAGATTAGAGGCCCTTTACATGGCATTCCCATCGTCTTGAAGGACAACATCATGACAGACGAAAGCCTAGGAATGGACACCACCGTCGGATCATATGCTTTCGTCGGGTGTACACCAAAGAAGAACGCTACCATCGTCGAGCGCTTGCTAAAGAGGGGTATGATCATAATTGGGAAATCCAACCTGACCGAGTTTTGTGGACTAAAGAATCCCTCAATGCCACCAGGGTGGTCAGCTGTCGGCGGGCAGTGCCAATCGCCGTATGTCTCGAGGCATATCGCGAAAAGAAAACTGCACTGGGAGCTTTCTGCGCCAGGAGGATCGTCTACAGGCTCCGCTGTCGCGGTTGCTGCAGGCTTCAGTACCTTGGCGATAGGAACAGACACCATCGGATCCCTCATCACGCCAGCAAATCGTGCTGCGCTATATGCGTTGAAGCCTACTGCGAGTGAAGTACCTATGGATGGTATTTTCAACCTGAGTAAAACATTCGATGCGGTCGGTGGCATGGTAAGTGCCAGCGGGAATGACTATAGGTTGCACGCTGATCGTAGTAGGCAAAATCTGCCAAAGATCTAGTGGCACTAATGGATGCGATGATGGTGCCCACAAATCGAGAAGAGAATGTACGAACATCACATCGATCTTTCAAGATCAAGCCAGACTTTGGCAATCTGAGAATTGGTATCTGTGAGCCATCCATCTGGAAAGCGTGGCGCAAGAGTGAACGGATCAATTCCGATGCTGAGAGATTTATGGTGAGTTTGCTTCGATCATTATAAGAGATCAACGCGCCGTTGACATAGCGCAGACACAAAAGTACGACATGGTCGTGCAAAGTATGATTGAAATGGGCGTAGATGTGGTCTACCCAGTCGAAATACCAAACCAATCCAGTCTCACTATCGATGGCCAAAATTGCTTTGAGCCTGTAGTTTGTATGTTTCACTACGCTATTACGAATTCCAGGGTGCTGATATGACTATAGACGCGGAGTTCAAGGACTGTCTGACAGAGTTTATTCGCGATTTCAAGGTTACTAAAGTACACTCGCTGGCCGAGATCATCAACTTCAATCTTGAGCACCCTGAGCTCTGCTTGCCGCCAGGTATGCTCATCTCAGCCTCACTATATGTCGACTCGAGGGTGATCACTAACTTGCAATAGCATGTCCTGATCAAAACGACTTGATGGCTGCACTTCAATCAAGCACAAAGCGTGAGGAGATCAATGCCGCACGGCAGCACCTACAAATGGCCGGAGGTCCAGAGGGTCTTGACTACCTCTTCACCACACACTCCTTAGACATAATCATCGCGCCCGGCGACGCACCTCTTTCCACCCTCGCCGCCGCAGCCGGCTATCCCACCGCAGCCTGTCCCCTCAGCGCCCTGAAACTCAATGGCCAACCATTCGGCCTGACCCTCGCTTCGCGCCCACACACCGAACACACACTCCTCCACTTCCTCACAGCATACGAAAACATCTTCCCACCACGAGCACTACCCATGCCGTTAAGCAGCGTTCCCCTCCAAGACCCCACCCCCGAGCCATTGCCCGACCAGCCCATCGTCGACCTGATCCTGCACGAATGGGACACGCGCCGATTCAGCTGCTCCGCCGATGCACTCGCAGACTGGCTGAACGCACGGTGGCGCAAGAGCGGGTACGAGTTGAGCGCGGAGACGGTCTGCGAGGTCCTGCGCAGCAACGGCAGAATCGCATTCCGCGGCCTCGGCGACGACGCAGAGGGAGCCTTTTCACGATAAAGTTCTTTCTTTCTTCTTTCTTTTTTTTTGCTCCTGGTTTTTCCCCTTACTACTACTACTACCCCTCCTCATTATTAAAGACCATGACTATGATATGATGGACGTGTATATACATACGTAGGTACTTCTTATCATCCCTTTGTACATACTTACCTCTTTTACCGCCATCGTTCTCCCTGTCTCCATGTTTTTAATTGTTCTTTTTTTTGGGGGTTTCACTGCCTGATTTGATTCGCGGATACATGCACAGTATTTATGTATGCAGTCTCTCGCATCTAGTAATTACCGTTTTTTTAGCGCAGCCGCGGGGCGTCTGATTGGGTCGGGCGGAGCCACGGTATTTTCCTTACTATTACCGTACCCTTTTTTTTTTGTCAAAAATAAATAAGATACTGAGAATCCACTTCTGCTTCCTTGGGGTGACCGTGACGTAGACGTTACCGTACCTACCTGCACGCCACCTCGTGAGTCATGCGTGATATTTTTTCTTGTCACGTAGCGCGTGTGCTGGTGCATCGTCAATGGGATAACGATCTGATCCCCCGCGATGGGGTTACGGACGCTATTTATGTTAGATTGCTGGATGCTTTGTGATGTGGGATAATTAGTTTATAAATGTAAAAATTGGAGAGCTTGGTAATCCAATCAGACGACAAAGCTGAATGGCGCAGCGGAAGCGCGCCGGGCTCATAACCCGGAGGACGCACGATCGAAACGTGCTTCAGCTAAGTATGATTTTTTTGCATTTCTGGAGTACTCTAGTGGAAACAGCTTAGTTGCAAGGTGTGCGAGGCTGTGTTTTTTTCTTTTTCGGTGGCGTGGAAGCAAGGAGTAGTAGGCAGCATGCCATACGTACTTGAATGGTATCTTTGTCGACGTAGAAGTGTGTTCGTTGTGTTCTGTTTGGTATTGAACACTTTTCAGAAGACGGCTTACTGTTCCACCTGAGACATCTGATCACGAACTGTATCATTCGTGTTCACATACACGAGCCAGGTAGAAGAACCGGTGCAGGCAGAGCAGATGGGCGAAATTCTACGAGCGTGTTAATTGCATTGTCAAAGCCAATCTGTCGATTCTACCCTAACCATTTTGACACCGCGAGTACAATTCGAGCACATCCAAATGAGGACAATTCTCTATTTTGGAGTATGTGCTGTGTATGTTATGTCCGTGTGAAGTTTCCCCTCACCAAAACGCTCTGCGAAGAATTGCGCCACGGATCGTGTGTCAAATATCACTACTCTTGTAGAGAGAACCTCTTGGTACGCAGCAGAACAGCAAAGCTCCTCTCTCACCTGTGATAGACTGTGGCTCGAAGCTTCTATCATATCTGGGACACTTGCTGCGAAACTCATTTACCATTTAAGGCAGCTTCCTCGACATCTAGCTTCCTGACTCCACCTCGCCACTACCAATTACTTTTCTCACCTTCGTCTCTTCACTCAAGCTATCGAAGCTTCGTCAACTCAACATACACAAGACTTCATTCGTACCCCCGGCTCCACGCTTGTTTCTTAGCCATCATGCCCGTGAGTTGCTAAGACAGCTCGAAGGCTTCCAGCATCTGATCTTGGAGTAGGTCCTAGACTATCCCGCTCTCCTTTCCAGAGATGAGTTTTTGGTTCATTTCCAGGGTGTCAAATCTCTTCCGAAGTACGATGCTACGACAGAAATCAAGAATCCTCACCCTTGGTGGGACTTGGATCGTGATTCCATCCGCGCCAATCTTACTGAGACAGCAAGTCTGATTACCTCTACTACCAAGCCTGGTGCTCCTCTAGATAAAGAATTGCAGCATGTTATGAATACAGCTACACAGCTAGAGCACGTCACCCGTGAATCTACAGTCAAGGTAGCCTTGATCGGAGCGCAAGGCGCTGGCAAGTCTCTGCTGATCAACGCTATTTTCGATTGTCCAGGTTTGTCCTTGACCGGGGCTAAAGGATTCGCATGCACGAGCTCTATTGTCAGATATGCATATGATTCGGGTAACAAATTTGCTGCAGAAGTCAAATTTCTCAATGCAAAGATGCGTGAGGAAATGATTGATGAACACATTCGGTCTTACATCGTCTATCATAACGATCTGGAAGACCCTGAAGATGGCGGTATCGTGACCAGGTCTTTCAAGCAAGATGAGCTGGACAGAAAGAGAAAGACGACAGCTGAGGAGTTCTTCGACACGCTCTTTGGTTCCAGGGACGAGTTCCTCTGTGCCTGGAGCTCGACTCCGGTGAACACAGGAGAGTTCAAAACCACGTGCCAGCTCAGATGCAAGGAAGCAATGGACGAGTACGATCTTACCTCTCAAGAGACAGTGCTTTTCAGCAAGTCGACCCCGGCCGAACTCCTGCAGGAGATCAAGCCATTTCTCTCCAAAGTCGAAGACAAAATCTGCTTATGGCCCATTGTTGATTGCGTCACTATACGACACAATCATATACTTCTTCAGCAAGGCATAGAAATTATTGACCTTCCTGGCATGTTTCCATGCCTAAGCACAAAATGCCTGCGCTAACGACTATCAGGAATGGGTGACATCAACATGTTGCGAGCCCGTCATGCTGATGAAATCAAGGATACAGTCGATGTTGAGATCATTCTCGCTGATACAAGTCGCATCTGCACTGATGAGATGTTAATTGGAACAACCAGGGCTGCTGTGCTGAATCATGGTGCTTCAATGGTCAAAGTCGTGGCAACTAAGATCGATGTAAGTATTATGGAGACGCTAAAAAGCAGACTAACATGAAGCAATAGGTGTTGTCCGAAGACGAACTTGCCCAAGCTACAGAGGGTATCTATGATGAGATAAATTGCTTGGCATTGAAGGCTGAGGAAGACCGAATCGCCGCGGAGGACGAATCTGATGACGCTGCCGTGATTGCCATTGGAAGATATGAGAAATATCTTCAACGTTACAAAAAGGCATACAAGGTAGCCAAACGTGCGCGAGACATATCGGGAAAACTTGGCGAAATCATTCAGTCTCAATCGCAAGATGATTTGGTCGAGATATTTCACACGTCTACGGCTGATTACATGTCATGGCTCAAAAGTGACAAGATTGGTTTCGACCGCCAGCCAGCATTGTCACCTGAGGAGACCGGCGTTCCAGCTCTGCGCAGATTCCTGTTCAATCTACCGGCCTCGCAGAATGTCTGCGACTATGCTCAGCACATCAACGTCACTGTACCTTCCTTTGTGGAGAAGCTGAAGCGTATAGTCAGCCAATCGGATCGCGATATTGGGTTCACTACCATCGCAGATGATGTTGACGTTCTACGCAAGAAGTTCCTGGGGAGCCTGGGAGAACAGCTTCGCTGGCACTATCTCTTCTACCTGAAGAACAGCATCCGAGAGGTCGAGCGGGGCTCCCAAACCTACAAAGACATGATCGACAAGCGCATTGAAAAGGTTTGGCTGGAGTACAAGTACCCAGCTTTCACACGCATCCTCAAAGGCAGCGGCACCGTGCCAGAGGGCGCTTCAAGGGCTAAAGGCCTCGAAACAGGCGTCAATTGGAACCTTGAGCTCGCCCTGATCATGAAGTCAGGTTTTTTGGGCTGGTATGCTAAGCACGCAGTACACATGAGACGATTGCAAGCGGCCCTACCTCTGAATCTTGATATGCTATACACGCTTGCACACGAGAAAATAGGAAAATCCGCTGCGAACTTGTTCACAGTGGAGAGGGCGAAGCGAAAGCTGAAGCCGCTGCGACATCGATTGGCCGCCAAAGCCCAGGCACTCATGGACGAGATGATTGCGGAAGAAAAGAGGTTCCTTAACCGTATCACACTCGACGATGAGCGTGAGAACAACTTGATTGCTGCGATCACTACGCATATCTACGCAAACGTTCTTGTCGAGCGCCCACAGGTCAAGTCCTCACAGGGAAAGACCGTCCGTTATGTGATGCCAGTATTTCAATTCAAGAAGGGCCTTTTCAAGGAACACTTCATCACCGACGTTGACGGCCACTTTGTCGATCGGCTTGTGCATAACTTCAAGTCTCAGATTCAGAAGAAGATGTACGAGCTCATCGATAAGCACCTTGACAACATCAGCGCCATGTTCGATGAATTCAGCGCCGCATTACGCGAATACGGACCTGTTTCATTCACCATAAACCCCACGGGAGCATTGATTCGCGCAGAAATCGAAACGAAAATCCCACTTATCGAAGCCAAAGCCGAAGCCCTCCGTGACCTCCTCCCGCAACATCTAAAGCACGAGGATGAAACAGAAGATGGTACGGAAGACGGCGCCCTCGTCTCCACCGCCGGGACCAAGAAAGACCTCCAGTACTGGCTTAGCCATGTCGACAAGCAGAAGCGACCCGCAGGCAGCACCGCCACCGGCGCGTCCAAACGCATCAAGACTGAATCAGCATAAATGCAGGAAGGCGGTCTGATAACCATAGAGAGCAAGGGGAGTCCGTCAAACAACGATATCTCCACACTCTATCGTCCTTGCTTTCTCCCTGTCCCGACAGCGTACCCACACTGCATCTCCGCATCACGGTTCCCTCCCCCCCGGGTGCGCGCCACCACAACTCTACCTCTTCCAGAAAAGAAAAAAAATTCCGAGATACTGTGTACCTACTTTCAAACTCAAAAGTCTTTTAATGCATTACTTCCCCCGCGTCCCCTCATACACCCAGCGCGCCAACACACCAGTCCATTCCCCAAATTTCCTCGCCCCATACTCGACTTCGCCATCGCCATCGCCATCGCAGCACCAAAGACCCTGCCATCTCCACACTCCCGCACCACTACAACCAGAAAATCATTCGCACGACCGTCCACGTCCACGTCCGCGCTCCACTGTACCGCCCCAGACATACATCTCCCCTCGTCACGCATCCATCTATTCTTTCTCCTCTCTTCCCTCTCCTCTCTACGCTACCGACTCAGCATTCCCCACCGTGCGCACAACTACTCAGGACGTTCCTCGTCTTCGCCTTTCACTGACTTGCGGCGCTGGACGGAGAGCGCGGGTAGATAGTTCTGCGGCGTAGGTCGTCGGGGGGAGGAACACGCCATGTCATGAGGTCTTGGGCGTGACCGGGGAGGATATGGGCATGGGGTACTCGTAAGTGATTTACAGGGGGGGAGGCATGGAAAGTTCGAGGGATGATCTGAGGGAAAAAAAAAGGGGGGGGGATTGCTGTGGTATTGCTCGTTTCCTTGATTCTGTTTCCAATTCCTCGGGGAAGACACTGGGGTTCTGATTTGTAAAATCGAAAATCCATCTCCCACTTGTCTCTCCTCCGTATATCTAACCTGAGTGTAAAAAAAATATACAAAAAAAAGGAAAAGAAAAATAACTGTAAATTGGTATTCTTACAACTCAATCGCCTCGTCCTGATCCCTTACATCCTGATCCTTTGCCTCCGCCTCCACTTCCACTTTGCTGCCCTCCATCTTAGTTTCCATCTTTCCCAGGCCCACCTCGCCGAGCAGGTATCTTCCAAAATACAACACGGCATCCAGCATCTCCTCGCCTGTGGGGATGATGTTCTCTTTGGGGAGCAGGAAGCCATAGCTGCCTGTATCTCTGAGCTTGACCTGGTAGGAGTACTTGACTTTTAACTCGTGGTAGAACCAATCCAAGGCACTCCCGCCGCTGGACTCGATGCGTGGTAGAATTGTCTTTTTGTTGTTTATGAATGCGACATTGCCTTCACAAGCACTTGTGACTTTGTAAGCGTGACCCTTTCTACTTACGCGGATGGCTTTTGCCAGGCCAAGGGCAAGTTCTTCGAGATCTTCGATGCTGGGAGGTTCGTCGTTGCAGGAGTAGGAGTAGGGGTAGAGGATTTGCTGAGAATATGAGTGCAGGTCCAGGAAGCCGACGATTTCGACGTTGTTGTTGCTGGTCTCATTCTTGGCCCACTCGGCGAAGCGCTGGGCTTCGATGCCGTCAAAGGGTGCGTCGCCGGCGAAGGATTCACTGCAGGGGTTGATGCGGGACTGATCGCCATCCCATCGGTAGCCCCAGCTGCGGTCCAGATCGACGCCATGGCAGAAGCGGAGAGATGTAGGCTGGCGGTTTTTGCGCCAAAGACGGTCCGTTTCCCATGAGTAGATGTAGCCATCTGGATTCAGAGTAGGCACGAGCACAAAGTCGAACTCTTCTAGCAGGCGCGTCATTTCGCGGTCTTTGCCGTACGCATTGATCAGACTCCAGGCGAGGTAGTTGACAGTGCTGGTGGATATCCACTCGCGAGCGTGGAGGCCGCCGGTGATGACAATTGTCTTGCGAGGACTCGTTGGCTCATCGTCGTTTGTTGGATGGACACCGATACGTAGGGCTGGAATGTCGCGGTCTTCATAAGATGTGCCAACATTGATGCGGCGTACATGTGTGGTGAACATGGAGGACATGAGGTCCATCCACGGGCTGATTACGGACAGTGGCTGGTAGTCCTGGAAGAATGGATGGCCGCGGCCTGCCTTGGGTGAGGGCCTGAGGTATGGAGAGAAACGATCGCTCTGGGAGTGAAGGGTAGACTGCGAGGAGTACGAGTCGAAGATGGCCTGGGCAAGCTCTCGATCTTGCATCAATGGTTCGTGTGAGGTGTGCAGCGATTGTGGCAGTAGGCCGAGCAGCGAGGGCACGACGTCCTTGGCTATCCTGATATCCACCCAGTCCGCATTGAACTCCCAGACGTCCAGAAACAGTGTGTCGGCTGCCTTTGCGAGCGCCGAAGCCTCCTCGGCCGTGTGTATCCTGAACCTCAACACCACGTCATGTCCGTAGTGGTGGTGAGCGACAGGGCTCTTCGCAGGCGCACTGCTCGCAGCCCGGGAGTGGTCGTCTGCTGCATCGTGGGGATCGAATGGCAGCCCCCAGATCTTCCTTACGAGGGCGTCGGAGAGCCTACGCCAGGGCCGCGGGGGGTGTGGGTGGGATGTGCCATGGGCGGGGTCTGGATGGAAGGAATGTTGCGGGGCTGCGGCGACGCGCCAGGGACACAGCAACAGCAGCAGGCTCAGCGCAGAGAGGGCGCGCATGACGGGACCGCGCGCACTGCAGATGGAGTGTGTCGCCAATGTGAGGCGGCGACGTGCGGCGGGCAGCGGGCAGCGGGCGGCGGGCGTGACGGCGTGGGTCGGGGCGTGGTCGGTGGTGTCGGTGCCTGGCGGGCTACTTCGCCGGCAGCGTGCCCAGGGATGTGCTGTGGTACTGTACTGTACTGTACTGTACTGTACTGTAATGTATGTATATATGTACTGTACCGTACGTAGTGTACCGTTCTGTACTGTGGATCCTGCCAAGCAACGTGGGAAGTGTGGCTGGAGCGACGCGGGCGGGAGGTGTGGCTGGCGCGGAGCGGGTGGGCAGTGTGGCTGGAGCGGAGCGGGTCGGCAGCCTTGCCTGCTGTCAGCCCCAGCACCAGGGTTGTAGGCTCTGGCTGGTCCATAGCTCTGGCTGGGCGGTGCCGGTGGCGGGCCCTCAGTGCATCTGTGGACGGCGGCGCCCGTGTCTGGACTCTGGACTCTGCTCTCTGCGCTCGCGCACTCCCCTTTCCTTCCGCCGATCGACGACGACGACGCCGCTCCGTGGCTCCCTGTCTCTGCACCGTGCAGGCTGCCCTCGACCCGCATCCGATTCCGTGCTGCCTCGCCCATACATACATACCTAGCATGTCCCGCCTGTGACCACGTCGCGTCCATGCCCTGCTAGCCCGCGCACGCCGCAATGCCTCTGCGCTCTCTGCGACCGGGGAACAGCCATGGCGAGCTGAAGCGACGCAGCACCCTCGATCCCGTCGGCTTCTTCAAGCGCGCCGACAAGGATGGCCCGCACCTCCATGGCTCCAGCGACGCACTGGACACGACGCGCATTGCCGCCTCCGAGGACGGCCCTCGTCCCACCTCCACCGACATTGGACGGCCCTCGACCAGCCACGACCACCCCCCGCCCTCGCCGCCGGTGCACGAGGCCACCTCCAGCTCGAGAAGGTTCAGCCTGATGCGGCTGCGGTGGGCCTCTGATTCCCAGCTGTCCACCACAGCAAAGGAGCACGAGGCTCGCAGTCCGCTCCCGCCGCCCATTCCCGCAGTTCCCGCGCATCCCGACCGTACGTGAGCGCTGGCGGTAGTCGTTGACTTGAATGCTGACCCGCGACGATACAGCGCCTGCAATCATCACCACCGCACCCACCTTCCTCGACCACGAGCACGAGCAGGACCAGGACCAGGACCAGGAGCAAGTCGCCCCCAGACGCCGCGGGCGGATGCCGCCGTTCTCCTTGCGACGGCGCTCCTTCGATCCCTCCTCCGAGGACCGCCCCAATACGCTGAGGAAATCCATGGACAGGAAGAGAAAACCGCTGGGCTTCAAGAAGAGTCAAGGAAACTTGCCGGATGAGAAGGAGCCTCTATCGCTGAACCAGCACCGCCCAGCCACACTTGCCCAGTCTCGAGAATCCGCGGAAAGCACCTCGTCGCTCGCCCCTCCTGCATCGCGCCCTTCCGACTCGTCACGATCCGATGGAAGCTCCGGTGGCCATGTGTCTTTTGAGCAGACCCCACGGCCTCAACACCCACCCAGACTGGGCTCGGGCCGCTTCAACTTTGGCCGTCGAAAACAGCGCGCATCATTATTCCCTCTCCCTATGAAAATTGACCCTCCGCAATTCCCAGACACAGCACCAGCCACCCCTCGCGTATCTACTGGCGGAGCCAGCACCAATTCGCCTCGTCAGTCTTTGTCAGGGAGCCCTCCATTGACTGCTCGCCGACTAAATCATGGAGATGCAGGCTCACAGACACCACCCGTCCCTTCCGCGTCGCAAGTAGCTTTAGCTGCTACTTCTTTGAACCTTGCCTCACCTGGTTCAGGCTTCCTCTTTCGCAACGATTCGACCAAATCCGTTCATTCTGCTCGCTCCTCACCAAATGCTCACGGACCAACACGCATGGGCTTACGTGGTCGCTCTTCTACAATGGGTTCCATGGGCGCCCGATCAGACGATGCCTCATCCCCTACCCCTCCGAATGGCGCAAGCGGTCGCAACTCGACATCGACGGCAGGGAGAAGCAGCTTCAGCAATTTGTTTGGCTTGAGTTCAAGATTCCGTCAGAACTCCGAGCCATTGTCACCCAGGCATGGTTCTCCTGCTCACGGTTTTCTAGGAAACTCTGCTTTGACCTCCCATCAGAATTCACTCAACATCAGTAGGGAGACACTCATATTGCCAGAGCGCGAAGAGGGAGAAACTCCCGGTCGTTACTTGGAGCGGATCGAGGCAATCAATCATGACAAGAGCGTTATTGCTAGCTATCTCTCCAAGACCGATGATGCCTTTTTGCTCTCCGTGTTGCGTAGCTATATGCGACGTTTCACCTTCTTCGGAGACCCAATCGACATGGCTATTCGAAAATTGCTCATGCAGGTGGAGCTTCCCAAGGAAACACAGCAAATTGACCGAGTCCTGCAGGGCTTCGCCGACCGCTATCACGAATGCAATCCTGGAATCTATCTCAACACGGGTAAGCATATGATCTTGTGTGCGAAGTAATGATGTTAACACCACACAACAGACAAGGCTTACTTCATATCATTCTCCATCATCATCCTGCACACGGATGTTTTCAACAAGAACAACAAGCGCAAGATGCAGAGGCTCGACTACATCAAGAACTCATCTTGCGAAGGAGTTTCCGATGACGTGCTGGGTTGTTTTTATGACAACATCGTGTACACGCCTTTCATTCACATCGAGGATGAAGTCGACCTCAAGAATATATCCTCGAAGAAAAGCAAACGAACAGCTGTACTCAAGGGGCCGATGAACGATCCTGCTCGCAGAGCCGCTCGGGAGCCTATCGATCCTTATACGCTCATCTTCGAAGGGAAATTGGACGCTCTACGCCCCACCATCCGGGATGTCATGAACCTTGATGACCCTTATAATTACGTTGGTTCTGCAGCGACTTTGGATACTAAGAATATCTACAAGTCGTTTTCTAGATATGGAGTCATCCAGATCATTTCCTCACGGTCGCGACCCGAGGCTTTCATGTCGGAAGCTGCACAAGAGAATCCGCTGGAAACCTCTGCTGGGATAGTAGAGATGCCAGTCACAAAAGTTGGAGTGTTATGGCGAAAGGATACGAAGAAAAAGAAGGCACGCTCACCGTGGCAAGAATGGGGTGCTGTACTCACACGTTCTGGACTTTCCTTGTTTCGTAATTCCAGCTGGGCGAAGAACCTGGTGAGTCAACACGATGCTCATGCAAAGCGCGGCGAGACTGGACCGGTCTTATTCCAACCTGCGTTGCCCGACTTCAAGCAAGACCATATCATCCCTATGACTGGCGCCGTGACGCTCGTGGACAATACATACAGAAAACACAAAAACGCATTCATTATTTTTTCGAAGCACGGCGAAGAAACGTTCTTGGCGGACAACGAGAAAGATCTCAACGAATGGCTGGGTGTTCTGAACTACACGGCCGCTTTCGAGACACTTGCTGTGCGCCCAAGGGGAATGATTGGAGGCTTGTACGAAGGGCAAAAGAATCGTGGAATGCGACGTCTGGAGTCCTCGCATTCCGCCAAGACGATACCATCATCTACCGGCGATGTCACTATACAGAGCGGTAGGATCGACACCCAGTTTGCACAGCAAATGATCAACGCGCGGAAGGAGCTCATGCAGGTACGGATAGCCGAGTCTGAGGAGAAGCTTGCTCAAGCCATCAAGGAGCTTGAAGCTCGACTACGTGATGCACGCCATCTACAGATCTTAGCTCCCATTCAGCCAAAGACCCGAGAACTTGTTATACATGCCGCAGGTCGGCTGTCTGCAAAGCTCAAGTGGTCGCGAATCGAGATTTGGAGGATGAAGTGTCATCGTGATATTCTGGCGCAAGAACTTGAGGACGAGAGGCAAGGCGCCATTGACAAGCAGACCCGAATCGATCGGGTCACCGAGTCCTCGCAAGCACAGCCTCAGTCTTCGCCACATCTGTCTCATAGGGCTTCCAAAATCAGTGGATTGGCACGATTGACATCCAAGACTAGTTCCCTCGCAAGTGGTCACAAGCCGCCTCTGTCTCCGAGTCCTTCGTCTGCGCGACCGGGTACGAAGTCCTCGAGAGACACAGATTTTGGCGGGGAGGACACGTTCAAGACTCCACCTGAGACATCGCGCCAGTCTAGTCCGAATGATCCCTCTGGACAATTCCACGTTGCTCCCATATCGTTCAGTCCTCCAGCCTCTGACCGTAGGAGTTCACTTGCAAGCAGCTCTGCCCAATCTCCAAGGCTATATCCGACCGATCACCGACCTTCTGTTTCAACCATCGGTGGTATAACTGCTGATTCGGACGACGATTCGGACGATACAGGATCCAGATACACGACTCCCCCTCCTGGCGAGGTTGAGGCCGCCGAGCCAAGAACGCCAGAAATGGCCAACACAGATGGTGCCCGACCCGAACAGGCAGTGGAGTCTGACAACGATCAATCGCTGGCAGCCATGGCAGGATCGCCTGCATCGCGTAACAAGCAGAGGAGAAGCTTACATCGTACATTGCGAGAATCACATGGAAGCGGATCGCATAGGCGCAGCCACAAGGGGAGGGATTCATCCTCCACCATTGTCAGCGATGATGCTCAGGAGAGTGAAGGACTGGCCCGCGGAAAGGGCAGCTTCACTGTGCATGGCAAGAAGGCTTCAGTTATTCAATTCGGCGGCGACTGGCATAATACCACGGCAGAGGAGAGGCTGAAGACCAAGAAGCAGTTGCAAGAGGCAGCTGAGCAAGCGTTCACTGACGACAAAGACGGTAATATCACCAATACGACCACAGCCATGTCACCTTCAAACGATGGATATGACAACATCACGCCCACCCGCAAGCTATCTGCTGATGCTATCAAACAGCGCCATATTTCGTCACAGACAATCACGCCAGCAAACTACCATGAAGCTCTAGAAGAGCAGAGGTCAAGCTCTGACGACGAGT
Organism: Coniothyrium glycines; assembly: GCA_025742365.1. NCBI lineage: Eukaryota > Fungi > Ascomycota > Dothideomycetes > Pleosporales > Coniothyriaceae > Coniothyrium > Coniothyrium glycines. Next base: position 400,055 of record JAMXIJ010000017.1, read on the forward strand.
CTGAAATGAGTGATATCGCGGAAGAGGATCCTACGAAGTTGCGGTCCTCTGGCGAGCAGCCAAAGATTGGCGGCAAGCCTGCAACATTTCTCAACTACAAGGCATCCATTGAACTGCCTACAAAAGTCTAATGAAACTCTCCTCGAAAAGAATTAGCCCTTGATTCCAAAAGTTTCCTACTTTCTTTTCATACTGTTCAGCATGCATTGCATAGCATGAGCCACAATACCTCGACCGTTTCCTATCCACCTCTGAGCATACTCGTTTTGAAATATATGCAAAGTTTACATACAGCATGGCGCATCTGGTTTAAGCATGGTTGGCACGAAAGCGGCAAGTTCATTATTGTCCCGGGGAAAGGGCGTTTTGCAGGAATAGAATGGCACAACGAGCGGCGTACTCTGCTGTCATGGCTTGTCGTGGGTCTACACAGAATTGGGCTCTGGTGCAATCCTACTGTGGATTCAAAACTCTGTTTGTCGAGCAACTGAAAGGTAGCCAAATGACCACATTTGCACATTGTTGCATCATCTGTTTTGTGCCTGGTGCGCGCTTTTGCAGACGCTACACGTGAATTTCTGCCATGTCATGGTCTGCCAAGATGTCCAAGCGCATGACTCGACCTAATAAAATAATCTCGAGCTCCGCCTGTTTCGTATTTCTCCTTCACAACACACCAATGTGACCGATGTCATTCATCCCCCGTCATGCCTTCCCACCCATTCCTTCCTTGCCCAGGTCTTACTTCCTGGGCCATCACAAGGCTGGCCTACAGAAGATGAAAACTCTGCTGTCCTCAATTGACCTCGTGGTCGAATGTCGTGATTATCGCGTTCCCCTGACGTCGCGCAACCCACTTTTCGAGGATGCGCTCGAGGGGAAAGAAAGGATCATCGTGTATACGAAGCGCGACTTGGGCGGAGGTGTGAGGGACAACGACAACGAAGACACCATCAGGAAATGGCATCTCCCGGCCACAACCATGTTCGTCAGCAATGGAAAGGAGGGTGAGGGCGAAAACACGGGAAAGAAGAGTGTGACAAAGTTGCTTGACATGCTGAGAGAGCATGCGCGGAACCACTGGAAGCTCGTTGGCCACCGGATCATGATTGTCGGCATGCCCAACGTGGGTAAATCCACGTTGCTCAACGCTCTCCGTGCTCTCGGAGTAGGCAAGGGCAAAGTTGCCGCCACTGGCGCTCAGCCTGGCGTCACACGCAAGATTGGCAGCGGAGTCAAGATTGTCCCGAGTGAAGACGACATGGAGGGGATGGATGAAAATATCAAGAGGAAGCTCAAAGGTGTAGGCGGAGGTGTCTATCTGGTCGACACGCCTGGTGTTTTCATTCCCTACGTTCCTGACGCAGAAGCCATGATGAAACTAGCGCTCTGCGGCAGCGTAAAGGATACAATCATCCCACCAGTCATGCTCGCTGACTACCTTCTTTACCACATCAACATCTACTCTCCTTCGCTCTACGCCGAGTATGCAGAACCCACGAATGACATCGTGGAGCTCCTCACTGGCATCGCGAAGAAGACGGGGCGATTAGGCAAAGGTAGCATCATCGACTCCGAAGCTACTGCACTCTGGATGATACAGAAGTGGAGGGCTGGCAACATGGGCCGTTTCCTGCTCGACGAGATTGAAGACGAGAGTCTGCAAAAAGCCAAAATCGACGAGGAGAATACCACACCCAGCTTCAACCAAGCCAAAAGGGCAGAGCGGGAGAGGAGGCGAGCACGGAACAAAGCGAGAGGCGAGAAGTGACCTTGCGCTGATCTCTGTTCCTCACATCTTTTCCAAGATGCACGCTTCAAGCTGTGCCTACCACACATCCTCATCTTTTCTCACCGGTACGTCCAACCTCTCCGTCCCCCTTGGATCACCTTCCCCACCCCACAGTCACATGATGATCTGGTAAAACCCAAATGTATTTGCTACTTCAGAGCCTCCCTCGCGGGGGGCGATGAGACAAACAATCACCCTAGACCTGATATTGACTCCTTCCCTCCTTCCCACTATCCTACTCCAGTATGCAGAGGACCGTGAAGCTAATTCGCGATGGATAGATATGGATGAAGATTCGCAATTAGCGCGAGGTTGACAGCGACAGGCGGAAACGGAGACAAAGGGGTTCGAAGCGTCTCCGGGGAATCCAGCACGAGGACTCCCTCGTAGTCGTAGTCGTAGTCGTAGTCGTAGTCGTAGTCCCTAGCCATAGTCGATAATCACTGCACAAAAGCGCCGCACCAATACATCAACATTCGCCTTAATCTTCTGTCCAGACACGTGGACCAGTAGTGCATGAGAAAACAAAAAAAAAGTTGGAGTAACCTTGCTTGTATCGATGGAGAAAACAAATACATGGAGTATGGTTTTATGTAGGTACTATGTAGGTACCTACCTAGGTACGCTTTGCTCTGCTTTGCTTTTGCATTTTGCATTGCAGTGTTACGCTTTGCAAGATTCCAGAATGAAGAAAGCAGAATGCAAAATGCAGAAGAAAAAAACGATGCTCTGCAAGATGGGAAAATAGAATAATTTTTAAAAAAAAAGGTGGAGAGTGAGGGGGGGGGGGAAGAGAAATTGATTCGCTCTTGCTTTGCGCCCGACGCCAGGAGGTAGGTAGGTAGGTATATACGTATGTACGTATGTATACCTACATGTAACGGTAGGGTAAGGGTAAGGGTACTCGAGGTATTTCTATACCCGTCTCCTCCATCGAAGAAAAAAAAAACTCCAACGAAACTGTGACGCCAGGTTTTTTTTAGTTTTGTCTTCACCATTCGCCCCATTTATCGTCGTCCTTTTTGCCAGCTGCGGATGCACTTGCGCTGGGTTTCTTCATCGCGCTCGTGCCAATGCCAGATGGTTTGGCTTTGGCCTGCGCAGCGCTGGCTCTCGTCTCGCTCGCGTCGGCGAACTCGTCCCAAAAGTCCTGCTTGTCCTTGGCGGGGCCCTTGGGGGCGGCGCCAAAGGATTCCCAAAAGTCTTTGCGCTCTGGGTCGGCGGGGCGGCGGGTACCTGAGGAGGACGAGGACGAGGGGGCATCGCCTTCGACAAAGCGGTTGAATGTTGTGCCGGCGTTGGCGACGCCGGATTGCAGTGTTTGGCCGAGGGTCCCTGCTGTGCTGCGGGCTTGTGAGGCGAGATCTGCTTCGGCGAGCTAAATGATGCGTTTGTCAGTGTGCCTGTATCTAGTTGTTCACGACCACTTAAAGGCCTACCTTTTGCATGCCGGGCTTCACCCAGCCTTCGTACCCAGTCTTGCCTGCCTTGCTGACACTCGCGCCAAGCCATCCGAATCCCTTGGTCAGCGCTGCGACGGGATCCTTTTGGAAGTCAGCAATCTCGGGCGGTGCATCGAAGTTGTCCTCCTTCTTCCACGAATCTGGCTCGCTTCCAAAGCCGCCGTATTTGCCTCCTTGATTTGGGGCGACGCCTTCCGGTCTGTCCGCATTCTCGGCGCCCATCTTTGCAAAATAGGCCTCGTTCTTTGCTTTCTGTGATGACATGGCGTTGGTGCCGAGTGCTGGCGAGCCAGAGCGCGCGAAGGCAGAATCGTTGCTGCGTGTCTTGCCGAGAGGTGTTTGGCTTCTGCTTCCTGCCACACTTGCTCTGCCACTTAATGGTGCGCTGAAAGCGGCTGTAGGTGCATTGTCCTTCTTTGGCAGCCTCTTGGGCAGGTTGCTCTTGTCAAATTCCCTGTCTTCTACTTTGCAGCTGAGCCTTTCCTTCCATTCGTCGCCTGCCTCAGAGTCATATCTCTCCTGGATAGACGAGGCCTCAAAGGTCCGGTTGTCTTTTGTGTTGGATACATGTGTGTCGAAGAAGTCTTGGAAGGGTTTGTTGCCGCCAGCGGCCATGCGTGCGAGCTCGGAGCCCTTGAATGCGTCCATTGTTATGCTGCGAATGAAGGAGATATGTACACCAAGACCGCGGTGTACGCCGGAGCAGGAGAGGCACATGAAGATACCGAGCTTGGGCGACGCCTTGCACACGAGATGTTAGTCCGCATGCTCGCCGCTCGACCAGAACATGGGGGGGGGGGGGTGCTGCATACCCATTGTGGACTCGGCGCGTTGCAGTCCACACACTTGTTGTTGTCGTGTGTCTTCTGTATCTCCAGCAACTGTCGAGACTGTAATTAGCCTGTGGATACTGAGACGGCTGCTGCGATTGCGCACTCATTGCTCGCACCCCACATTCGCAGCATCGTCGGCGGTCAGTTGCCATACCTTACTCCGAGTCTCCGGATCTACCTCCCACATTTTGCTCATGACGTCCAGAGATCGTAGTGTGGCGCACGAGAGGGGCTAATTGGCGATGCGGCGCGGTGTTGGTGCAGGACGAACACTGGCCAAAACATTCGACGTTCAAAGCCCAAGCTGAAGCGTGGCGCATGTGCAGTTGAGCCTCAGCCGAATCGAGGCTGAGACCCACCCCATGCTCAACTATGGGCGCACTAGCCTGACGGCATGATGCGTTCCTTGTAGAGTTAGGTATTTAATAAAGAGCTATAGAAATATGACATCTTTCTTCATCAATAGTGGCGTCGTTCTTGCGCACGCAACACAACATTGCACCACAGGAGTCGACTTCATCTATACATTAAAAATGCTTCGGCTGCAGCGTGGGCGCAGCATGCAGCCTCACTAGCTGTTGCTATCTAAATTTCCTCCATTACATTGCGTGCCCCATGTTGCTTCGACTATTCCCGCGCGCAGCAAGTTAGACACGTCCACGTACTGCTCTAAGAAGTTCGTGCTGCACGTAATCCCAACATGCACGCTCCCAGCGAATACACACGTAAAGCATAACAGATGTTCTAATGAAAAGACAAATGTGATGTACAAGATGATGTGACCGGTCTCCATGCGGACTGGGAAATATTTCGACTTATTGTCAACCGAGACTGCTCCCTATAAAAACGCCGTGCGCCAATGCTAGATAATAGCTTCGCATAGAAAGATGCTGAAGAGGTCGTTAAGATCGTCGCGTAGGTAATGAATGACATCCAAGTGTCGTCGCCGGGAGTACAAGAGACCGAATGATTGGTTCGCGGGCGGATGAGTGCTCCGTTGCGGGCGGATGAGTGCTCCGTTGCGCTCAGTCTCGGTGACTTAGGTCTGGATTGACGACATTCAGTTGGCGTCCGTAATCTCGACTATCGTCGATGGTGCCAATACTTTCGCGACTATCATTGCCGTGGAATGTGAGAACGGCGCGAGGGTTGAGTCGAGAGTCGACCATTATAGGCTGGCTGTGTCTCCTATCGGATGCGGTGATTGGACTGATGGAGTCGCCATCACGCCGACTCCTCTGAGAGCCAAAGCTTGTGACAACCGGGGACGGATACTGAGGCTCTTTTTCGCGCCTTCCACCGAGCAGACCCGCCTTGCTCATAGTGCTGACATTCCGGGAGATGCCTGCAAGACTGTCCGAAGCTCCATCCCCTTGCTCCTGCTGCTGCTTGCGTCTTCTCCAGAGCAGAAACAATATTCCACCAATAATAGCCAAGACTCCAGCAACACCCCCTACAGCACCACCGACGATGGCACCCGTGTTGGAGCCACCTTGGTTTGTTCGTGCTGCGCCTGAGGTTGGCGTTACTACAACAGTCCGGGTTATGACTACTCCGCTCTCTGTGACTACGGTTGGCGTTGTGATAGGCGCATCTTCAGTTGCAGGAGCATTATTTGCAGCAGAAGTTCTTGTGGTGATGGTCGACGATGGCTCGGTGTCCTGTGCCTGATGTTAGCGGCCTGACCCAGAAAGACTTTCAAATCGCAGCACCAAGCCATGACACCATCACGGTCGCAGACAGCGAGGTTGGTCGCGTCCAAGTCTTGGTCAGCGACTGATCAGGAAGCAGACAGATGCAACCATCACACAAGCAAAGGAGCATGTGCAGAACAAATACAGCGCGAGGAAACAGGGTTGTACTGACAGTTGTCACCTCGGGTGAGGAGGAACCTTCCGTCGATGAGGGCAGGGGAATCGCATTACTACTCACCGATGCAGAGGTGGGCTTCGAGGCTCCTTGGGTTCCGGACGGGGAGCCAGCCAGCTTGATGTAGATGTACAGGCCTTTGTCTTTGTCGCCGCACTTGTTGTCTGGAAAGCCGGGACAGTCGACCTGACATTCGCTGGTGGCGGTCTGTTGTTCTGGAATGTAGTTGGAGCACCAACAGTCGGTGTACTTGATGACCGCGAAGGCGTAGGTGCCGAGTGCATTGCAGTGGTCGGAACATTTGCCATTGGACTGCCATTGCCAGTAGACTGTCGCTGTTAACGAAGCTCAGAGCTGTGGGGGCAGAAGCTTACATAGGTCGGTGCTGCCTGTGTTTTGTGTTGAGCAGTACGACGTCACGAATTGGGCCGTGGCAGACATGTTGAAGAAAGTCAGGGCGATGGCGAGAAGAGCGAGGAACGCCGATGCGGGTGAGTGCGACATGTTGGAACAAGGGTTGCGTTTGCACTGTCGCTAGCGTGTGAGCGGGCTGGAGGGCCGGAGAGGGATTCGATATGGAGAGGAGTGACGACAGCGCAGACTGTGCTTCCAGAATCCAGCGTATGGGTCCGGTAGCGAGTGCCGAGTGGGTTACCACGGAGGAGCCTTGGGCAGCGAAAAGAGCGAGAAGAGCGATTGAACGCCTCCCAAGTCGAGAAATGAAGGGCGTGACGGGTGGCCGGTAGCGACGGAGGCTTGGGGTGGCCGCTGGGTGGGCGGGCGTGCAAGGTGGGCGACTGCTCCTGAGTCCTAGGTATGGTGCGAGGGGAGCAGTGGCGCGGAGGGAAGGGTGCTGCCGTGGACGCTGGAGACAGACGGCGTCACTCAGAGCGGAGGCAGCATTGCGGTGGTGTGCACGATGCCTGGGCGGGGGGGGGCAGCAGGAGCAGCAGCAGCAGCAGCAGCAGCAGCAGGACGGTTGAGGGGAGAAAAGAGAGCGCGGGCGTGCTGTTGAGGACCAAGCGGACCAAGCTGGTGGAGCTGCCGGCCAAGGGCGACGTGACGAGGCGCTAGGCCAGGGCTCCTCGTCGGGCGCGTCTGTGCCATTGCCATTGCAGTGTGTGCAGCGTGAATCAGTTCCCGCTTGTTGCTCTAGCAGCTGCTTGGGCCAAGCAGCACTCCGCCTCATCCGCCCATCTGCCCATCTGCCCATCTGCCCATTTCCAAGTGCAAGCGTCGTCTCGAGTCGCCGCTGGGCGGCCCGCACTGCGCAGCCTTGCACACTGCAGTCCCTCGGCTCCTCGACTCCTCGCCTCCTGCCTGCGCAGAGCGGCTGCTCAAGTCGTGATATGTATTGCGCGGCCCTCGACGTCGCGACCCGGCTCCAGTCATGACCTCACTGCCGTGCGAGTCCTCTCGGATGCGACGGTGCTCGCTGAGGTTGGGCGCACAAGCTGCTTGTGATACGCAATCGATGCGCGGGCATGTCTTGTTCTTGTCCCCGTGCTGCCACCAGTGGAACCACCGCGGGCCTCGCTCCGCAATGCAAATTTACGAAAAAGGGCAGAACAGACACGGCAGAAACCCCGGCCGAGCAGCTGTCAACGAATGTCCTGAGTCCTGACTGTCAGTCACCGCGCAGTGAGCACCAAGGGCAGCGTCTGTTGCAACAGCGAGCGTGTGAGAGGGAAAGCAACAAGACGAGATGGATGGATGTCCGGCGCAGGCCTGCAGTACAGTACATAGTACGTTCCGTCTTTGCTGCAGCACCATGGCTGGTCATCTGCATCGCACGCGCAGAGGCTAATGGGCAAAGCGGCGCCGACCCTCTTCTACGTATGGACAGGCTCACCACACCCTGCACCAGTCGCTCACACTCCATCCGTCGTCTGCCTGACTCCTCGCATCCCGTGTCGCGCACCATCCAGCTTGTGTACCTTTCCTGCGTGGTTTTGATCACTTTTCTGCGACCCCGAGCTTACATGCATATGCGCTATCTTACATGACCTTCCTTCACTCTGATGCGTGGTGTGCGCGCATCACGGCAGTATCTTGGAACGTCACCCTATCGCATCCGCAACTCCTTGCGCGACCTTCTGAGATGATACAGGGGGAACCTTTTCTCCCCATCGAGTCGTCATGGGCAATGTTATCGAGCTGCCATCCAAGCCATTGAAAATGCAGTCAAGCCTTATCATGTCCTCGAATCAGGTGGCGCCAACCGTCAAGGCACCTGGCAAACACACCCACACACAATGCCACGCCCGCATACCTAGCCTCGACTTGAAACAGCCAAACACTGTTTTGCCGAGCACGGATGACCGCCCACCATAACCAAGTTGAACCAACCATTGCGTCATTGACTGTCCACATTAGGCTGCTTCGATGCATGTACGATACCTTGAGGCTCTACACAAAGGTTTGCTATACCTACATATTTCAGTCGAAGCTGTGGGCATACCACATACCTACAGGCTACAACAGCAATGGACAATAATGGTATTTATTTAGTACATGGTGATCATGACTAGCCAGCTACAGCTCACTCAAGTCGCGCAGTTGGGTTAGCGTCAAGTCTATTACATTTCCGCTTAGGTCGCGTCCCCATGAGGCATGACGCACACTTCTGACTCGCCCCACGCTCCCATTGGCTATACTCAGCAGCGCCACCCCGATATCGATAGTGTGATCGCCAGGGGAGCATGTCAAGCGCTGTATTCAATGGGCATAACACGGCAGGATCAGGTTGCGAGATGAAGATGTTCAGATCCGGCTCTTGTTGTCGTCATTGTTGTCCCGCATGTCGAGACATGAAACCAGGCCTACGGAGAGGTGTATGCGTGGGCGCGATCTACCCTTGTAGTTCTGCTAGGTATGGTATCGCCAATGAGTATGCCTAGCCGCCACACAAACTACAGTTTAGAGGTACCTTTCGCATAAAACCTGAACACGACCATTTCACAGTTACCATCTCTACTACGCAACACATACAGTTTGGTCAAACTCTGCAAAAGTAATGGAGGTCACACCACCATGAACCTTCTTTACACTTTGTCATGTTTATGCGTTTCCTTAATCTTCCAGCCGTGGAATACTTGCGAATTCTAAAGCCGAGGCGCAAAATACTTACGCCTTGAGCATATCCCATTTAACCTCTCTCTTACCGCCAGGATTGGTGACTATTCAAAGTGGTGCTCTTGCTTAGCAATCGTATAGGCGGGTCTACTATGATACTATGAAGAAATAGTATGTAGCCTTTTAAAATCACGGTTAAAAAACTACAACCCAGCAAGACCGGCAAACTGTGCCTTGTCGTACATGACTGTCGAGTCAAAAACAGCAGAATGAATACCGCAGTAATCTGTCAACGCCAACATCGCACCCCCTACATAGTGTTTGAAAACACAAATATAAGCACAAAAATTACTTGAAGCGCCCTAGGGTATTCGTCAAATATTTGATTGTTGTTGAACGTTGGCAATGTCTGCTTCTCGCGAGCGGGCGAATTCTTGATCTTCCCGACGTTTAAAATTGATGACTACACCATCCTTCATCTATCCGCAAGATATGCGACTTCTACTGCATGGGTTCTGAAGACCATGGGTGATGTCTGGTAGCTTTGTTTAGAACCGAGTCTGACGACCAATGAATCTTACCTCGAGTTGAACAACTCGAATCGGAGTCCAAGCTGAACTTCAGGTAGCAGGCATGGAGCCACAAAGTAAAATGTCACGCAGAACATATTTAAAATACAAACTCTGCACCAAGTACATCTCTTCAATTTCAACCCTTTCGATCTTTTACCCGTGTTTCTTACCACTCCTTTAGACACACTTTTCAACTTCGAGAAAGAATCGACAAAATGCGCCTCTTCGCGTTCTTCCTCGCTACATCCATCGCTACCGTATCCGCAGGGGCTCTCAGACAAGACGATTTCGTATGTCCCTCTTCAATCTGCAAAAGTAAAAAAGATCTCAAGTCTAACTTTCACACTCAAGGAGCGGCCCCCGCTATGCAGCGACGATGCATGGGCCTGCCCTAGATGGTGTGCCTCGGAACTCAGAGAAGAGCTAAGAGCGTGCGAGGTCCTCTGCAACGGAGATCACAGAGTGCGTCTTGGAACCCAATCCATTCTTTTCCTAATGAACTTTGAGGCTAAATACATAACTACAGACGCGGGAGTGCAAGACCTTCAAGGCAGGACAGCCTATTGATTACTTCTACGGGAAAAAAGTGCATTCGTGGTAGTAGTTCTGGAGATATGCGTAGAGTAGTGTTCAACATGAGTAAAGAAGAGTGGAAAACAAGACTTTGTGCGTAGCCAACAACCAATCGATTCCGCGGTATTTTGTGACTTCCAACCAAGGTACGAGCACGACACTACACAGACTATGGCGTGTAGGCGAATCAGGGTCGTCCCAAAACTCACCTTTCGTCCTGAGAGATATAAAAAAACTCTACCCTCTTGAACACACATGCGGCATCATTCTCCCTGGATACAACAACACATACCACTAGCCAAACAACCCTCCTACCCCCACTCCAACCATGCATCTCCCCCAAATCCTCGCCGTCCTGGCGATCACGCTCTTCTGCCCAATCCAAGCAAAGAAACTCCCAGAACCCAAAGAAAATCCTGTACGTAACATGTAATTTCACTGACTACATACATACACACACACACATACATACATACATCATAGCTGATCACATCTTCGCTCACAGTTCCACTACGACGACGAGTGCGCCCACAACGTCTACTGCAAGATCGCCTGTCGCGACGGCAAGAAATCGCTCAGCGACAAGGCTGATTGTGAGGGGCCTTGTCGCTTGAATAGGCTGACGCCGACGTGCGCGTACTTGCCTCCTGGGATGAAGCAGGTTGTGGAGGTGGTAGTTGAGGATTGTGATGATGGGGTATGTTGAGTTTTGGATCCAATCGCGTGGTATAAGGGAAAAGTTGTGGGAGAGGCTCGTTGAGACTGGACTTTGGAAGGATGTGAATGGAGGTTCTGGTGGTGTTGGAGTAGTATAGCGGGAAGAGATCAGGTGTCGTACTTTCAGATTGAGTTCTTCTGGCTGATTTCTTGGTGATATGTGCATGATTCCCGATTAGCATGTAGCAGTCAGATAGTTGAGTCCCTGGGCTTTTCAGAGTTTGCTACTGCTCACGTGACATAATATGGGCCTCCAGGTCTACGAAAGGCAAGAACGTTGCTTGCAGCATGACTGGACCCCTACATCATTAGATCAACACAAACCACTCGTCTTCCATATCGGATCCTGCATTCCAGAACTCGCCATTCATTATACCATCCACGTATGCCACACTCACGAATCTGAAGCCGTCTGCGCAGGGCCGAACCAGACATGGCGTCGCCATGCCGTGAAGCACAACGACCAGGTCTCCGGGTTGTGAACTCCAGCTTCCCATTCCGAGATAGCCTTGGTTGACTGTCCGCAGAATTTTCATCCAGCTCGCGTGCATGAGTTGCTCGACAACGCGCATCATGGTTAGAGATGTGGTGACTTGACCGAATCTCGTAATCTGCATTATGCCATCCTCCGGGTGAAGCAGGCGTGAGCGGATCGCAACCTCGCTCGATCTAGCAGACTGGAGCAGCACAGAAAGATACTCAGCTATCTTATCCTGACGTTCTGTAAGTTGTTCGAAACCAGTCGTCAGGACCTGTGTGAGGCGCTGTATGGCTGCGTATTCCTGGGCCGCATTCAGCACCGCTCCGCCTCCGATGTCGATCCGCGCAACGACGTTCAGCCAGGACTCGATACAGTCTACCAGGCTGGTGAGTATCTGGCCAGTGTTGCTTGCTGCGCCGCCTAGCAAAGTCGTGCGTGCGTCAATCCTCCAAGGTTCACTCACAGCTGCCACGCGATCAACTCTTCTACCGCGCACTTTCAATCGTCGTGCATCTGGTAAGAGCTCCCATTCGCAGACTGAATCCCCGCACAAGGCTTTATTCTGTCTCCTTCCCGGTCCGCCGAGGCTTGGAGGGTTGTCTAGAGTGTAGTCTTTCATTGATCGGGAGAGATTGAGCACCCACGTCGGGAGTCCAAGTTGATCTGCTGCCCCTCCCTCCACAAGGAGGAAAATCTCGTAGTCCTGACTCTCTCTGATACACGCAATAGTGGCCGCAGTGTAGACTTCAACAACGGATTTCGTATAATCGGGAACCGGCAGCTCGTGTCCTAATCTCCTCGCACATCCATAAAGTGCATGTATCTTATCCTCAGGCCGTGTAGCGTCCAGGAGCACTCCCCCAAAGAGAATGGACAACAGGTCGAGCTTGACCTCTTCACCCTGCTCTCGTCTACGGATGAACTCGGCAAGGGAATGGTGCCAGTCAAGGTAGGATTTCCAGTGATGTGACGCGGCGCTCAGCTTCGAATAAGGCAGTCGCGTGAAGTCAGCAGCGACTACCAGGCTGTCGAAAGCCAGCATATGCTCACCGCAGTAGAACACACGTTTGCGCGCACACGCGACCTCCTGTACGACCCATGTTCTTCGGAACCAAGGGAGGCTGAAGAGCGGATGAAGTTTGCCGTACGGAAATTCGGCCGACATTTCTGGACAATGTGTAAGTATACACTCCAGAAACTAGAATATCACTGGAGTATAGGGATGTCCAAGGCTACGCTTACCAAGTGCTTCGTCGGCGGCAGCCTCGTACTTTCTCTTTGTCTTTTCTACAAGAATACCACTTTTTTGGGCCAATTTTGCTGCCAGATACGAATTCGCAAGATTCTTAATTGATGCAACAGCTAGGTCAGTCTTCTCGTCTCCACGCCCTAGATGGACATTTACTTGCATGGCCGATCGGTATATCTCGTCCATGAGGGCCACTTGTCCACCACGTTCTTGCAACGCCTGGGAATCATCTGTCACATGATCAACACTCGCACTTCCTCGACCATGCCTAAAGCACTGCGAACTTACCCGCCTGATTAATGCAAATCGAGTCCACCCAGACGGTCCTTTCCCACTTCCCCTTGAGCATCCTACGCAGCGCATCCCCGCAATTCTTGGTCAGTCCAAAATTCTTCCCATCGAGCACTATATTGTCGACGGCATGAGGAGCACCCCATGTGTAACTCAACGCAAAGTACTCGGGGGGAGCGTCGAGAGAAGCTTCTACAACGCTGCCATACAGAGAACAGTCGAACCATTTCCCTGACTGCTCGACGTAGGGGTTGCGCTTCAAGCGCAGAAGACGAAACGCACGAGCGTGCGAGAGAGCGGTGTATGTGAATTTTTCTCCTGTGGGTGGGGGGATGTTGTCCTCGGGGATGTTGTCAACAGAAGCTGGGATCTGGCCGGGATGAGTATGGGTGTGAGGCTCAGTGACAGGTGCATGAGGTAGAATGGGTGGCGGTTGATGTGCAGAGGAAGCTTGGGGTACGTTGACGTTGCGTGGATGCTGTGCTGGAGGATTGTGCTTGAGTAGCTTTCTAAGCCAGCCCATGATGTGCGAGGACGACTGCTGAATAACCCCAGGGGTAATTCCAGAAGCTGTGCACTGTTGCCTTCCTATGCTACCTCACTGAAGGCGCTGGAGACGAGTCACAAAAGGCGGCGTGCTGGGTGCTATCGCTTTGCTCGCATCACGAGTCTTGGCCTGCATTTGGTGGCTGATCTGGGTACTGGGATGTAGTCCGCTCACGTGGACCGAAACCATTTTTGAGGCTGAATTTACCGCCAATTGGGTATCGTATTGATTGATGAAAGTCTACCTCACAACTTGGACTTCTTCCCACCAGCAACTCCCGTGACCACATCGCCCGAAAGAAGGAAATCTGGGTACTCGAAGCCCAACGAGATGTTACCCATGTGCCAATGCCCGCCATCCACTGTTCGCAGAAAAGTTAGCATGCAACGCCGCTAGAATGCATAGCATGGAATGCTTTGACGTACCGACCAGCGTCTCTCCATTGACATAGTTGCCCGTATCCGAGAACAAATACACCGTCGCGTCTGCAATCTCCTTGACCGTGCCATAGCGACCGGACGGAATAGCCTTGGCCGCACGCTCTCTGTAATCTGATTTCGACAGCCTGGCCACGCCCTCTGTGTCCGCAATGGGTCCTGGCGAGATGACATTCGACGTAATGCCCTTGGGACCCTGTTCAATCGCGACCGACATGGCCATGGCATCGACGCCCGCCTTGGCCACCGAGACATGGCTCTGCAGCGGGGTCCCCGAGTAATGCAGCGTGGCGCTCACAAAGATGATGCGGCCGCCGGTGCCGCTCGGCGGGCGCGTCTTCCCGTCCGTCGTGTGTTTCTGCGCCGACGCCACGAGATGCGGCAGCGTGGCTTTGACGGTGTTGTAGGACCCCAGGACATCGATGTCGATGACGCTCTTCATGGCATTCGGGCTGAGCTGGTCAATCGGCGCCAGGAAATTGCCTGCCGCGCCCGCAATCACAAAGTCGATGCTGCCGAGCTCCTGCACGCAGCGGTCGGCGGCTTGCTGCAGGAGCTCTGGCCTGCGCACATCGACGGCGCCGATGCCTAGGACTTTTGCGCCGGGGCGTACGGCCGCGATGGAGGCCGCGGCGGACTCGGTCTTGGAGACGTTGCGCCCGATGATGCAGGCGTTTGCGCCGAGGGCGACGAGGGCGCGGACTTGGGCGCTGCAGATGCTGCCTGCGCCGCCGGTGCAGAAGACGACTTTGTTGTCTGCGAGGGAGGGGGTTTGGTTAAGCTGGGGGAACCACAATGTGTGCGATGATGGAGGGAGGGAGGGAGCTCTGGCTGCGGGGGATCGTGGAGGGGTCGTACCAAAGATGCCGTCTCTCCAGACATCGCTCACGTACTGATATCTGTCTTGCGCCATGGTTTCTTGTGGTGATGTCCACAGTGGACTTGCTGGGTACTGCTGTCGTCGGCTTGGGGACGCGCTAATCTGGGACGTGGAAGATAAGTCGCAACGACTTCACAATAGTACTGCAAAGCTGCAAACGAGGAAATAAGTAGGCAGCTGTGCGCGCTCAACTGAAGAGTGAAAGGTACGGCCGGAAGCTTGGGAAGCTTGGACGGCAGAGCCGCCCAGAGACCAGCCGAGGTACTCGATAGCTTACTCTCCACTTGCTGGCGACGGTGAAGCAGAGTCGGCTACCATTGCGTAGTGCGGCCATTTCGGAATACTGATCAAGCCTAGGCGCTTCTGTAGCGGCCGTCTGCCACAAGACAAGACGGATAGGTAGGTAGCGTTGCAACGGCGGCCAGTGAGCCCGCCCGTCACGTTTTCCCATGTTCTCGTCTCCGCACTCTGGGTGGCTGCCGGCGCACAGGACCGCCCTAACCGGCGATGGACTAGCGCCCCGCTCCGGGCTAAGTCCGCCGCATCTCCGCAGTCAGTCCCGCATCGTCATCCAGTCGAGCGCGGGACGAAAGGTCAACCTGCACCACATCCCAGGCAGAGAGGTAGCCGCTCAACGCACTTGTTACTTGCCCTTTCACGCAGCGCAACACCCTGCTCCACCGGCATTCTGCTCTCCTCGCCTCCGCTGCTCGCTGTCCTCGTCATGGCGGCCCAGACAGTCTCGATATGTAAATTCGTCGGCACGATATCGCTAGGCATCGCGACTGTAAGTTTGCATCCCCGCCGCCTCCAGCTTCGTATGCCTAGCGCTCTGTAACCCAGCAACTACAATGCCCTTTCCTGCAAACATGCTCACAGCATTAACTCACATACCTACCCCAGGGCGTATCAGCCACCCTCTCCACCATTGCGCTCCCCGCGCTCCTCGCCCTCCCCACCGCAGTAAACGCCCGCACTTCTCTCACCTACGTCTCCTCCAAGTCCCACGCCCTCTCCTCCTACCTCCGCCACATCGCCACCTTTACCCTCTTCTCCGCGTACCTCCTCTCGCCGCGCCGCTTCCGCCATCCCTACCTGCTCTACACATCCATCTTTGCCTTCCTGTCCGGCCCGGGCGTCGATGTCGCATTCTCGAGTGAGAAGCGGCAGGTTCTGGATCTGGAGGCGCAGGGCGACGACGTGAACGGCGAGCAAGTGCGGCAGGCGGTGGAGCAGAAACAGTTTACGGAGCGGATCAAGGCGGGGCTTGCGGCGTTGGCGTTTGGTATGCAGGTCGTTGGTATGTGGGGTGATGGTGCTTAAGGAGGAGTGTGGAAGTAGGCAGCTGATGGCGAATTGAATGGAAGGTGTTTGTTCGTTCGTGCAGCAAGACTTGAACTCTTCCAAAGTGCTTACCTGTTCAGTATCGGGATCTTGGGGCTCGATAACTCGCGAGAAAGTTGCGTGCGGTGGAAGATACGGTGGAAGGTTATATCATCGGTGTGTTGTACTCTGGACCCTTCCCTCCGCTCTTTTTTCCTTTATTGTGTATGATCTGATTTGACTGCGTAATTTATATCCCTCGAAGAATTTAAGAGCAGTGTCATAAGACGTTTACCATGACGTAGGATTCTCCAAAATAGACCCCTCCCTGTATAACGACTCCAGTCCCTGAGGGCTTTGGTGTACTTGGTGCATCTCAGTGCATATTATGAGAGTCTTTGCAGACACAGCCTGCGAATCTTCAAAGGATACAGAATCATGACCTTGCGAACATTCGTCTACCAATGAACTTGATTCATGCTAGAGCGTCTTATCTGTTCATTCGGTACATCCCTTTGGCGCATCGATTGCAGCTTTGGATCTACCTGGACATCCTCCTTTATTGAACGAAAGAGAAGAAAAACTATTTCTAGATGTGATGATAGGTAGGTGGACAGGGTCGTTGGTGCAATTGCATAGGAGCCGTTGAACCGCCTGCACACAGTCCGTGAGGTGCCTCACCGCGAGCCACAATCCCCACCCAACCACCGTCCCAAACATCATCTCCTTCCTTATACAGTCTCGCACCGACGTCTCATTGGCAAACAGAATGAGCCATGCTGCAAGTTTCTAGGTTCATACGACCATTTCCGGTAAAGCGGCATCGAGTCGTTGACATCTCAAACCCGAGTCGTCGGGAGCCAAAACACCAGAACCCCAAGCGACCGGACGACAGCCCTGCTGACACACCACATTGCCTGAAGGACTGCACGCGCCTCAGAAGTCATGCCTGCATGTGCCTGGATGTTTGATCCTACGACGGCATGCATTATTCTGATGCGGTGATAACATGGGCATGTTCGCTGCGTTTCTTGCCAAACTACCATTAACTCAAACCTTCAAGTCTGTTGCTTTCTCTTCTCTATCTCCGTCGCTATATCCACCCTTCTGGCAAGGATAATTTCCTCTTTCACCGCATATTCCAATCCCTGATTACAACTATACAACTACCCATTCCAAAAAACATCACCATGCGCGCGAACTTCCTAACCACCGCCGCACTCTTCGGCAGTCTCTCTTCTGCCCTCCCTACCACAGACATCACCCCCCGCCAGGCCTCTGCATGCTTCGTCGTGGGCAGCACCACGCTCCCCGCCGAAGTAGCCTCCGTAGTCACCTCTCTCCAAAACAGCATAACCTGCTCCGGGACGTCCAAAACCATTTCCAACGTCCCCGACGTAACCTCGGGCTCTGTATCCTTCTCCTCAATCGACTTTTCGCAGTCCGCGCAAACACCGCTGGAATTCGCGCTCTCGAAATTCGCCACCGCGGACCCGCTCGCAAGCACAGATCTGCAGACGTTCCAGGATAGTCTGAACGTCTACCTTGCGACCGAGGCGGGGATCCGCAGTGTGGGCGGGAGTCTGGCGATCAAGGTGCCCAAGTTCTTTCTCGAGATGCAGGTCAGTCGCATTGAGACGGCGCAGGGGAATCCGCCCACGGAGGCGGGGCTGCAGGTGCTGCACTTGAGGGATAAGGTGACGAAGAATGCGGCGGGGGAGAGTAAGGCGTTGTTGGACCAGGTTGTGGCGCTGGCGGCGGAGACGAGTTGAGTAAGGTATACGAAAGAGAAAAGGGGCTACTAGTACAAGGGGATATGGTGATAGATTGTGCTAGGAAGATGTATCGTGTATAGTTCTACCGGGATAGTAATGTGGTTTTCCATCGCATGTGGGACTGGATCATGGCAGTCTGAGCCAGTCAGGAAAGAATTCTACCAAGCTCGAGCGACTTTCGCCGCCGGGAAAAGCATCCATTGTGCATATGGAGTCAATGTTTCGTAATCGTCAGATGCCATGATAGTATAGAGAAGCACAGCCTCAACTAGATGCGGAAGAAGGTATACACTGCACCACTTGTGCTTCAAGTCACAGAGGCACCATATTCTGCAGAACAATCCCCTGATATTGCATATGAAAGGACGACTCGTACTACCCCTATTCTACACCCCATGCATCATACAGCTCAAACCACCACTTCTTACATCCTTCCTCTACCTACGCTTACAACTGCTCGTACTTAGCGAGTTCCGCAGGCAGCGCATCGCCCGTGGCGCCCCCAAAAGCCAACTCAACCAAGTCATCAAAGTCCTTCTGCGGGATATTCTTGACGCCGTAGACGCGTCCATCCGCGAAGATCAACGAGTCCGGGTTCTTGGTGCCCGTGCACGTACGCTGGCTCCTCTTGGGGAGCGTGGTATTGCCCTCGTACCAGCTGATGCCGTGGAACGACGTGGGCTCGGGAGCGGTGATGCACGTTTCGCGCTTGGAGATTTGCTTGTCGACGGTGATGTGGCCGCACTGCAAGAGGCCGTCGGCGTTGGAGTCGGGGCCTTGGTCCCAGCCGACAAAGTGCTTCTTGCCCGTCTCCTGGACCTCGAATTTGCTGGACTGCACGGCGGTCCAGTTGTTGGCGATGGCCTCTTGGAGGGTCACGTTCTTGTGCGTGATGGACACGGCGCAGATGTTGTGGTCAATGTCTTTGAAGTGGAAGGAGGCTCCTGTGCATCCTTCCTGGAGGTAGGTGTAGATGTCGTCCGCTGCGGCGAGGCTGCCGAGAGTGCCGAGGGCGAGAACAAGGGACAGAAATGAAGGCATTTTGATTGTGAGAAGGAGTGTTGGGAGTGAGTGGTTGGTTTGTAGATGGTTTAGTAGTAGAGGGTTTAGTGATGATGTTGATGATGATGATGGTGATGATGTTTTTGCATGGACGACAATTGACCGATACTTATAGAAGCACACAAGGATTCTAGTCGTCGTGACGGTACTCACACTAGAGAAACACAGTTACATAGCCTACAAGTTAATTTCCGATCGTGTAATATTAGGATGATCGTAGTTGTCTGCAAGGAACCGGCATTACACAGTGGATAGATTAGAATGGCTTTTGGAATCGTAGAAGATTGTCGGTACTTAGGCCAGAGGAGGCCCGATTCTATTTCAGGACTGAGTGTTCCATTGTATACCTATTGGTCATTGATGTTGCCGGCCAACCTTCTTTCGTATATCGGAGGCCGAATCCTGTCCTCTGGGCTCTTCACAGGGCCTCCCTGAGGCTTGATCCGACTCATCACCATGTCCTTCTTCGACATTGAATATGCTCTCTCAATGGCATAGAGCTGGGTGTATATTTTCCTGAAATCTCTGCGCTTTCGTGCTTGTGTTGCAAGCAAGACATCGGTCCTTTTGTTGTTGTGCTTGTAAGGTACCGTGAATCCCGAGAAAACCGTTTTACTATTTTAGCGTTCCCGCAATTCGCTCCCAAATACCTTTCGGGCCGCCTCTTCTGCCACAAAGTTAGCAAATAGGATGCCTGAGATCTGAATGGTGGGCTAGTAGTCAAAACGTGGTGTTAAGTATCGGACCTCGTTTGAACGAACCAATGACATACCCATCATGCGTGTGAGCCTGGCAGGGCTGTGAACACGATGTGCTAAACAACGTCATAGACAACCAGACATTCAGATGGCTTTCCGCGGCGCGGGACTATTTTGCTCTTGCTAATGCCGTGGAGTTCCCTATCGCCAAGACGTTTCAGCCAAACATGGATCCCGATCCCCGAGTAAGTCATGACTACAAAAGTCTATCTCCTGTGGTACCTACAGTGAGTCGCTGCTCAGGATTTGCACCATCAAATGGGACATGCTACTACAAAACAGCGGATTTTTCGGGCCTTGCTAGTACTATGAAACCGTATATTCAGGAAACGCTTAATACGTTACAGGATGCGTGATGACCAGATAGGAAGGTTAAGGAAGGGGCAGGTGCGGAAACTGTCCTATGCTCGCGAATTCCACCACTATTTCCACCATGTCCATTACCATGGACAGACCTGATCGCCACCAGGAAACATGGTGATACTCCGCTTTCAACATTCTTAGGCATGTCTCTGTAGCCTGTACTATGTAGGTATGCCACGGTTCCAAGAGTCTTGACTTTCTATTCTTGATATCTTAGTCTTTTGCATAAGCTTACTATGGTATATAGCGAAAGTAGTGTATTAGGCCGAAAAAAGCAGGGCTTCTTAGGGGTTAAAAATACCTGTATTTAATACTTTATATAGCTACCTTAGGCCTTAATTACAGCTAGGCACCTCTCTCTTATACTATTTACTAGGTAATTAAGGTAATCTATTAAAATAAGATCCTAAGCTTCTTATATAATACTATATAGCCTTTTAAGCATATACTACCTACTAGTAGGCAGATTTAGGTAGTTTTATTTAATATAATCTTTTATTATATTCTATACTATCTTAATTAGATTTAGATCTAGTAAAAAGGAAGGCTAGAATATAGGATAGACCCCCCTCTCTCTTAGCTTATTATAGGTAGCTTAAGCTAAATATCCTAGGGCCCTATCCTATATAAACTATAGTTAGGGCCTTATATATAGCTATCCTTTAATTAAAGGCACTACCCTTTTATAATATAACTAACTATTAATTAACCCCTATTCCTTCTCCTAGAATAAATAAGGACTTTTCTTACTCCTAGTAAAGTAAGCCTAGAATATCTAGTCTTTTTTTTTTAGTATCTTATTAACTATATAAGTATTATTAAACTACTTACTAAGTAGATATATTACCTACTTCTTCCTATACTAACCCCCTACAACCTATATCTTATTACTCTATAAGACTCTAAACTAGGCTTCCTTATCTTAGGAGAGGTACTTATAAGCCTAGGCTAGGTATAGTTCTTAATTCTTTTAGGATAGAGGTAGCTTAGCTATTACTATATAATATAAATAGCCTTATAAGTAGAGGGTATAGTAAATAGAGTATTTAGAATACTACTATAAATTATTATCCCTAAACTAGTTAGCTAAGTCCTTATAGCTTATCTATTAGGTCTACTAGCTACTTCTTATAAATAAAATAAGCTTATTAACTTATAAGGTATTAAGTAGAAGAGGTTAGCTAAACCTTTACTAAGGTATAAGGTAGTAGTTAAGTAAGTAGCTAACCTATTACTTAGTTACTCTAAGGTAATTAGCTATAGCCTTATATATATAGCTAACTAAGTATAATATATAGATATAGATCTAATTATTATATATAAGATATTAGTACTATAGTTAATAGTATATAGGATATATAGGCGTAGTTAGAGCTTTAGCTATATTCTTAAACAGATATAAAAATAAGATAGAAGGTTAGGATTACTATATTAATATTATTATTTAAGATAGGATAGAAGCTTCTAGAAGCTAAATATTTACAGATTAATACAGGCACTAAGCCTATCTTAATTATTACTAGCTATCTCTAGACCCCTAATACTATTTTGCCTTGTACACTACTTAAGCCATATACCATAGTATATACTACAAGGGGAACCGATCTACAGACTTTCAGCATTGTCAATAGAAAGAAATTTGAGAATGTTTATTACGAGGAAGCTCGCATTTTTGGAACCCGACCAATTGGACCAATCTGGGCTAGAAAGCCAGACTCATGAGAACCAATCCTCGTCTTATGCACAGTAACTCTTAACATCAAGGTTGCGATGGTGATGGTACCTTCGTACAGGCCAATGGATCGGCACGGACTCCGCAGTCTTCCGCACCGACATACCGACACATCCGGTACATCTCCCTGCAGAGCCTAAACGTCACCACACTACACCCACGCATAAACACCAATCACCTCGTCCATCAAAAGCCATGGCGGAGCATCCCTCCTTTACACTCGCTGCTCTCCGTAAGCATCACAATATCAACGTGCAAAACTCAATGGCTGACAACGACATGTAGTTAGCGCAGGCGG
Source organism: Coniothyrium glycines (assembly GCA_025742365.1). Taxonomy (NCBI): domain Eukaryota; kingdom Fungi; phylum Ascomycota; class Dothideomycetes; order Pleosporales; family Coniothyriaceae; genus Coniothyrium; species Coniothyrium glycines. The sequence goes on from JAMXIJ010000017.1 coordinate 422,145, forward strand.
AACAGCGGGATTTCTTCGGACACGCTCCACTCCCAGTCTCGTCGCTGGACTCGGCCTAGGTCTAAGTTATGGTTTCGCCGGTGTGTTTTTTTCATCACCATTTGAGAGTGCGCGCACGGTAGCGGCGAATAGAATTTCGGCCCGGGCGTTGTCGGTGTTACTGTGGCTGTAGAGCTGATCATCATTTCCAGGTTACCTCATCAAAGAGAATCGCGACTATGGAACCGAGCTTGCGCTTGGAAACAGTGTTCTCTTGCTTGGTTCGGCGGTGCCGCGGATTGTAAAGACAGGAGGGCGCGCACCGGTCCCGATTGCGTTGGGAGTCACCGGGGCGTTGGCTACGTATTATTATCAGAAGAAGGTGCGGGAATTCAGGTATGGAGTTTAGAGAATTGGAGATCCAAGACAGGCGGAAGAAGGATACATGTCCATTGGAAAGTATGCCGCTGAAAGAGTAGTATGTATGTATAAATGTATAAAAAGCCTCTCTCACACTCAATTGATTGTGCTCGCAGTTGCAATCGGTAGTGTAGCATCAGCAGATGTAGTCTTATTTGAAGCCGTGGGTGAAGCAACGTTCGGGGGATAGGTATTATCCAACGGAGTAGAGATAGGGGAGGCTATGTGGCTTGGAGTGGTATCGCCACGGCCCACTACTGAACCATGGTGATGGCAGTGGCTGGAGCGCAAATGTAGCCGTATTTGCTGGCCTTGCAATATATCTCCACCGCTAAGTTGAATTCTTCTGCGCCAACATCATCGTTTCATCAAGTCACGTCTATAATCCTGACGACATTCAGTACCTCAACGTACGATCATGTTGCCGTGTGGGTGACATTGAAAGGCATTGCTGACTTGGGAGTGTTAGTGGCTGCGCAAAGAGCCTTATGTGCTAGCAATGAGATCCCGTGATTGCCATTACGCTGTAAACCTTATTGTGATGACTTTTGTCACGATAAAACGTCCAGAATGACTGGTACAAGCTGTCAGTGTATGTGTTGACGAAGGACGGGTCTCCTTACACTGCCATATATACCTTGCTTCACCAATGTAGACGCTATGCAGGAGAAGATCGAAGGCATTTTGGACAAGAGCGAAAATAGTGATATAGAGACTAGATTGGTGCAATAAGAGTGATGAAGGGGTTTTGTTTAGTAAGGGCCAAGCAGTCATGGCGCCAGGAAAGGTCAACACGATGATGATACTGAAGCCCAGAACTGACTCATTGGTCGATGAAGCAAAGACCAAGTAGATTCTACCTGATTCTTTGCCTCTAAATCCCGGTGCATTCATACTATACATTCTCTGGTGACCGATCGCACCATATCACTATGGTCAAGATCGAAAGTTCTCGTCGGCATGGTGTTAGTCTCGGAATTCTTTTAACGCAGCTTTCAGTATGAACCTCATCACCTTACCTGTTGCTGATGTAAGCTTCAGGCTGTACTGTTACATTATCTTGGAATATCCGCAAAGCATGCGTGTGCCAATGTCTCCTTAGCTGTCAGGGGTCGCTTGGGGTCCACATTCATCATTCGCACGACCAGATCCTTACCGGTACCTAAAGGTCCGGCCGAGATTCTGCCATAAACCGGATGGCCGTGGCGGATTACCTAGCCGCGTTGAAGTCAGCGGCTATTATTGCGATAAGTTCAGCCCAGGAACTATCGCCGAGATACTGAATCAAGCCTTATATGATCCCTAGATCAGAAGAACCAGACTGTTGACGTTTAAGCACAATTTCCAGTATTTCGATACCAACTGGGGCCTCATCCCCATTGATCGCAAATATGACTCCTTCTGTTACAGCGCAGATACACTACATCTCACAATTATATATCAAAGCGTTGGAGTATGTACTAGACTTATTACTAGTCCAATGGAGAACATGTCCGATGGTATGTGCCCGTCAGCAGATGCGCGCGACTCTGGGCTTCGCCACATCCAATTACCGACTTGTCTTCCTCTGATAAGTTCCTCTGGTTACACCCCCTTCAGGTACTTAAGCTGTAACATCAATATCAGCTACCTGTAGCTGTTTAACTGTGAAGTCGTCCCCTTACTCCACATGCTTGCAATTTATCAATATGGTAATTGGCTTGATATCAGTATACAAAATTTCTTTCTCGTGTAGGGTTGCGGCTCCATGGGGCGCGTCCCTAAGGATTCTTTTAGTTAGAGACAGTGAAATATCCCTCTGTGCACACGAGATAAGATAATTCTGAAAGTATTTTATGCGAAAAAAAAACTCCTTTGGGGTAGCATGAGTTACGAGGGTAATCAAACATGTCTTTGAATTTAAAGTATTTGAAGTCGTATGATCCGACATTTTTCACGACATATTTTTGATCCTCACATCCGCGGCAAATGTCAGAACGATGTTTGCGCATGTTTCTCGAATGAATCAATCAACACGAGGTCACATACGTTGCAAGGCACACGCGTTCCTCGTCTGGATTTGTTTTGGAGGATCTCTTCGATGAACTAGCGACGAACTGATTGCCCCAGGACTCTTGTCGCAGCTCGTGTGCCGACTGGGGTTGACATTTTCTGAGGAGTGACAACGGCTTAAGTTGGGGGGCCAGGAGATTCAGAAGCCCCTTGTGTGCTAGCTACAAATGATGCAGCGAACTGGTATGAAAACGTTGCAAGTAGTATTCTACTATAAGTAGAGAATGTATCCAGTCTATGGTAGATATCTTGTATATGCTTCAATGCTTGTGTGTGTAGCTATGCTCTAGTAAGTCCGTGTGGCAAAAAAAGAGGCTACGAGATTACTCACTGTGTGGCACATTTGCAAAGATGATAATATACCTTTCTTACACCTTTGACCGTATTGTAGACTGTGTGATATCCCAGCGCGCAGGAATGCCCAAAGACCTTGAAAAACTCTATCGGAATCAAAATGCCTACACCACATTTGGCGAGTCTGATGAGGTCTTTTCGTACGCCCATCGTGTTGTTGAAGCAAAAAGGGAGCGAAATGTTAAAGTGTTGATACTTGACACAAGAATACGAGCTTGCGAGGAAGTAATAAATGTTGTCGGGCGGTTTGCAGTACGTTCTTGGGCTTTTAATATCAGCCTTGAGCCGCACACGTGCTGAAACAAAGCACAGCCTGAGAGGCACCATACTGCTGTGTCCAGTACTCCTTCATGGTATAACCATGTTGCAGCATCATGCATGAATGCAGGTCACGGTCATTGAGGGCATGCACTGGCACGATGAGTACAATTTCGGCTTGGCAGCATGCATTACTGAGGAGTCAAAGCCACGTAGCGCGTTCACCATGCATCTGTACGGTCGTTTGCCTGCTTTTCTCTATTGATATAGGGGTGAGTCAGCGAAGCCAAATTGCTTTACTGGCTTGCGAACCCAAGTGGCGTGAAATGCACGCTTCTGTTCTCACAGCCTAGTTGCGCGCTGGACCAATGGAAGCAACGAATCAACACCATTTCGCATTCTCCTGCGGCAGGCTCTCGTAGCCACCTTCTTCATACGTGAGATTTTGTTGCCGAGATGATCAATGTATACAGTCTAGACATCCGCCGAGCATTCTGTCCAGCTTGAGGAGGTGCACGTGTCTGGTCACTTGGGCAATCTGCCAGGTGTCTGTGACACAAAGGCTGCCTACCAAGAACACGATTATCTATTCTTCACTGCTATGCGCGCAAGTTTTTGGAGAAGTCCAATGTCCCGAGTCCCACTTCCTCGGAGGGAAACTCCCAAGGCTGAAACACCAAGAAGCTGCTGGAAGCACGATAACAAGTAGCTTCGAGATGTATCAACAGTAGTGACAATAGGATTCAACAAGGCAGATAGCCGCTTATCTAGTTGTCAGGGATATATTCTGGGAAGGCTATGCTCTGGTTTTTCTCGAAGACGCACATATGCCAAGAGCGAACATACTATGGCACAGAGCCAGCTTCATCACCAGAGCAGATCTCAGCATTGTATTGCGAACAAGGCAAATTCATAAAAAGACAGTCTGCTGACAGAAGCGTTATCAGCACAGGGGAGGGCCGAAACGAGGCAGTTGGTCACAAGGCTGAGAAAAAGGAGCAACTTGCACCTAGTTGTAAGCTTAACGACAGCTGTAGCTTTGGATCAGAGGTTTTACCTGCAATGAAGCTCTAGTAAACCTATCTCGCCGTGCATAGAAAGGAACGTGGTTGTGGTGATATATCTGCAGGCGCAGCATCACACATTGATTTGATATAACCCGTGTGTTTCTTCTCTTGGCGAACTCATCCTGTAACCTGACCAAACCTTTACACACACAGAACATCTATCAGAAAGTCTAATTCTGATAATCTTGTTTTTCCGCGTATCCTTGCTCATACCAACATTGTCCAAATACGTAGTACTCTAATGATAACGCGGGGTTCTGGGGTAGTTTAACTACTTGTCACCCCCTCCGCTTGAATCCCACAAGTCTATTTCACCCAATAATACCATGCTCGCTAGCCTCCCTTCCCGCCGCCCTGATATTATCTTCGGAACAGGTAGAATAAATAGCGTAGCCTGCACCGCATATATCCAGCACGGCCTCACCGCAGGCTCACAGCGGCCCGCCACCAACTAAAGAACGGGCAAAAGCTTGGCGTTTATGGAATATGGGTAGCGGAACAAGAACGCAAAGCAGCGCGGCTGAACTGCAGTAACCTACGAAACACCGTAGAAGAGTTCCACAAGAATGGACTGGTTATCCTGGAGAACGCGGTGGACTCCGGTCCCCGGATCGGCGAATCACCTGCTCGAGAGAATGTTGAAAGAGACTTCAACAATCACCGACAATTTTCCAACATCCGGTGGAACCAAGGGTACAATTCTGCTAACGTTTCGCAACCGGTTTCCTCGCTGCCTGACTATCTGCATGAAGATATACAGGCAAATCGCCTTGGTGTGGAGATCATGGAGAATATCATTGGGCAGAAGCCTCATCTGTCCCTCGTGCTCGTAACATCCAACATCGCTTTACCCAGATAGCAATGCCGGCAAGCAGTCCATAGTGATTACTACTGCAGGCATCTCGATTTCGCCGTGTTTCTCGAGTCAATATCTACATGCATGATGTTGACGCAAACAATGGCGCAACAAAATTATGGCTTGGTACTTACAATGGTTATTACAAAGATGATCACGGTTCCTCCTCAACGGGCTGGATGAAGAAAGGTGTTTGATCACCGTGCAAAAGTGTCGCCGCCGCTTCAACCAGCAATGTCAAAGTGCTCTTTGATGATTAGAGATCTCCGATGCTGACACGCTGGAAGAGAGAACCACATCGACCACGCGCGCATTATCCTGGGGTTCTTATATAGTCCTCGTTGGTTCGGTTCCCATATGCGCATGTTGCTGCCAAGCAGTGCTCGTCAAATTTTGCAGTCCTGGACGCACATCAATTGTCTCGAATCAGTAGACTTCGTTGCGGACAACCTCAATTATCGCGGGCGCATACAGGACATTGACCTGTCACAAGATCTGTCACAAACAAGCAAATCTTATGTTTCCAAGCAGGCCGGTGCAGTAGTCACGACGCAAGGTTATTGGACGCCACCTTGAAAGCAAAGCGGAACACTCCAAATGTGACTTCGCTAAGCATAGCCCTTGTATGGCCTTGCGGTTTGATGTGAACGAAAACCCTCCAGCGTCGGAAGCTAAGGAATGGCTCGACGATGCGATAATACCTAGTACGAGCAGACGACGAGCTTCTCGGCTATCGACACCACGCGCTGAGCACGTGCGTATTCTGTGCTCTCTTTTGTGTGTACACAAAGCTAGCGTTTGATATATGAGTATCCTTAAGCGAATATTTGTCGTAATTAGGCAAAGAGTTTAGATATGTACCTAAACCAGTATTTTCGGTGATGAATACAGAGTGAGGCTTGCGAAATGTTCTTGGATCAGAAGTTCGACGCATTTCGACGACAGCGTGTGGGTGGTACGACCTTGTATTGTTTGTATAACAGGAAAGATTATGCTGTATGATGAAGGGTGTGAGAATGAGCAACGAAACCTGCGGTGTTGATGCCCGAGTGATGGCTCGTCAATGACACTACGCCAAACCATGTGGATGCATGCATGTTAGTATCGTAAATCCAGTGAACCTCGCATGCTGCCCGAAGAATGAGGCTGGCAGAAAGACACGCTTCCAGGGTATTGAGATACCTCCCATGCTATTCAGAATCATGATTGGAAGGAAATCCGATATATCAAGGGACTAAGCTGGTTGACGCGCTCGCATGACTAGCATGGCTTCTTCCTGTGGCTTAATGTAGCATCCTCATGCATTGCGGTAAGAGAAACATAATTGATAATCTGGTAGACACGGTTTTTGAAGATCCGTAATACTGTCGTCAGGTACATACAATCTGTGTGAAAGTCAACCTTAGATTCGACCATGAATTGACAGAATGTACCAATGAAGAACACCACCAGGTTTCAAGCCACCACACCGTGGTTGAGCAGCATCTACATTCTGGTCCATACCGAGTGTTTCTCGATCAATCACAAAAGCTGTTGGGTGTCTAGCTATTCGATCCAGATCAAGCGATTGAAAGTCTCAGGCAGAGAACCAGTCAATTACAACGCGGAGAGGGCGATTGTGCTGTTGGCGATGAGATTAGATGATGCCTGTGGTGTTCACAGCTTTTATACCATGTGCGGCCCATTTAATTGCTAGACGATGTGCTTTCGTGCCTACGATACAGTCTCCATTTTCAGGTGATACTTTTACTGGTGCGTCGTTGCTGTGTCTCCTTCTCGGACTGTCGAGCCAGCCATGCAGCGAGCACCAAGGAGCCTTGGCTTATGATCAGCGCGTGCAAAATGTTGTCGTGCGTCGTATTGATTGGTCAAGATGCCATGGAAGAGTCGCTCGTGGTAGTATGGCTCCTAGAAGGATTATGATTTGCCACGTGCAAGCATTTTCTTGAGTTGATTCTCGCGTACGTTAGCCCAAGGTCTTTCCGAAGCATTGACGCAACCCTTCGGTATGGCTGTTGCACAATCACCTGCATGAACAATGGTCTGCGCATCATCAACAACCTCAAACCTCGTAGATATTTGTATAACCATGCAGTTCGTTCCCAAAAAGGAAACTGACAAAGCTCTTCACACTAAAGCTGCACAGTCATGAGCTAGTTGGCAATTCCGACAGCTTGACTCGCGATCGTGAAGGCGCACGGAACCCTTCGCCCATTGCGAACTGTCGTTCGGACATTCAGACCAGTGATATTCTCGTGGTCAATATCAGGAGACTTTCGTGAATCATTGCCTACAAAACTGGTTGGCAACTGTCGGCAACTTGCGGTGATTCAGGGCTGCCAGTTTTGCTGCTTTGTATGAGGATAAGCCAAACTTGACAAGATTGTGTGAATACATTCAACCCCAACTGACCTCACTGTTGTGTGATACGGGAGCATGCATAGCTCGCCTTGTGTGCAGCGTGCACAATCATGAGTTGTGCTACAAAAAGCTCTGCGCTATACTCGAACGGATTCCACGCGCTTCTCTTCAATCAAAAAGATGAATCGGGTGGGTCTTTACAAGGAACAACTAACTTGGAACTTCTGACGTGTAGTCCTTGAGTGATGGCTCCTAGTTGTGATAGGCCGTCTTAAGGCTGCAGTGAAAACGTCTCTGGGAAGATCACAGGCACCGTCCCTCTGGGGTTTTTCTTTGATTTCATGGCTCCGTCAAAGATTGTACAGACGTACGGGAGGTAGCTGGCTTGTATTTTCTCTTCGCGTTCCGATTGAGGCAACATGGTTGTTTCATGGTTCGAGTCTCCTTGTTGGATGTAGCAGGATAAATGTCAACAAATCGTGACAAGATGTTGTAGCGATGGATTTGAGCCACTGGAATATGGAGAAGAAACTGAAGCCTCGCCATGGTGGCGCTGATACGTCAGGTTGCGGCACGATGATTGGTGCTGAAGCCTGAGCCCGGCGGGCCAGGGCGAGTCTTTCCATGACGGGTGTACCCATCCCAAGAATTGTGGTCTACTGTGGATTGATACTGCCCACTTGTTGGGGTGTCAGGTTCTGGAGCATGAAGATATCTATCCTGCCAGAAGGTGTTACCCAGGACAGCAGTGCAAGCGAGAGTAGTATAAGCAGCAGAGGATCTGAGATGTTCGCAACATTGGACTGAAGTTGCAGAACTCGATAGAGGTTCCCCGTAACATATTTCGGTGAAGACCCATAGGTCCCCGTCCACGGTGGTCGGTGCAGGTGTTGGTTACCAGGCCGGTGAATAAATCATGACGGAGAAAGACGAACATGTCGCTCGGCAGTCAGGAGAGTCTGTCGCGCATCCCAGGCTCGTGACCGTGTCACAGTGTACTCCGAGGGAGTGAAGGATGGGAGCATGCCGAGACAGGGATGGCTCAGGTGAAGCTGAGGCATGACGTGAACGGTGTGGCTCATGCTCGGGCTCTAGCGCGTCTCTTCACCGCAGGCAGCCGCACCCCGCCCCCTCCAAGCATCCTGCGCGACACAACAAGCACAAACACCAGGAGCTGATCCTACTACTCAACAACAACAAAAGACGACGAGATTGCCTTTCGCCGTGCCACACAGGCCCTGCGACCCTCACCATGGCATACAACTTCGTCCGCTCCTACATAGACACGTTCCGCGAACGCACCGCCGCCATCAGCCACACATCGACATTCCGCGAGACGGGCCAGATCACGCCAGAGGAGTTTGTTCTGGCAGGAGACTTCCTGGTCTTCAAGTTCCCGTCGTGGCAGTGGGCGGACGCATCGTCCCCAGCAAAAAGGGTCTCGTACCTCCCGGAAGGCAAGCAGTTCCTCGTGACGCGCGGGGTGCCGTGCCATAGACGGCTCGACGACAACTTTGCCGGTGAAGCAGGCCAGGATGAAACGATCGTGCGCGACGGCTTCACCGCGGGAGAGGGCGCGACAGACGATGACGGCTGGCTGAGGACGGGTGGCATGGCAGCGAGCCAGGAAGCCAAAGTTCGCGAGGTGCGCACTGTCGACGAGAGCGGCAACCTGGGCGCAGCCGAAGAGGAGGACGAAATCCCCGACATGGAGGACGACGAAGATGACGAGGAGGCGATCATAAGAGATCCGCAATCTGGCTCAGATACGCAAGCGTATGACTATCCTGAAGTGCCCCGAGCCGATGCGTACTGACCAATTACAGTCCCCTGCGAACATACACACTCTACATCACCTACTCCGCCCACTACCGGACACCACGGCTATACCTCTCCGGCTATGGCTCGACATCTGTACCACTCAAGCCGCAAGAGATGATGGAAGACATTGTCGGGGACTACAAGGACAAGACAGTCACCATCGAAGACTTCCCCTTCTTCGACCATGCACTCAAGACTGCGTCCGTACACCCATGCAAACATGCTTCCGTCATGAAAGTGCTACTAGATCGTGCAGATGCTGCCCTCAAGCTCCGGCTTGCGAAGCTGAAGGCGGGTAAGGATGTCAGCAAGCTTGATAGCGGCATGGAGGCACTGGTGGACGACACCCGGCTACTGAAGCTCACGGAGCAGGCCAAGGCCAAAGAAGCGGGCGACGAGAGCAAAGACGACTGGGAGGTGCTGAGCGAGGGTGGAGATGACGAGGTGGCTATCCGTGTGGACCAATACCTGGTCGTCTTCTTGAAGTTCATGGCTAGGTAAGCATTAGAGACCCGGCTTTCAATCGCGTTCGCCGCTGACAAACATAGTGTCACACCTGGCATCGAACACGACTTCACCATGGGTGTATGAGGTTAGGGCTAGATCATGGCTGTGACTAGATCACGGCTGTGTATCTGGGCAATGTTTCGGATTTACGGCGTTTGCGTGGCGGGGTCCGTCAGAATAGTGCATAACAGAGCGGACTTTGCATAGGTAGCGGGCGCTTCTGCTTTTGGGGGCTGCATGACCATCACATTTCGAATCCTATCAAGGCATCCCATCTATGCTCCAAATGACCAACACACACGCACACCACCCCATACTCCCACACAAACCAAACATGAGGTAGATCATCAGCGCAAAGAAAAATGTCATGGCATCGTAAGTATATCGTGATAATCCAGCAAGTCTTCCCCCCCCCTCCCCTCCCAAAAGGAATTGCGGAAGCACAGCAACCATAAAAATATGCGGAAGCGCAGCGACCAGATAGTAGAAGAAGTTGAAAGCCACACCCATGCATCAAACCCGAGATGCCATCGACACTCACATCCTCTGAGGGCGAAACCCTCCGACCCCCTCCCCCCCAAACCCCCTAAAATTTCACTCATGTCTTCACCGCCTAAACCCGCCGAAACTCTGTTTCCAATGCCTCATGCCCGTGGGTCTGCGCATCTCCAGCTCCTTGCCCTCATACCCGAAGCTGCTCTCTCCGCGGTGGAACAACTCGCACAGGCTCTGGAGGAAGGAGAAATCCGCAGCGTCGGCTTCCGGGGCCTTGGCGGGGAGCATTTGCGGGGCGTCGAGGGAGCCCGGGGCGATGTCGCCTGAGGCGTCGTCGTCGGTGGAGGGCGTGTGGAAGACGAGACGGAGATGGTTGTTTAGGAGGGAGAGGATGGGTTCGGAGGAAGTGTCGGATTGAGCCTCGGGGTTGGAGAGGCGTTGTGCGATTTCGAACTTTAGGGGGATGTTGTTTTAGTATAGGAAGTTGGGTGAAGGGGTTTAGGGAGGTGTGTGAAGCTTACCTCTCGAAGACCTTGTAGTCTGTATTGCTCTGCTCGTTTTCGGAGCGGGGGTGCAGATGGTGTGATTGGGATTGCGGAGACGAAGACAATGACAGCCATAAAGGCTATGAGGATGTAGGAACGCATGTTTGAACGTAGGAAAAGTTGCAAGGTTCGATCACGATTGGAGGCTGAAGGATCCTCTGGTACTTGTAGGGTGTGTGTAGAAGTGTTGAAGCCCCGGAACTATGGATGCTACCCCGCCGTAAAGAATGCCAGCGCTCTTGTCGAAAAAGCGAATAAGTGAATGGAAAGGACGGGTTAATGAGTAAAGAGAGTGATTGGGGCGGCACCGTAACGGTGTAACATGGACGTCTATATGCACTGCCGGAATACGAAGGACCGGGATAGTGAAGGAGAGCCGGTTCGCCTGCCAGGCCAGCTTACCATCTTAGCCATAGGCTGACTATATATTTGCATGTCTATCTTACGCAGCCGCTCCCTTGCCATGATTATTCCGAAACAGAGGCCCGGGCGCAGAAGGGGAACGATCGGCGGCAAGGAGCAGCCCGACCTTCCTCAGTCGCGCCGTGGTAGCCCGGCTGGTCGAGTCAGGGTGGCATGGTTAATGTTGTTTCTTGGACCTGGCCGCATAGGAATTCCTCGCTTGGCGGCATGACAAGCTGGCCACAGAGGAATGCTTGAGGCGCGTGGAATGGTTGGTGCGCGTGTCGTAGCAGGAGGAGGGCTGGAGCACTCCACCAGCCCTTGGAGTTGCGCGAGGCCGTGAGGTCGTGCAACAGGTCAACAGACCGCGAGCTCCTAGGCGGCTGGTTGTTTCGCAGACTCATGCATCTGGGCAGTTGTTCCTCTGGACACGTAAGCGGCCATACTGATACCATGTTTCGAGCGGCAGCAAGCAAACGTCATGTTCATGCAGCGGTCGTGCTCATGCTTCGGGAAGGAAGCAGCGGATACGGCCAAAGCCCCGCGAAGGACGCGGACGGAGTGGTCACAGTGGTCAGCATGGCCGTTGGCTGTTAAGATGAAACGCCTGTCGCCCGTGATTGCGTGGTGTCGAAACGGGGCCCTCCAGCGCCAAGCGACACGGACGGCGCGAGACAAGCGCAGTACTGGTACCGAGCCTAGAGAGCACGTGACACGTGTTCGGTTGGTGCGAACCAGCCGCGGTGCTTCGGGCTTCCTCGACCGCATGCGTCCTGCCTGCTACGCCTCACACCAACGTCATCGTCTTGGGGAAGCACATGAGCTGCAACTCCCTCCATCTCACCACCGCATCGCGTCGCATCGACTTTGGCTGCTTGTGCAATGGTTGACCGGATGACTAGCCAGCTCGGGCGAAGACACTGGACTCGCTTCCTGGATACATCCTGACATACATCATGACATTGCGCCCTTGCGTGGACACTATTGATTCACTACACCACCTTTCCCCATCATGGATAACAAGGAGCATTCTTCTCAGACAATGCGCCCAGGGTCGCTTTCACCTACTTCCACCATATCCGCACCAGGCCTCGATCTGAGCAGGTTGCCGCCCATTGCAGTCTTACCTGCTCACCTCAAAGACGACGAAGAAAGGACACTGAGAGAAACACTGCGCCAGTATGATGCACCGCTGACTACTGATGTCTCGCGGGCCAAAGTTTTCATTGGAAAAGTCGGCACTAAGAGAAGGGCCGAGTTCGAGCTGCGATCGCGAAAGCTAGTGGTAGAAGAGATATCTGACCCCAAAAACTTGTTCCTTGATACTACCGGTACTGTCCCATCGCGTAAGAGAAAGAGAGTCCCAGGCCTTCTCAATCGGGTCAATGTCAGCGGAGGGGATTCCACTACTGAGGATGAGGCTGAAGAGGACAACGGGTCAGAAAATCCGGTGTCTGGGGAAAAGCATGGAGGTCTACCATCTTTGCCTCTCAGGTCAGACAATGATGTGCACGAGCTGCCGGACTTCGCCTCTAGAGCGAACCAAGATCTTGTTTGGGTAGTTAGGTTAGACTGGCTGGAAGCTTGTGTGAATCAGGGTTACCTGCTACCTGTAGGTGACTATCTAGTGTACAACGGCAACGTTCTGGCGCGACCCAAGTCACTGAGCGCTAAGTCGATCAAACATGTCTTTGCCCCAGGTACAAAGTCGGCTCCAGCCTCGCAAAGCCTTTTGGCTACCAAGCCTAATGCTATGCAAGAGATTCTAGACCGTGCAAAGTTAGACGCCGCTAGAGGCGTGCCAAAGTCACCTTTTCAGCCACAGCGCTTTGGCTTTGGGAACCACACTTCGCGGCGATTCGAGGGAAAGAGCTTTGCACCATCATTTCAACCATCACATGTGGCTCGCGCTGCACACTTGCTGCAACAGACCACCAGTGAATATGAAGGTGAGGACAGCGACATACCGCAGCCACCGGATTGGGTGAAGCGACGTGTGAAGTATTCTTGCCAGCGCTTCACGCCTGCAAATGGTCCCAATGAAGACTTTCTCGAGCAATTGAAGAAGATTAGGACAGCGCGAACCTTGATCGATGATGAGATTGGTGTACGTGCCTATTCGACTATTATCGCCTCGATTGCAGCCTACCCACACAAGCTTAGCCATCCTCGCGAATTGGCGCATCTACCTGGATGCGACGAGAAAACGGCGATGCTGTTTGTGGAGTGGAAAAACACGGGCAAATTACAAGCTGTGGAAGACTACGAAAGTGATGAAGCCATGAACGTGCTGCAATCTTTCTACAACATTTGGGGCGTTGGCGCGAAGACTGCACGACATTTCTACTACAACAATCATTGGACAGAGCTGGACGACATCATAGAGTTTGGCTGGGACGATTTGGATCGCGTACAGCAGATTGGCGTAAAGTACTACGATGAATTCCTGGAGCCTATCCGCCGACCAGAGGTCGAGCAGATAGCATCTGTTGTTCGTGAGCACGCTATCCGCCTCCGAGACGATCGCATCACAGTCACCATCGTCGGAGGCTATCGTCGTGGCAAGGCTGCCTCAGGCGATGTCGACATGGTCGTCTCCCATCCAGATCTCGAGTCCACTGCAGGGCTCGTGCGAGAAATTGTGGAGTCGCTCGAGGAAACAGAATGGATCACACATACCTTGACAATGAGCTTAACAAACACAAATAGGGGACAGCACGCGCTTCCTTTCCGGTCCGCCAGAGGTCGTGGCGTAGGATTCGACACTTTGGATAAAGCACTTGTGGTCTGGCAGAATCCTTCTTGGCCGACACGCGACCAGGATCTGGCTGAAAATCCAAAGGCAAAGAACCCTGCAATACATCGTCGCGTGGACATCATCATTTCTCCATGGCGGACCGTGGGCTGTGCAGTCATGGGCTGGAGCGGCGGTACCACATTTCAAAGAGATCTTCGGCGATACGCCAAAGCGATCAAGGGATGGAAGTTTGACAGCAGTGGTATACGAAGTCGCATAGACGGCGAGGCAGTCATGCTCGAAGGACCTGATGGTGTCAGTGGGACACCCGAGGAAGCAGAGAAGGCTGTTTTTGCGGGATTAGGGCTGGAATATATACCTCCAGAGTACCGCGTCACATACTGAATGAATCGTATACAACACACTTCCGACCCTCGCAATTGCAGACAGCGCTACCTGAAACCTACTTTCTCCCCGCCGTATCTGCACCATAAGACCAGCCCTTCTTCTTACTCCACCGCCCAGCATCCCCCATCTCCATCTGGCCCCCCCCTCACACATCGTCTCCCCCGTCAACCGCTCCCTACCTCTGACCACTGCTGCCCGCGGCCTCGCAACCCCCTCCCTCTCCCTCCTCTCCGCCGCCTCTCTAACCGCTCTATTCAACCTCCTCGCCTCCCCCACCACCCTCTCCTCCTCCGCATCCCGCGGATCCACCCAATACCCCCTCCCCCCCTTTCTTCCTGCGCATATCGCGCCGAAACGCACCGTGCTTGCTGTACTTGCGCGCATAGTACGCGCCCGCGGCGAGGACACCCAGCATGCTGCACAGCGGCGCGAGGCTCAGCACGTACGCTGCGGCGTGCAGGGCGTCGGTGTGGGCGCGGGGCGTGCCGAGGAGGAGGGTGCTGCGCGTGCTGAGGAGGAGGGCGAGCGCGGTTTGTGTAGCGAGGAGTGATGTGCAGGTTAGGCGGGTGCGGTGGTCTGTTAGGGTGGCGATGGGGGGGAGGGCGAGGAAGGCGAGCCAGGATTCATGGAAGTGGGTGTGGTTGAGGAGGGTGGGGATTAGGGAGAGTAAGACGTGGAGGAGGTGCCAGAGGGTGAAGAGGGGGAGGGCGGGGAGGGAGATGAGGAGGCCGAGGAGGATGTTGCGGAGTGTGGTTAGTGGGGATTTCGGCTTGTTCATGTTGGTGGGAAGAGAAGGGAGATTACTGAGGAGGCAATGTGCAGGTTTTGGTGTAGGGTCGTGGGAAGTGAATTGGTGAGTAGGTAGATAACAACTTGTGAAGTATTGAGAGATGATTCAATGCAGATATAGCACACAAGGCAAGATTCAACGAAGAAATTCTCCTGGTCAAACAGTGATACAACTCCTCCTTTCATGTTCCCATTTACCACAAGCACTTACAACTCTCCACGCTGCTCAGCACCATGCTCTTCCTTGCCAATCTCTCTCTTCATTCGCCCCTTCTCCGCAATGTTCTGATTATGTATCAACGTGCCCACCTTCTCCATCACCTTTCCCAAAGCGGAGTCATTGCTTCCTTCAAAGCTGCCGGTCTTGTTGCCATACCCAGCTCCGCCCGTTGAGCCGCTGCCAAGAGGAGTGGCGTTGCTGTAAGGCGCTGTATCTAAATGTGAGCCGAAGCGAAATTCGGCATCGGACTCGGTGGATGTGTTGGAGTCTGATTTGGACAAGGCGGAGCGCTTGTTGCCTGCGCGTGCTTTGTCAGTGCGATGGGTGTGCAATGTTGCGAAGCTAAATCATGTATGTGACCATGACGAAGGGTTGGTAGAATCGTGGAACATGGATCGCCGTTGTTGCGTTCACAAGGGAAGGGTCATACCAAAACCAGCTCCGCCTGTAGTCCCTGAGCCGTGCTTCTCGTGCGCATTCGAGTACGCGGCATGTGAATCAGTCAACCCAAGACGAGTGCTGCTATGCTGATCTTGCAAGTCTTCTGCGACATAGTCTGGTGCTGTTTGGTTGCCATATCCTGCCATACTGTGATGACTGAAGCTCTACGAGGATGATCAGGTTCGGATTGAAGTTGAGAATGGAAAGTAAAGTTTGATTCGGAGACGATTGCATCCTTGTTCAAACTGGGCAACATGCTTAAATATTACACTTGCTAAGTTTCTAACTATCTTCAGGGTCGAGAAGCATACGCTGAGGACAGTCAAGCCATGTGAGGTCACTGTGCTGGAAAGGCGGACTGTTTCTGCAAAGATCGAGCAATGCAGTGATATAAGAGGATGGAAGAGACAGCCAAGCTGTGCTTGGTATTCTTGCTATGCGCTAAGCACCCCGCTGCGGATCGGAAAAAGATCGAGCGTGGTACTTGGTCGAACAGCAGGACTGATAAGGATATCTATTCGCGATACAGTGCGGGATGTAGTGCGTCGAAGCCGAGTATGCAGAAAACTTCACAGTTTTGTCGAGCCAAATGTGGGCCAGTCCTTGTTGACCGTGTCTGTAGTCTCAGACTCTTTCCAGAGAATGGCTGATCAGAGGTTGTTGGTTCGAAGCTAGAGTGATGTGCCATGGAGATAGCCTGATAGCGGGTGGAAGCGACTGCTGATCGAGATAAGGGTCCCGTCCGCGTATGGTATGGCCGCGCCAAGATCTTTCGCCAGAACTCTTGGGGAATCCCACGTTTTTGCGACCGGCCGGCGCTTTGAATCCATGAAAGCCAATCGCGCCTGCGCCAGTAGGTATGCCTGAGGAGAACGCCAAACGAAAGAAGTATTATGACATCATCGGATGTACTTGGACTGCCCTCTGGTGTTAGCAATTATTATAATGCAATGGAGGCTACAGCTTACCATGAATTTCTTGTGGAAGTCGGATCGCAACATGTCGTTGATGAATTCCTTCTTCTTGTTCTTGTCTTCGGTGCCACGAGCTTGATTTTTGAAGACCACATCATCGTCCCATCTTCGCTTCATTGCGAAGTCTTTCGCATTCAGCAAAGGGTTTCCTCTCGCAACGTCTATCTCACGCTGCTCTTCCTCTTGCACCGCCCGTTCAGCTTCTTCTTTTGCTTTCGCAGCAGCACGCTCCTTCTTGATCTTCTCGAGTTCGCGCATGAGTGCTGCCGTCTCATCCTCGTCGTCATCGTCGCTGTGACTGTGTTAGCAATCTGTTAGGGCTCGCGCTTAGCTGTGACCCACTCGTCTTCGCTGCTCTCACTTTCACTGCTGCTGTCATCTGCATCCTCATCCCGGTATTTTTCTAGCACTTCTATGCGCCGCCGTTTCTCTGCGGCTTCATCGAATTCCCCGTCGTCTGCCATAGACACATCCTCGAGCGGCCTTTTTGACGCGTTGCCTGGCTCTGTAGCAGCCTCTGGTTCAACATAGGTGCCGTTCTTCTTCGCAAAGTGACGCGCTTCAGCCTCGAGGAGCTCAGCGCGCAGGTCGCGCTTGTGGTCATCGGCAGCGCCGCCTTGGCCCGGTTGTCTGTGTTTGAGCACAGTATGCGCGGGAAGTAGTCGCTGGTGATAGGCTGGCCCTCGTTGGGCTTCTTTGCCGCGTGCGGGATCAAAGGTAGGTCTATGAGCGGTCGTCATGGTGTCGTTGCAAGATTGAGGCTAGGAGAGAGGCCTTTCAAAGGGTTTCGGAAGTCTTGCGCGTGGCTGGGTGGGACATGCCGGGATGTTCAGGCGGCGACAATCTTCAAAGCTCCTTTCGGATGGCGCTAAATGTCGCCGCATTCACTTTTCTCCGCCCCGCCCAATTTCTAGTAGCAGCATCGCTCCCCGCAACTCCACCCCAGCCCGAGACCTACTTCGAGGTAGCATGCCTCGCGAAGCCGAAATCTCGCTCAATGAGCGCGAGTTCATCAAGCAGGCATTGCAGGAGCACATCAGGCTCGACAGACGTGTATTCGATGCATTCCGCCCGCTGGACCTTAGCTTTGGAGACGAATATGGCGTCGCAGACGTGCAACTCGGCAAGACGAGGTAGATGAGACATCTGAGCATGGTTGCATGGTTGCATGGTATCCTAATCGCGCCTAGGGTGATTGCACGTATTTCCGTGGAAGTGACCGCACCACTGCCGGAGCGCAAGTTCGACGGCATCTTCCAGATTGTCACTGAGTTCTCTCCCATGGCGTCTCCAGCTTTCGAAGTTGGACGGTAAGCTTGGAAAGGACGTCATCTTATCCTGTCCATCGTCTGACTACCGCGACAGCCCCACCGACGCCGAAATCATCCTCTCCCGCATTCTTGAAAAAGCCATTCGCCGCTCGAATGCACTCGACACTGAGTCGCTCTGTATCATCGCCGGACTCAAATGTTTCGCCCTCCGCGCAGATGTGCACATAATAGATCACGACGGAGGCTTGATCGACGCTTCCTGTATTGCTGTCATGGCAGCGTTGCAACATTTCCGACGGCCTGATGTGCTGGTGGAGGGCGAGAAAGCGACTATCCTCAGCGTTCGAGAACGGGAGCCTATTCCGCTTTCAATTCTTCACCAGCCATTGTGCGTAACGTTCTCATATTTCGACGATCAAGTTTTCTTGGTCGATGCAAATTTAGCTGAAGAGCAGGTTCGCCAAGGAGAAGTTATTGTGACGATGAATAAGCACGGTGAAGTTTGTCAGATCGCCAAGTACGGCGGAGCAACAATTGACCCATTGGCTCTGTTGAACTGCACAAATGTGGCACTGCAGAAGGTCAAGGAAATAAACTCCCTTATCCAGAAGAAACTCGACGAGGATGCGAAGAAGAGAGACGCAGGGGGTCTCATGGCTGAATTGAGTGCGGAGAACGCAAGGTGAAAATGCAACTAGAACCAGGGGCAAGGAGCGTTCTCACCAAAGATGTTCAAACTGGAACAACAAACCAGGCTGCGACCCTACCTCGACAACTATGCGGGCCGCACGCATTTGTCCAACCGCCTACACATTGCACTCCAGACACGGTCTGCAAATTGTGTTGAAGACCAGTGTGAAAATTCACCGAACTGGCAAACATAGAGCTATGGTCACACTACATGAACGGGGGACGGACAGTACAAGGAGGCTCTGGAATTGTATCCCACGAGCATCAGCACAACGGCTTGTGGAAGGTGACTGTGGCAACGTGGCAATGTGGCGCATCAATTCTGGTCCATAGCCCAAGTGGTGGAGTACAACGCGAAGTATTACACCATTCGCATCTGTAAGATATGCGCCAGGAACTGCATCTAGATCCTGGCGTTGCGTGACGTAGCTGACAAAGCGCGTCGCGTCTCTCTAAGTAATCGCAATCAAAATTTCAAAGAGCACTGCCTCGGCTGCGTCACCCCTGCCATTTCACGCGACAGCACCGCCCAACTCAGCGCATCCTCCGCAATACCCGTGATTGATAGACCTACCTAGTCCCATGGAGTGACATGCGTAGCCATTTCGGCCGAGGAAGTTCAACAGGTACCTAACTGTATATAATACGAACATCTCAATGCCAACCACCGGACGGCGCAAACGTTAACACAGATCAAGCTTGAACATTGCGTCATAGCGCCCTTGACGTCTTCCATTCCTCAAGTTGTCGAAGTGCTGGGGCCTCTGTATAAACAGCTTCGAACTGCATCCACGCCTATTCCTTTTCTATACGTAAAGAACCGTATACATTGAATCGACCATGTCTTCGAAATTAGTACCATCGGATCCAGCCAAGGTCATGGTGATTAGGGATGTCGTTCCCCAAGTCATCACTACGCTCTCTGTCCCATTTTTGCGATTCGGCAAAGTCAAAATCGGCGGTCGCGGCACCATTGGTAAGTGATATCCATACTTGCAGAAGACGCGTACTCATGCCTCATCAGTGCGCTTACGGTCTGGTGCGCTTGCTGTCTTCTCTCCAGTGGCACTGACCGACGACGTCAAGGCCAAAGTTGCAGAGCTCGGAGAGGTAAAATACATTGCCGCGCTCGATCAAGAGGTAAGTCAGGCATCGTTTGTAAGCATTCGGCCAATGGACGATCTGACAAGCCTCAGCACCACATTTTCCTTGGCCCCTGGCATAAGGAGTATCCTAGTGCGCAAGTCATGGGTCCAGACACACTCCCGGAGAAGCGTGCAAAGCAGAATGATGAGAACGTGCCATTTGCTTTCCTGTTCAGCAAGCAAAAGCCTCTACAGACAATATCACCAGAGTTTGATGCTGAATTCGATTGGGAATATGTTCCGGCACATATCAACAAAGAGATCGTAGTCCACCACAGGCCTACGCGGACCCTGCTTACAGCTGATCTTATGTTCAATCTGCCAGCTACCGAGCAATACAGCAAGTCGAATGATGATGCCCGCTCAGGCCTTCTTACCAAGCTCTTCACTTCTCTTCAGAGCACCAAGGGCAGTGCTATCTGGCAGCAACGCACTATTTGGTACGGCACGAGTTCTAGTGACAGGAATGGCTTCGCCCAGTCCATTGCTCGAATCAACAAGTGGGACTTTGAGCGTGTCATTCCTTGCCATGGCGATGTGATTGAGGGCAACGGCAAGAGCATCTTCGAGAAGGTGTTCAAATGGCACATTGACCTTGCAAAGCAGCAGGGTAGCAGCACCTGAGTCATGAGATTGTGTACAAGATGTGGAAGACATAAGGGCTTCAAAGGTGGATAGTAGTCTGTGTAATGCGGAGGGCACAATTGAGATACCCGTAGTGCTTTGCAAGAAGTTTAGAAGATGTAGATCAACGAGGTGTTCTTTCAGGACACCAGCTCGATAATATTTTGGGCGATAGTCGAACACTGATGAGTTGCTGGTGCATGTAGCGCTGATGAGCTCAGGTGGAGATACATGTTGTCGTACATGGCGCATCAATAGGGGTGCAAATAAACGGCGCTGCAGCCTGCAGGTGGTGCTGAACCATCACCACGTGGGGCCGCTTTAGCCTAGCGCGTGAGCTGGGATCCCTAGAACGTCATCTGAAGTCTCGGTGACCAGCACCCAGCGTTAGTCGCTTGTGCTTGTCAACACCGTGCTCTCCCACGCCAGTACATGGCACCGCCAATTCCAGCCATCTGCAGCTGTGAGACGCGCCGCTCGTCGTGAGCTGCGGGGAATCCTGTGATACAAGCTTCCTTTGAGCAGCGATTGGGCACACATTACGCCATGGCGTCAAGCTCTACAGAAACAACCCCATTGATCTCGTCAATGTCCAGCGCAGGACGAGCGATTCCTCCACGCCCACAGCGGACCGTGACATTCAATCCCACGGTCATCTCCTCGAGCCCCAAACAGCCAGCGCGCTCATTGTCGCACGGCGCGTCCTCTTCTGGCTATGCCCCTACCACGCAGGGCGGGCAGCCAATGCTGTCCTCCTTGAACAGCAAGCTGCGCAGACGAAACAGTTCCGGTGCGCCTACAAGACCGCCAGCACCGGCCCCCAAGATAGGACCACAGAGAACTACGCGCACAGCGCAGAAGTTGAAGCTGCTGCCTGATCCTTCTGCGGAGGACGGCGAGGATGAAGAGAGCGGGCGCGATGTCTACGTCCAGTACACAAGAATCAAAGATCCTACTGCGCGACGGGACGCAGCTCGGTTGGGAAAAGCAGACAGAGAGCGCTTGCCGCGAGTGACTGCGTACTGCACAGCTGCTTCGTACAAACTCGACGAGATGATGCGCTTCCTGAAGGGCCGCAGCAAGAGCAGAGGAGCTGCGCCAAAGCGATTTGACGAATGTATATACTCGCCCTACAACTACGGCAGCAAAGGCCCAGAGGAGGTAATTAGCCATGCGGTACTCGACAGGTTCAGCGAAGAACGACCGCGCAGGTTTTCGGACAGTGCCATCGAAGTGGAGCATGAGAACGAACGAAGAAGGAACGACCTGATCGACCTACACAATGAAGATGACGCGCGTGATCTTACTCATGAGGAAGCCATAGAGAGCCCTCGAGAACGTCGCCCGTCCATAACGCATGCCGATTCCGATCCTCAGATGGACACACCCGACTTTGACACACAGGTGCACACGCCCGAGGTCTTCTTGTTCGAGTACGGAACGGTTGTGATCTGGGGCATGACACTGCAAGAGGAGAAGCGGTTCCTCAAGGAGATTGCAAAGTTCGAGGTCGACAAGCTTGGCAAGGACGAAGTTGAGACGGAGGAGTTCAACTTTTACTACACTCGCGAATACCAGGCCCGCATCTACAACGACTTCATCAGTCTCCGAGACAAGAAGAATTACATGATCAAGCTTGCCATTAGCCATGGCTTATCCCAGAGTGTGAAGACGTCGCTTTTCGAAGACTTGGTGGACCATACGATTGACGAGACAAAGGATATTCCGGCGCAAATCGCCAGCTCTGGCAAGATCAATCTCAACAAGAAACAGATCAATATGCAGATTGGCGAGCTGTTCATCCTTCGCATCAGCATTCATTTGCAAGGCTCGGTGCTCGACGCGCCAGAGCTCATGTGGGCCGAGCCGCAGCTTGATCCTGTGTACCAGGCTGTGCGCAGCTACCTGGAGATGGATCAGAGAGTCAGTCTTCTGACGGAGCGGCTCAATGTCATTGGCGATCTGCTCGCAGTGCTCAAGGACCAATTGACTGTGACGCATGTAAGTGCTGGGGAAGGACTGCTACTGGGTAGCTGAAGCATTTTACTAATTGGAGATACAGGGGGAGTTGCTTGAATGGATTGTCATCGTGCTGGTTTTTGCCGAAGTACTTGTCGCCGCGATTAACATCTTTGTCGACCTTCATGCTACCGACTAGTTGTTGTCGCACTTTGGGAGGAGGGGGGGGGGGTGAGGGGAGTTTGGTTATATTGTATATAGATGTCTGTTCCTGTACCATAATCGAATTGGGGGCAAAGCTGTTGGCGGGAAGGGAGACCAAGGGCGTTATGGGAGTTGGCGGACGTTGTCTGGGTGTTATTGTCCATTGTCTAGGTGCCTAGGTACTGCAGAATTGATGCCCGGGGGTGGGGATGTCCGAGCAGTGAATTTCGCGAAGCCTCGAGGTGTTTTCCCCAAGCTGCTAGTGTGTCCGCCACGAACCCTGTCGGCCCCCCTCGCCCGTGTCGAGCATGGACATGCCACCGCTTCACGCAGACGGACTGCAACCACATGCCCTGCCCTGCCCTACCCGTCGCCGCGCCCCAATGAGCCGTCCCAGATGAGTTGGAATCTGCTTGAGCGCTTCATAGAATCGGACCACTTCAACACCGACCCGTCGCTGGCCGTGGCCTATCTTGCGTGAGTCGCAGCTCTCTCCCGAAGCCACCGTTGCCCGCTGCACCGCTGCACGCTGCACTGCTGCACTGCTGCACCGCTGCACCGCTGTACCGCCGCAGCCACCGCGGCCGCCAGTGTGCGCCTGCGAGCATTTGACTG
The DNA here is from genome assembly GCA_025742365.1 of Coniothyrium glycines. Taxonomy (NCBI): domain Eukaryota; kingdom Fungi; phylum Ascomycota; class Dothideomycetes; order Pleosporales; family Coniothyriaceae; genus Coniothyrium; species Coniothyrium glycines. Next base: position 445,339 of record JAMXIJ010000017.1, read on the forward strand.
ACAGCCGGCACGCCCTACAGACGCTATGCAGACCACGTCGGCATCCACTATGTGCTCTGCTCCAAGCTGCGCCAGTTCGCATACGAAGAGCTTGAATTCTTCCTGCCGCAGTACGTCGCCCGCTGCTGCCCCGACCCGCACCGCACCGCCCAGCTCACATGCCCCTGCACAGACTATGCCACCTGCTCATCAGCATCGACAACGAGTCCATGGCCCTGGAGGAATTCATAATCGACCTCTGCGAGGAGTCCGTCAATGGCGCCCTGCTGGTGCGCCGCCCACAGCCCTCGCCCTCGCGCCCTCTCGTCACTGCGCTAACTGATGGCTGCAGACCTTCTGGCTCTTCCAGACCTATCTCCATGACCTCGCCAGTGCCCCCAACTCGAACGCCTTCAAGACCTGCCGACGCATCTACAACAGGGTCCAGCGCATTGTCTTCGGCTCCACCGAGCCCGTCAGGCGCGAGAAGATCAAGGAGAACATCCTGCCCGTCTCTGTGCTCTCGAGCCTGGTCCTTGCAACCATTGCAGCGCCCTTCTTGCCTTTGCATGCCGGCCCCCTCGCCATTGCCCAGGCGCGAAAACCACGACCCCTCGAGGACATCATCTCCGACAATGTGCAGACCGCAAAAGTGGGGAGAAGCAAGACAGTCGCAGCCGCCTCACCGAGAATCAGACAAAAGAGGGCCACGCAAGGCTATTCGGATCCTGAAGATGAGCGCGTGTCCAAAAGTGCCGCCCCGCGACCCAGGGAGCCACGAGATCCCAGGGATCTCAGGAGACAGGCTGCACGACCGCCGAACCCCCCGCGCACTCCGTCTGCGCAACATCGCCCAACACTCTTGTCCATAGCTCACGAGGCTCGCCTCAGCTCTTCTTCGCTTCCAGATTTCAGGGACGGGCGAACGTCTCCGCTTCCTACTCCTCCCCCGACCGCTGGGCTGGGACCAAAGCCCGATCATCACGGCTCGCGCAAGCATATCTCTAATCCACCCAGACCGCTGACCCCCACCGCATTATCTAGGACTCAGAAAGTGCGTTTGCTGCGCGCAAATTACTTTCGAACCGAGACCCAGTTCCTGAGCGCTTTAGAGGACATTTCGAGTCGCTTGGTCAGCGTGCCAAAACCTGCTCGACTGAGTGCTTTGAGGGCCGAACTTGCCTTGATCACACAAGATCTGCCGGCTGAAGTTGACATACCCGTTCTGTCACCCCCAACGCTTCGCAACGGCATCGCCTCGCAAAGTCAACATCACCGCATAGTGCGCATCAACCCTGCTGAAGCCACTAGCCTCAACAGCGCTGAAAAGGTACCCTATCTTCTCATGGTAGAAGTCCTGCAGGAGGACTTCAACTTCGACCCTGACACGGAGCAAAACCAAGAATTACTGGAAAGGCTTATGCTGGAGAAAGGGACTTCAAGGCGACGTCTCTTCGACATCACTAATGCCGAGTATCTAGCCTTCGACAGAACTCCGCCGAACGGGTCCGACAGTGTATTTGAGCCTGCTACCGGTGACCTTGGCAGCACCTCGCTCATCCAAAGTAATAATGAAGACGATATTTCCTCTGGCATGGCTCGAGTAGCATTATCCAACCCAATCGCTAATGGCAAAGTTCCTCCCCCACGGTCTTCGAGTGGCGCTAACACTCTTTCATCCATGGTGACGCTCTCCACACCTCGCACCTCCGATTCGCAGATCAGTCGATCCAATAGCCCTGCCCCTGCTATGAGAAGGATGACGATACCAGCGAGCATGAACAGAGGCACCCAAAGTGCGGATCAGCCAGACTTCTCCGCTCTCGCCACGCACATGAGGACGGCCGCTCAAATGTTAGCGCAACTCGAAGCCAGTGGAGCGAAGCGCCCCAAGGGCGAAGTGGCAGCTATCAAAGCCAAGATCATTGCAAGTATGCAGAGTCTGGAGGAGCAGAATTTCCTTCCTGAAGAGCAAGGGCCCACATTTGCAACGATTATGGCAGAATCAGATCCGACCGCTATAACGGTCGAGCCAGAAGATCTTGAGGACGGCATGGCTGTAGCTACCAATTCTGGCGCTGGTGCAGCTCGAATGGAAAATGATCTCAAGACTGCTGGTATGCGACGAAAGGGCGACCGAGATGACCCAAGTGCAGCAACATTCGGAGAAGAATGGAGCGCTAAACGGGAACGAATACGACGGTCCTCGCCCTATGGCCAGTTGAAGAATTGGGATTTGATTAGTGTAATCGTCAAGACTGGAGACGACTTGCGCCAGGAAGCTTTCGCTTGCCAGCTTATTGAAGTGTGTACCAAAATCTGGGAAGAAGCGAACGTGCCCGTTTGGACCAAGCGGATGCGGATCCTTGTTACAGGAGAGTCTTGCGGACTCATCGAAACGATTACCAATGGCGTATCCCTACACTCCCTGAAACGAAGCTTGACACTCGCAAGTATAGCAGCAGGTACAAACCCGAAGAAACGGATCGCCACACTGAAGGACCATTGGCTCAAGACTTTCGGAGAGCCAGACTCGGAGGCTTACGTTGCTGGAGTGGGCGCCTTCATCCGTTCGCTGGCCGCATACAGTGTGATCAGCTACGTCCTCCAACTCAAGGATCGTCACAACGGCAATCTACTCATAGACAATATGGGTCACATCATCCACATAGATTTTGGATTTATGCTGTCCAATTCACCCGGATCTATGGGGTTTGAGGCTGCGCCCTTCAAGCTCACCCAGGAATATGTTGATGTACTCGGTGGCTTGACGTCAACAGGGTTTGAAGAGTTCAAGACATTATGCAAAAAGGCTTTCCAGGCGTTGCGGAAAGATGCAGATCGTCTGATCATGTTGGTTGACCTGATGAGTAAGCAAAGTAAGATGCCTTGCTTCGCAGCCGGAGCAGCAAGTGTGACAAACTCGTTGCGAGCTAGGATGATGTTGCATTTGAGCAAAGAAGAGGCGGAGACTTTTGTGGAAGAGTTGATCGCGAAGAGTGTGGGCAGCTATTATACCCGGCTGTAAGTCTGAAGTCTTCTTACCCGCCTGATCTTATTCATCTAACACACATGCAGTTATGATACCTTCCAGTACCGCACGCAGGGCATCTATTGATTGTTGATCGTCGGAGCAAAATTTTACATGGAAGTGTGTGTGTGAGCAGGCTTGGACTGATTGGATTTTGCATTTGTGGGCGTATTGAGCCTGTTGAAGTCGTGTTTTGATGAGAGGATTATTATCAGTTGCATACATAGGCATTACATACGAGATACACCACTTTAGAATAGGATCTAGTTGAGTTTTGCATGTTGGGCAGCTGAAATTGGAAAAGTGCTCTTTCTTCTTCCTCTTGTCGTCCATGAACAACAATGAAAGAGGTGACTGAGGGCAGTGGCCAAGATCTACTCTGCCCGGTTCCATGTGACAGAATTCTGCATCACGTTCGGCTGGTTATCTCTTAGCTTTGGTGTCGTTTTGCAACGCATAAGACGCAGTCCTCAGAGCCAGCTGGTCCCGGAGCAAAGTTGCTTGAGCAGGGCATTGATGAAGACTAGGAGTATGTTCTTGCTGCTACCTGCGCTACAGTACGGTAATGAGGAGACTGGTCCGTCCATGCCCACATGGCAAGCCACGCTAACCCCCGCACTTCCCCGGGTGCTGTACCGTAAGTAACAAAAGGTGCCGAGGTTCCTTGCAGCACTCGACACAAACAGTGTCGGCAACGGGAGAGTCATGGCTAACTTTATGCTTGTCTTCCAACGCAACGCAACTCCAACCTCTACACGAGATTGATCATTCCAGAAGTGCCAATTGTTCCACCCACGGATCCAGGACCCTCCCCCACCACCACACTCAACCATGACGCACGCCGCCTCCAAAGACGACCTGCGCGTCAGCACCCTCTTTGATTTCTCGCAGCACGTCGTCCTCGTCACGGGCGGCGCGACCGGTCTCGGCGAAATGGCCGCGCAGGCATTTATCCAAAACGGCGCGCGCGTCTTCATCGCCTCGCGCAAGGAGCGCGAGCTGCAAGCCACGACCGCGCGGCTCAACGCGCTCGGCCCCGGGACATGCTCCTACATCATCGCAGACCTCAAGGACAAGGCCGGCTGCCTCGCCCTCTGCGCCGCCCTGAAAAAGCAAACCACGCGCCTCACCGTCCTCGTCAACAACACGGGCGCCAGCTGGGGCGACGACTACTACGACTACCCGGAGCACGCGTGGGATAAGCTGTATAGCCTGAATGTGAAGAATGTCTTCTACATGACGGTCGGGTGCGAGGCGTTGCTGGCCGTGGGGACGAGCAGAGAGCAGCCGAGCCGTGTTATTAATATTGCGAGTATGGCGGGGATTCAGACGATGGATGTGACGACGGGGGAGGAAGGGGGTTTGAGTAAACCGGGGCATGGGACGTTTAGTTGTAAGTATTTCTTTCTTTCTTTCTTTCCTTCTTTCTGGAGAATTACCCTCCCCACCACCACCACTGACACGCAGACCAGACGGCCCAGCCAAAGCAGCATGCATCCACCTCACCAAAATGCAAGCCAGCAAGCTCGCGCCCAAAAACATCATGGTCAACGTCATCTGCCCCGGCGTCTTCCCCTCCCGCATGACCAACTTTGGCCTCGAGAAATTCGGCGACGCCCTTGTAGCAGGCCAGCCCACCGGGCGCGTGGGCAAGCCGAGTGATTTCGGGGGCCTGGTGCTGTTCTTGAGCAGTCTGGGCAGTGCGCATATGACGGGGAATGCGATTGAGATTGATGGCGGAGCGACGCTGACGGGGTGGAGGGGCAAGGTTGGGGCCAGTGGGGAGAGTAAGCTGTAAGGATGGGTTCCTTTGGCTATCTATGCGTTTCAGAGAATGACGCGGAAAGTGGGAGTGAGGGAGATTATGAATCATAATACCATACAATAGAGCAATGTACGCAGTTGTTGGAATAATGTCGGCTTACTAGGATACAGCAACCATTCGGTGTATCTATACGTGACCAGTGACTAGCATCGCAGTCCAAAGTACGGAAAGCCATAGGTATTGACTATGGATGGTACTTACTTGAGGTGGTGGCACTAAGTTCGGTGAACTCGCGAGCGAGGGGGAATGACATGTTATTCTCCACGAGCTTTTTCTACCCAATTGACATATAAACAACGCATCTCACCTTCCAAGGTATATAGTAAGACTTCCATGCAACCCCCTCCAGAAAAAGCACACCTTCTCCCCTGCAAACGAAGAAAATCCATCAACTACAGCAAGACACGCCGCCTCACGCAGACGTAGTCGCCGCACCCGCAACACTGGTCGCCAGCGTAGCAGCAATCCCCGTACTCGAGCTCGCGACCGCGCCCAGCGTCTGCAGACTCGACGGCGGCGCAGGCTCCACGTTCTTCAGCGCGACGTCGTACTTGCCGGCCCAGCTTTTGCCGCGGGGGTTCGGGATGGCGAGCTCGCTCCAGCGGGAGCATTCGTGCTGGCCGTCTGTCTGCGGCGCCTCGCGGAACTGCGCGCCCTTGCAGTGCGCGAGCGCGGTGCACGCGACGATGCAGTCGGCGAAGGAGGCGACGGCGATGGTGTCGATTTTGGTCGTCGGGTACGTGGCCATTTTGCCGCAGTAGACGGTGTACGGTGTGCCGGCGACGGTGCGCGCGCCGCCGGGATAGAAGCCATCGCACTCCGGCACGGCGGTGCGCGCGGACGCCGTCGAAACAGAGTCCATGGATGCTGTTGTGGCAGGTGTGGGCGCCGGTGGTGGTGGCGTCGACTGCGCGGACGCCGATTGTTGCGCGGCAACGGCGGCCGCGAGATCGGCTTTTGCTTTCGCCCAGATGTCGTTCCAGCGCGCGACCAGCTGTTCGATTTTACGCGACGATGCCTGGTACCGGACGGTGGAAACGGGTGTTTGTCGGCGGAGCTTGTTGGTGCTGCCAGCGAGCGCGTAGATGCCTCGCTCGTCGGCGGTGTTGCATCCGTCTGCTAGAGTGAAGAGCAGTGTGCCGACGGGCCAGTTCGCGATCTCTGCTGCTGCTGCGTCGCCATTGACTGTGAAGCTGATTTCGTTGTTCGTGCAAGCCACGCTTGTGATGGCATCGATGTTCTCGAGCAGAATTCCTTGCGCGTTGTTGTCGAGGCTGATGGCCACAGTGGACGTATATGTCCCGGCGGAATCGGCATAAAACAGATCCAGACTATTCGACGGCGTCCTGTGACGCAGGCTGGAACGGTCGACTGAAGCATCGCGCCGGGGCCGCAGAACGTGATTAGTGACCGAGGTTGAAGGTGACGGCAGTTGAGCGGAGTTTGCTACGATGGTTTCCGCGGATGATGAAGAGATAACTGACGAGATGGGCAAGGAGGCACTACTGTGAGATTCGAAAGAAAAAGAGCTGCTGGAGAACAATGGAATAGAAGAGCTCTCCGTTGACGTCGTCCGTGGATAACTGCTTGATGATGCGGCCAAGGGGGAGCTGTAGCTTTCAGCTGACGTTGTTTGTGACTGGGCGGTGGAGGGAAACGGAAGCGAGCTGCTGGCTGACAGCATTTGTGACAGACCATTGGAGGAAGCAGACAATGACGGGCTGCCAGTTGGTGAGCTCTGCATCTGATAGCTAGACGCAGACGACAGTGAGGCATGGCTACTCGAGCTACCCTGTGTCTGGGTGGTTACAGATGGCACCTGTGATGACCTGCTTGACAAAAAAAGCGAAGAGCCGCTGATTGATGGGGCTTGCGAGGCAGTACTTGAAGATGCTAGCCCCGTTGAGCTGCTACCTGAGGATGATGCGAGTGGTGAAGAACTACTGGCGACAGCAGAAGATGAGCCCCAGCTGGCGCTCGCCGTCGAGGTCGTTCCAGTGGACGAGTAGATTATGGACGAACGGCTAGAGGACAGACTGCTTGCACGGCTGCTGGTGAACGAGTCCTGGCTGCGGGCAGCTGTGGTACTTGATTGGCTACGGGTCGAGCTCTGAGACCGTGCCACAGAAGAGCTACTGCTGGGACCTGTGCAGGTGCCGTACGATGATTGACACTTCAGGGAGACTTTACAATGATCAGGGGTGTTACCACACCAGCTAGAAATAAAGGTATCAGTAGCTGGTAAATGAACACCGAGATAGGAGACAGACTTATAGTTACTGCAACATGAGCCCCACGGACTTCCCAAGCATGTTCTTCCTCCATATGCGCTTCCACAACGACCGTTGGTCGAGACAAGTGCTGTGGACGGCCTCGGGGGCGAAATCTGAGTAGACGATGCACGCGAAGCGACAGAAGAGACCGACACCACTTTGCCTGTACAACGCCCGAAACGCTCTTGGCAGCCCTATGAACATCTTTAGCTGAGATAATTGGACGCCGGCGTTGCTGAACATACACGATCCGCACGACAGTATGCATTCGATGTGCCACACCTTTCACGTTGTTAGAGCAGAAAATTTGTAAGTGTTCGAACTTGACTCACCATCCATAAGTACTACAGCATTTGTTGCTTTTGCACTTTTGATTGCCTGCTGTAGACCCGCATTGTTCTGGGTCAAATTGCGCTGAGCACGTAGCGGCAAGTGCCAAGATCGAGATGATGAGTGAATTCCTCATGGTACAAAAAACCCTGCGCAGACATTCGAGTCGCGGGGAATCCCCATCTGATATGGTTTCTCATACCTAGTCTGTTATCGAGTTAAGCCATGCGCCCAGTCGCAGTAGGAAGCTTAAACAGGACATTTTGAGGCTGAAGAATGTCGCTTCTTTTGAAGCCTGGCGTACTTTGATCATGCCTAGGCTCCTAGCAGAGCGAAGCGAGCGGTGGCGTCGTTGAAATCAATGTCATGGCTTGCACATCTTGCACGAAAAGGGGTTGGAGGTCAGGACCCTCAAGATCAGCCATACGAAATATGTCCACTTTAGGCTTAGGACTAGTCACTCTAGGCACGTATCTCTGACGCCTCGCGCTGTTTTGACCACCTTCCAGAGGGTCCAGCCAGCGCTTCGTTTCTATTGGCGATGGCGTTGAGGCTGTTCTAGACCTCGTCCCATCTACCCGACCAAAATTGCACGACTCGGGGGGAGCGAAAACCTAAACACTACCGGCTGTGGCGTCTCCAGCTAAATTGCACACTTGCGACCTGTCACCTCTGAGTAGCCTAGAGTAGGTACATAATGTGGAAAAAGTGCGCTGAGTACAAATGAATGTACTAAACCCAGCGTTCCATTGTGGTCAGGTCGTGCAAGTTGCCCATACTGAGAACAGAAGTGCTGCAGTATGGCGAATTCTTGCGCCGTGGAGATGCACATCCTCGCGACTTTCAGCTCCACCATTTCACGATCTTGCGCTTAGCAACGCCTCAAACCTGGAAATACGACGCTTTGCCCCAGTGTGAAATCGTGGCAGTCTGTACGCAGCATGCTCGGTGGGGGGCGGGGCTACCTATCTTTTGCTCGCAATCTGCTACCGGTATCCAATAAAAGATGACTTGTTTGTTGGCCGATTTTACCGCCTTTGCTTGTAACATTTTGCTCCTGAGTATTTGCTAGTGAGCCTCTGTACCTTCATATCGTATTATAACTTGTATATCATCCGCGTTCCCCACATGTCATGTATCTATCGACGCGAACTCCCAATTGACCTTTCAACGTCCTAAATGTATCCATATATTCCCGCTGTGATATGCGATAGGAAAGAATTTTGGCTGCAATTTCATACTCGTGCCAAAGAATTGTCAGTATGATTTATTCTGCTAACTTTCAACTATGCTGCATGCATATGATGATACACAAGCTATGTTCACCTCACTAATGAAAATGGAAATCATCTATTGAAGGTCGCGCCATCTTCATCTCCCTTTTGATACCTCTTCTCCTTTTTCCTTGGTCGACATTCTCAAGCTCAGCCTTCACAGCATCCAACATGCCCTCCTCAGTTAGAACATCCACTGCCACACCAGCCAGCCCTTTCGCTGTCATCAGCGCCTTCTCGAAAGACTTCTGTGTCCCGGCCGCGACCTCGAACGGCGCGGTGTGTGCTCCACCGCTCGGCACGCTGCCATTTTCGTTGTAGATCTGGAACATGGGCTGAATTGACGTGAACCTCTTGCTGATGTTTCCCTGGTCAGTGCTGCCGCCTTGGTCTTTGATCCTATCGAGCGCGGGGTCCGGCACCGTCCCGCCGAGCGTGGTGAAGTACTTTGACCAGGCGGTCGCGAGGATGTCGTTAGAAAGCATGGCACTGTAGCTGTTTTCACGCATGGTGAGGTTGAGTTCTGCACCTGTGGCGACGGCGCCCGCGTCAAAGCATTTCAGGATACGCTCGCTATAGATGTCGAGGTCGGCATCGTCTTGAGCGCGGATTTGGAAGGACGCGCTGGACAGATCAGGAATCACGTTGATGGATGTTCCACCCGAAGTTATGATACCGTGGACTTGATCGGTACGTTGGGATTGTTGGCGTAGAAGGCCGATTGCGTTGTATGCTAGGACTAGGGCGTCTTGTGCATTAATCCCTTCATATGGTGCAGCGGAGGCATGTGCTGTTTTACCATAATACTCGAGATCCAGGCGACTTGTCGAGAAGGTCCGCATATATGGTGTGTCGGGGGCATCAGTAGGATGAGCAATCAGACTAATGTCAATCTCGTAATCGTCGAAGACACCTGCTTCCAGCATATCGACCTTGCCGCCTAAGCTCTCCTCCGCCGGCGTGCCAAATAGGATGACCTTGCCAGGCAGATTGTTCTCCTCCATCACTTTTGCAGTGGCGAGCGCGCCCGCGAGTCCGACTATTGCGATTAGATTGTGTCCGCAAGCGTGACCAAGATCTGGTAAAGCATCTTCAATCATGTGAGCTGATTATCTAAGTATTAGTGAAGCGGAACATACCATATTCTGAGTTGAAGCTGACGATTGGCCCGTCTCCCGATCCCTCAAAGACAGCAGAAAAACTAGTGCTGATATTGTATAGCGACTTGGTGACGTTCCATCCATCCTGAGCTTCCAGATATGATGTGAGAAGATCGTGTGCCTTGACCTCCTGGAAGCCCAGCTCAGGGTTGTCATGGATTGTCTTGCTGATGTTCCATAGCTCATCAGATATTGAATCAACATATTCTGAAATCGCGTCAATGTACAATGTCTCATTACTCTGCCGAGTTACGATATTTGCGCTGGCAAAAGAAGTAGCAAGCGTGAGAACGCATGCTAGAATGGAAGTTTGCTTCAACATGACTACAGAACCGTACACTCGCACAGCTGCTGGATAAGATAGAGAAGAACACACTTGGGAGAAAGCTTTGCGTAGATTACACTGTAACTTTTATACCGCCACCCCCACTGTCGTAGTTGCCAGCTCTTCACAAAATACTACACAGTACACGAAGCGCTTTTTCCGACATGGCGCCACTTCCTGTCCATGATCATGCAAGTCAGCTCCGATATCAGCGCGAAGATGGGGTCCTGCCAAGAAGGATTGACGCTCGCCCAGGGAGATTGACAAGGATGCTGGATGCTTGCAGCATATAAGATGTGATGAGTAGGTACAGAGTTATGCGCAGCGGAAGGTAAGCTTCACATAGGATGTATAGTTTTTGATTGTCGCCATGACATCGATGACATAGTTGTGCCTGGCGAACAGGATCGTGAGCAGTGATACCTCGAATGACGCCAAAAGAGGATGATCGGGTATTCATCGGATGTCCTCACTTGCTTGCGGCAGGGCTAGTTCCAAACAGGAAGGTTCCCTCAAGTCCCTAGAGACTCCCCGCAGGAGAGCAGTATCCGACGCGCAAGATATCCTGATATGATGGCTCTGACTCAGTTGCCAGCTTGCTCTTCGTACGTATGATTACGGCTCTTTAAGATCATATCAATATAAGACAAACTTATATACCATATTTTATTGCCATTGACAGTAGTGCATGTCTGTCTTGATGCAGAACACGGAAGGAAAGTCATAGTTCAGAACATCTTTAGCAATTGCTTCACCGGCAGCTTTCCTGCTTCGACTTTACTAGCTGATAAGATCGAGGCTTTTACAACGCTGTGAGACAATTGTCAGAACATTTCTTCGAGATAGTCTAGCTCATACATAGAATTCTTTCCTGATCTTTGATAACCTACAGCTCCACGACGATCTTGCCAAAGCTGACCCCCTTCTTCTGCTCGTCATAACCTTTCTGTACAGACTCTAGTCCCTGTCCAACAACGATTGGTGGGGGCACGGCCTTGAGCGTTCCGTTCTCTAAAGCCTCAGGAACCCATTTTGCCCACACTGCATCTCCAATGTATTTATCATCGAGTGCAACACTCGGTGCAAACACACTCGTGCCTTCGGCACCTTCTGGCACTTGCGCTCCAGGCAAGACCGAGCCATAACGGCCTCCAAGTTTGTTGAAGACCGGCGTCCAAGCTTCAGCATTACCAATTGCGTCGCATACACCAGCGTAGTCCGTGCCCTCGAGTGCCTTGATGATGTCGTCGATCACGGTGTCGGACTTGTAGTCGAATGCCGCCGATGCTCCAAGCTCCTTCAACTTCTCCAGATTGTGCTTACTGGCCACGCTAACGACCTTGACACCAGCACCGACAGCCAGCTGAATGGCGGTAGCACCCACACTGCTCGAGCCACCCCATACCAGGACGGACTTGCCGGTCGAGGGGGGATTGGTTGCAGATACAGGAAGCGGGAGCGCGAGCGCTTCTTTCTTGAACAGACAAGCTGATGCGGTAGAAATGGCGAGAGGAAGCACAGCAGCGGACTTGTAATCGAGGCTCGCCGGAATCTTCGCAACTACGAGTGCAGGGCAAGCCGTGTAGAGCTGAAAGCCCCCATGCTTGGAGTCTTGCGTAGCGAGGGAAAATGCGTGTCTGGAGAAGTATGGTCAGTGATCGAATTGTATATCACTTTGCGGAATCGTGTACCCAAGAACGCGATCGCCCTTCTTGAATTGAGTCACTCCTTCGCCGACCTCGTATATCTCACCTGCCACATCGGTACCGCAGATGAAAGGGTAGTTCTTGACAAAGAAGTCATATTCCTGGATCTTCCCTGTTGATATGAGCAATAACGCCCCGGGAAACCGAGGAGGCACCTACAGTCCACAGGATTGACAGCAACCGCGTGGTTCTTAATCACGACTTCTCCTTTGCTTGCCGTCGGCAATGGGGCGTCTTTGACCTGAAGAGGCTTAGCCTTTGGCGCTGTGATGTATGCAGCTTTGTTGGACATGATCGCGGGATACGGTGTAGTGAATTGCAAATGTGCAGGTTCGCAGTGAAGAATGACGGAACAAAGATGGAGGGGCAGTAGCTACAGCTCATGTCGCAATAGCACATTTGTACCTTGCGGACCCACTATGACCGCAGAGATCCATGTTCGGGAACTCTGGCGGTGCTCATTAGGTACTGGCAAGTTTGCTCGATCGGCCAAGGATCATGATGTACGGAGATCTATGCCTTATCGGTGTTACGAGGATATCGATGACCGAGGTTCTTACTAAGCGAAGCCAGAGAACCAGAACCGCGGCATACTCGACCATTCTTAAGGATATCATCTCATGACTGTAGACAAAAGAGAAATATTTTTCCATTTTGATCCTGCATTTGACACGCTACAAGCATACCTATAGGCGCGAGCCGAGTCACTTGATAGTAGACCTCTCCGTCGCTAAATTTCTCAATCATCAGATGCTCTGGCCAGGGGAACGTCATCACTGGTCGCCCTAGTTATGGCTCGTCACAGATCTGAAGTCATAGTGTGACTGTTTCTTCAGCAACCAGGACAAGGCGACGATGAAGGTTTGCCTGGCGAAGGGCAAGACGGACTTTTATCCCTCGTTCATAGTGAGCATTTGATGTCCTTAAACTAGGATTGTCGTTTCTCAAAATAGCACGTAACTCCACTCTGAACATTGAACCCTGCATTCTGAGTCTTCCATTCTCCATCATGTGTCAACTTGAAGTCGAAGCGGCGAATAATTTCTGGCACAATCTTATAAATTTCCATCATAGCAATCTTGACCTGTTAGCGCGGTGCTCGTAATCGCATCTCCTAGGAGCTTACATGTTGACCAATGCAGCTGTGTGTGCCAGCTCCAAAATGTAACATGGACTTCTGCATCAGCTTTATCTGCTCCTCCGTATTCTCGATCCACCGTTCTGGTCGGAACGTGGAGGTATCCTCGCCAAAGGTGTCTTTGTGGTGATGCAGAACCGCGGCATTGCAACCAACATAATATCCACCTGGTATAAACTTACCGGCGAGTACAAGTCCTTGTCGTGGAGAAATGCGCGATTGTGAAATTTGGTGAGGACTAAAGATTCGAAAGGATTCGCGGATCACGGCCACCAGGTATGGGAGCCTAACGGCTTGATTGTGCTGAACTGGCGACGTGACTGCGCCACCGTCGAATGCGGCATCGATTTCATTTCTGAGTTTAGCTAGTTTGCTGGGATTCTTCATAAGATAGTAGAAAATGGTCCGTATTGCGATCGAGGTACTGTCTGCACCAGCCAGTCTAAAATCATTTAACAGACAGATCACTGTTCTCATGGCGTTCGACTTACATGGCTATCCAGATCTCGGATACAATTTCATTCACCCCGAAAATAGCCTTTTCGCCCTTATCTCGCACAATACCAAGCATTTGTGAAGTCATGTCGAAACGCTTTGCTGTATCTGCCTCGGAACGGGCCTGCGCATGTTTTGTCTCTCTCTGTGCAGTCTTTGCCACATCACCCACCGCCATTACAGACTTGAGCAACGCTGGTATTGCGATTGCTATGCCCATCAGAAGAGGTCGTACGTATCTCGGCGATGCAGCAAGAAGATTTAAAAATGGCATGGCATTGTGGACCGCCCGAATATAGCCTTTGTAATCAACACTGTCTTTTAAAAATCCAAATTGCTTGCCAAAGAAGATGACGCCTATGTTATCGTACGCGAACATCTCGAGCCAAATGCCAAAGTCGAAGGAAACATGGGTCTGAGCGAACTCGTCTAGTCTCTCGATAAACAGCAAGACTGTTTCCTCAAGCTTGGCCTCGTTTTTAAGCACGCTGCTTAGGGAGTACACATGGCCTATGGTTCGACGATAGGCAGCATGGTCTTTCTCGTCTCGGTTCGTAAACCTAAAAGTAATCAGCAAGAACTTGAGGGCCGCAACACCCCTCGGTCCAAGTGCATCGCCGGACAGAACTTCTGCCAAGCACATACATATCACGTCTTCCAGGCAAATTCGGCCGCCATGCATCGTACCACGGTGTCTTCTGCAATGGATTTGTGAAAGGATAGATCCGTGGTATCTCCTTCGGGTCACTGCACACTATCTCATCTCTAAGTAAGACATCTATACATCAGCGGGGCACTGTTGATCTGCTATGGATATTGCTCACGGCGCTACACGAATGAGAAGCCCATATCGCTGATGGAGTGCGCGGTGTTGGATCTCCAGATCCCCAGCATACGCATGATACATAGTCCATACTCCCGATATCGTGGCCAAGAATGGGCCCGGTATTTTCGCCAGAGGATGAATGGTACGAGCATAGAAGACCCAGGTGATCCAGTAAGTTAAAATTGCAACAAAGATTGATTTACAAATCCACGTCATATCATCACTGTCCAGCAGATGTTGGTTTAGGAGTGCCATAATGATTGCGAACCCATGGAAATCTGAAGCTGACAGTTTGGAATCTACGTCATTTAAAGGACGAATTATACGGCGGGGCATGAATGACTCGTGTGATAGAGCCTAGAGCCGATAGCGATATTACCTTTGCCGCGGTCCTTGCTTTTGTGATGCAGGATCACCGCTGCAAGGTTGCGTGTGGCTGAGAAGAATTCACACGCTTACGCCCCATGTACCACGCCTGAGGCCAACCTCAATTCAGCTCTAGATTTGAAAGTCACCCTGCAGAATGTTGCAGCTTGGAATGAAAGATCCAGTGGGCCAAGACATCGATCATATATAGCAAGGGTTATGATCCGAACGCTATTGCTCAAATCAGGTGGTTCTGCAGGCGGCCACAGGGTATGGTCCTGCGTGCGCCGAAAAGTGTTTGGAAGGAACACTAGAGCCCACGTTCCAATAACGTTCAAGAGCAGACTTATCGTTGTTAAGTTGCGATAGTGTGACGAAGAGTATTTTATATCGCCAAGACATTCGTCTGTAATCTCCAAGACGAATTGCATGGGACTGAAAGACTGGTCGCTCCCATTGACCTGCTCAGGCGCACACAAGAGCAAGTTTGCTATACTGTCTGCAATAGCTATTTCCATGTTCGGGGCGCTCCTGCACTAGGAAATGCATCAGCAGCATGCTTGAAACCTCGTTGATTGTCGTTGCCTCGGACGTACCTCTGACAATTTCCAGCACCAATATATCTCCTCGAGAACCGGCCAGACAATCCACTGAAACCCAAGCCTTCATGCACACACTTTGCCTACCAGCCCACCATGTCAACTGCATGTGATGATGAAAGCGTCTGGCACAGGCCAATCCTCGAACCGCAATTAGCGAAACAGATTACCTATCATCTCCTCGCTTTGAGTATCTGCTGCAGTTTTACCTGCATCGCTGTCTCGGTTTCCGTTTGGCACATCCTTCAGCACGCGATGCACTATTTTCGACCCTCGGAACAGAAGCACATTATCCGCATCCTTGCGACGATCCCAATCTACGCCTCTACCACCTTCCTAGGCTATATTTACTACCGCGACGCAGTCTATTATGAGATTGTCCGCAATTGCTACGAAGCATATGCTATTGCCAGCTTCTTCACACTCATGTGTCACTATCTGGCTCCAAATCTCCACGAGCAGAAAGCATATTTGCGTCAAGTGCAGCCAAAGAATTGGGCAGCGCCACTAAGTTGGTTACAAAAGCTCACAGGGGGCGAAAATAAGGGTTGGCTCAGACGTCCAGAAAGTGGTCTGACATGGTTCAATGTCAGCTTGTTCTCTTCAGAATCCCGCATAGAGCTAATCGATGTAGATCGTGTACTTCGGAGTTTTCCAGTACTGTGTTATCCGTCCCGTATTCATGGTCGTAGCATTGGTCGTACAATCGCAGAAGCTCTACTGCCAAAGCTCCACACAACCGCGGTTCGCATCGCTTTGGATTACCTTGTTCGATGCCATCTCTATCATCGTCGCGATGTACTGTCTTGTACAATTTTACTTCCAGTTCAAGGATGACATAGCGTTGCATCGTCCCACCTTGAAGATCGTTAGTATCAAAGTGGTTATCTTTTTTGTCTTCTGGCAAGATCTGCTGATAGCCATCTTGACTCGCGACGATATTGGTGCAATCAAGCCAAATAAAAACCCCTTGATTGCTGCTCCAGATCTCCGCATAGGCATACCAGCCCTACTCACAAGTGTCGAGATGGCAACTTTCGCAACTTTGCATTGCTGGGCGTTTCCCTGGAAACAATACGCTGCCACAGGAACTTCGCTTAATTCACGAGAAGATTATGTTAGCGGACCCATCACAGCTGTACTCGAAGCGATGAGTCCATGGGATTATGCTAAAGCAGCTGCACGGGGGTTTCGTTGGGTATGTTACGGCGCGCACCTCCGAAAGTCCGACGCATCGTGCATATGCGAGAGAGAGCCAGTCGTCAGCTCTCCGTCCCTAGATTACCTAGATGAAGCAAGAACGTCGTCGTTTCCGCGACGCAGTGCGATGCGTACTTTTCCGGGTTGTAGCGAGTCTATCAGACAGCGTGCGAGAATTGATAGAAGGACGACGTAGAGCTGCTTTGGGTCATGGAAGAAGAAAATTGATACAGATGGGTCAGCCATTTGCTTCTTCAAGAAATGAGAGATCAGAAGAGAGTAATGAAACATTGTAGCGAGCTCCTTTGTGAGGTGTCTTTATCGCTTCGACCTGACAGGCGTGACTTAAAGACCAAGCGCTAACGCAAACGGGCCCCCTTCCTAAGCATTACCAACGTTTGTCGTCACTCGACTGATGGGTGCATAGCAAGAGGATTCCGCAGGCAAGGACAGATTTAGACGCCGCGTCTCTGCTCCGCTTCGAGTCATGCTGAAAAATATTGGCGTATGGCGTACCCCGCCTGCTTGCGCTCTGGACCGGGGGTCATCTTCCGGCGCCGGTATCTATTTAGATCCAGGTTCCCCAGGTTTCGCATCGAGCGCGCTCACACTCGACGCGACTGCTGCTCACGCACGCAGTCTCCCCACAGCATCACAATGCCTTCGAAATCACGTGGCCTAAGGACTTCAACAGGCTGGTAAGTTCAGGATCTACGAAAGAGCCGGTTTTCGTGTTCAGAAGACCATGTGGGATGAAGGTTGTTGCACTTTGCATCACCAGTGTGCAACAGCAAAGTCTCAGGAAAACTGCTGACTCAAGACAGCTTAACGTGTCGTAAGAGACGCGTGAAGTGTGACGAGGCTCGGCCTAGTTGTAGCAATTGTACGAGAGTCGAGCGCGAATGTTTCTATGCTGAGAAAGCGAGCACGCCAAGACGTCCACGGGCGTTGAGTGCCCGCAAGCCCAGCGAGGCCTCCGCTGTAACGGAATCCGCTTCCTCGTCGAATCAGGATCCTGAACTTCCAAGCATTTCGGCAAATTCAAGTGGCCTGAGCTCAGAGCCTGCAGATCCTACGCAGTCATGGATACCTTTCCCTGTTGAGCAGGCTGAGGTTCCGAGTGATGTGATTCCGGACGACGGCTTCTTCCTTGACGATAGCTTATTCACATTCGGGGACACATTAACGCCTAATTTTGGCCCTGTGGAGTGGTACGACCTCCTTGCAGAAGATGCCATCAACAATATGCAGGGCCAGACACATCATAACCGCTGGAAATTTGACATTACCAGTCTCTCGAGGAGACAATCCCCAAGGCATTCGCTTGTCGCAGAGCCTGGCGAAACCATTTTTGATAGTGGGGGCACCGAAGTCGTCAATAGTCTGACCATCCTCACGCAGCCATGGAACACCGAAGAAAGGATCGAGCTCAAACAAGAGGAGCTTGTCTACTTCGAGCATTATGTAAACGTTGTAGCACCTATCCTGGATCTCTTCGACCCTGCGAAACATTTTGCCAGCGTCGTACCACATCTTGCTCTGCGCAATGTCGGCCTTTTGCGATCCCTTTTAGCAGTTGGGGCTTGCCACATGGCTCTTTACCAACCTCAAGAGCAAGCTGTCGAGATAGCAGCGCGTACACCAGGGACACCGGCTTCGACCGCCAGTGCTCCGCCGAGTACAAGTAGACTAGCAGAACAGTTCTACTACGAGACTTTGCACTACCTTTCGCAGAATTTACTCTATCAGTCATACACGAACTCGTTGGAAATTCTGGCAACAGCATTGATGATATCTACCTACGAAATGTTTCTGACGGCTGGAAATTCCGATCACAGCAACTGGGACCGTCACCTGCGAGGAGCATTCTGGATCCAGAGGAATTCAGAAACCAATTGCGAGTCAACGCACGGGCTCCAACGTGCAGTCTGGTGGGCATGGCTCCGACAGGATATTTGGGCAGCGTTTCGCACTGGTAGACCAGCATTGACTATCCACCAGATGAAGACGCCCCTGTCCGCTCTGGCAACTGACGAACTGGCCACGCGAATCATCTTCATCGCAGCCAAATGTGTTCAATTCGCTGCAACACCGAAAGAAGGCGATATCGCAGGCTACATTGAAGCAGGCGAGACACTGATGAGAATGCTAGATGCATGGAAAAATATCCTCCCTTCGTCGTTTGATCCCATCCCTGTAGTCCGGACAGTCGCGCCATCACCTTCGTCGGTACCCGATGCGAACCACATCAGCCCTATATGGATCCACCCTCCTGCACATGCGGCGGCTATTCAGACCTATCACTTTGCGAAAATTATCATGATTTTAAACCAGCCTTCCACAGGTGGCTTGAACATGTATCAAACTCGCTTCAAACTGCTCCGTGAAAGCACATCTACGATATGTGGTATTGCAATTGCACAGCAGTCGCAGAACTTGCCCTGTGCATTCGTTTCTTTCCAGGCTGTGTATGCAGGTTGGTATTCCTCGTGGTTGTTATGGGCAATGAGGTTAACGATGTTCCAGCTGCCCTATGCGCCGAAACACAGGATCGCCAAGCTGAGATCCTCGAGATTCTTGACAAGGTCTTGAGCATCAGTAAATTCCCTTCCAAATCCATCCTCGAAGACTTGGTCAATGTCTGGGGAGGTGCTAGCTGAGCGAAGATCAACACGCTCCCGGACCATATCGCCACCGCACATTCTCTCACACGACACATCCGACTCTACGTCTCGCGCCTGGGCACTTTCCGATCAATGGTCGAATTCGCTGGGGTGCACGTTCACGTCCGGGGCCCCGCCAACTCCATCGTCTAGTGTTGACTGCTCGTCGCGAGCACCAATCGCTATCGCTTGCGATTCTCCTATTGCCCCGCAGGCCTCCCTCGGGTTGTCTATTACGGGTAAGCCGGTGGCGGGCATCGCCCAATCGACCAACCAGGTCATGCAAGTCAACAAGTGCCTGATGCGAGTTGGTTTGGCATCTGCGAAAAAGCTCGACTCGATCGGGCGAAGAAAACGGCATTGGACGGACCACCTACGTCGCTACCAGCATTTTGCGGGGTGAACGATCTGGGGCGTGAGATGATAAATATCGTCCTTCCGCACTCCCTGGCTGATACATCTGTCACACCTTCACACAATTCATATCATAATTTCAGCCATGTCTCCCTCTCTTGAGTTCTTCGACAAGGCCTCCGACAATCTGCCCATCAAACCAGTGGTCACCAAGGTTAATGGCACGACTGGTATCTCAGCTGTAACTTTAGATCAATCAGATAAACATGATCTCGTACTTGGTTACTTCCGTGCATATATCGCCGACCTTTGCCAGCAATTCAATGGCGGTCACCCGGGTTCCGCTATGGGTATGGCAGCCATTGGCGTCGCGCTCTACAAATATGTCATGAAATTCTCCCCCAAGAACGGCAACTACTTCAACCGCGACCGATTCGTTCTATCAAATGGCCACGCCTGCCTCTGGCAATATCTATTCATGCATCTCGTTGGTGTAGAGAGCATGACCACGGATCAATTGAAGTCTTATCATTCCTCAAAATACGATTCCATCTGCCCCGGACATCCGGAAATCGAGAATGACGGCGTTGAAGTCACTACTGGACCTCTTGGTCAGGGTGTCGCAAATGCTGTCGGTCTCGCCATGGCCACCAAGAACCTTGCCGCAACATACAATCGTGATGGTCATGAAGTGGTCAACAACATGACCTGGTGCATGATTGGCGATGCTTGTCTTCAAGAAGGTGTAGGCCTTGAAGCTGTGTCTTTGGCTGGACACTGGAAGCTCAACAATCTTTGCATCATCTACGACAACAACAACATCACCTGCGATGGAACGGCAGATGTTGCAAACTCAGCTGAGGACATTAACGCGAAGATGAGGGCCACAGGCTGGGAAGTCATTGATATCATCGATGGTCACTCCAACGTTAGCAGTATCGTGCATGCGCTTCTACAGGCCCGGAGTAGCGAGAAGCCCACATTCATCAACATTCGCACAGTCATCGGCTTCGGCTCAGGAAAAGCTGGCACCCCAGCCACACACGGTGCCGCTCTTGGTCTCGACGACATTATCAGCATCAAGAAAACATTTGGCTTGAACCCTGAAGAACACTATGTGCTTCCCCAAGAGGTTTACGACTTTTTCGCCGACGTTGCACCTCGCGGCAAGCAGCTGGAAGCTGACTGGTCTTCTACCGTCAGCGCTTACGAAGAAAAGTATCCTGAGCTAGCTGCGGAGTTCAAGCTGCGAGTAGCAGGCAAGATGCCCACCGACTGGACCAAATTCATCCCTAAGAAGCAGGACTTTCCCAGTGAACCAACTGCCACTCGCAAGTCTGCGGGTCTTGTTGGAAATCCGCTTGGCGAGAACATGGGTAACTTCCTTGTCGGCACTGCAGATCTTACACCATCCTGCAATGTTGCGTACAACAAGAAGGTTGATTTCCAATCACCTGAGCTCAAGACTGCATGTGGTCTTAACGGCAACTACAGTGGTCGCTACATCCACTATGGCATCCGCGAGCATGCCATGTGCGCCATTTCCAACGGTCTAGCGGCTTTCAACAAAGGCACTTTCCTGCCCATCACTAGTTCTTGTAAGTCAGCTTTGGCCTATGACTTTCATCTTGCTAATCACCAACAGTCTTCATGTTTTACCTGTATGCTGCACCCGCAGTCCGCATGGGAGCCCTTCAGGGTCTGCAACAAATTCACATCGCCACCCACGACAGCATTGGCACCGGCGAGGATGGTCCTACACATCAACCTATCGCTCTAGCGGCACTCTACCGAGCTATGCCAAATCTTCTATACATGCGTCCTTGTGATTCAGAAGAAGTCGCTGGGGCTTTTGAAGTTGCTATCAAGTCCACCGAAACACCTACCATCATCTCACTCTCTCGCCAAGTCCTGCCACAATGGAAGCAATCCTCGCGTGAGGGCTTCGCAAAGGGCGCTTACGTTTTTGAGGAGGAAGAAAACTTCGATGTCACCCTCATCAGTACAGGCTCCGAGATTGTCTTCGCCATGCAGACTCGCGACATTTTGAAGAAGGAACACAACATCACTGCCCGTGTGGTTTCTTTCCCTTGCCAACGGCTGTTCGAGCAACAGTCCCGCGAATATAAACAGTCGGTACTCAAATCAAAGGCTGGAAAGCCCGCCGTTGTCATTGAGGCTTACGCCGCCAATGGCTGGGAGCGTTATGCTGACGCCGCTGTCTCCATGCGGAGATTTGGCAAGAGCTTGCCTAGCAAGACAGCGTACAAGTATTTCGGGTTTGAGCCTGAAGTTATGGCGCCTAAGATCAAAGACTTGGTTGAAGAGGTGAAGCGTGATGGTATCGAGATTCTTAGGGGTGATTTCCGGGATCTCAATGGCACTCTTGGTGTCGGCTTTGAGCACTAAAATCTTTTCCTGCTTCTTTCAACTTGCATTGCATTGGCGTTATAGAGGCTATGACTTGATGCAGCGACAATGAGATTCATACTTTCGAGATATTGTCCTCTTCTGATCTGCATGGTGCAGTTAGAACCTCACGTCGTGCCTAAATTAGTGTTCAAGGTAGATAGTTGTATATATTCGCACATGTTTCCGGCAGAGTTTGCGCGCGTGTCCGGCGGTAGACCATGCCTATTCGTTAGGTTTCATCATGCTGACAGTCATCAATTTCTGCCACTGTACACCGACCAGCTGTGAACCCCGCTACATGTTGTTTATGCGGAGTAGTCGTTCGCAACCCCGTTTAACCAGAAATTGACGTAGTGTCAGCAGCTGTCGTACAAGATCTCGAGTTCATCTATGAGCGTGTAGCTCTTACTATCACAACGCGTACTGGATTCCAGTTGGTCATAGTGGTAACGACACACCACCAAGTCGTCTCATTGGGTCCCATATAGTGTGATGGACACGAATCAGCGCGTTCAGACCCCTCGTAGCTTGTCATGGGATCATCAACGGACTTAATATTCATATTCAAGGTGGAGAATGAGATTAAAGACTTCTCGATATCGGCTGAAGAGACGGAGTACTCAATCGTAATCCAAAATTGCTCGATAGACAGCATGCATCCATCTCTGCAACTCCTGATAGCCCAGTTTATAAGACACTAGATATCCCGCCCCAGAACTAATCCAACCCCCAACACATCACCAACTCTGGATAAGTCGATCAAAATCTTGCACTATGATATACATTACAACAATCCTCAGCCTTCTCCTCAGTGGCGCTATCGCTAGCCCCACACTCTCCGTCGACCCCGTCCGCACCCTTCCTCCAAACTGGCAGTACACCATAACCTCTCTCCATGGCCCCGGCTGCCCCGCCAACCCAGACCCCCTCTATACCACGCGCACGACCTACGGTCAGAACAACGTTGACGGATCCGAAATCTACTATTGGTTTGTCGCGTACCCTGCCATGCGCGTCAGCCTTTCAGACGGCGGCACCGCGCATACATGGTGCGAGACAGAGTTATCATATAGTGAATTTGCAGACAATAATGGTGAGGTGACGGCGGAGGAGTATAGACTGCGCTTGCACAAGAATGGAACAAGGTTCAGTGCTGTGTATGAGCTTGAGGAAGGGGTCACCGCCAGGTGGGAAGTGCGGTATGATGCTGGGAAGGGCAAGGAGGTTTGTTACTCATTCCTTTAACCCCCACTTCACTGCTCTGGTAACTGAATGGTGAATCCTTAGATCGTGGACGAACTCATTGTTCCGGGTCCGTTCTCGTCGGTCAAATACGCCACGGAAAAGAGTTCTCCCGCACAGACCAAGACTGAGCTTGCGCCGCTACCGGAATGTGGGAGGGGCACTATGAAGTTCAGGACAGATTTGTATGTTGAAGGGACGAAGGGGAAGAAGGGAAGTGTAGCGAGCGAGCTGTATACTGATGAGAAAGGTGTGTCGGGATATTATGGGGCGCAGCAGGGATTTAGCTATGATTTCGAGAAGTGTGGCAAGTGAGAGGGACATTTTGGATGACTGCTGTGCAAGTCATATAGTAAGAAAGAGAAGACATGAAAGTATATATGGGTGGTGAAATCCA
Organism: Coniothyrium glycines; assembly: GCA_025742365.1. Lineage (NCBI taxonomy): Eukaryota > Fungi > Ascomycota > Dothideomycetes > Pleosporales > Coniothyriaceae > Coniothyrium > Coniothyrium glycines. The sequence goes on from JAMXIJ010000017.1 coordinate 468,934, forward strand.
TGGTGGGTGAGGCTGTGTCGAATCACGGCAGGGAAGCAGTACCTAGCCAGTCGTTTAACACCTTCCCTATGTTCGTCATATGCTATCGCACTCTTCCATGTAACCAACACATAACAAATGACGCCTGCTACTTGAGACAGTATTTTAGTTTTCTCTCTGCCTCACTTTTGGATCACGCCTCCTCACGGATTGTCGGTCAACATGTCTACCACAGGACGACTGCTTCGGTGGACACGCAGGTATCCACATTTCACGGCAATATAACTCCTTTGGTGTGCCGCCTTGATGTGTTCCGGTGCTGTCTACAAACTTGTAGACTTCAAAGAGGTTGAGCCTGAAAAACGCGTGCTCCTCAACCAGCATAAGCGGAATTCAACTGAATGTTCTCAAATAGTATGGCATCCAGATCTATGAGCGCTCAAGGCAAGATTTCTTCAGATAGTCTATATGCACGAACGCAAAGCGCAGCGATGAGCAAGAAGAGAAAACAAAGTGTTGACAACACAATACGTGTAAGCGCTATGAGAATGTCTGCGGTCACCTGCATTTTTCGGCCACTACAGAGATGACCTAAAGGATCTCGTGTACTTTTCGCGCGCCACAAATGAAGCAAGTCAATACTGCAAGCTTGCCGTTCTAGGAGTGTGAAAGATTCGGTCAACCAATCAGCTGCTGTGCCACGTAGCGTGCATGAATGATGCTTCAGCTACGCTACAATTCGCAGTACGAAGGCTTAAAAGGCAGCCTTGTACGACCAAAGAACCGCAGAAAATCAGGCAGCGATTCTATGGTTTTCTTTCCTTTCAACATTCCCATCACAATTCATTCTGCCCCAACATCCAGAGATCTTGAAACATCTCAGCTCGAGGGAGGCATTGTATCGACAAGATGAACGCAACCGCAGCCCCGCAATTACTTCTCGACTGGATAGCCGCCCATCCTTATCAAACATTTTTCCATGTTGTCAATGGCGTCGTGCTTCTCACGCCGGCAGCCGCCACGGTCCCGATCTTCGGTGCGCTCGGCTTGAGCGCTGGAGGACCAGTTGCAGGTGTGTGTTTCCTTGATGCCCGTATTATCATTGTATGATTGTCGCTGATATCGAACAGGTTCTGCGGCGGCTCAAATCATGAGTTACTTTGGCAACGTGCCAGCAGCAGGCATTTACGCCATGGCGCAAAGCGCCGCCATGGGAGGATACGGTGCTGGTGTCGCTGCGTCTGTAGCACAAGCAGGCGCGTTGTTGACTTCAGTGTCTGCATTTCTCTGGGGTCGTAATGCGACGTCACGCGAACTCTGACGAATGGTCAGCGTAACGCGATGCAATTTATAAGTGGGGTTCTACATGCAATAGAAGATACATTGTTCTAGAACACGCTGGCATTCTCTCAAGATTTCGCAGTAAGATGATAATAACGGCATCATAAGTAATGCTGAAAAGCTCATTTTGGATGTCCGTACAGTCGTCGTGCAATTCTGGGTGAATACGTGCGACGTCAGAGCTCGTTAGTGTAGCACTCGCCTAGTCCGCGGAACGACGCGTCTACCAAATTCAGCCAATTATTTTCCTGTGCTAGACCTGTTGCGCCTGATTCAGAGGCCATCGACCTGCTATAGTTCTACATAGCATCGATATTACGTATGCTTTTCACTCATTGTTACTAGCAAACCATTTGGTTTGCCGATTCGAGTCAGAAAAGACACCGATCACCGGGGAAAAGTATCAGGACTAGGCTTTGTGCTTTGTGTCTCGAGAAAATCGAAGAAAGCACACTTTCTGGATTGAGTTGGTCGGAAGTATGGAGACTTCGCAGACTAGCCGAGAATTGCTGAGGAGCTGAGCTATACAAGCTGTGAGGAAGCGACCTGGACCAACACATTTGACTTGCCCAGAAAGAGCAAGGGTAATGAAGCCAGTGAAAAACCTATGAGGTTCAGTGGATGGACTTACTACAGCGAAGAAGGCGCACTTTTGAAACCGGACATGCAGGACTACATAGATGGTGATGGGTAAAAAGATGTCTGCGTAGAAGCAAGATTTGTTGTAGTTTGAAGATAAAATGTTATGCACAAGAATATAAGAATGTCGACTCTCACAACCACACTCCTAGAGCATCGATGCTAACATCATAGCGCAACGAGTATATGCGCCATGTGATGTGCACTACTCTACCATCCACGCTTAGTCTTCAGGTTCCTCCACCAGTCACGCGCCATCCATGCATCGAACTCGGTAATCTCCGTCGCACTGCCGGCGTTCATGATGAATTTGGTCACACCGGTAGGAGTCCAATCATAGAAATCATCGAGCGCGAAAGTGTGTCCAAGCTCATGGAGCACAATATGGATGTTCTCAGCCGTGAGGTTCTCCATGAAATACTCTTGGGCAACGCGCTGGCCCCAGTCGCCGCCAGCGCCGCCGCCAAAGCCAGGTGTAAGCCAGAGAGACTGGTCTGTTATCATTAGCGTATAATTAAAAATGTTTGATGTGAAGGACTTGCCGTAGTGACGACTTGCTCCACCTTTGCAACCATTATAGTTGCCGTCCTGATGGAAGAAGCGACCACACGACTCGGCGCATTGTGGGATACCGCTACCATCCTTGTCGGTATAGACATCGATCTTGGAGACATCGCCTTGGAGGATGTTGGCGTTGTTCACAGCCCAGCCAACGACGTTGACATCGACAGTCTTGTAAGGGAAGCCTTCAAATCCAGCAAGGACTGCGATCCACTTGTTGAACGCCTTACGGATCGCAGTCTCGATTTGGGTGCGCTGTGCAGCAGTGACCTTGGCATTACCTTCCCAGCGAACACAGTAGTTGATCTTGCCCTTGGCGGCCATAACCTGGTCGTAACCGTAGTTCTTGAAGCCGAGAGCGTTAGAGTAGGTTTCGAGCTCGTGCTTCCACACTTCCTGAAGAGGCTTCACGAGGTTGGAGGGAGGGTCCCACGTGGTCTTGCTGAGATCACGCTTGCTTACGGCTGGTGTGGTATCCCAAGCATTGCTGTCGTCGAAACTGTGCTTGTCAAATGCGCAAACAGGCTGGGGGTTTGCAGCACGACGATGGATGTGCTGCTGCACCGGCGTCGGAATTGTACCAGCGAATACAGAGGCGACAAGCGCCGAGATAGCGAGAGAGTACTTCATGGTGTCAAGGTGTTGTATGGATCGTGAGAGAATGCAACGATGTCCAGCACCAAGATAGAATAGATGAACGATGCTCGAGAGCTGACAGGAAGAAGGAATGGAGGCAAGTGATGTAGTTGAGCCCGTACATTCTCGATGCTGTGATACAAGGGCATTTATAATATGCCTCGGAAAATTCAGTGTCGCTGCTCAATGCCGTAATTAAAGAAAATTGCCTTCAGAATGCGCTTGTCGATGGTGCCCTTCCTTCGCGTAGCAAAACGTTGTTTGAAGGCTGATGTAGTGGCTCTTGGAAATGCTTGTATGACGCTTGGCTGCGGATAATATGCCATCTGCGTAATTAAGAAGGGGTCATAAGAATAATACATCGGTATATCGCCCGTTTGGGCTTGTCGTTGCGACGGAACGTTGGCATGCACCCCGCAGCGCCTCCGGAAACTGTCCAATGCACGTATCTCCGGCGAGCAACGTGGGTAATTCTCCGACGGGCTCATCTAAAATGTTCCCCCAGAGTGAATGGTCTCAGTTGAGAACAACGGGGCTGAAAAACCTGGGTGTCGATCAAACGAAACGGTTACGCCTTACTGGCCCCGGGATCCATGCTTAGATATATATGAAACACGTTTTTCAACTCAGCCTGAATTGTTCCATCACGACTCAGCGCATTGAGGTTACCGATTCAGGGTGCTAGATGCTAAGGGTTGTTTTTGGCCTGATCGAAACACCTTATGTACAGTAAGCGAGTGGACAACGTCTGCCAAGCCTCTACAGTGTCCTTCCCTAAGCGACAATACTGGACCACATGATATTTCGCGCTTTTGTGCCTGTCATTTGCAATTATGTGATACATGTTCCAAAAGAGGTTGCATCTCACGACATCCTTGCTTGACTATTAATGGTAAAACTTCGGGATGGAACATCCTTCAGACTCGGGACGATTTTCGATAAACTCTTTAATGGCTTTGTATCATCATATTTTACTTGTAATCATTCGCCTCGAACGCCACTATCACCATGCTTACTTTTTTGAGTGGACGGCGGGAGCACAGTTCCCAGCTTATCGAGTATCGGTCGCAACGGTGGAGGAGGCGGATAATTTTAACTCTAAATGTAGACACTTTACAAGATCTGATCTGATCTGGAGCAAACACTGTCACTTGAGAGTTTCTTGTTATGGCAGTGAGGATGATCCCGAAATTGGTTGGGTGGACTATAGCTCAAATGTGACTCATCTTTCAGTCTTGCCCAAAACACCGTATCTAGCTGTCACATATATTTTCTCCGCTTTGGCTACAGCAAAGCCCGTGGATGCTGCATCCACATTGGTGAGTATGACATCGAATTCTCCCGGAATAGACATGGGTCTCCTGAAGTCTACTTCCATCCATGCTCGTGTGTTTCCGGGTGTTGGAATCTGGATATTCTGCAACGCACGAGCAATGGCATGATTCCCATGTGCAAGTTTCCCAGGTAGACCAAATGCCTTTGCTGCGGCGCTGGAGAGATGTATGAAATTGTAATCCTTGGATAGTGCAGCCCATTTCAAAGGATCATTGGTGTTGAAGGATATCTGAGCCGTATTTGAAAACCCAAATGCATCATCGTGCAGCCCTTTGTGAGATGTTACATGGACGTCTTGTTGCTTTATTCTCCTAAACTCGAGCATGGTAAAAATTTGGCGGTAAACTAGAATTGTCCCACCAATACTGGTCTGATCCTGGATTCTTAGAGTAATTTCGATGTCGAATTCCACCCCTCGTTTCACATGGCGGGGATTTGTGTGCACATTTGTCAACAGAGTTGCTTGGCCAAAATTCTTGAATGCCGACGGTACGCACAAATCTGGACGAAGTAACTCGAACCTGTTTCGAACATTAACTGCACCCAGTGGGTTGACAGGGCATGCAGGACTTGATAAGAGGATCAGCATCGCCGGCTCTGTAATTGCTGAGAGAAACAAGAGCTGATGCAATGGGCTGACTTCTGTTATCTTGCTACTTCGTTTGCCAATTGCGATCTGATAGCGCGCAATATGCTCCTCTGTCATGATGAATGGTGAGGAGAGTGACACGTCCGCTGAAGCCAGAAAGTCGATCATAGAATTAGGAACGATCAATTTGATCGCCATGGCTAGAATCACTATGACGATTTCTCCTGTACGAAGCTCATTTGGGGAGAATGAGAGCTTGATGTTTCGTCTGCTGAATAGCAAGGGCGTGAGTCGATACCCGAAGACAACCAGGAGTCCAAAGGATATCCCTACGAAAATGGCGACGATCATAGTATAGTATTATCCGGCAACAACATCGTATTGCGTCGAGTCGGAACGTTGCCAGAGAGGAATGTTTGTTCAATTAGACGCCCCGAATTCAACTTTTGTGTTGCAGGGGTGTGAGCCTCGGCTCGACCCCAATAAGTCTTAGTGCCAGCCGATAGCTATGTCCATATATGTGATGCTCTCCAGCACAATCACTTGGAAGTCGAGGCCATAGTCGAGCAGTACATATTCTGGCATTTGCGCTAATTCTATGGCTCATAATCATATGGTGAAGCTGTCAGAACACAGTGTACTAGCGCACCGAAATCGCTTCATATTGCATACTCAAAAAGTCCATGTTATAGGTATCTTTTTCTGCAGCTTCTTCGAGCCCCCTCTTCATCGAGACCGAGCTTTCAAGTTTTGATGCTCGTTCGACTTTGCGTCCCTCTCGGGCGCAGCCGCTTTCATAACCCGGGCCTTTACACCTTACACTTCCTTGCGCATGTTTAGGAAAACCTCACGCCTTATCATTTTAGAGGTTACCGTACCGGGACGCTTCGCATTAAGGAAAGTTGTAATTGACTTTTGAGTTACCAAGCTGTTTACCTTCTTCGAAAGAACGACAAATTGTGCGGTTGTCATGTTTTTCCGATATACTATCACAGACAAAATTCCAGCCATATCGAGAATCTAATACTGTTTGAAAGATTTTGCTTCCTTGATACTCCAGTACAACAGCAACCAGGGATCATAAAATCGTTAACGTTCTAAGTAATCATTGACTGTAACCCTTCAATGTCACGTAGCCACGTAGCCACGTATGACGAGTCGAGTTATTGGACAAAGAGCCCAACTTTCAAACGAAGGACATGTACAATAACTTAGAACGATGCGATGGTGGAACGACTGACGTATGGCCTCAAATATGGCGACCCATTCTTCTAAGCATGGTCTTCCAGTCCTTTTTATCGGCTGACTGCAACCCACTTACCCATTCGACCTGCGCTCTCTCGATGCTGTCTTCGCCCCCCGTCGCCTTGTCAGATACAGGATACTTCGCGTTCGCTATTACTGTCAGCGTAGAAATCTCTTTGTAAAGAATAGCAATACTCACATATGCCGAAAGGTCTGAAGTTGTGGAAAACGTTTTCCCAGCTGCCTGCTGGTACCTCGTACGTCTCATGCATTATGCCGATGTGCGGAAACTCATTGCCCGCCCCTTTCTCCCACCATAGTTGGCCTTTCATATGCGGTTTAGCATGCGCGAACATCCCTAAGCCTTCCAGGCTTTTCCAGTAACTCAAATAGACGACAGTGTATCCTTGTCCATCAGGACGGTCTTCAGACGCTTCAACAACCAGAGAAGGTGTATTGCCGAGAAATCCATACTTTTCGCGGTTTGCTTCAGCATCGTCCCACATCTTTGTAAAGTAGCCCCCAAGGTCAGAACTTCCGGGCGAAAAGCGACCATTCGGATGATTCCATGTCGCCGCAAGCACGAGTACGACAATCGATTCGCTAGAGCTCTTGGTCGTGCTACCATCTCGGGAGGTCGGGATTTGCCATGTTTGCCGACCATGATAGGCCTCTGACAGAAGACCGTTAGGGAGATGCCCAGTAGCCACGAGATAGCTGCGCAGAATACGATAACCGAGAACAATGATGGGTGGTAAAAGAGACAGGTTCCGCGGCAAAGTGGCAACTAGAATACACTGTATACACGCGCCAAGTAGCAACCACGATGAAATTGTATAATCGGTTGGTTTTGTGATATTCAAAGTTTTGAAGATGGCCGCCATGTTTTCACGTAGAACCAATGAGCAGATCGACTTCGATGCTGAGGAAAATTATGGAAATTGCAGTATTCAAACTTACTTCATGTTTATATACACACATTTCTGAGGCTGACAATGATATGCCATAATTAGTTAGTTTGGTTTCGCGATTGAATCGATTACACAGGTGCTCCAGATTTGGTGACGTAGTGGTCGGGAGCGGGCGAATTGTGCAAGCGCGGAGATCTCATTCGTCTGTTGTTACGGGCGTTACCCCGAATCCCTCGATCTGTTACGCCGATTGCGCTTCCCCCTTACAAGAATGCGAGGCTGGGAGTCATCACAAGAGCGCTCTGTCATATGATTACTGATGCAGCTCCTATGTCTCTATTGGTACTCGAATCCACAGGACTACACTTTCTAGATTAATAAACCTTTGGCGTCAGCTGTGGCGCTGCTCAGCGTTGCGCCTCTCGTCGCACTCGCGCATTACTCAACTACTAGACGCGAAGGTACAGTATCATGGCGCAACAGCTAGCGTCCATCTTTAGACTTGCTTTGTGTAGAGAATTGTCAATCCACTGCTTTCGAACGCAATACCACAGATAGCGAGCATCAGGACAAGCACAGTGCTTCAGCTTCAATAATACATGCGCGACCCCTCCGACTGCTAAATTTTAGCTATGGAAAGACTTCAGCATACGAGTCATACCTGCTATTTCCAGCCCTAGAGTACAGCCAAGGACGCGAGAAGAGACAAAGACAGAGACTGGCTGACGTGTCGCAAGAGAAGAGTGAAGTACGGAGCAGAGCATTCAACCTGGAGAAATTGCCTTATATTGGAAACATCCTGTGAAGGTTACTTGTATTAACTTTTCTTCTCTCATATTTCTTGGTCTAGGCGTAACCAGCACCACACATTTTCACAGACTGTGTTGTCTGATCTGCTTGCGCACCAGATGCATCGAACAGCGCGAAGACTCCCCTCACACGAGCTTGCGCAGTATGATGAATTCCTTCGTCGAGAGTTTCCGATCCTCTACGTTGCGATTTGGGATCTTTGGTTGGATGTGACGTCAGTCTAGTGGAAGAGAAATTTATGGCAGTACTGTTCGACATTGCTCGTGCCCTTCGGACTCAACTCTTTGAAGCATACATGTATATGAGAAACCAACCCACCAAATCTGCGTCATAGCAATCAGAAATAATTACGTATAGCAGTGTGCAGCGCCACGGGATCGGAACTCGATCTTCTGAGCGTTTCCTTCAAGATGTGCAGCCTGCTCTCGCCGATGCCTCGGTCGATTCAATAGAGGACCTCCTACAATCACATCAAGCACCTCCTTCTCATTATAGCCATCAGGGTTCACCATGAAGTGCGATAGCTGAAATGTTCAAGATCACCATTCAACCTCATCAGACGACCCTGTTGAATAGCTTGAATTTGAACTTTCGGTGGTAGATCGGTCCTTTGAGGAAGACGGGAAGATAAGAAGACTGAAGAACTTGGGGAAGACGTCGCAGACAACAGTGGTGGGCTATCGGGCGTATCGTGATAGTTCTGGATCTATGAAAGAGTGGTACATTCCTTTGTGTGTGGCGCAGCAATGTGGCTCGATTGGAGTCGGAATTACGTCCGAAAACGGACCTGATGATGCCTTCAGCGGAACAAGCTTTTCCAGCAAAGCTTGATTCATGCATAGCACTCCACTTCCATGTTCGGCAATGCTCAGAAGCTTCCCATGACGAGCTTAAGTCATAATTTATGATAATAAGGTGTTTAGTTGCCGGTAGACGAATAGTCACGTACGCGTCGGCGCCTTTTCAGCTGCCGAAATACAATGCCATAGTGTCACGACCCACTCAACTGCTCAAGCGTCAGCATTGACCGATGAATGGTGATCAATTTGTCGAAGAGATGACAAGCTTCAGAATATCATTGCCCTATCTGTCAGCCGTGGCGTGCAAGGACGGGCGCCTAGGTTTTCGCGATAATATTGCCACAAAATCTCATCGCAATCCCTGTTGCCGAAACTCCATGGTAGCAAACCATTGTCTGGGGACTCCACTTTGGGAACATTGGTCCGCCATGAGAAATGCGGACAATATGGAGTTCCCCAGTACTTTGCGGAGGTTTTTAAAACTCTCACCCGATTGTCCCTCGACTAACTACTCATCTACCCTGCGTGTGCGCGATCATGTCAGTTGCAGCCGTGGTGCCAAGTGCAGGCAAGGAGACCATCGATCCAGTCCGTTTACACAAGGAGGATCTTGAACATGCCGCAACGCACGGCACGTACCTCGATATAAAGGATCAGACACATCTTTCACTAGAGCATCGCGAGTACCTGATTGAACGTCATGGAACTGCCGATCTCGATCCTTTACCTACGATGGGCACTGCAGATCCCTACAACTGGCCGGTGTGGAAAGTGAGCATTATCCAGCACTTGAAAATACGACATGGCTAATTCGATAAACACAGAAAGTGATGAACCTTGTCTTTGTTGCCTTCCATGCCTGTATGTGCGCTTTTGCTGCCTCTGCCATCATCCCAGCATACGAGGACATCGCAAAAGATCTTGGTATCAGTCTACAGAAGACATCTTACCTCACTTCTTTGCAGATTGCCATTCTAGGCGGTGCACCGTTGTTCTGGCGACCACTATCTACTCGCTATGGGCGACGACCTATCTTCATCATCTCCTTGATTGGTAGTCTGATTTTCAATATTGGCTGTGCGAAGAGCACATCCTATGCTGCCATGGCTGCCTGTCGAGCGTTCCAGGCTTTCTTCATATCTCCACCGAACGCTATTGGTAGTGCTGTCGTCGTCGAGACCTTCTTCAAGAAAGAGAGAGCCAAATACATGGGTGTCTGGACTGTCATGATAACAATTGGCATACCGCTAGCTCCCCTACTCATGGGTTTCGTCACATACCGTGTTGGTTACCGCTGGATCTATTGGATTCTAGCAATCACCAATGGTGTTCAACTCATTCTGTACACTCTCTTTGGTCCAGAAACCCGCTTCATCCGCCACGGCAACGTCAAGCACGCACAGTCCGGCTCCGAATCACTTAAAGAGTCGTACCTCAGATTCCGCCGCATAGACCCTACTCCGATCACACTTTACGAATTCGTTTCGCCACTGAGATTGGCAAGGTTTCCTTGTGTCATGGTGCCAGCAGTGGCGTATGCGATGGTATTTCTATTCGCATCTGTCCTCAACACTGTCGAGATCCCACAGCTGTTTGGCGAGAAGTTTCATTTCAATGCTCAGCAGATTGGTCTCCAGTTCATCGGCCTGATTGCTGGTTCCATCATCGGCGAGCAGATCGGAGGACACTCTAGCGACTTGTGGATGCGATGGCGCGCAAAGAAAGTGGCTCCCCGAAAACCAGCACCCGAGTTTAGACTTTGGCTCAGCTACTTCGGCATCGCACTTACAATTTGCGGCATGATATTATTCTTAGTGCGCATTGAGCAAGCGCCCGAGGGCCACTGGAATGTGACTCCTATTATTGGTGCAGGCATTGCCGCTGCAGGTAACCAGATCGTCACTACTGTTCTCATCACATACGCTGTTGATTGTTACCCGGATGAAGCCGGCAGTATTGGAGTTTTTATCACTTTCGTGCGACAAACTTGGGGTTTTTTGGGGCCTTTCTGGTGAGTCTGAATATCGAGTGCACTAGAGGTTCCACTCACTGCTAATGCGAGATAGGTTTCCAGACATGTTTACCAACGTTGGGATTGCTAAAAGCGCGGGAATCGTAGCTGCATTACTCGTGGGCGCATCATTGATACCTGTAATTGTTACACATTGGAGGGGCCATGCCATGCGTGGCAACATGTCTGCGAGGATTTAAACCACGCAAGTAGTCGCCCAGGGAAGCGGATTGTGATCATAGCTTTCGAAATTGTCGTATGTCTTGTGTTGATCCACTTCTTATCATTCGTGATACTCTTGCTTCCATGTCGCTAGTCCTTCAGCTGTCAGATTGATTTCCATACTTTACAGTTTTGCTAGTAGACCCTCCTCCTGGCACAACTTCTCAGCATCGGCCACAACATCAACGCCATACACTTGAGTCTGAACATCCGCATCCGCCCACTTGTCAGGCACCTTTCCTCCCCCGGCCTTGATCGCCGCAAAAATCTTATCACGTTCCTCCTTCGCCTTGCCAGCGCCGAGGTGCATTGCCCTTCCGCTCTCAGCCGCAAGCTCGACCAACGCCTCGGCTCTTGGCTTTCGCAGCTTTTCATATAGACGCAGTGCATGTTCGATGGTCTCGGGCTTCTTATCCGCGATTCGCGCCGGTGACAGGATAACACCTAGTACGGCACCATCCTCGATCGCTTGTGCGGCGCCTTGTGCCATGTGAGGAAGCGTTGGATGGCATGCATCACCAACAAGCGCTGCGCTGCCATGTACCCAGGTATCAAGTGGATCGTGGACGCGCAACTTCCATTCTACCACCTCACCATCTGGAACCATATTCAGCATGCGGTGAATCATTGGACAGAAGTCGTTATAGCATTCTATCATAGCCGATTTGCTGCCCTTTGTGGTGTACTGTGCGTCCGGTGCGCCAGCAAAGTTGGTATCCGGCTGTGCTGTACTGAGATTGTAGATTTGCTTGTTATGGATGGGATATGCGATGATGTGCTTCTTCTCACCTATCCACCGAGTAACGGTATCCGATTCGATCAGCTTAAGAAGTTCCGAATCATGCTGCATTTGCTCCCTAGTCAACATGATGCGATATGCAGCTTGTCCTGAATCTCTTGTTTGACCAGTAAGACCCAGTTCCTTGAGCATGGCTACTCGTGTCCCACTTTTTACGCCGTCGGCGCCCAGAAGAATATCGCATTCAACGTCATATACATCACCTCCTTGTTGTGGTGTGACTTTGAAAGTAGGACGAACGCCAAAACGTACATCTGACATTGTGCTGCCGAGCTTGAATGTGATGCCGCTCTCCTTTTTGCAGCCCTCGTATAATCCATTAGCCAGACTAGCTCGGTGGCCGACCATGTGCGGATAGCCGAACTTCTCTTGCACGTAGCTAAGGTCGACGTAACCTAGCTCCTTGTCTGAGGCTCCTTCTCGGATTGATGTATTGGCACACTGAACTGCCTCAGCCTCGATAGACTTCCAGCACCCTAATCTGTCCAGGATACGCGCCATGTTGGGTGCTAGTTGGATCCCTGCGCCTACAAAGCCCATATTTGTGGCATTTTCATAAATGGTGATATTGTTGTGACCAGATTTTGCAAGCGAAAGTGCTGCAGCAAGACCACCCATGCCTAGGAAATGTCAGTCTTGGTGTAGGAAAGGCGAATTTAAGGAACGGACCTGCACCAATGATCGCAATCCTCAAATTTTCTGCCATTTTGTGATCGGTGTTTTCTGAGTCGACGATGTTTAGCACAATCTTGTGGCGCCTCTTTCCACAAGAAGTGATGTGACGATAGATTTTGGGATTTATCAAGCGCGAAATTGTAAAGCTTGTAATCCTCGAAAGTCTTATTTCCGTCTCTATATCCCTAATTCCAACCGAATTGTTGCTTGAAGTCTACTCCAGAATTTCTAAGCTCTTTCCCACAGTTTTGATTCTATCACCGGGTGCCGGATGAACACTTAACCGCAGGTTTCAGGGCAGAACAGGAATGGCGTCAGCAGTGCTCGAGTGCTATGGAAAGATCAAGCTTCAGTCTTCACTAGAGATACCGGTCCTATACGAGAGAGTACGCAGAGTAAAGACTGATCGTGTCGCAGCAAGCTCGTGATCTCCACATCTCAATGTCTTGGAACCGCAATTACATACCAGTACGCAGGTCCCCACCCCGCGGGGCCAATGTTTTAGTGCAAGACAGATCGCCCCACCAATCGCGAACGGAGGCACGTCGGTGGTTTTGCGAGTTGCGGACCCCCTCTCAAAACATTTGCTGACCACAAAGGATGTGGATGTCTGCTTGCCTGCGTGAATGCAGGTTGCAGAGCGGTATCGAAACTACCGATCGAGCTGTAAGAACCTCAGTCTAGCAGTTGCCAATGGTGATACTGAAATTTTGCTCGGACCTTCTTGCCGAAACGCCATGTGGACGGTACCAACTACATACGATAAGAGTGCCAGATCTAATGATCCCGTCCTCCTTGAGCCAAGGGAATAAGCCAAAGAGTTTATCATCTCTCGAGAGTATGATATACGGGAGACGACACACTATTTCTTGCGATCATCCGAATACTACTCTCGCGGCTCGCTCAATTTGTAGATGTAAAGGCAGAATGCACGTTCTCAAGCTTGCGCCACTCGACAAACTGCTTCGGCCTTTGTCGAGAAACCGGACCGAACCAAACCTCGCGTATGTAAGTGCGTACGCACCTCTTCTCGTATTGGACATTGAAACCATTGCTCATACATTCTAACCGGCGTCCTGCGCGATCTGGTGTGCCAAAAACAGGGATAAAGGTCTTTGAGAATTCCCTTGACGATGTCGGAATCGTGAGGATATTTGGAGTATCCATTACAACCGTCAAGCGGAATCAGGAACTGAAAGAGGCTTGATGCCCTATTGCTTCTAGTCAATGTTTTGGACAAGCTATTATCCGTGTTTGTCGACTGAAGCTTTCGGCTCCCGGACCCAGATAATTTGCCGCAGGGCGCGCAGGGCGGACACAATTAATTTGCACCCAACATAGCAAGATGGTCACCTTCTGATACTTCGTCGCATCATGATGCACGATTAGACGAGCCGCATACGTTGCGCATTCGCAAGACAGTACCCCTGGCAAAGAGGATGAGGGGTCGCGATGCCCCACGCTAGCAAATGAGGCTGAATGTGGGGTGTCGTTCCCATCTCAACTCAGAATGACCAAAAACAATATTGTGCGAAGACCCTATTGGTAGTATGTATTTTTCTCTACTCTCTGCTCATGATGGCCTATTCAATCAAGCTGAAGTGAATTGGCCATCTGAAGTCGTGTGATTCATTACCTTACTATGTATGAAGCACCTTTGAGATTCCCTTCGGAAAGTGGGGAAGGTCGTTCATCCACATGTCACGTGAAATTCTAGACTGCTCGAGTGCGCTACCTTCAACGGTCACCGTGTTCAACGGGACTTCGGAGTTCAGAAGGTCGATGCTATGACGCTAAATGGGCGACTGCGGATCAATTCTGCAATTTGGCAAAGCATTGGCCATTATCAGTAACAAGTGGTTTTCCACAAAGAACTCCATACATACCTATACATATAATGTTGGCTCATGTGCTGTGTGCTCGCGAAAATTCAACCGTAGAGATGGTTTCTGTGTTTGAATAATAACACAGTGATTGGGTCATCTTTGAGAACAAGGATCCGCTGTAGCCGAAAGATAGATAGTGTTGGTGTGAAAGCCGCCCCGCATCCGGTAAACGTGCGGCTCCCATGGAAGTACCTAGTCTTCGACAGCTGTGCGCTCACCGGAGCTAGATATACCGCCTTTAGCCCTACTTCTTACATGATCATCTATGATACATCATCAACGTACACGCCTCAACATATACATGAGCACTTTTGGCCGTCACAATCCTTAAGCTTCACGCAGAAAGAAGCAGCACATCATATTACCGTAAACTATGGCCCGAAGAAATTCTTTCGAGGAAGCCTCGGCTGGGTTCCGAGCACATTTGCCAGATCTCACGAGCCCCAGATTCACCGTTGCTGCCAAGCAAACTCCGTACGAATATACAAAAGCAATGCAAGACAATCGGGTGCCACCGTGGTTGCATGATCTTACCAAAGTCTGGGAGAAACTTATAGCAGAGCCATTCAAGGGCGTGACGAACGATGGACGTGTAAGAGAAGGTCTATTTGAGGCAAATGACCAAGGCGCCGATGTAGAGAGTGCCGTGAAGAGAGCGGAAGAGCTGCTGGCCGGACTAAGCGATGAGCAAAAGGACAAGATATCATATCCAGTCAACGCACGAGAATGGCGCGCATGGAGTAATCCAGAATTCTTGCTCAGGCCACTTGGACTACGATTGGAAGAGCGTAAGTATCTAATTGCTTGTATCAATG
Organism: Coniothyrium glycines; assembly: GCA_025742365.1. Taxonomy (NCBI): domain Eukaryota; kingdom Fungi; phylum Ascomycota; class Dothideomycetes; order Pleosporales; family Coniothyriaceae; genus Coniothyrium; species Coniothyrium glycines. The sequence continues at coordinate 484,188 of JAMXIJ010000017.1, forward strand.
ATGGATGTGTTGCTGACTTCCACAGTTCCGGAGGCAACAGCAGAGTCGATTTTGAAAGTCCTCGAGGCGTCGTTCTCGCCCGAAGGCTACCAAAAGGCCATCAAGGCCATGCACATAAACCATTTCATGGGCGAGGTCGTTCAGCTGCCGAACATTATGAACAAATACTCCTACAATTTCCTTATTTTTGGCACGCCATCGACATCTGCCTCGTCGCCATGGGGCTGGCTTTTCTATGGCCACCATCTGGTGATATCGTGTTTCTTCAAGGGCTCGCACCAAACCCTTACCCCATCATTCACAGGCGCAGAGCCCAACATCATCGACGAAGGACAATGGAAAGGCACAGAGATCCTGCACAAAGAGGGCAACCTCGGCCTCGAACTGATGCAAAGCCTCAAGCCCGAGCAGCAACAGACAGCCCAACTGTTCAAGAAGATGCGCGACGACGGCATGAAGCAAGTCTACGGAACCTCCAACAACGACGCATCCAAGCGCGACGAGCTCATCACAGACACCTGGGGGCCAGACGACCAGCGCCATCTCTGCGGCGCATTCCGCGACAACCGCGTGGTCCCCTACGAAGGCGTGTTGGCTTCCGCCATGACGCCCGCACAGCAAGCCCTCCTCCTGGACATCTGCCACGAGTTCCTGCTCTACCACCCCGCCACGGTGCGCGAGAGCAAGCTGAAGCAGATCAAGCAGCATCTCGGCGAGACGTACTTTTGCTGGATCGGGGGCTATGGAGACGACGACACGTTTTACTTTCGCATACAGAGCCCTGTTATATTGGTCGAGTTTGATCATCATTCTGGCGTGTTCTTGGCGAACACAGAGCCGGCAAAGTATCATACGCATACTATTGTGCGGACGCCGAATGCGGGGGATTATGGTCAGGCTGTTCGTACTGGGGGCGAGAGGCTGCAGTAGGTGCTTGTTTATGGTCTATTGGGTATTAGTCAAGTTAGATCAGGACAGTGTCGCGGTGCGATCGAAGTTTGCAGCAGACCTGTAGAGTTCGCGGGCAAAAAGATTTGGCGGCTCCTTGTGATGCATGATGTATAGTATTCCATCAATCTTCGCTTCCTTGCCTGGTGTCTACATGTGTTTAGCAAGACTTGGATTGGGGATCTGCCATTATGACAAAGTGAATTTCGCACGACTCTGCGGCTGTTCTTAGCCTGGAGGAACACTTCTGGAGGTAACACCTGCTTTTCATCAGTCACCTGCAAAGGAGCAAATCGTTATCATTTTGTAAGCAATGTGCTTTGGTCTCGATATTGTACATGGTGATACATCATCGACGATGTCACTACATCATAGGTAGCAACCCAAGAAAAACGTCCAAGCTATCATATATTCTGAAATTATCATTTGTTATCGCTCAGCTAGCATGTTCTTGACGGAGCGCCAGTAGTTCTCGTCTACCTCTTTCTGCACTTCTTCCTTCGCGAGCCACTTGAAGTCTTTGGCGCCCAGCTTGTTTTCCTTCAGGTTCACCTGACCGGCCATGATTCGTGCCTTTAGAAAGAACGTCTTTGCGCCGTGTTCCGTGAGGCTGCCAACTGTTTTCGGGGATGCGTGCGCAGACTCGTAGTGTCCGATGGGAATGTGGCCGACGACCCAAGTGTTCATGTTAGGCCCGCCAGTCTGTGTAAGAATGCGTTGTGCAGCCTGTTTAGATTAGCAATCAATTGTGTCTGTACAGCTGATGGTCGAAATCTTACTCCGTGAAGATGCTCTTCGCTCAATCGGTCTTGAGGAAATTGCCACATACCCTCCTTGTTCTTAATTAAAAGATACAACGTCCTTCGTAGCGCTCGATTGAGACTCTTGGTGTCATTCTGCTTATCGGCCTCGGTTGTCCGTGGCATCGGTCGCTCGACAGGCTCTCGATCGATCTTTTTCGCCGCAGCGCCCGTCGCCGCCGGCTCGCCTTCGGCACCCGATCTCTCTGCATCTTCCAACAGCCTTTCCACTTGCCACTCAAAGTCGCTCTCCTTTGCGCCTACGAGCACTTCATCGTTCCATGCTTCATCACCATAGCCCTTGTATCGCCCAATGTCTCGTGCTGGGGTCAATCGCTGCTTCAACTTCCGCTTCCATTCCAAGTCTGCAGGTGTGCGCTTCTTGAAGTAGAAGTACCTTGTGAATGGCAGCGCCAAACGCTCGTTCAGGCGTTTCTGATAGAGGAAGAAGGCAGATTCGAATGGGTGAAGATCGCGCGTTATTTGCGGTGGGCGGGACAGTACAACACCGGCATTAACGGCGTAGGATGTAGATGGAGAGGCTTGAGCAACCGGAGGAATGTGCTGCTCAATCTGGTCCTCGCTTTGTACAGCGGCGGCCGCAGCTGTGGCATAATTGCTGCGAGAGATTGTGTCTCTACATGAACGACATATTGATCGACCTGCGTCTGTCAGCAATTGGATCCCGAGAGCAGCCGGCGAGCATCAGTACCGGCTCCCGAGGCCAATCGTCTTGTCGTCTGCTGTCCGGCGTTCATGTTTGCCCTCTCAGGCCACGAGTCGACGTTGCTTGCTCTCCCACCAGCGGCATCAGAAAAGTTCGGGGAGCGGAGGTGCATTCGGCCTAGCGCGGTGTATTACGTCAGCATCCTCGACGATAACTTTTCCCATGCGCCGTCTCCCACACTTCCTTCTCCACGGCACCAATCCTTATCCCCAGTATTACTCGCATTGTCATGAGATGTTGGTCATTTAGCGGTGCCTAGAGGGATTCAAGCAGACTTTTTCGCTAGCGGTACCTTCATAAGCTCCAAGGCGTACAGCTAGATAGTTTTTGCTTACATGCTATGTGCCCACGAGATTGCGGTCAGCGCAGTTGTGAAGCTCAGACGGCTTGCAGATAGCAATGCTTCTGGCAACTTTCTTTGACGAAGCGCGTTTTCTGTTTTACTTCGTGCCGGTGAAATGGACTCTTGTGCTGTATGCATGTCAACAATTCTTCGTGCTATGCCGACATGTTCCTCCCATCGAAAAGATGCATCGGACTTGCTTGGCGTCCCCCGACCCTTGCCAAGACATTCGCGGGACGCGTCTGGGAAATTTCCACGAGCTCGAGAAGACTGAACAGGCAGCGCCGCCCCACGATACCCCTCACATTCCGCCAACATGTCGCTCACAATACCCAACGCCCCAAATGCTGGCCTCTTCAAGCAGGGCTACCAGAAGTACGTCTCTATTTCAGCTATATTTCAGCCTACTCACACTCATCCTAACATTCTACTCACCCCACAACAGTTATGATGCCGAAGATGGAGCTGTTATTCGCAACATCGACGCCTGCCGCACCATCGCCCAGACTGTCCAGACCTCTCTTGGACCCTACGGGCGCAACAAAATCGTCATCAATCACCTCCAAAAAATGATCCTCACCTCGGACGCTGCCACGATTCTGCGCGAACTCGAAGTCGTACACCCTGCCGCGAAGCTGCTGGTTATGGCCAGCCAGCAGCAGGAGGCGGAAATGGGCGACGCTACCAATCTTGTCATTGTCCTCGCCGGCGAGCTGCTGAAGAAGGCGGAAGAGCTGATTCGCATGGGTCTGAAGACAAGTGATATTGTCCTTGGCTATGAGAAGGCACAGACTGCTGCTCTGCAGACATTAGAAGGTAAGGCATAGCAAAGACACATAGAAATGTATGTAGTGGTTGATTATGGTGCAGAACTCGTGTGCGATAAAGTCGCAGATATTCGATCACAAGAAGAGCTCAGCAAGGCCATCCGCACAGTAGTCGCTGCGAAGCAGTCCGGCAGCGAAGACTTCCTCGCAGACCTCGTTGCCGAAGCCGTCCTCGCCGTTCTCCCAAAGAACCCTACCAACTTCAACGTCGACAATGTTCGTGTGGTCAAAATCATGGGTGGTGCCCTCGAGCAGAGCAAGGTCGTCAAGGGTATGGTCTTCGCACGACAACCTGACGGCACCGTCACAAAAGCCACAAAGGCCAAGGTCGGCGTCTTCTCATGTCCGATTGATATTTCCCAGACCGAGACCAAAGGCACGGTCCTACTACACAATGCGAAGGAGATGATGGATTTTACAAAGGGTGAGGAACAGCAGGTCGAGCAGATCATCAAAGAGCTGCACGACTCCGGCATGCGGGTAGTCGTCGCCGGGTCAACCATTGGTGAGCTCGCACTCCACTACCTCAACCGCTACAACATCCTCGTTATCAAAGTTCTTTCCAAGTTTGAGCTCCGTCGGTTATGCCGTGTCGTCGGTGCCACGCCGCTAGCTCGCCTTGGTGCACCCATGCCAGATGAGATGGGCACAGTTGATGTTGTTGAGACTTTGGAAATTGGCGGTGACCGCGTCACTGTCTTCAGACAAGAGAACGAACAGACGAGGACTGCGACACTAGTGCTACGAGGTGCCACACAAAACCATCTAGACGATGTGGAGCGCGCGGTTGACGATGGTGTCAATGTGGTCAAGGCGATCACTCGCGATCCAAGACTTGTACCAGGAGCAGGCGCCACAGAAATGCAACTGATCGAGCGAATCAAGGCCATCGCAGACAGGACATCAGGCCTCGCACAGTACTCTATCCGCAAATTTGCCGAGGCATTCGAGGTCATTCCAAGAACCCTCGCCGAGTCTGCAGGTCTCGATGCTACCGAGGTTCTTGCCCGTCTATACGTAGCTCACGCCGCACAAAAAGGCCGCAAGGACGACGAGTGGACCACTGGCGTAGACATTGAGAACGACGACAATACCGGCACTCTCGACGCCAAGGAGGACGGCATCCTCGACCTATGGGTCAGCAAGAGCTGGGCTATCAAGCTAGCTACCGAGGCCGCACGGACAGTTCTCAGTGTGGACCAGATCATTGTTGCCAGGCAGGCTGGAGGACCCAAGTTGCCCGGAAAAGCGCAGCAGGGTAACTGGGATCAGGATGACTAGATGCTCACTCTCGAGAAAAGGGATGTGTATAATGCCATGAAGTATAATGCCATGAAGTAGAGAATGTCATGATCCCAAAGTCTACGACGAATCGGATAATATTGTCTCTTGTACACCCAAATAATGCTGCTATATTGGTGCGAAAAAGTTTACAGAATAGTAATCACGCCCCCTCAACGCCATCCCGTTGGTCCTCTTTCTACTTCCCGTCATCTTCCATCAACGAGACAACAAAAAGGCAATCAGTGATGCAAGCCCCCCCCCCCCATGCAAGAAAACCTCGTAATACACTCACAGCGTGAGAAGTAACACAACACAACACCGCATCACCAATATCTCGCTCGAGTACTTTCGAACCGGGAAGCTGAAACTGATTTGCATCTTTCAAATGCGATACAGTATTATTATGGTATATAAATATATATATATATATGTATGGATGGATGGATAAGTGTGGTTGTATTAAGGAGTGACTTTACTCTAGTCTTCTTTTAGGTGTCTGGTGTGACTGATTTGAACCCGGCGCTATGCATGTAAGGAAAGGATGAATGAATATGCTGATTTCTTCTTCTTGCTTCTGCTTCTTCTTTTTTTTGGACTTAAGTCCCCTGCTCCGTTCGCTCGCGTCTAGAGTCCACAGTTGCTGACAGCAACCTGTGCATACTGGGCCTCGATGCGGCCGAGGGCTTCGGCTTGGTTGTTGGTGAGTTCGTCCATGGCCTGCTTGGCGAGGTTGAAGCCGTTACCGGTGTGGTCGACGGCGAGGACGTAGACGGTCCTGCCGTTGTAGGTGATGCCGTAGCAGGTACCGCACTGTTTGAGGGGAAAGGTTAGTTTTGTTGCGCTTCAATGTGGAGACGGGAAAGGAAGGGAGGGAACTTGAGTACATACCTGAGCACTGTTCCAGCCTGCGACTCCCTGGTAGCCACCGATGCGAGGGAAGCCGGCTACGTTGCCCTGGGTTTGCCAGCCATACTTGGTGATGAGGCCGTTGGCACCGTCAGAACATGATACTCCGGTCAGAGAGCGGGAGGAATCATCGTAGCCGGTGTCGTAGCTGACGGAGATGGCAGAGGCGAGGCTGGCAAAGCCGAGGACAGCAGCGGAAAACTTCATATTGTTGGTGATGGGAAAGATGTAGTTTTTGGAGGCGCTCGAGAGACCGTGGTGTTTTGCAATTGGTTCAGGATGCTGGAGATGCTGATGTGAATGGATTGATGATGGGTTCATTCAATTGCAACCTCTATGCCCTTTATACATATCACGAGAGCACAGTCTTCTCGTACTTCTCACGGCTTCCATCTTTGCTTTCGTCATGAATATAGTCGTACATGGCAACGATGAGCACAATGCGAGGTGGCACCCTGCACGTCCGCCAACACTTGCCACGCGCCTAGCCTCAACGGTCAGGACAGGTGATCGATTCAAGGCGATGCTCACGGTCAGATAGAGTGTGTGAGCTCATAGCGTCAAAAGACACGAGATCCAAAGCGGAGAAGAGAGGTATTTTTGGAAAGGTGGTAGCGGAAGCGGCGTGCTCTTGACCGAAATGATACATTCAAGCGAGGAAATAGCCCGAGCCTAGCGGCTGGTTACATCGCGTCATCCGCAACGGGCAGGCTGGGCAAGCGATCAATAAATGGACGCAGCATTCCGTGCATTTACACATGGTCCATCTTCCTGTCTAGGATTGACCGAAGACGCACCTCCTAGCTTCGGACGCTGGAGGAAAGCAGGCTCCTACGTTAAGGCTGCGAGTGAGTCTGCGACCTCGTCGATGCGCGCGAGTATGTTTGCGATCCGATGACGTCGGATTTGCGGCTATGTTCGGTACTCAGCGCAGACAATCAAGACTTGCTGATGCTGGTGAGATTTTCGTGCGGAAGCGATCGGTTACCACCAGGGCGTACAAGTTGAGCCTCACTGAGTCACTGGTGAAGCGAAGCCTCTGGGGGACCCTGCATTGAGGAAGCACTCACTCCTGAATGCCATGTTTAGCACACAGCTCCCGAAGACGCGGCTGTGTGCGCTGTGAATGTCACCACATGTCTTCAGAGGGCTGCCAAAGATTGGTTAAGTAGGACACGCAGCTGGAGGTGCGGCTCGAGAATGAGGTCAGACCAAGCTTGAGGCGATCGCTGATGCTGCCCATATGGTTGCATCTTTGTCAGACGAACCTGCAGAAACACTGGTCTGTGCATGCCAACGGCTTGTCGAAATGTCTGCACCCCAGATGTCATCGGCGTGTGCAAGTTCAACCGTTGCCTTGCCGGACTTGCGGACAGGGAGGAGGATCCGTGAGGAGGATCCGTGAGAAGGATCCGCGAGGAGGATCCGCGAGGCTTCCAAAGCTCGGTCGCCCGGTGCCACGTGCACATTGACGACCAAACGCTTCATGTCCCATCAACACCACTCCCGGTTTCATCCCTTTGCCAGAAACACGAACCGCTCTGCGAAGACATGTAGGCGCCGGCTTCGCTTGCTTGGCTTCCAGACAGCCACAGCTCCTGGCCTCAGGCTAAATACAGTGCTGCCCGGACGACCAGTGGCTGGGCGCAGGCGCCCGTGGCAGACTTTGCCAATTACAGGCAGTTTCGTTACCCGGCGTGTTTGCTCGCATCTCTGAATCAGCGGCCAGGCGTCGAGAACGCACGCCTCTGCAACGCCTGGAGTTTTGAAGGTGTTGCGCCATGGCTTGCTCAGGCCGTCTTTCCCATCTTCGAGATTGCTGGGCTGGCGGCAACTGTTTCAATCTCTAATGCTATATAGTACATCCAAAATCTTCTCATTCTTGCTCATCAGGCCGGTCCACGATTCTTCATTTCTCACCCTACAGTTCGACATCAGATACTCCACCATTCCCTGACTTTAATACCAAACGAGCTAGTCTCCTTCACATTTCAGCCAATCAAAATGCACTTTTCAACCATCTTCACGACCACCGCGCTCGCCGGTGCTGTCTTTGCGGCTGACCACAAGGTCGCCGTTGGCACCCAAAGCGGCGAGCTTATCTTCAAGCCCGATAGCGTCCAAGCAGCGGAGGGTGACACCGTCACTTTCCGCTTCTGGCCCAAGAACCACTCCGTCGCTCAAGCGGCCTTTGCCAACCCTTGCCAGCCCATGGCCAGAGGCTTCTGGTCCGGCTATATCCCCACCACCAACACCCAAGCCGTCGCCAACGAGACCTTTACATACACCGTGACTAATGCTTCGGCACCCGTTTGGTTCTACTGCACTCAGGGCCAGCATTGCCAAGCTGGCATGGTTGGTGTCATCAATCCTCCGTAGGTTGCAACTTCTGTCTTGTTTGTCTACATGTACTGACATGCTCCAGCCAAACCGGTGCAAGGACACTCGACGCCTTCAAGAACGCTTCCAAGCAGGCCACTGCTAACGTGGCGCCCTCATCCACTGCCGGCACAGGAGGCAACCTCACAACAAACGGCACTTCGACGTCTGGCTCAGCTTCTTCCAGCGGATCCTCTCCAGCTTCCACCGGTGCTGCATCACACCTTACTGGCAGTGCAACATTTGCTGGTCTCACTGGTCTAGCCGCATACCTCTTGCTCTAGAGTAATACTACATGAGGCGGAGTGATTATGATACCCAAGGCGGGATACTGGAGTTGAAAACGGCCCTGAGGACTTGAATAACTGGTGTTCTATTGGAAAACGGGGCGATGTTCCCCACCCAGCATGACGCATAGTAGTTACAAATTTGCATATTTGGCGGAGTATATCATCTGATGTAGGCTGTACGAAGAGATTCTGATTGAATGGAAAATTATTCACCACCCTTGTCAACTCTGTGGCTCTTGTCTGACTGTCTGTTATCAAAGTGGAAAAAAAATTGTCGACGACGCCTCAGTGTATCAAACCAATTCACACCACTCCCATCCAGTGCTTCCAATCCTAGCCAGACCCAACAGCGCCTTGCATCGAATGGCGTTCCGTGTTCCAAGTTTCTACCACCATCCCCCCCCCCCCTCCCCCGCGGATCAAGCATAGGACGTACGTACGCACATGCAGGCTTCTGGACGGGCTTTGAGACGTAGCAGTAGCAGTAGCAGTAGCAGTAGCACATGAAACGGCGAATCATGGGTCGAAAGTTGATGCGGTACTGGTACTGGTCCCGTCTATTGTGCATCCTTGTTTCGATATTTTTTTTAAAAAAAAAACTAAAAAAAGAAAAAAAAACTTTGACGGAGGTGAGGACATGGTTGTTGTACGTCAATCTGATTTGTAGAGGGGGGGGTAAAAGGGTATGCGTAAAGCATGACCGATCGATATCAGGGGGTCAAAGACAGTTTTCCCAGTGTAAGAACGAGGCTGAAGCTGTATACCACGCCATCACGTTTCAATTCCACAACCAGGTATACATATACACACAAACACAAATCACTCACCTCAAACCCAACCAATAAACCACTTCCCTGGAAGTACTCCTCCCCCATTGTTTCCATCGTCATGCTGGACGCCTGAGTACATGTCTCCACGCAGTTGGGTACTTGTGATTTTTAAAAAAAAATGCCACCTCAGAGGCTGTGTGTGTGATGGCGTTGCAGCCAATGACACGTCACCCAGGAATTCCATGGTCATTGGGTAACCTGCTAGGAGCGGTGGAAGCTTGCTATGTACATCACAAGTGCTCTATAACGTGTTTGTTGAACGATGCAGGAAACTTGCACCAGGGGTTGCTAGCGTATCGTACGACTTGTGTTGTTGCATATAGTAGTACGATTGCTGCAGAAGTTTTGAAAAAACGACCGATAGTTTGAGTTTGACGGTCAGGAACACCGTTGTGGAGGAGAAGTCACTGCTGCTGAGCAAAATGCGCGAGTTGGGACTCCAAAAAAAAAGTCAACCTCGTCCCTTGGACCGCGGGTCGAATTGGATGCCTCGGAAGCACGAGTGCGGGGTCTTCTGGACTGCAGCCATGTCTCAAGATTATCGGGTTGTGGATGGTGTGATAGAGTAGAAAGTGATGAGGAAATCACGCAGGAACGTTCGAGTATGGATCGACACGGGAAGCGTGGGATCCACCAAGGCGGGCAGCGGCGGGAGACCCACCGAAGTGATGTGCGGCTAGTAGGTATGCACCTTCACCACCCGCTCCAAAGCAGGACTAACGTGAGGGTCGTGGTTGCCATGATCACGAATCGGGTAGGCCGAACACAAGTTGTGCGGGAAAGAGGTAGGAACCGGGGTTCCCAATGGAGAAGGCGAACAGGGCTCACCCATCTGGCTTGCGCGTTATCTCTCAACTCCCCTCGCAAGGACATGTGATCTGATGATAAGCTGCCATCTTGGACAGTGGTTCATTTACGCATAGTATGCGCGACTATCTAGGTCTAGCTCGGCAGAAGGCTCCAATGCACCTCGTGCATGAGCGGGCGACTTGGTCTCGCCATACTAGCAACAGCGCTACAAAACTTTTAGAATGCAAAATGTGATCTGATTCCTTGTGAGTCTATGCCTGCATAGCTTACTCCAAGTCAGACAATGATTATTATCGCTTGCTGTGTAAGTGCAAGAGATTCGCAGACGATCTGTTCTGCGAGTTCAAACAAACACCAAAGTGCAGTGGTTCACTGTGTTCCGGTGAGAAGTCGACCGAGGCTTCCGCTGGCATGAGAAGGTGAAACGACAGGCGATTTGGCATAGATTATTTCGCCTTCGATAATACTGGTCGAAGTCCTCGATATGGGTGGGGTCTTGTACGAGTACATCTTGGGACTTGATGGGGCGGTCATGGGTGTAACGAGATCTATCGACTTGCTCGCATACGACGAGCTCTGAGGTGTCCTCGGCGGAAGTGGCCGAGTCGTTGCTGGCGTGAATGGCAGGGAGAAGCTGACCGACGATGCGGGGGTATGTGAGAGCGACGGGGCAACAGCGAAATTGATATGCGAAGCCGATGCGCGATTGTAACGAGGTCGATAAGGTCGTACGGTATCAGATGAATATGATGTAGTGGATTGAAACTTGCGGAGGTATCGCGATGCCTCGGAGTTGGACTGTTGAGACTTCTCGTCACTTGATGTCATGTCGTCAAACGATATATCTGAGAAAGCACAGGACGATCTCTTAGATTCGGGCTGAGTAGGGGATCGTTGCGGAACAATGTCACGGAATGTGTTTTCGTCGAATGTGAATGTACCAAAGGGGGTTATTGGCGGTGAATAGTCATAGGACCAGATGAGACTTTTCTCAGTGTCCCTCTTGCGGCAGCTGTCAGGGTGTTAGTACGACGCTAAACTGCATGCGGGTGCTGATGTGTACCCTTCCGAGCAGTAAAGTACAGCATTACTTGGGGTGATGATTTGCTTCTCGCAAACAGTGCTTCGAGGACGTTAGCTAGTGTTTAGCAGGAAGGGCAGCAGAGTGCCAACGTACCAGTAATTCAGAAAGCTCACAGCCATCGAGTCCTCCTCGTCCTCGCTTTCAAACTCTTTGTGGTGCTGGATCTTCGGACTGCCCTTGCCCGAGTGGGAATGAGTGCGTTTTGACAGCGACGCAGGCCTCGAAGGACGTGCGTGTGCTGGTAACGACTTCTTGGAGTGATGAGACGGATGGCGAACGTGATGTGTGGCCATTGTGGAGATCGGTCAAGTGCTTTAAAGCCTCACGTAAATAATCGCGCACGGTGCGCTGTAACGATCGATCTTGTTACGACTGGAGTAGTAGCCAAGTAGCGGTGACACAGCCTGAGTGCAGTTGGGCTGGCAGGCGCTGATATGCCGGAAGGACGTGCGTGCTTTCTTTGGATCTGAGATATTTCTTATCGCTGTCGGTGCTGCAGCCAACGATTGAGCCAGGGATCCTGTTTAGTGGCGCTCAAGAAGATGCGGAGAGCTGCAACGGCGAATTGCAGACAACCGGCAAGTGTCCCGAAGATGGGAATTGAGAGATGCCACGAGGAATGTGTGAAGATATCACACTGACTTGAATGATAAGGGCAGTGCGACGTCGGAAGGGAGGGATAAAGGCAGGTCCCAAAGACGTCTGATAGGAGCACAGCAGCGGCGAATTGGGGTTGAGCCGCCTGGCCAGACTGCGCGAGCGATAAGCCTTTACGGGTACGACAAGACAGAGCCGAGTGTTTCCAGAGTGCAAGCGGCTTTCGGCGGCAGCGTGAATCAGTAGTCTGAGATGAAGACGATAGCGATCCTGAGACGGGAATCAGGGCTGTTAAGTAATTCAGATCCCAGCGTCAGCGCTTGCGTTGCAACAATTCTAGAACACGGTTGACGACGACCGGTTCTAAGTATGCAGGTCGGGTTATCGTTGCGTGTGTGGGGATGATTCGCAATGGCGAGCAGGATGAGCCATCCATATCATCCAGCACGTCGAAGCACGCCATCTGTTGGCTGAGTCTGCGGCGTCACCCCCACCTGAATCCACCACGGTACGGAAACATCAATCTGGCGCTTCCCTTTGTAGCAATGCCGGAGCGTCCGGCTATTGTCCTCTACTTAGCCATCACGGTGTTGTGCATGACCGTGTCGGTCCTGGGCGAATCGCAGGCCGACGTGTGCCCACGGAAAGACAACCGAGGGAACAAGGTCCACGTTTCTGCGCCTGGTACGACATGAGGAGTACCATGGCGCGCACTGGCACACCATGCGGGTGCGTATCGACGGCTGCAACAACTTCAAGTCCTGCATCGCCAGCTTCCCACGCACGTTCAGATCTCATGCTAATATCGCACAAACTCAATTGTGTTGAATTCCTCATGTAATGAAATTGATGCACTCGTCCACCACCGCCCAGGGTCTCGTTGCGTGTTCCGCCAGTCGGAGACATAGTCCTGGCCCAGCATGCTGGCTGTCCGCATGCGATTCGCGACTCGGGACCACTTGCTTCTGCCTAGCCAAACAATGCATAGTAGTGAGGGCCGGGTCTTCGCTCTAGCCTCTACCACACTATGTATCCTCGAAATTCTACTTCTTGGACCAAGAGCCAATCAAAGTGTCTCGTTGCAGACATTCATTGTTCCATCTTCTGAAAACACGGCGAATCGTGCGACTGAATTTTTTACCTTACTGCGTGGAGCAATCGACGATGGCTGATGGGTGTCTCCACCAACACGTGTCGACTGGTCGTCTTTCACTTGATACAGGTGACTCACAATGCGAATGGGTCTGTAGCGGTGATGATATGGGGTCGAGTGATGCGCCAGATTTGTATGGGTGTTGAGGCAGGATAAAATGGGCCTTCCTGAAGATGCTCAGGCACGGGTGGAAATCCGAGCCGCTCGAAACTGAACGCGTTCCGCTCTACCCCACAAAAGTCAGCGACAACTCACCCAATGTCGTAGATTGACAGGAAAAGAGGGTAAAAGGACCCACTACACGTGTTCAGAAAGGTCTCGAACGTTTGTTCGTTGCGTATTGTTGCAGAAATGAGCACTTGAAGCGTGCCATTCAGCTCGAAAAATTCCCGCAAGCTTGAAACAAGACGGGGTATGACGGACTTGTCGTAAGTCTGAGATGTGTTAAGCTCCACATGTCTTTGTGCATGTATATGATGACGACTTACGACATCTGCACCCAGGACAATATCTGGGACTTCCATGCCATAGTCCTCTGCAAATGTGGTTGCGTCAATAGGATATCCCCATTTTAGTGCAGCTGTTCGAACTTGACATGCGTTTGATGCTTCAGTCTCAAGTCCATTGAGAAAGAGATTGGTCTTGATGGCGTCAACGACAGCTTCGTCACCATCAGTGGCGACGATGCCAGCTACATTCAGGTGTTTGGCACATAGGATAGAGAGCATCCCAGTCCCCGCACCGAGCTCGAAAATCTTCTTGTGCGCTACGAGTGACTGACCATCCTCTGATCCGAGGTACGATCCAAGCAATAATGCAGCCTCCCATGTCCTAAGCCCGGTGGTGCCAGAGGATGAGATGACGGATCGAGCCTCAAGCAATGTCACAGTACGGTCGTGCGCAGCACTTTCGGGAGAGACTGGGCCTGGGAACGAGTATGTCACGAAAGCTTTCTGCTGGGCAGAGTCGGCTTCAGAAGGTAGACCTGATGCGAGTAGAACTGACATGGCAGACATGAGCTCATCTGATATTTCCTGTGAGATGAGAAGCAAAAAGTTAGCTTGGATGAGTCGGGCATGATGGACATGCCAATGAAGGCTTCAACGAGGCCCCGATTCACGTTAGTACGCTGAAGAAGGTGGTCACTATGAGAAAAGAGGTGCTCATACATCCTCCTCGGGGTCTGTGATCGACCGTTCCAGTTTAGAAATAAGCAGCTTCAATACGCGCAGCTGATAGCGATCTGGTGGAAGAGACTTGATGGAATCCGCATCAAACAGTTGGATGTAGAGCCACGACTGGACTTGAGGGTCCACGAGAATATTGTTCCCTGGCCATGTCAAGTGATGTGGTTCCACCAGCTGGAAGTACTGCCGTTGCAAAATCCGTAGCTGCCCGAGGATATGTCCATCCTCCATGGCGCTCAAATTCTCTGAGACGGGATGAATGCACCAAATGAATACTTAGATGGGCGGCGCCTGCACTCAAGTCAACTCTAGTCCACAAGTGCCGATGGTGTTGGAGGGGGTGGTGATGCCATCGCGGCTTGGAAGTTGGTGTTCTTGCTTAGGTAAAGCGGGGCGGCTTGGCGCTCGCTAAGCGTTCCCGCAGACGCACGACACTCAGAATTATTCGCCTGACCGACGACAACATCCTGCCGGCCAACTAACACCACAGCGTCTCGACACAGCAGGATCGATCTCTGTCCAGTACGTCTCCACCACAACCCGTCACCGGCACCACCACACAGCGTCTAATTGACGCGTCACAGGTCGAACCTACCACCCAGCATGTCCGACTCTCAAGTTACCTTGCGCACGCGCAAGTTCATCCGCAACCCCCTCCTTGGTCGTCGCCAGATGGTTGTGTAAGTGCAGGAGACACCGGCTGTGGCAGAAGGACGCGTGTGGTCTGACGGAACTGTGTAGCGATGTCCTCCACCCCAACCGCGCGAACGTTTCCAAGGATGAGCTCCGTGAGAAGCTTGGCCAGCTCTACAAGGCCAAGAAGGAGGACGTCTCCGTCTTTGGCTTCAAGACACACTTTGGTGGCGGCAAGAGCACCGGATTCGCCCTCATCTACGACAGCGCCGAGGCCATGAAGAAGTTCGAGCCCCGCTACAGGCTAGTAAGATACGGCCTCGCCACCAAGGTCGAGAAAGCCAGCAGGCAGCAGCGTACGTTCCCCGGTCCCGTTCTTGTGTTGTTGTGGATACAGCATATACTTTGGACACACAAGATGATGACATTGATGACGATGGACACACACTGACTTTGGACAATAGGCAAGCAGCGCAAGAACAGGATGAAGGAGCTCCGGGGCACAGCCAAGGTCAAGGGTGCCAAGAGCAAGAAGGAGAAATAAGCGTGTGCGCCTTAACGATGACTACGAAGGTCACGGCTGGAGTCGAGTGGCGGTTTCTCTGGAACTACTGGTTCGCCTGGTTCTCTCATCATCATCATGGTGGATACGGAGTTGCTTCTGCGGGCCACGGCATGTATAGCTACGAGTGCCTGAAAAACTCTTGCGGACGGGATCGACAAGACGGATGGCGTTTGAGATTCATTGTCTGCTAACCATCAATGCATATCATGGACCTTTGTTCCTTGAATTCCTCTCACTTGCATTGCAGTGCACGATTGGCCGAATGTCCACGCCCGACACCCACCGGATATCCATACGACTCCTGGACATTTTATAATTGATGATGCATTGGTGTGATGCTAACTCGGTCGATCAACGTGTTCGATGGGCTTTATTGCACTTTAGTTGGCTCCATGATCCTGTCATTTCACAATATGCTACTTCAGACCTGACTATGTACTATTTACACTCATGCCATCATACCTCTCAACACAAAAGGTACCAGTCTACAACCACTATGCTACAACCCCACCATTTTCCGCCTTGACCACCTCCCCCGTACCCGTCTTCTCCGCACCATCAGCACCAGACCCAACATCTCCATTTCTATGCTCCGTTTCTTTCTGCTTGTCGCCCACCACATCCCTCCCGGACACCCCTGCTCCCATTCCCACTCCCACTGACGCTCCCGCTCCCACTCCCCCATCCTTGACCTTGCCTCTCGATTCCCAAAACCGCCTCGGCACATTCTTGCAAGGCGGCATGCCCAGAAACCCCTTGCCGCCTTGCATGCTCTCGAGCGGCTTAGCGCGGCCGCCGACATAGCACGCGAGATCCGCGCTCCAGACGAAGCCGCCGCCGACGACGCCGCGGAGGACGCCGAACGCGCGGGCGTCGCGGTACGGGATGCCTGTTTCCGGGTCTCTGTAGCGCGCGACGGCGTTGGTGATGGGGCAGGATTTCTGGTGTGGTTTGAGTGCGCCGTCGGCGGGGTGGTCTTTGTCTTTCTTGCGTGGTTTGTGCGAGGAGTGGGCGAGCATGGTGGTTACAAAGGCTGTGGCGTCGGGGAGGGACCAGTGGAAGAGGGTGGCGCTGACGTGGATGAGGGCGGTGCGGTCGCGGTCTTTGAGGGCGGTGGCGGCGGATTTGGGGATGCGCGAGGAGGAAGAGGAGGTGGTGTGTGGAGGGAGATTGTCGAGGTGTGGAAAGGAGGAGAGGATGAGGAGGTTGCGAAGGGCGCGGTGGATGACTTTGCGGCGCGGAGGCGGCGGGGGCAGAGGCGGCCGTTGAAATTGCGAGAGGAGGGCTTGAGGGCCGATGGCTTCGGAGTTGTAGTGAGTGAGAAGGGAATCATCGTACGCGGATTGGGGTTGTGAGAAGGGCTGGTGGGAGGTTGCGTATTGTTGTTGGAAGGGCAAAGCTTGCGTAAACGGGTTTGGAGGTAGGTCCCCAGAGCTGGTCTGGGTTTGCTGACTTGTAGCGTATTGATCGATGCCAGGAAGAAGACTGTCCTGTGATGGTGGAGCAAACATGACACTGCTTGGATATGGCATGCCGTGTGAGCCCATAAACACGTCGCCTCCCATGAATACATCCTCTCCTCGCGATCCGTTTGTCCATGGTAAAATTGATGTGTCCTGATGCGAAGGCTGCGTCGTAGGTATAGGAGGCACATGTGCAGCAGTCAGAGGGGTGTGAATGTTTGCCACCTCGTCCGAAGGTGGTTGAGATGTGCCATTGGTCATTTCAGTAGCTTGCGCACTGTTGGATGTGGATTCGGGTGCTTGCGATTGAGTCGGTTGTGCTTCTCCACCCAAAACCTCCTTGTTCAACTTCTCTTCCAGATGCTCCAGAGTAGGTGCGTCTTTGCCAATATACTTGAGTTTCTCGTCGACCCATATTGCAGGCCCGCTATAATATCGAATAAATGGCCCGTCCATCTCTCTATTTTTGAGTGCGTCAATCTTGGCCTGCCGTTCTGCTGCCCTGGCCTCCTCCGCCTCCTCCCATCTGTGCAGGGTCTTTTTGTTAACTCGCTCATTCCGCGCAGCTTCAGCAAGACGCTCTGCCTGCGTCGGTGGCTTTTCTTTGGCCTTGGCCTTGCGCGCCTCTGCCGCCTTCATCATAGCCAGGGTATCGTCTCTCCTGCGGTCCTTCTCCTTGAGCTTGGCTAGAGTGGTCTCCTTGTTTGCCACAGTTTGCTTTCTGGACGAGGTCCGCACAGGGCCATCTTCTTCGGTGGGTATCCAAGATGCTCGCTCCGACTTCTTCTTCGGCCGTGGAGGGGCAAGCATGGACGATTGGGGATTGGGAACATCGAGTTTGACCTTCTTGCGCGCAACAGCAGCGACACGGGCTGCGAATGGGTTGGTCACGGCCTTGCGCTTCTTGCTCTTCTCCTGGCGCTCGGCTTTGCGCAGTTCTTTCTCGCCTTGGTCGTCATCGTCCCTGCCTTCGTCTTCTTCTGAGGACGACGAGTCCATGTTGTAGTCCTCCTGCTCGTTCACGTTGCCCTCCTGGAACTCTTCCTCATTGTCCGCCTCCTCCCATTCCTCTCCCCATTGTTCTTCCTCGGCCGACTTGGCGAGCAGTGTGGACATTCGATTGCCCGCATTTGGCCGCCGGGCGCGTGATGTGACCATGAGGTCGACGGGGGGTTCAGATCCACGGTCATGGTCGGATGTGCTGGAGTCGGCATGGCGCTCTGATGGGGTTGCCGCTTCTTCTGGGTCTGTGTGGTGTGGTTCGTGGGACATGGCGAGAGCAGCGAGGTCGAACGCGCAGTCAAGCAGCGCGACCGTGGACCATGGACTGCTTCTGGAAAACGTCTATGCAGCATCGACAATGCGTCCCGACTCCCGAGGGTGCAGCTGGGGGATCGCGGGGCAGATGGCGCCGGGACTGGCTGGGGCGGGCGGCGTGGGCGTGCGTTATGCGGATGTTTGGGTGTTTCATGCGCCGTTGAGGGGCGGCGGCGGTGAGGGTCGCGGCGCTCGCAGGTCACACGCGACAATGACGCGACAGGCGATGGGGGCAGCGAGTCGCCATTTGGCATTGACCAAGCGAGCGGGTGCCAAGAGGCTGCCACTGCCAAAGAGACTAAAAGTATGTAGTAAGGAGCAGCAGCCAGCCAGCAGCTGAAACATAGCGCCGGTTCCCGATTGATAAAACGTTGTCGAGGGCGTTCCGCACCAGCAGCGCCTAGGCCGCCTCCAGTGCGGTCCAGTCCACCTGTCCTGTCACCTGTGTCCTTCGGTGTCCCTGGTTCTACATGGTCACGTGCTTGTTCTCCCGGGAGTCGTCTGCACGCGAGACAATGCGCACGTCCGTAGGTACCTACCTACGTGCCTACCTACCTACCTACCTCTGTACTATATATGTAACTCGCACGTCGGACGACTGCTTCTAGAAGCAAATGTTTCACGGACGCACGCACACGCCGCCTCCATGATGCCATCGGTGCGAGGAGCAGCCTGTCCATTCCGGGGGACAATGCGTGCTGCGTGCGCCGTGCTGCCGTACTCGCAGAGAGGGCAATCCAACTTTAGCTGCAGCAGGCCAATCAGGCCCGGCAGCAGGGCAAAGCCGCAGAGTGTCCACGTCAGAAGCTGGAGGGACCGACTTTGTCGACGCGCCTTTGTGTTTCACAGTCTGCGAGGATGCTCTCCGTGTCTCTCCCTTGAGCAGCCAGTCAGGACTCAGGAGTGCTCGCACTGCAGCGCAGAGCAGCGCAGAGCAGCGCAGAGCAGCGCAGACACAGCGGCACCCCCTGAGCGCTGTCCACGATGCTGAGGCCGCTGCCGTGCCCGCCGCGCAGCTCCCCAGCGCATCGGCGGCATCCATTGCATCCATTGCATCCATCCCATCCATGCAGAAGCGGCGAGCAGACATTCATGATTCGCCCCGGCCGTGGCCCGTCATCTGTAACGCCCCAGCGTGGCCGCCGAAGCAAGCTCCCATCGCTAGCGTCCCTGGCTCCCCGTTAATTCCACCTACTTCGAACCTCGTACATTAGCGAAAACCTCCACCTCACTCTTCCTCTGCCCTCAGCGCATCCCGCTTCTCCTCCCGCCTGTGCTGCTGCTGCTGCTGCCGCCGCCGCCGCCACTGTCTCCGTCCGCTTCATGAGCCCACGTGTCTAATCCGCCGTCCGCTTAATCCCTATTCATTCTGTTCTCCAGACGCCTCGGTCTCTGTCTATTCTCCGCCCGCCTGCTGGCTGTATCATAGTCGATCCATCTCCATCCCGCCCGTCACAGCGCTCTTGTTGCGACTCGCCCTGTTCCCCCGTCGCTCCTTATCGGCCACCCATTGCTGTCCTTGACCACAGTGCTACAGCCTCGGCCCCGTCAGTGCTGAGCCGCTGCTCGACAACTTGGCTCGCCGGGTCCCTCGCCATCCACCTTGCGCCAACGCCTGTCTCGCTGCCGCTACTTGCCTGCTGCAACCCACACCTCGCAACACCTGCATCCGTGAGACACATCCTGGCCACCAAAGACTCCGCATCTGCAGAGTTTGGCGCTCGCACTCTTGCAGCATCGCGCGTCATCGGACTGGATCCTACGAGGGCCTTTGTTCTGCATACCACCCAAGCCCGGCGCTGAGCTGAGTCTGGTCTTGCGGGCAACGCTCCCCACGCCTCACATTCATTTGGCCGGCACCAACCTGCATTTGTAGCATTACCCGGTTTTGGTACACGAGAGTCGCTACCACCATCTTTCCCAGCAATACACAATCACCGGAAAGACTCGAGTCTTTAATCCATAATGGCGCCCTCCACTCGCCCCGAGCAACACATTAACCTGAACTACATTCCCCAGCTCTCACAGCCGCCACACTCGGGTTCCTCCACCGGCAACACCTCACCTGTTGAGCCCCCCAATAGCGCCTCGCTCCGCTTTCCGGGAAACACTTCCAATCCCTTGGGAAACACGGCGGCAGGCGCAAGGCTAGGCAACGGATCCCCGTCGCATGAGTATGGCGGTCGTCTATTTTCCAAACGGTTTGTCGCACCCTGAAACATGCCAGGATCATGGCTAACATGGAATGACAGTGCACGCGAGATCCAAGCACAGGAGGGGTTGACTCCACAAATGTGGGGACCTCCTACCAGCGGAAATTCCACGCCATTGCGCGAGACTATCCCAGAGTCTCCTGTTGGCGACAACTTTCCTGACTTCAACAACAACGCTATGCCCGACATCGCCTCAGCTACGCAGACCTCAGGTCGACGTGCCCGCGCCGGCACCCTCCCTTCACGATTCTCTCCCTCTGCTGCTCCTCCGGGGCTTTTGTCAGCCTCCTCCCTTCTTCCCAAAACATCTCGCCCGACCCCCTCCACCAGTCCCTTCAAGTCTGGACCAGGAACGCCCACCGACATCTCTGGTTTCAACGCCCTTGGCTCCACCAACGCTGCAGCCAAGTCCGTACTGCTCTCGCGTCTGCGTGCGGGTTCCATGCCTCAGCGACCTGGATATCTGCCGCCAGCTGCGTCTCCGTTTGGGCACATGGCACTGCCAACGGGCTGGGCTAGCAGCCGGGACCGTAGCAGCACACTCCAGAGCATTGCCTCGCTGCCATCCAACGGGCCCGGCTCGCCAATGTCCTCATTCTCCCGGGACTCCCTTGCTGATGCCGATGTAAAGACACTGGATTATCTTGGCCTCGTCGATACACCTCAACCTGCCCGAGCAACACTTGCTCCATCTGACATTGAGCTTCTTCTAGAGAGCCAGCGCAATATGAACAACCAGAACGCAAACAGTGCCAACCGATTCCGTTCTTACTCTGTCAATGCCAAGGAGAAGTATGCCGAGGAGGAAGAAGAACAGTACGGTGGCTATAGTGGTGCTATCACTCCCGCCGAGGCACAAGCACTCCTGGTCCATGAGGCCATTCGTCAACACAATCTTGAAGTCCAGGCATTCTCTCAACTTGCCAACCCTCGTTCTCGTGCTAGAGCTGCCACTGCTGGTGTGCTGGAAGACCCGAGACGTATGTTGCGAAGTCTGCCAGCCATGGGTCAGTACAACATGGGCGGTGGTGACATGACGGAAGATGCCGAATTTCAGCTAAGCGAAGCTGTGAAGAAGATGCATCTACCTAACTCCAACCTAGGAGACGACGGCATGCTAGAGGGTCCCACTCGCTCCCTCTGGCTAGGTAATATCCCTTCCTCTACCACTGTCTCGTCCCTGAATGTCATTTTCGCCGGCTATGGTACCATCGAATCTACGCGGGTTTTGACACACAAGAATTGTGGTTTCGTCAACTTTGACAGTCTTGAGAGTGCGGTTTCGGCGAAGTCGCAACTCAACGGCAAGGAGATCTTCCCGGGTGCTGGTCCTGTTCGCATCGGTTATGCGAAGATTCCAAGCGCGGCTGCAACACCTGGCCACAATGGTCTCTTCCCCTCGCCAAGCCCAGACCCTCATGCAAAGGCACAGACGGAAGGGGCGGCTGGAGTTGTAGCCGCTGTGAAGACGAGCGCTGCACCGGCCAATCTCCCCTTAACTACGCCTGAGCTTACTGACATTCGCGGCGACATTGTACAAATCGTGAAAGAATTGGGTGCTACCGATGATGAGCAGAAGAAAATTGTCGATCAGGTCGATACTGCTATCAAGTACAATCACTATGTTGACGAAATGCCTGCCATCGAAGAGCCTAGCCACACTCGTATTCACGACGCTCCACGTCTGAGGGAGATTCGCAAGCGTATCGATAATGGCTCCTGCTCGAAGGAGGATATCGAACGCATCGCAATGGAAATGCTGCCTGAGATTGCCGAACTGTCGTCCGATTATCTTGGTAATACTGTGGTCCAGAAGCTCTTCGAGTTCTGTGAAGAGCCGACGAAGGAAGCCATGTTGCGTGAAATCGCGCCTCACCTTGCACAGATTGGTGTACACAAGAATGGAACCTGGGCCGCACAGAAGATCATCGATGTCTCCAAGTCAGCGACGATGCAGAAAATGGTTGTGGATGCTGTGCAGCCGTACACTATGGCGCTCTTCTTGGATCAATTTGGCAACTATGTGATTCAGGGCTGCCTCAAGTACCAAGCCTTCAATGGTTTCATCTTCGAGTGTATGCTAGGCCGGCTTTGGGACCTCGCTCAGGGTCGCTTCGGTGCTCGAGCTATGCGTGCTTGTCTAGAAAGCCATTTTGCGACCAAAGACCAACAGCGCATGGTCGCAGCTGCGATCGCTCTTCACAGCGTCCAGCTTGCAACCAATGCCAACGGCGCGCTTCTGCTAACGTGGTTTTTGGACACTTGCACTTTCCCGCGCAGGCGCACAGTCCTCGCTCCCCGCTTGGTACCTCACATCGTCCACCTTTGCACTCACAAGGTGGCGTATTTGACTGTCCTAAAGATTATCAATCAGCGGAATGAGCCCGAGGCACGCGACACCATCTTGCAAGCACTTTTCTTCACGCAAGATGATCAAGTGTTGGAAGCTATCTTGTCTGACCAGAACTGTGGCGCCACCTTGATCTTCAAGGTTCTCACTACTCCATTCTTCGACGAGCAAATTCGTGCCGACGTCGTCCAGAACGTACGTAGTGTGCTTCTCCGCATCAAAGCGCAGCCTCAGCAAGGGTACAAGCGACTTATGGACGAGGTGGGCATGTCTACCCGAGGCGGACCAGGCCATCGTGATCACTCGCAGACGCGTCCTGTGTCAAAGGATAGTGCTGGTGTTCCACAACCTGATCCCAGAAACTTCTACCCGGGCGCTGCAGCTGGATATGACCCAGTTGCTCTTCAGCGAACCGCAAGCATGGACTCCAATGGCTTTGAACAATACCCGATGGGAGGCCCGATGTTCATGCCGAATGTGCAGAACATGACACCACAGCAACAAATGCAGTACCAGCAACTCCTGGCGCGTCAAGGACAATTCTACCCTCAGATGAACGGCTTCCAGGCCCCTGCACCTGGCATGGACGCTTATCGAAATGCCTCACCAAGCGGTGCTCCCGGCTTTAATGGCTCGCCCATGATGCAGCCAGCCAACTTGGCTGGACCGGGCATGGTCCCGGGCATGTACCCTCCATATAATATGTACATGCCTCAGCAGCAACAATCTGCGGGTGGCAACCAGCGTCGTGGACGGGTAAGCAGGAATTCGTCCCCTGCAGGTGTGCGACGTTAATGCCTCTCGCAGAGATGAAATTATGGTCACATCTACGGCGGCGGTCGGCAATGTGTCATCACATCTCATGCACACATGATATGTGCCAAAAGAAGCAACTACATTCCTGTATATGATTGACTCGATTTCCTAAGTATACGCTTCCGTCAGCGAGTAATCGACTCAGCGATTCAGCGGCATTCAGTGACGCTCTTCTCACATGGCATCATCTTGCATGTTCACGGATCTCTTATGTACTTGGGAAGAAGGGAGCAGGCCTGCCTCGCATCCAATCGTTCACGACATTTTTTCCTTCGTCAGCCGTCGCACCCCGCGGGCAGTATTCACTTCCAAGTACTATTTTCTGCCATCTTCTCGTCACTCGCTTAGACATAGCTTGGTGTTTGTGGTGTTGTTAGGGAAGGGCTGCTTGTATGGGTGTCTTGAGCAGCAAAAGGGGGACCATGAGACGATGCATTAGGCAACTGAAAGGAGACAGGGAAAAAGTCTACTAGAAAGCAGGGCATGATTGTGACTCTCGGGTCTGGAAAATCAATTTCTTCTTTGTTCATCGGCGGGTCCTGACTTTTGTGCATGCTGATTAATTTCGCCTCTTGTTGAACTTGCACGTACACAACCTAAGAACGGACGTACCACTGTACTTCGTACCAGTGCTGTTGGACCCTGTTCTTGGCGCGTCAAGCTCCGCCGCATCTGTAACTGCTGCCTCGACCTGGGAAGAACATCGACACCTTTCCACTAGACTTCTCCTGTTCTTACGTGTCTCATTGCAGTCGCCTGTGATTACGATGCCGGCGACAGTCCCCTCCCATGCGCCGCCGCCGCAGATGCCCGGTTTCCAGATTCCCGGCCCCGATGCGCAAGGTCTCAAAGAAGAGGTCGCAAACATACTCGAGCGCGAGAACCCGCGGTTTCCGGGCGCACAGCCTGTCTCGTTCGCGCGAGAGCATTTAGAAGAACTACAGCGCCAGGAATACTTCATGTGCGAGAAGACAGACGGGTTGCGCTGCCTGCTGTTCCTCCACTTTGAAGATACCGGCTCCGGTTTTGAGCCGGTTACCTTTCTCATTGATCGAAAGAACAATTACCACAGTCTCCAACCTTCTTTTCGAATACCATATTACAAAGCTCCGGAAAATCCACAGGCATTCCTCTACGGCACAATATTGGACGGCGAATTGGTTAATGATCAATATCCTGGAGAACCCACACCACGATTGAACTTTTACGTGTTCGACTGCCTAGCTGTCGATAGCGAAAATGTCACAGGGAAGACATTGGAGAAGCGATTAGGTCGCCTGCAAGAATTTGTCCTGAAACCATATCACGCCATGCTCACCAAGATGTTTGGTCCCAACATCCAACCTGGCGATTTGAAGCCTTTCGCGCTCAAGAGCAAGAAGGTTTATTCCGCTTACTCCCTTCAAGAAATGTTTAACAAAGTCCTCCCTACGCTCAAGCACGGGAATGACGGTCTCATCTTCACCTGCAAAAATACACGTTACGAATTCGGCACCGACCGTCACATCCTCAAATGGAAGCCCCCACATGAAAACACCATCGACTTCAAGCTTCGCTTAGGCGAGTTTCCCCTCTTCGACCCGCAAGATGGCGGCTCTGAGCCGATCCCCGACTACGACGCCCTACCCTCGATGGAGCTCCTCGTCCAACACAACCAAAATAACTATCAACGCTTTGCCAACCTCTCCCTCACACCCTCGGAATGGGAGGTGCTGAAATCCCTCAATCAGCGCCTCGACGGCCGAATCATCGAGTGCTACCGCACCCCGCAAGGTCAGTGGAAGTACAAAGCCGAAGGCGACGGGACCCCGCGGTGGCGCGACGACAAGAAAGACGCCAATCATATTTCCACAGTGAACAGCGTGCTGGCCAGTATTGAGAACCCGGTCACCGAGCTGGATCTATTGGCGAATGAAGAGAATATCAAAAAGGAGGTTTATAGACTGCAGGGAAGAGCGGAGCAGTATAGGGCGCCAGTAGATGGGGGAGCGGGTTTTGAGCGGGAAGCGAAGAAAAGGAAGTTCAGTGATGGCATGGATGGTCATTGATCCACCCCCTTGCACAATACTTCAAGATCGATTTTTGCGTGTTGGCGAGTTGCCCTTCTTTTTTATTTCTGAGTATAGTCATCCTGGAGTAGGTACTCGAGCAGGCGTTTTTCTTTGCTAAAGCAAAAAGCCAAGGCGGGAGGGGAGTTATGATACCCATGTGTAGAACCCTGCGTACCATTGTATTCCATCCATTTATCCATATCAACAAAAAACATCGTGTCCATAAACACGTTGTTATTGTTATTGTTATTATTATTGTTATTGTTATTGTTATTATTATTGTTATTGTTATTGTTATTGTTATTGTTGTTGTTATTGTTGTTTTTTGTTGTGTTGCGTTTATGACTTCCATGTGCTTCTCCGTATACACTTCCTCCCACATGCACATACCGTCTACTCCACACACACACATACACACACACACTCTCTCTCTCTCTCTCTTCCCTAGACCCCCTATCCTAAGCCACACCGAAGCATCGTGCGATCGTGTCAAAGACGAGTCTACTACTTCTAACTACCGACTAACCACTACTAACTACGGTACTTACCACACCTGCACTACCTATCCGCCCATCTCTGTTTTCTTACCTCTAACTCCGCACCTCTGCATTACTAACCCGATTTTAAAAATTTGTTCTTAGGTAGAAGTTATAGGTATGTATGTATGTATGTATGTATGTATGTATGTATGTATATATGTATATATATACTACGCGCCTTTTCTACGATATTTATTCGAATACGGCTTATATATCTATATATATATACAGTGTATATATATATAATGTATAATCAAGACCATAAAACGAATATAGTAGCGAAAAGAAAAGGAAAAAGGTACTAGTAGAAGTGTAGATAAAAGTATTAGTACGAAAAAAAAAGGTTATCGTGCGCCTGGCTAGTGGTGTAGTTTTACATCTTCGATTCTTCGATAGTAATAATAGCCAAACTTCAAAGATATCGTAAGGATATGTCTATATCTTCTTCTAGTTCTTTTTTTCGACTTAGTATTACTAGGTAGGGTACAAGGCAGTATAACTATATTTCGTACAAGTATTTAGTATATATACCTATTCCACTACAGGGGATAATAAAAGAGCTATAGGTCTAAATAAAAGACACTAGCACTAATTTCTTTTTGGTTTTTTAATATGGAATCGCATGTAACAGAACGTCTTGGGATGGATGCTTGGCATTGACGACTCAAGCTTGATATGTATGTACACTCTGTCGATGCGGGGAGGAAAGCAAAGAAAGAAAAGAAAAAAAAAACTAGAATATTCGTGCTTCGAATCATGGATATCGTGAAGACTGTGGCTACTACAACGCTCACTTCGGCTGGGCTGCTCAACTACATGGCCGCGGTGGTTATTGGTGAATGGACGAAATATCTCGCATGTATGACACCACAAAGCCCTAGTGCGCGCTCAATCTGTCCCTATCCGCGTATGAAGATCATCGAGAATGGGGCTACGCATTCTACAGACACCGTGATGGTGAGCTGATGTGATATGCTACCATTCAGTGAGGGAAACCGCGCTTCTCTGTCACCCACGTTTGCCTGCAAGTGCGGTGATTACAATACATCATAGTGTCTGCTGCTCTAAGCTCAAGGATTGGTCTTGAGAAGGATATCGTGTCCAAGGAATTCCAAGCTCCCGATCAAGCATAGCGATACGGTGGAGGCGGTACAGCTGGTGTACTCACGGCGGGCACTTCAAGAGGGGGTGGAGGATCCAGCTCGTGTATGAAAGGATTTACCGAATGCTCAGATGACCTCAGAGAGTCGCCTCGCTCATCGTTCAAGGGGTCTAGCTCGTGGTACTCAGGTCCTGGTGCACGATCCAGCGCTGAAGTCGCCATCGCTGCCGCTACCTGATAATCGGTGACTACTTGTACTCGCGATTTGCATGCGATACCGGCAAATTCGCGATCTGCGCATTCGCCCCAGATGTCCACCTGCAGTTCGTACTCCAGGGTCAAGCCATAGCTCGTGAAACTGGGCAGTAGCTTGTGCTTCTCGTTGCCTTTTAACGTAACATCTCCTAGTTCTGAGAATTGCAGACCATTTGTGAGAGGATGTCCCGAACCTTTCTCGAACTTTGTGTCCATCAAGACGATCGTCTCTCTTGCAATATCGATTTCTTCTTTTCTAGTCTTCTTGGCGGTCTTCAGGTTAGGCACGAATATACTAAGGACAGACACGAGTTGTACCCTCACCCTACGAAGGAAAAGGGCTGGAGGATTGACTAGCGAAGCTGATCTTTCGAGATGTTGTAGAGTCATAGTCATGGGTATCTGGGCTCCGAGGATGAGGACACGCGCGGGGGTTGCGAAATAGTTGAAACGAGCATGTGGTATTTCTCCGACTGTTTCCAGTCCAAAAAACAGCTCTTTGTCGACCAACGTATCTCTCAACCTGCTCGCCTTACTCCTCTGGGCGTAACCAGGATACAGCTTGCGGGTACGGACGAATTTGTAGTGGCAAAGGTGCTTCGGCAAATCAATCGGAAAGTTCAGGTCTGGTTGGAGTAGCATAGGATGGTAATTAGGTGCTGGCGGGACATAGGTGAGCTCGTGACGTATGATTGCTGGACCATCGGGCAACGAGGATTCCATGCGGGCTTCAAGGAGGTACACAATCCTTGGAGTCAAGACATTGGCGGATGCGGATGATGAGGAGCATGTTGGTGGCAACGGAAAACCTGGGGAATGCTGAAACCTCGGGTGGTTGTATGTGTCTTGCGAGTGGTGCCAGGTGCGATCGGCAGGTGGGGGCAGATCCACAGTGTGGGGAAATGTGAAGTCGAAAGGGAGCTCGACCTTTCCGTCTTCTGATGTGCCTTTTCGCAAGATGTCGAAGTTTTCGCCAGCGCCCGTTGATTCAAATAGAGGGCGAGAGGCCGTGAACAAGTTGATCGTGATGCCAGTCGCGTCTTTCTTGTGAATGACCGAGTAGCCTTTGAATGTGATGGAGATGTGGGTAGGCTTGACTTTGGGGTCGACGCGAACATGGCCTTGGACAGTTTCGCCAGCTGCATAGGACTGTTGCGAGGCAAGCAGGTCTATGAACAGTGGATTGTGCCGGTGGTTGGCAAACGAGGCGCCTGCTAGCGACATGGAGGGCAGCGAGGTGGCTGCGGCTAGGATGGCCCGAGGTGTTCGGCCTGAGTTGATATCAGACGAGACCAGCGGGCAGATGCATGACGAAGGAACAGACGGGGATCGTGCAATGGAGGCGCGGTCCCGAGGAAGTGTTATACCGCGATATCGCTAACCCCTCGGGGTCATGCCCAGGCGCGCCCATGCCAGCACGTCGTGCCGTGGGCCTTGGGGCGATGGCTGTGCAGCCGCTGCACGCAATCACGGGAGGCGCTTGGAGAGGAGCGTGCGGGCCACCGGGGGGACTGAGCCACGATGGTGGTGATGTGCACTTCGCAGAGGCGACGCGGTGCCCGAGCGAGTGCATGGCGGACTGCAGTCTGCACGGCGGCGGAGGACGGTGTTGGTCGATGCTGATTGGCGGCGGAGCACCGCCGGGGTGGTGAGGTCATGGACGGGGGCGGACAAGGCTCAAGCGCGACTTCGCGACTTTTCGACTTTCGTCGTTGGCCATGGACACAGCATCGCCGCCTGCCCCCGTCCGCCACCACCACTCCCACCACTCCCTCCAGCCATGGCTTCCCCCTACGCCTGCACAGCCTGCTCACGGGCTCTCGCACGCCCGCTGCAGGTACGCCGCCACAGCACAATTGCGCGCGCGACCGCGCCTCACTAACAGCGCCAGCATGTGAGCAGAACGAGCCTGCGTCGGGCGCAGCGAGCACTCTCCACCTCCACGCCGCTCCGCATCCTCGAAACAAGAGACCCCGCCACAGATGCACAGCCGCAGTCCATCAAGAAGCCACATCCCGCCGTCCGCTCGGGTGTGGCTGGGCTCGCCCAGAAGCTGCGCGAAAAGGCTCCATTGATGACCGAGACCTATGTGGCTTATGGCGCAACCCGTGAACTGATCCAGGAATGCACCAAGCCCGGCGACTACAAGATCCCCCAGGCCTTGGTCAAGGGTGGCGAAATCCCCGTCGACGAGAATGGCACGCACGTTGGCGAGGCCACTGGCTGGTGGTACGACACATTGGGCCTCAAGCCGACCTTCAGCAATTGGTCGCAAATCACGTTCCTCCACATGTACATGCTGCAAGTCCGCTTCCGCATGTTCCCGGAAACTCACGCCCCGGTTTGGATCCAGCACCTCACCAACCAGGCTTTCTACGCCGCCG
Organism: Coniothyrium glycines; assembly: GCA_025742365.1. Lineage (NCBI taxonomy): Eukaryota > Fungi > Ascomycota > Dothideomycetes > Pleosporales > Coniothyriaceae > Coniothyrium > Coniothyrium glycines. The sequence goes on from JAMXIJ010000017.1 coordinate 514,041, forward strand.
AGGACCGTCTGGTCATCTGGCACAAGTTCAATGCCAACTCCTTGCGCCAGAAACACCTCAAGGACATGTTTTCGCAGTGGCGTGCTGTCCTGCTATCCTACGACGAAGGTCTGATGAAGGGCGATGCATGGCTTGCTGCAGCCATCTGGAGAAATCTGCTTGGTGCGAGGGAGGACGTCGATTTCGAAAAGTTGGCACAAATCGTGGCATATCTCAGGAGAGAGTTGAGGAGGCTGGATCAGGCGACGGATGACCAAGTCGCGGATGGCACGTGGAAGTTCACCGGTAGTCCAGGTGACGAAGCCAGCTTAGTGAAGTCACCAAGCCGACTCATGGCGACCGACTCAAAAGCGTGATTGCGAACGAAGTATTCACCATGTATAGTTACTGTTGTACTACCAATTTGACGAATGTATGATCAGGCAATGTATGATCGGAAGAGTTTCCAGCCATTCAGGCACGTACATAAGCACCACTACAGCGATATAGTCTCGACTCGACGATAAATTGTTCATCTCGTGGCCTTTGGGTATCCGCAATGGCGAGATACTCAATCCCCCTCACAGCCCGACACACAATTTCACAACTCCAACTCAATCCTCTCCTCCACCTCGGTCGGCCTCCCCAGTCTCACAACCGCCTTCCTCGCTTTGAGATCCATCACCACATTGAACAACGTCGCACTCCCCGTCTCTGCCGTCTCCGCCCTACAAATCGCGGCCGGGAAATTTGTCTCGTCCTCAAACAACCTACTAACCTCCTCCCAGCCCGCATCCTCCTCCAACTTCCCTACATTCGCCAGCATAGTCGGCACCCTCTGCAGCGAATCCTTCAACCACACCGTATCCCTCTGGCCCGCATGCTCCAGCAAGAAATGGTTCGCATGCACAACCCGCCCCGCCGCATCCGGCACACACTTCGCAAACGTCGCCTGCGTGAACTCGCACCCGACGGCCGCGTGGGCGTCCGCAACGAGAATGTGCGCCGCGCTGGCCATGCCGTGCTGCTCTAGCTTGCGCACCGCGTCGGCTGCGCTCGTGCTCTCGAGGACCACGCGCAGACCCAGGTGTGCGGGGAGTCGGGAGGGGTCCATGCCGCGGACGCGGATGGCGTTGAAGCAAGTCCCCACGCCGTGGTCGTTGAAGCCGATTTTGCCGAGGATGCCTGCTTCGGTGACTTGGACGAGTGTTGGGGTGTGGCTTTTGGTGATTTTGAGGAGGATGAGGGCGGGTTTTTGGGCCGTCATCCACTGGGAATGGCATTAGCAACAGCAACAGCAATAGCAATAGCAATAGCAATAGCAATAGCAATAGCAATAGCATGAGCAAACGGGCCATCTTCTTCTGTTCTTTCCTGGCGTTTTTTTTTGCTGTACGATGATGCTTCAAGGGAGAAAACACCAAACATCATCATACCAGCTAGAGAAAGCAAAAAAAGTCCAGTAGCAAGGCGGACAACAAATGAAATACTCGAAGAAGAAGAAGAAGAAAGAAAAAAAACTCACATCCCAGTTCTGCCCCAACCACCCCCTCTCCCGCGTATGCCACGCCAGACTCGTACACCCATCGCTGAACAGCCCAAACGCAATCTCGGTGCGCACATTCAGCGCCACAATCTCCAGCAGCTGCCGCCGCGACCCATCCGCGATCCCGCGCATCTCCTCATGGTACGCCGGCCATTTGGCGCGGATGTTGCGCTCAAACACCGCCGCGTGCTCGAGGACCTGCGGCCAGGTTTGGCGGCAGTTTGCGAGGAAGAGAGACGTGTAGAAGGCGATGCTGTGGGAGACTTGCGAGGCGGCGGCGAGGCCGTGGTGGTGGCCTATCTGTGGTTCGGAGTGAGCATGGTCGTTGAATTACATGTACCCAATATCGGGACAATGTGATGAGGATGTGTGTGTCATGTTTCTCTTCAAGAGATGCGGGAATGCGGTGTTGGGACAGGTCGTGAAGTAAGGTAACCTGATACACCGGTAGACACGAACAGAGAGTAAAAGACGATTGAAAAAAGAACATACTTGATACGGCGTACCTTCACACTCCACCAGCAACATCTTGTCTCTTCTTCAGCTTCTTCCAAGCACTTCGTACCGTATCTAGTATCGTCTTCCAGATTCCTCACGCCTTGAGCTTCCAAAACCCTGGTAACCCATTCGACCACGAAGAAAACACACAAACACCCTCGCTTACTATAGGTACTCGCGTCCCGTACACAGCAGCAGCAGCAGCACACAATCACAGCTCACAATGGCGACAACCAGAACGCCTCGGCACGGGTGCGGGCACCCAAGGTACCGGTACTTTACATAACTGTACCCCACACTTACGGCACCGCTTTAGCTCCATCAGGCAAGCCCGCGGGCCGCGCTAGTCCCGCGGTTCCTTGTTATCTAAGGTACACGTACATATGTACATAGTATCATAGACATGTACCTGCCACCCCGCCCATGTGCGTGAGTTTATCCTCTCCCTTGCTTCGCACGCTTCGCACGCAATCCAAGCAGTCTAATACGTCAAGATAAGTATTATATATTTACCGGTAGGTACTGCAGCGTTGAATCGCTGGGGAGATGATGTTGTGCCATAAGCTGTAGGCGGTTCATTTTTTTTTGAAGAAAAGAAAAGACCCCCTCCATGCGAATAAGGAAATATCGAACGGTTCTTGTAGCAAGGCGAAGAAGGGAGTTTGGATACGGAGTGGATGATGGGTTTGTTACGATGAGTGATATCCGTGCCATGTGGTTGGGGAAAGGGGCTTAACAATGTATCGGAGAAATGCCGGGAGCTAGTCTTGGGCTGTGCCGCAGGCCCACAGCGTTACTTGCATACATGTACATGTATGCATCTTGCATATGCACTGCACTTGCTTTAGCACGGAGGATTAGCCCGACCATAGAGCGACGGCATACGACAATTTAAACTTGGACATGTGGCAAAAATGGAGTTTTGGAGTTTTGATTGATCTACTTCGACTCTGCTTGTGGGCTTCCACATTCATGTTCTTACATTACCCCCCATCCCTATCCCTACAGGTATCTGGTCGCAAGGGGAAAAAAGAGGATAAAAAGAAAATAGCGCAAATGATAAAAGATGGTGGAAAGGAAAGTATTAGGGCAAAGATTTTGCAGACTTCAGATTACAACAAGGTAGCTCAAGGTGCGTCCGTTTCCAATACCCTAGATGCGCGAGAAAGAACAAAGAATGAAAGGGTCCACGAAGGTAGAGATCAACGACTAAAAGTGATAAGATGGAGAAGTATGGCACAGTCGAAGATAGGTTCCCATATGCGAACATGTTGTTTACTGTGCGCCTACTTCCTCCTCAGCCCAGCCTGGGAGACCACCATCACCCTGGATGGCGAGTCCATAGCCGCCGTTACCACTACCGAAGCCGCCAATACCTGAGCTAAGGCTGCCAAATGAGCTCTGTTGCGACGCTTGAGTCTGCTGCATTGAGGTGAAAGGACCTTGAGTGAACGCCGGCAGACTGACAGCACGTGAGTGCTGAGAGCGAGCATTGAGGTTTGACGGCGCCAACAGTCCACCTACAGTGGTCGCGCCAGACATGCTACCACTAGAAGCTCCATTGATGAGGCTGAAGCTAGATGTGCTCTGGTGCGACGAATGCGAGTGGTGAGGCTGAGGAGACGGGTTCAGATCGGCACTGTAGAAAGTGGATTGCAGAGATTGTTGCTGTTGCTGCTGATTCTGCTGCTGCTGTTGTTGTTGAAGACTAGCCTCCACTTGTTGTTGTTGCTGCTGCTGTTGCTGGGCATGGAGGTACATCATCAATGGGTTGTTGTTTCCAGTGTTCAAGATATTTGTCGGAGGAGGAGCTTGAACTGAAGGAAACTGTCCATTTGTGCTTTGCCCAGAACCTGGGGCGCCTGAGCCAGTCGGCGAGACGGAGGCACCAGCACGGTTAGGATGTAGTCCGTTGATTGGAGAGGGCGACTGCACACCGTCGCTACCAGATTGTTGACCCTGACCTTGCTGATTGTTCATCTGGCGAGGGGGGTTGCCGCAGCGATCTTTACCAAAATTAACTTTGAATCGCTTGTACTCCTCACGACCGCGGACGGCCTCAATGGCCTTGATGGCATTCGCAATGTTGGTGAAATTGACGAATGCGCAGCTCTTCTCACGGAGAGTGTTGACCAATTCAATCTCGCCGTACTCGGAGAAGTCCTGTCTTAAGCGCTCCTCGGTCCATGATTCATCCAGATTACCAATGTACACATTGCGCGAAGCACCGCCACTGACTGCAAGAGCAATAGCTGGTGGCAGAGCTCCCGAGTGCTTGCCCCAACCAATCTTCAGGCGACGGTTATGGATCATGAGGCCTTGTAGATTGCTCAAAGCGTAAAAGGATGCAGCGGACGTAGGGTCGATGAAAGTCACAAAACATATGTGCTTGTCCGGGATATATCTAATGTGATGAAGGAGACCACCACGGACAACATTGCAAATCTCCTCGATTGTGGTCTCGGGATGGATGTTTCCTAGGTAGACTGTTCGGTTGCCCAGGTTGTTGGCACCCCCAGCGGAGGTTGCGACAGCTGCAGCAGCAACGGACTGTTGAGCCAATGCGTTTGAGATCATATCACGATCGGCTCCGTTGAGCACATGCGCATAGCCTGGGGCAATTCCCAGATACTGTGCAGCGTTTTGTTGCTGCGTCTTGGATACATAGGCGCATCGATCTTTACCATAGTAGACACGCCTCGGGGCTTGCCACTTGGGTTCTTGAGGCAGTTGCGCAACAGCCTTGATGGCGTTGCCAATCGATAAGAAGTGAACAAAGCCGATGGCTTTCTCTCTGACGATCTTGACTGTATCGATGGGACCGAACTTGCTAAGGTCTTCACGCAGCTCATCCTCAGTCACGTCTTCCGACAGATTACCGAGATAAACGTTACGAGAAGCACCAGACTGCTGCACTGCAAGAGCAACGGATGTTGGTACTTGCGATGGCTTGCCCCAACCAATCTTGATATCTTGGCCGCGAATGGACAACTTTTTCAAAATTGCATCCGAGTGGAAGTGGGTGGCCGAACTGCTATCTAAGAAGGAGATGAAGGCGCAGTTCTTGTCAGGCAGAAGCCTGACAGATTCGATTTGGCCACTCCTCACGTGTCCCAAAATTTCTTCAGCAGACGTCTCAGGGGGTATGTTGCCCAAGTACACGGTCCTGCTAGTACCCGAGACTAGACCAGGAGCAATTGGCATGACGGAGCGGAGGCCACCATGGCCCTGTGTGCCAAAAGCCGAAAACCCTCCCGTGGGGGACTGCGGACCGGCAAAAAAACCGTGGCCATTCATGCTTGTCGGCGAAACAAGAGTTTGGTAAAGCTGAGGGGAAAGGGGCTGTTGAAGCGGACTGCCAACCTGGTTCTGTTGGTGAGTCTGCTGCTGTGACTGGTTCTGCCCTGCGAAATGTGCAAAATTTTGAAATTGCGGGGACGTGAACGCGGAAGGCGAGCCTGGCTGGAAGGGGCTTCCAAGAAGTAGTTGCGAAGGCAGGAGTGGAGTGAAGTTCATGTCGAAGCCGGTTCCAGGGGTCTGCAGATCGCCGCCATTTTGATTGCCCGGTGCAAGCCTGCCCGTGTTTATGCTCATGTTGTTTGACCTCTCAGGGTGCCTATCAGCATATCCTGGTTGATTTGTGGCGAAGGCACCATGGGAAAAGCCATGGTGGTTGCCGTGCATCTGCCCGTTCACCTGCCTGTTGAAGTTGGTCTGAAGACGGGGTCCGCTTGGGCCCGTAGGGGCGCTGTCGTGGTGCTGCATTCCGAGCATGTGCGGGGGCAGACCGAAGCTGTCCCGCGGGTTTTGAGAAATTACCGCCGTGGTGACGAGACGAGACTGCGTCCAGGACTCTGAGGACCGGACGGCGAGATGGGGAGAGGAAGGTCGAAAGTGCAACCGGTTGCAAGTGGTTGCTGTGCTGTGAAGGATATGCTACAAAATTACAAGAGGTAGCGCAGTCTGTGGCCTGTTAGCAATGTGCCAATGCTCTACAGCACAGATGGGGGACTGACGGCGCAGCACACAATAGCAAGTGGGGACAGAACAAAGGGCAAAGAATCCTAATTGCGAAGAGGGCGTGCAGGAATGGTGACGAGTAATGCGTGCTCGCTCAAAAGAGGACCGGTCGGGAATTGCTAAAGTCTATAATATCTCTCGAGTAGAATGGCTGTAGGCTCGTAGCAATGGCGGGCGTGGTAGTGGGATTAGGTGCGGTATGCCAGGACTGCAGAAGAACAAACCGTGGTGGCTTGTTGTGGAGTAGCGAACACTAAAAGAGCGAACAATAATAGGTAAGGAAGGGGGGCGCGGGGCGACGTGCTTTGTCGGGAGCGCCGGTGCGAACAGAAGGGGAGGTAATGAGCGAGGAGATCGAAGAAGAGAGGATGCGACCTGATGGCGGAGCAGGAGAGGAGAAAGAGGTCGGTGAGAAATGCTAGCAGACAGGAGGCAGCCGCAAATGAGGCCGCCGAAAACGGAAAGCGCGACTGGGGGCGCCTGCTTAAATGAACGCGCAGACCCTCTGCGACCTGAGTCGTTGACGGTTGGAGCCACCAGCTGCCAGCACCCGCCGATCGCCCTGCCGTCTTCTGGCTCTTCTGACTCTTCTGAGTCCTGACTCTTCTCCAACGACTGTCGCCTCTCGCCTGTGCAATGCGGCGTTGCATTGCGTGCAGCGGGATGCTCCTGTGCCTGCCGCTGAAGCTCGCTGTACCACCGCCCGCGCGCCGCCTGCGTCCCGACTCCCGACTCCTGAGCCACCGCACCGCGCAGGCGGGGGATTGCATACGAGAAGGACGGTCCCTGACTAGACAAGCCGCCTGGCCGCCTCGCAGCCCGCAGTCAGACAGGTCACAGTGCGGGCGCCGTCGCCCTCGCGCTCTGTGGACAGTGGCGGACAGTTCGTAGGGTCCAGAGCAATTCACGGCTCGGAGCTCAGGCGAGGACCCGCCCTAGCGAACCGGGCCTTCGACGCGTCCAGCAATTGAACTGGCCGTGGGCTTGTGGGGAACCACCCCGTTGCCGGTGCTAGGCATACCATCGTATACATATGTCCGAAAGCATGCCGCATGGTTGCCAAATCCATTGGTGTCGTTCCGTCCGCTCTGACCAGTGGCAGGGAACAGCTGTCACTTCCTCGTGTCCATGTATGATCATGTTCCTCCCACATACGGCCGGAGACAGCTGGCCATAGCGCCCGCTTAGTAAGCACGCGCCACGACTTGCGATTTGTCCACCCATGCACGCCATGCTTCTGTGACGACACCGGTAGTGCCTCGACCATCATCGCATACGGTCATGTCGGACTTGTATCCATCAATCGCCCAGTGCGCAGTCGTCTCCACGGCATTGAAGCTGCTTTTGTTCCCTGCATAGTATGTAGCATCTGCATCTTTGCCATCCTCGTCATTCTGCCCTCTGACCGTGCTTTGCAGCAAGTCGACGGACTTCGAGGTTCATCGCAACTGGCTTGCTTTGACACACTCGCTACCCGTCAGAGAATGGTACTACGAAGTGAGACCATACATGGACTTCGTCTCTCAATACATCACTCATCAAGGCGCAGAAAACCTCGGAATGGACTCTTGACTATCCGCCTTTCTTTGCTTATTTTGAGTGGCTCATGTCGCAAGCCGCAGCATACGTTGATCCTGGCATGCTGAACGTCAAAGATCTGGGCTACGACAGCTGGCAAACAGTTTACTTTCAAAGAGCAACAGTCATCGCCACTGAGCTTGTCCTGGTCTATGCCTTGCATCTGTACACTTACGTTGATCCCATCGTGATTGCCAGTACTGATGAAATCCTAGTTACGTGAAGTCGTCGAGGTCCAAGGTGACAGCACATGCTGCGGCACTTTCTGTCCTTCTTTCTCCTGGTCTCTTCATAATTGACCACATTCACTTTCAGTACAATGGCTTCATGTACGGCATCCTGGTGCTATCCATGGTCTTGGCGCGCAAAAATTCTACACTTTTGCTATCCGGCGTCCTCTTTGCAGTTTTGCTCTGCTTCAAGCACATTTACATGTATCTTGCACCTGCATATTTCGTCTACCTCTTACGCGTGTACTGTCTCGGTCAGCGACCCACCTTTCCGTACTTCAATATTCGCCTCGTCAATTGCCTCAAGCTAGGTATATCCATCATTGGCGTCTTTGCCAGTGCGTTTGGACCGTTCGCGTTGTGGGGTCAGCTCGAGCAGGTGCTTCGTCGCCTCTTTCCCTTTTCCAGGGGACTGTGTCACGCGTATTGGGCGCCGAATGTATGGGCAATGTATTCATTCTTGGATCGTGTGCTCATCTTCTGTATGTATCACATGCTTGTCATTCAATTATCTTTGACTTACGTTTACAGTGGCACCACGACTTGGTTTGCACGTCGATCGTAATGCTGTCAACAGTGTTACCAGAGGGCTCGTGGGCGATAGCTCTTTTGCTGTTCTGCCAGATGTTGTGCCACTGGCATGTTTTCTGCTTACCCTTGCAACTCAGATTGTACGTTTAAAGGTGAGAATTTAGTCGCCTTACTAACGTCAACCAGCCTGTCCTTTTCCGACTTTTGTACAAGCCCACTTGGGAGTCATTTGTGGGGGCAGTGACCCTCTGTGGTTACTCATCTTTTCTGTTTGGATGGCATGTCCACGAAAAAGCGATTCTTCTTGTGATCATACCATTCAGCTTGATAGCATTGCACGACCGCAGATACCTCGGAGCTTTTAGGCCATTAGCCGTTGCGGGGCATGTGTCTCTGTTTCCCTTGCTGTTCACTGCAGCCGAGTTTCCAATCAAGACAGTGTACACCATATCCTGGCTGGTTCTGTTTCTGCTAGCATTTGACCGACTAGCTCCGGCGTAAGTTCAACGGCCCAGCATATTATCTCGCTGACGTGTTCAAGATCTCCACAACCACGCATCTTCCTTCTGGATCGCTTCTCTTTGTTCTATATTGCTCTCTCGATACCACTGATTGCATACTGTTCACTGGTTCACAGCATCATCTTCGGCTCTCGATACGAATTCATTCCACTCATGTTCACAAGCTCTTACTCAGCCATTGGTGTAGTGGGCAGTTGGGTAGGTTTCCTCGTAGTATATTTCGACCTGTAACCTTGAGTCTGCGAGCGTTATTAAAGATGATTTTATCGTAATAGAAGAACCACTACCATTGTCTGCTTTTTCTCAAGAACTTGAGGTTTATCCATTATGTCATGCATCCCGTTACATGTAGTACTGGCTGGTAAAGACTGGCTCGATCTGATGTTCTCCACAGTCTACACCTGATGTACTCTTTTCTCGTCTCTACGAAGCCTTGTGGCTATAAGAGCGTGATGCTCAGTAGATTTCAAGTACAGTGGCAAGAGAGAGTCAGAGAGAGGTACATAGCATCATTTTTGGAAGTCCCTGAACGATTATATCGTCATGGTCAATCTCGGGAATGCTAATGTTAAGATTCTCGAGGATTATTATCCAACGTGCAATCTGATGCGCGGATGTCATGGCGTCGCGTACATGCAAGTGGGTCAGGCCGTCTAAGGGTTTGCTTGGGAGGTGGACGGGTATCAACGTTCATGTGAACTTTATATTGGAATCAGGTTTATGAGGAAGATATGGATGATTGCGAAGATAGCGCGACCCAGCCTGACTTGATCCCGGGATTCAAACGAGTCCAAACACGCTGGCGTTGCGATGGCGGTGGCATGCGCAGTCAACAGGGTCAGAGGGTAGGTCTCGGGCCATTGACTAGATGTCCTTACCCAATAGAGCATTTAGCGGCATGCCAAGGGCTATGATCGCACCCTACACTTACTTCTACTCGCTTTTCTCCCCATTGGCATTGCTCCTGCTGTTTTCCTCCCTCCGACTGCCCACATCTTCAAATTCTGCGTCCTCAACCACCACGGTTCATCCACGACCCAACTTGACGCGCTTTCTCGGAACCAAGCGACGCGTCTCGGAACGCTCTGCGGGCTTTGGAGCGTTGCGACAGATTATCAGACCGCCTCCTTCGCCCTGGACAAGACGTTTTTAGGTCACAACCATCCATAAGAGATATCCAGGCCAGCTACTTTGCCAGAGACTGCCTGAAGGAGCAGTATACAACGCGTTCTCTTCACGCGACACTTCCGAAAGGCTGCGACGCGAATGTTGAAGATCAGTAAATCTTCACATGAGCCTTAATCTCACACAACATGGTGCGATATGGGTCGCATATTATGCATGGATATATGCTGACGAAGAACAAAGGTGCTCTTTAAGCGCAAGCCAGTCAAATTGGAACCTGCACCAAAGTCTCTCGATGATCACACTGAGGTTCGACCATGATTATTTTGTGATTGTGCTTGCATACTAAATACCGCACTAGATATGGGTTATAGAGGAGACAGGGGAGGTCTTTACAGACTATGAGGGATATCTCGAACGGTACGGGAATTGACATATGACGTCGACGCAGGCACAACTAACGAAGCACAGTTATGATTTCTACCAACAGGTATAATGGTACAGACTTCTATAACCGGAGCGAATCTGACAAAGTGTAGAAATCCTTTACTTGCGAGACGACCGGACATACGGGCTTTACCTACTTCGAGGCCAAGGAGAGCGAGGTAGGCTCCATACCAATACTGGCCAATGGTGGGCATGAGGTAACAGCGGCGCAGACGGAAGCTTCAAAGGAAATCAACCTCATCTTTCCTGATGGTCTGAGGGCTCCTGTACTTCGTTACGTTCAGTTTCAAGACCACTCTAGGATGGATGACCTGGGTAAGTCGAAGCAACACCCCACACGATCGGTACAAGCTAACGTGAGACGTAGTCAACGATGTCTTTGACGTGAGTTGTGTTATACTGCTCGGAAATAACTTGTACAGAGCTAATCAAGATGTCACAGAACTTCAAAGAGCATTTCGTCATTGGCGATCGAGTGTCGATTGAGAACGATAATTCAAGGCGGTTCGGAGCCATCCAGGATATCACAGACAATAGCAGAACACATAACATGTTCACGGGGCAAGCGATGGAGGACCCGATCCGGTCATATACCTACGTCATTAAAATGGATGATAATGGCGAGGTCATCACGAAATATAGGGCTTCGGAACTTCAACGAGATCGGAAGATCTACTCAAAACTCATCCTGAAACAGTTCTTGCGAAATACTGTGACACGAGAACCATGGATCGGCGCACCCTGGAAGGTCAAGGAAACCTTGGCGAAACGTTTTGACATATCTACCAAGGTCCCTGATCACAAGACACGAGAGGCTGTTCTGGCTCACAAAAGGGCTCTTCAAAATGGACAGGCTAATGGTCACAGCCCTCCTGTACAACAGCCATTTCATCAGCAAGGTCCCAACGGTCATGGACCCCAAGTGAATGGACACAGGCACCTTCCCTTTCCCAATCATGGACGACCCGGCTTCGTCAATTTCGCAACCAGCGGGCCACAACAATACGCACAAAACCCCGGACTACCGCCTCCATTCGCAGCATTGAATCCGCCATACATCATTGCTTTCCCGCCACATTATCATCATAATGGGGGTCCGCCTGCCCCACCGTACGGCGGCCCCCCTGGCGTTCAGCTGCCACCTCATTTGGCTCACATCCTGCAACATCCTCCGCAACCTATACATATGCCCTTCCAAACGAGCTTTCCGCATAATCAAGGCCCTCGGCCCTCGGTTGCTCCGCAGCCTCAACAAGTGCCACAATTGGCTAAGCCATTCGAGCCGGTAAAGTATCCTTGCGAAGATCTTGAGATCAAACTGCCTCGATTAGTCTGTGAGCGTCCGGCCTTGAAATTTCTCTCAGACGATGTTCCTGAAGACGTTGAACCGCCAGCGGTCGAAAAGAAGACAGGTATCTTGATGAAGAGTGTCGGTTCTCTGCTCTTTGCATGGGAAACTCTCAATGTCCACGATGTTGTGTATCAGCTCGATTCGTTCACTTTCGACGACTTCGTTGATGCGATGCGATTTACCCACCCAGAGATTCAGTGCGAACTGTTCGTCGAAATTCATTGCTCTGTCCTGAAGCAGATCGTCAACAGCGCAGGCACGATATTGCCGGCTTTACCGGGGTTACCTGAAACCCAAGATTCAGAAGAGGAAGATTCCAGCCGCGAGTCAACTCCGACGCCCGAACCAGAGCCTCTTGTACGCACTACTCGTAGCAGCCTGAGGAAGTCGGAGGCGCAGCAGCTTGTAATAAAAGCTCGTACCGCCACACCCGAGCCACCAAAGGAACTTCACAAAGCAGCAAATTTCATCGTCGATTTCGACTGGATCGAGCAATGTAAGACCCGCAACTTCCTCGAAGGCGGGTGGGAGGCCATCGTTGTGGCTCTTTTATATCGATTGTCTTTTGATCCAGCACAAAAAGAAACCTGTGACGAGATTCTGGGACAGCTTGTGCCAACTGAAGAGGAGGAGCCCACGATCGAAACTATCGCTGCCAATTACGTAGACCTTGATGTGAACCTTCGCATCTCTGCCCTAGATATCATCCTTCGGTTAACTATTAGCACTGATGCATTCCGTGAACAACTTGTCTCCGCTGCGCAGGAGATGACGCGTCTGCGTAAGGAGAAGATCGAGCATCAGCGAAGGCGCAAAGACTTGTGAGTACTTCTTGTATGCTACCGAGAACATCCCTTTAACAGATATACAGAGCCGACGAGCTGTTCAAGCTCGACCTTGAACGCAAGATCCAGCTGCCTGAGAACACACCAGACTCACCCGCAGATGCCAAGGACGTTGAGGACATGGACATTTCGATGACAAGTATACCTGACGATTCCAAGCTTGATATTGAAGCGGATGAGGAGGAAGATAAGACAATTACCAAGAACAATAGGACACGACCTAAGAATAAGCGGAAAGCTGCCGCCGAAGAGGCCAGGAAAGAAAAAGCGAAGAAAGTTAAGGCCGAAGCAGAGAAGACAAAAAAGCAGAAGGCCTGGGAAAGGCTCCTTATCGATATTCGAAAGAAGAAGGACGAGCTGAGGGAATGTGAAGCGATGATAAACGAACTGGACGATGATCTCCGCGAAACTCTGGTACATCGCAGCAAGGTTCTTGGAAAGGATCGCTTCCTCAACAAGTACTATTGGTTCGAGCACAACGGCATGCCCTTTGGAGGTTTGCCCACCAGCTCAACGGCTGAGTATGGCTACGCCAATGGACGCATCTGGGTGCAAGGCCCCGACAAGTATGAGCTCCAACCTTGTCTCGAGGAGTCGGCCATGGCGGCAGATATGGAAAAGTATGGCTTCACAATACCACAGCGGAAACAGAAGGAGGAGGGCGCTACGCACCTCTCTAACTCCAACGAGTGGGCATACTACGATACTCCCGAAGACATTGATCAACTACTCCTTTGGCTGGATGAGCGCGGGTGTCGCGAGAAGGTACTTCGTAAAGAGCTGCAAACCTTCCGTGACCGTATCGTCGAGTACATGGTCATAATGCGAAAACATCTAGCAGAATCTCAAGATACGAAAGGAGAAGATGAGGAGAACACGACTCGAATATCAACTCGCAACAAAACCTATATCGACAGAGAATCTGTCAAGGACCGTTGTCTTCTGTGGACCAACAGCATCATGCGAGACGAAAATGGCTACAGCCATTCCGAGGAGTATGAGCCTCCGAAGAAGACCAAAGCAAAGTCTTCCAAGGCTACGAAAGCAAAAGGCAAGCGCTGAAGTACCTTTGGAGCACCACAGGCGCACACAGAGGGTTCGGGAAGGCCCTATGAGCTGTTTGATGAGCCCCGAACCTGCTACGACTTACGAATTGTTGATTTGGCGACATTATGGCGTTTCGATACCAACGGCATGGCACGTGAAGCATGGATGTGGTTGTTCTGCATTATTTGGAGTTAGAATTGTTGTTCTTGTGCAGGTCTCTTGCGACGAGTATATGCAATTGCGGGATATATTGGTCTGCATTCCACATTCACCGCACTGCCTTCTCTGCTAAGCAAGTGGTGAAAGCATTGGGTAGGCGTAATGTATACGCGCATGAAGTTTTGGTTGTCCTTGGCTTGGGAACATGCACCCCGCATAATTGCTCTTGTATATATAAACCTATTAACAGTAACAATTTTCAAGATACCTGTGATGTTCAGTTGCTGTCTTCAACAGACATTAGTACTAGCTTTTCGAAGCCGTCTGCTCGAACGATTCTATACGTTCATCCAACTACGGTGTGTAGAGTTAGTACTAAAAGCATCGACGTGATTTGGACATGACATTCCTTGACATTAAACCAAGAATTCCTCATCGAAATAATTATTCGTGACCCATCACAGCTTTCACTGATATCCTCCTAAGAAGCTCAACGACATGTCAATTAGCCCAGGAAAAAGCACGTCTGGAGTTGTTTATCTGACAATGTCTGTTCGCAAGACATGTATTTGTAGCAGTAGAGGGAACATTGCGGAGACCTGGGAGAAGGACGAATACATACTAGCGCCTTGGCACCATCAACGTGAACAGAGACGTGTAAGAAGGCCGGACGCGCGACCCTTAGGACGACACCCCCCGCATGCGCAGACACTTTCTAATATTCTTCTAATACCGCTAAGGAGGCGAACATCATTTCAAGAAACCACCGAGCTACTCCGCGACCTACGTGGAATCCCCATCATGGCTGCAAATGGAGGTGAGCTCAACGCGCATAACCCCCTCTACGCAATGCGACTGACGCGCCACAGCCGCCGTAGCCTCACCAAAGGCTGGTTTACTTGAAACGGGCGTTGTCAAAGATTCCATGAGCCCAGAGAAAGCGAAGAAAAAGATCACACTCAAGATCAAACGTCCAGTAGCCAAGCCATCTAAAGCGGGTAATTGGAAGGAGAGCGAGACCACCAGTATGTGCACCTCTGTTGACCGGTGAAGAAGTGTCATTGACACATAAAGTAGATATAGAAGCCAAGGCCCCAAGCTCAGCCAGCTCCCCTATCGTAAACCCGCTTGACGAGAAGACCATAACCGGCTTCCCCAGCGGCCGGCCGCTCGACGACAAAGTAGATACCGTACAATGCAAACACTGTCGGCGACCGGTGCTCCGAGCATCCTCTGCCACACATATCCGCGACTGTCTGAACAAGAAACAAGAGAAGCTCAAGAAGAAGAAGGAAGCCAAGGAAGCCAAGGATGCTGCGCTGAGGAGGGAGAAGGGCGAGGACGACGAGGGGGCCATGAAGTCGCGCAAATCAGCCATGAAGGGCGCCATCATAGACGGCGACGGCGCGAAGAAGGGCAAGAAGAGGAAGCTAGACGCCGATGCAGAGAAGGCGCCCGGTGCTAAGAAAAAGAAGAAGGATGAGCCTAAACAAAAGGGAGCGAAGCCCAAAGGGCCGGTGGATGTGGAGAGGCAGTGCGGCGTGCCTCTGCCGAACGGCGGGTTCTGCGCGCGCAGCTTGACATGCAAAAGCCACAGCATGGGTCTGAAGAGAGCCGTCCCTGGACGAAGCTTGCCATACGACATGCTTCTGGCACAATACCAGAAGAAGAACCAGGCTAAGCAGCAGCGTGAGTGCCACTTTTCCAATCCTGTTACACCCCCCAAGCCTAATCCTTCTCTACAGGCGCCGCAATCGACGCAAACGCGCCCCTCCCCGAAGACCTCGAGCCCTCGGGCGCCGTCGACTCGGACGAAGAAAAAGATGCCATCATGGCTGCCCTCGCACGACACCACCCCCGCCCCCTCGCCACCTTCACCCACGTCTCCCAGCGCTCAAAATACCAATACATCCGCATGAAGGGCTTGATTCGCTCGGCTCTCGGCGCTCCGCCCGGCGGCGGCGGCGGCAGCAACAGCAGCTCCTTGTTCTCAGGCATGGGCGGCGCCAATATGGGTGCTGCGAACGGACTCGCGCTGGGCATGATGGGCGCCCCGATGAGCGCTACCGCTGACCGGTTCCCTGACAGTGCGGGTCTGGGTGGGTTTGGACAGCCGCTGAGTGCGGGGCTGGACAGCGCGTCCGGGAGTCGGCGCCCGAGTACGATTGGGGTGGCGGCGGGGCCGAGGCAGATATTGCCTGGTCAGTTGCCTGGGCCTGGTCAGCAGCGGAAGGGGAGCATGGCGAGCGTAGGTGCTTCGTAAGGGTGGTAAAGGCTCGGTGAGAGGGGAGCTGGCAATGCTTTTCCTTACTCGGTGGTTATGGGTTGGCGTTTTAGGATACACCGGATATAGCTGGTCTTACTTGATGATACCCCCCGTGCGTGTCTTTCACGGCGTTGAAGACAATGAAAGAAGAAATCCTTATTCTCGCACGCCCCCTTGCCGCATTATTAAAACAACCCAAACGAACAATCATTGCCCCACGGCACCCCAATAACCCCCTCCTGTGCTCTTCGCCTTGGAGCCCGCCGTCATCCTGAAATGCACATCATCTTCATCCTCGCCACTCCCCACCGCTGCATCGTCGTCGTCATTGTCGTCGTCATCGTTCTCCAAGTCATACTCCTCGTCATCACTCCCATGGCGATACTTCTTCTGATACACGTCTCTGCCCAACTCGTCGTCCTCACTGAGCTCGTCCTCTGGGTAGTCGTTGGCGTAGTGCTCTTCAGCATTGGAGTCTTCGTCGTCTGTTGCAAATTCGCGGTCGCTGTCCGAGGCGCCGTCCCACCAGGCATCGTCGTCTTCGCCGAGGACAAGCAGGCCGACGTTGATGCCTGGCGGCAAAGGGGCGTCTGGGAGCAAGGGCTCGCGCACAAAGGTGTCGATTACGTAGTCGGTGTCGATGTCCATGGCATCTGGGTCGGAAGCGGGGGATGCATCGTGGGCGTCTAGGGAGGCGGCTTTGTCGGGGTGGCGCTCTGCGAAGCGTTTTGCTGGGGCGCGCGGCTTGTGTTTGGAGGGAGAGGGAGCGAGCGGGATGTGCAGATTGTCTACGCGGGAGATTTCGTGGGAGAGGGCTTCGAGTTCACGGACATCGTTCTCGGATGGGGAGGAGAGGCGCGGTGCAGATTGGGTGGGTGGTGCGGGGCGGAGGGCGCTGCCTGCGCCGGGCCGCTTGCGGGGGCGGGGCGGGGAGGTGGGGATGGAGTGTTGCGCGGGTAAGGCATGTGTATGTGGTGCGGTCGTGTTATCACGGGTGGTTTCGGTGGCTGGCCTTGCTTCTATAAATACACGTTTTGCGCCGGTGCCGACGGGTTCGAGGTGGAATCTTCGTTCGGCCGTTGGTGTGGGCGGTGTATTTTGGGCGGGAGTATCATCCGGCCTGGTGAGGCGTCTGTACGCGAACTTTTGGCTGCTCTTTTGCCGCTTGATGGTGTTGGACTGGTCGAATCTCAGCGCGTCGACGGGGGCCTCGTTGCGTTTCCGCTTGATCGAGAGGGTTTGTGGTGGTAATTGCGACATGGCGGTAGAGTCGTCGTTGTGTGTTCGAAGGAGAAGCGGCAATGGGTATGCAGTGATATCGTGTACGGCGTCGCGCAGGCCTCACGCTGCACGGTACCGGTAGCACAGAGATGTGGAGGGGCACACTGGTGTGGGGGGTGGGACATCAACGACATCCCGCAGAGCCCCATTGTTAGCGTGCGGCGCACGGATCCACGTAACATCAGCTGGTACTTCGTAGGCAGGCGTCAGTCAACCTCGGGGCGCATCACCTGCAACAACAAGTCATGAGCCCATCCTGACCCCAGGCGGCTAGGAACATGCCTGCCTGCATCGTACCTCTATCGTCTCCTGCGCATTGCCCTTGACGACCACCACTCCTTATCCACGCTGCAGCACACTCCGGGCACTCCGCATCACTCCCGGGCGACCCGCCATCGCGACATTGAACCACCATGGACCTCATCAGGCGTGTATTTGAACGCGAAAGCTCAGACGCATCCTACGAGCCGCTGGAGGGAGGCTCGGAGCGACCCGACGGGGAACGCATAGATGCAGCCGAGCAGGTCTTCTCATGGACCGACTACTCCATCTTCGTGCTGCTGGGAGTTGCTATGCTATGGGCATGGTATGCAGCCATGTGTCCAGCGCGCCTCTGCCAAATGCTAACACCGTTTGTCAGGAACATGTTCCTAGCAGCCACGCCCTACTTCCAGCGTCGTTTCGTCTCCAGCGACAATCTCCTGCGCAACTTCCAGTCTGCCATACTTTGCGTGTCTACGGTGGGCAACTTGGGCTCCATGATTGTTCTCACAAAGCTGCAGGCCCGGGCGGACTACCCTAAGCGCATTACTGTATCTCTCGTGCTGACTGCTGTGGTATTCACTTTGCTAGCCTTGTCCACAAAGCTCTTCTTGAGCATCACTGCAGGCGTTTACTTCGCCTTCCTCATGATCATGGTGCTCAGTGCTAGCCTGGCGACCGGAATGTGTCAGAACGGCGTGTTCGCTTATGTTTCAGGATTCGGTCGAGAAGAGTATACACAAGGCATCATGGCTGGACAAGGTATCGCTGGTGTGCTGCCGGCAGTCACACAGATCATCTCTGTGCTTGCCGTGCCAAAGAAGCAACATGTAGGTGGTCAGCCACAGGAGTCGAGCACGTCCGCTTTCGTCTACTTTATCACTGCTGCAACAGTGTCTGTGGCCACACTATTCGCTTTCTTCTACCTGTTGTCCAGGACAAGCTCTCGGCAACGCATGAAGCGTGTTTCCGAAGCCGACGCCTTCGGCTCAGACCCAGCACAAGGAGATCGGAAGAGCATTCCCTTAACCCGACTATTTCGCAAACTCTTCTGGCTCGCCAGCGCCATCTTCCTGGCCTTTGCAATCACCATGTTCTTCCCTGTTTTCACCGGCCAAATTATAAGCGTCCGCAATCCAGACACCGCGCCCCGTCTGCTCCAACCCGCCTCCTTCATCCCCCTCGCTTTCCTCTTTTGGAATGTCGGCGACCTGCTTGGGCGTCTTGGCCCAGCAGCGCCAGCCCTGCGTCTTACACACCGCCCTCGCATCATCTTTGCTCTCTCTGTCGCTCGCCTTGTCTTCATCCCAATGTACTTCCTGTGCAACATTGGCGGTAAAGGTGCTGTCATCGACTCGGATTTCTTCTACCTCTTCGTTGTGCAATTTCTGTTCGGCATCACGAACGGGTACGTGGGGAGCAGCTGTATGATGGGTTTCGCCGAGTGGGTTGACCCTGAGGAGCGGGAAGCAGCGGGCGGATTCATGTCGTTGGTTCTCGTTGGTGGTCTCGCTACAGGGAGTTTCCTTAGTTTCTTTGCTGCACAGTCTGCTTGAGAGGCAATTTGTGCATATGTACACATAGAGAGTTGTTGTAGATACAGTAACACAGGATATAAGAATTGCATTTCGGATTTGCCTCAAGGCAGCAAGAAAATAGACAGAGTTTCCAGACTGTCCTTCCCCTGCACACGTGTCATGTCAGACTTGAGTTGTACAGTCGACTTATGTAAGACGCGTGTGAGATGATGTTGCCTCAAGGTACGGAGGCTTGGTGATGCCAACACATGGGATCGTCTCATGAGATGATGAGAAGGTCGCGCGCCTATCGGCATGTCCTGTGAAGCAGATCATCCGAGTACACATTTCGATATCGGAATACTAGGAGATGGACCAATGCGTAAGGGTTCGAATAGATACTTGTTTTGATCGTCCCGGAATCGCTTAGGTCAAACATGTATACCTCAAATGTACGAGGGTTCATGTTACCGGACTATTCATACTGTATCCTTCAACCAGTATATGAGGAGGGCGACCGTGTAGCTGTTAGGGCTGCACAAGAACAATAAGTGTCGTACATGTGTTGGTCTCGAGGGATGACTCGGATTCTGCAGCCTTGACTAGCACGTTATTTTCCAGAGCCGAGTCCCCTTTGTTGATACAATGCTTTGTGACGATCCCTTCTCAGGCCTGAGAGATTGTTTCCCGCCTCTTCGAGCAACAAGCTGATCAAAAAATAATGTGTGGCATGGCTTTTGGTCAAAGGATCAGGATCCTAGGTTGTGCTCCGCGTATAGCCTCATATCCTTATTTCTCCATGTTGTAATTTGTCCGACCAGTCAGGCTTGTACTTATTCTTCATATGTCGCATCAGGTCGACAAGCGAAGCTGATAGCGCCGCAGAGCTGGGCCATTTCCAAGACGATAGTTCAAGCACAAGAAGAGCATTCGAGTACAGCTGGATCAAGTCGCCCCCAAAGATGGTCGGTATGTTCTGGATCAAAACTGTGCCGGCTCTGTAAACCCATTGCGGTGTGATGAAGACGTGTACGCCGCCGAGTCGAACAACTGCCTCCAGAACATACCACGCACTGCCCCAGCAAGGATTGAGCATGAGGTGGGTCATGTGGAGCGAGATGGTGATTATGGGCAATAGCTCGTCTTTCTCGTCTAATGGCGGAAGCAATTTCTTGAGGCTTTGCCTTGTAGCATAGTCACCTTTTCGATAGCGATTTTGAATGCGAAACAAGGTGCACATCAAGTCAGCTGGCCGAGACTTATCGAAGCACAGTGGCGAATCCTGCACCATATTCGTTAGCACGAGATCATAAACATACAAACATTTCTACGCACTGGCTCTGGAAACAAAGCTGGCCGATCAAGTGTGGAGGCAACCTGATTTTCCAATGTAAATATGGTTGTGTGCATGGTCCGAAGCATTTCTGCATCTTTTGGGTTCAGCTCCTGCAACTGTCGCTTCGACTCGAGGTCAAAAGCAAGTCGACCAGCAAGTGCCACCTGTTGACCAATGTTGCCTGTTTTCGGATCGAAGCAACTGTTGATCGCAAGAAGCAACACAGAACGCAGGGTAGTTATTGTTGGTTCCATTGTAGCCGCTTCGAGATACTCCATGGCCTTTGTAAAATACTGTGCCGCAAGGGCTCGATACTTGATGGAGTTTGCTTGGTGGTAGGAAAGTCTGCCTGAGCTGCCCCAAGTCTGCTCTTCATCTCTCTTTTTGCCTGTGTTCGGAATGATGTAGCAAGATACGGAATAGATCATGTGAAGTGCGAAGAGCTCAGAGTGATTGAGGTCGGAAGGAACGTCATGCTGCAGATAGCGTGAGTCCGGGTCAAGCACGGGGTACACGGGTTGGATCGTCCAGAGGAACAGCTCCAGGAGCTCGAACTTTTTTGCTGGAGAATCTTTGATTGCCAGTTGCCATTCGTCATCGTCTTCATCGTATTCCATTGGCCGCAGAACAGTCGCGTGCAGTCTTGGCGATTTGAGGAGGCAAGATTCAGATCCCAGGTAGCGGTAGCTGTTGCCAGCCTCAGCAAAGTGGTGATCAAATTGCGGAGTGAGGACTCGGGCGGTTGGCTCAGAGACGGTGCGCGGGCCCGAGTTTGATTCGCAAGTATCATCAGATACATGAGGCGAAGGCTGGGTTTGGGCAGAGACGCGGCGCACGTGATCTACAAGCTCACTGATGTAACTGTTACAGCGTTAGAAAGAGCGTTGTAACTTGTCACAGTGAGGGGCAAAGGGTGCCTGCCTTCGTGGCAAATGCTCGTTGCGACCATGGTCAAAGAAGACGCACTCGACACCCGCCTTGGTGCATTGCCTGGTTTGGTCAGCTGATGAGGTTTCTTGTGCTGCCATGAATGTGCGTAGGTGCCTACCTGCACTTTGGTAGGAGCGTGTCACAGCCACGGCGACAGTCGCGGCAGCGTTTGCAAGCAGGCAGGCTCTACGGCGAGTTAGGACTGTTCTTGGTCATGGTCGTAGTCATGGTCATGGTCGTGGTCGAAGGGGGTCCCGGGGGGTCGCGGTACCTGAATTAGCGCATCCAGATCGACCCTGACAGGCGCGGCGGCGGGGGCGGTGGCCATGGTGAAGACGGCGGCGCGGTGTCTGCTGGCGAGCTCAGTGCTCACGCGTGCTCGCAGTGTCGCAGCATGGCCGCGATGCAGGGCAGAGTCGCAGACTGGCAGACTGGCTACTGTCGCCCACCCACACCCGCCGAGGAGAGGGCCCGTGTGGTGACGGGCCAAGGAGTCGAAGAGGCAGCCTTGGCGCGCAGCCCGATGTGGCAGCGATGGTCCCAGGCACCGGTGGCACCTGCAGCCTGCCTGTGCTGTGCTGCCTGTGCTGCCTGTGCTGCGTGCATGTCGCCCATCATCCATGTGCGACTGCGGGCTTTTGCTTCGTCGTCTTGTCTTCTGAATCTGCGCCCGGCCTCTCGTGCTCCCCGGCCATCGTGGCATCGTCCACGTCGTCGCAGCCTCGCAGCCTCGCCGCCTCGCAGCCACGCCCAGCAGGATGCAGAGCCGCATCAAGGTGCGCCGCAGAGTGCTGGCCTGCGCCCGCTGCCGCAAACGCAAGCTTTCGGTGCCTTCTGCCCCCTGTGATGCCTGCCCGCCCGCCTCGCGCCTACTGACGATCCCCAGTGCGACGGCAAAGTCCCAGCGTGCACGCGATGCCTCGACGCGGGCGTGCAGTGTGTCGGCTTCGACTCTTCCACCCAGCAGGAGGCCCCTCGCAGCATAGCCGACTTCCTCGAGGCCCACATTGCTCGGCTGGAGAGCACGCGCCGGGCCATGTCGCTGCAGCAAGTCCCTCCCACCAACGCCACGCTGCCATCGCCCGCCGACTCGTTTGATGCCGAAGCCAAATCGGCGCAATGGCGCGTCGAAAAGTGTGCTTTCGCCGACAGCCTTGTCAACCAGGTCATGGACGACCTGACGCCCGCCTTTCTTGGCGTCACCAAGGCCAGGCCTCTGCTGCAGTGTGTTGTCCGAGGCACGCAGTTGCCCTCCAAGAAAGGCCCCGTCTTGTCCAATGATCTGAATGAGAACCACCCCAGATCCATCCTGAACCCCCAGACCACCAAAGGCCTCTTCCACGACATCATGCCTGACGAGGTCGGCGCCAACACCCTGCTGCAAATCTACCTCGACCGGGTCATCACACAGTATCCCATGTACCACCGCAACGACGTGACCTCTGCTTTCAACTCCATCTACCACAAAAAGGCAGCCACCCTTGGCGAAGACTCCATCCGAAACCGCTACATCGTCTGCATCATCATGGCCATTTCTCTCACCACGAGTGCACGCAGCAAAGTTCAAAAGGCCAATGAGACTGCATATCAGCTCGTCCGACATGCTATGCAGTGGATACCGGACGTTGCCACAAACGACATTCCAGGTTTGCAAGCTATACTGCTTCTTACACAGTACATTTTTCTCAATCCAAGGATGGCGGATCTCTGGCTCTTGACTGGATTGATTAGTCAAGCCATAATTGATCTTGGCCTTCATCAAGAGTTGCCCAATGATGCTAGAGTCACCCCATTCGAGCGAGACATGCGCCGGCGTCTCTTCTGGTGTGCCTGGGAAATGGAGGTTGGCGTCTGCTGCATATTCCTTCGCCCCACAAGCCTGCCGTTCAGGCACATTGAAGTGGCGTTCCCGCTGGAGATCGACGACACAGCCATCACACAAGCCAGCATGGAACCCGCAGGACGTGTTTCAAAATTCACACAGCGTATTATTTGCCGATTTCGCCTCATTGAGGCTGAGATCATCGCGGTTTTATGGCTCAACGACCCAATCCCAAAAGAATTTGGGTCGATAGAACAATGGACGCAACACTGCATCAGCTCCATGGCAGAATGGCAGCAAGACGTCTATGGAGCAGCAGCAGCAAACACTGATCGGACTTTGATCGCGCGCTGGAAGGAAATGTGTCTCTATACCGATATTGCCTATTCATATATCCTAGTCGCACTCTACCGGTCGTCCAAACGCATACAAAACCCGGGTACGAGCCAGATGATGATTGCACTGGTCAACGCTGTCAAGGTCGCCGAAGGATACTTCCAGCAGTCTGAAGGGGAGGCTGGCAAGATCAAATATGTGTTTCATCCGTGTCACCATGTCTTCAACTGCGCTCTTGTATTTTTACAGGGTTTGCAACGCTGCAAGCAAGAAGTGGCCGACGGCTATTCTTGGCAGCAAGTGGATGAGTGGATGCACATTTTTGTAAAGTGCTTTACATCTATCGCGGAGCGCTGGGCGGCTGCGAGGCGATGTCTGGAAGAGTATGAGCGATTGTTGTTACCCATCAGGAAAGAATATATGGATTTCCTGTCGCAAAAAGCACGTTTTCAACCTCCCAAACTTCCTACTGATCTCTCCATGACTGGGCTTTACGAGTTTGCGGAGCCAGTCACTGCGCCAACTGAGGTGGATGAGGCTTACCAGTTTTGGAATGTCTTCAATCCCACCATCACAACGACGGATGCTTCTGACCTGCCCGGGACCCTGGCTTATAATACAACCAGAGACTGGACATCGGAATTTCATCTTGGTCAAGGATGAGCCATCAGCTGATCATTAATTGTATAGTGATTCGATCATGCATGTGTGCGTTGGGAGCCTAGTGGCCTCGATGGCACCAGACATCATCGGATTACTCATTAAAGTATCAAGATTGCTTTAAGCCAAGCAGATTCTCACGAGCGACAAACTTCGCCGACTTCCTCTACCTTCTCCATCTGCTATTCGCAGAAACGCCCCTTCCCTACGTCCTCAGTCCCGAACTCCCTAGCTGGCCCATCACGGTCACACGCACTCTCGCCGTCGTTCCATTCAGGTGCGACCTGCGCATCGTTATCAACTCCGCCTTTCGATTGCACCATCCTATCGACCTTGTGTCTCAGCATTCTCGACATGGGGAGAGGATTGGGTCATTGTGCAGCAGTGCATGGTGCGGGAGGCAATGGTCAGTATTGCTGCCGCGCAATATGACGGGCGTTATGTACAGCATGCTGTGCAGTGGGAGGGAGAGGGTATGGGGAGACACATTGATGGTCCCAGTATGCACGTTGAAGGTACCGGGAAGTATGTTTTGTGGAGGTTGTTCGAGGGAGTTGTTATTATGGAGTGCGCAGAAAGGGGGAACATGCTTATGATGGAAGGATGAAGACATTGATGATTGAAGAATTTTTTGGCTTGCTTTGGGGTGGACGGAAAATGGATTGGGTCACTCTCAGAGACACAAAATAAACGAGGGTCCCGTCATGCATAATTGGGTGTCTGCCATAATTATTAATATAATAAAGGTAAACTTACAAGATGTGTTGTCTCTTGCTAAAAACTCGGTATTGACCTCTCCCGAAAATCAGTTCGTTTGCAATATCTCCATGTCCACGTATCTTTCTCTGCGTACATCTGGTCGCGCGTTGTCTGTATTACCACTTCCCAATTCAGAGAGGAAGAAGTAGTCTGGCATTTCGCTGGGCGTGCCACCCCAGGCGCTACCTTCCTGTCTTTGACTTGAGGCTTTCATGATTACTGCGTGGCGCCATTGTGATTGCCACGCGATACACACATGCCTGGCGGACACCCTGCTCCCGCCAATATGCCATGTACATAAACCGTAACCTCGTCACCACAATTACACCTCATTGTCCTACGCTATTTATATCTCCACCTGCGCAACCTAATACCAGTGATATTCTTTCTGTTCCTGTCTTGACAAACGTACACACACGCGTCCACAAATCCACTCTCGACTTCAATCTCCTCAGACACACACGTCGTCAGGCTCTATCCGAAAACAAGACAATCCGTTTAAAAGGACACCATGTTCTCTCGCCGCAACGTCCTCACCACCGCCATCCTCATAAGCCCGGTTCTCAGCATCCCCTACCCCCTCCTCAACACCACCACCAACACACCAACCACCACACCGAATTCATCCACAACCACGCTCCCCTCCTCGATCCCACAATACCACTGCAAAACAGCCTACCCAAGCGACCTCCTCATCCTCAACGCACGGTACCCAAACTACACCCACGCCCACCTCCACTCGACAACCCAGCTCTTCCAACTCCGCCGGCAATCCCTCTCCGACGGCGGCGAAATCGCCACACGCGTCCAGTTCACCGCCCTGCCCGCCCTCCCCAACACAACCTGCCGCCTGGAACTCGTGCTCCCGCGGGCCGCCCTGCAGCGCGTCAGCGGGCCCAATCCCTCGTTCGACGTGTGGATGCTGGACGGGGCGCCGGGCGCGTGGGCGCCGTTCGCGGCGCCGGACGCGGCCAGGTCGTATTTTGGCGCGGTGAATGGCGAGGCGCGGGCGCTGGCGCGCACGAGGAGCGTTGGCGGCGTCGTGGCCGTCAATGAGACGGCGTGTGCGGAGACGATGACGTTTGCCATGGGCATGAAGTATGATGGCGGTAAAGGCCAGGGGCTGGAGCAAGGTGTCGACGGACCGAATTATTGGGAGTTTGTGAATGTTGGCGGGGAGGCGTGGCCGGCTCAGGGGTGGAGGGTTGTTTGGGGGTGTTGAGATGGGAAGCGATGAGAAAGCGCGAAAAGAAGATGTTGTAAATTCTGCGGTGTATTGCTTGGATTGAGTGTGGTTGTACAGTAAATCTACAAAGTTGTATGCTCGATGCTCGGTGCTCGATGCTCGGTGCTCGGTGCTCTACAGGCCTTTTCCTAAAACTCTCGCATCGCATCCAACACCTCCTTCTGCCGCTGCGTCCCCATCTTCTCGAACCCATCCACGCTCATTACAAACGTGCCTCTCCCCCCCGTCAACGCACGCAAATGGTTCAAATACCCCACCATCTCTTTCAACGGCACCCTCGCCACAATCTGTCTCTGGCTGCCCTCAAGCCCAGACCCCACGTCACCGCTGCCCGACGCAAAAGGATCAGGAGGCGTGTAAATCAGGTGTGGGTCGATACGTGGTAAGTCGTCGTCAGCAGCGCCGGACGCAGAAGCGGCGTCTGCGCCGTCAAGCGACAAGACCTGTCCGCCGCGCGACGAGGAAATGTCCTGGACGACTGCGCCGAGCGAGCCCTCGTTGACGAAGATGGTCACGTTCATGACGGGCTCCATGAGCACGGCGGGCGCGGCGTCGCATGCGTGGCGCAGACTGGTGCTGACGGCTGCGCGCGCCGCCATGGAGATTGCGGTAGGCGTTGATTCGGGAAGGAGATGTTCTTGGGCTTTGAGATGGATGCGTACGGATGTGTTTGCGACGGGGAACCCGTTGAACGGCCCGCGAGCGAGGGCGGCGGAGACACCAGCTTGGATGGAATGGAGGATGCCGGGGAGACTGAGGTGGGCGGGGAGAAGATGTTTGTGTGATGCTGAGTCATGCCGGGAGAGGCCTGGGTGGGAAATTTGGAGGGTGTTGTTGTCTGAGAGCTTGTACGTTGTTTCGAAAGGGCCGTCGGAGATTTCTGTCAGATCTTGCGACGGCGACAGTGCGGCTATCTCGTCGAGTGGCTCGACGGAGGCCATGGCCCCGGCTTTTGCCTGCTTGCCTGCAATGAGCCTATCTAGCATGTATGCAAAAGGTGTCGTGGAGGTGGTGATGGTCTCTCGATATCCGATTTCGATCTTGCCAATGCGTGCTTTAGCCTTGAAGTCATTCAGCAGTCGATCACGGGCGATCTCTAAATGTAAATCACCCATCCCGGCTAAGTGAGTTTGTCCCGACTCTTCATCAATTGACAGATTCAAGCTCGGGTCTTCGCGCAACAATATACCGAGGCTTTCTTGTACGTGTTTCTGCTCGCTCAAGCTGTGCGGCTCGATACTGGTGAAGAATACTGGTGGAGGTACACTGATAGGTCGTAATTGCAAAGTGTTGAGCCCGCCTCCTGGCGTACCTTTCATCTGCAGGCCTCGATATACAATCAATGTGTCGCCTGTTCTCGCATGCTTCAGCCCGGTGATGACGCCAATCTGACCGGAACTGATGCTGTCAACCTCTACAGCATCGTTGGCATACATCTTGAGTAAACGGGGCACACGCTCTGCAATAGCGAGATTTGTGTTGTAGAGTGTGGCGCCTTTGTCAATAGAGCCTGAGTAGACACGAACATACACCAGTACACCTCGTTTTGGATCATTTACAACTTTGAAAGCGAGTGCACAAGCTGAGAGGTTCTTGATCTCCGCGGACACCAGTCCAGAGCCAGAACCTGACTGCTGCTTGCGTAAGCTCTTCACTGGTTTTGACATTCCTGTTGAGCTCATTAATGCAGATAGAGTGCTGTGTTGGCCCCCAATACTGATTTCAGGATCTGGTCTATCAGATGGTGATGGTAAAAGATCCACAACCGCATCCAACAATGGCTGGACACCAATATTACGGAAGCTGGCACCAGCAAGTACAGGTATGACCTTCTGTGGTGCTTGAAGAGCGACACGTCGAAGAGACTCGATGATCTGAGCTCCGGGTATTGCCAGATGATCCTCTTCGTGCTCCAGGAAGTGCTCAACCATGACATCGTCATGCTCACTCAATATCTCGACGAGTGCGATCCTGGCCTTTTCAATCTCCTCTGCAAACTTCTCGTTGTTTTTCATCAGTTCGTCTATGTTGAATGCTTGAATGGTCCGTCCATCGCCGCCTGTCTGCCACAATAGGCCACGGAGATTGATAACGTCGCCAACGCCGACGAAGTCACCATTGCCGCCCTGCCACCACGGTATCTGGCAGACAGCAGGCCAGCCATGTAATCTTACGCCGATCTCTTTGACTGTCCTGGAGAACGCTGCACCGACACGATCGAGCTTGTTCACAAAGATGATTCGCGGAATGTGGTAGTGGCCAGATTGGGTCCATACTTTCTCGGTCTGAGCTTCTACACCCGCCACTCCATCGAGAATACATACCGCGCCATCTAGTACGCGGAGAGAACGTAGGACTTCAAAAGTGAAATCCGCATGACCAGGCGTGTCAATGAGATTTATATTATGTGGGACAGTAGATCGTAGTTCGTCCCTATCCGATGTTGGGCTTTGTGGAGATCCAAGAGGTGACTGTTGGCCAGATGGCTGAGGAGGCCACTGAAATGTGATGGCGGCGGACTGGATGGTTATACCTCGTGCCCGTTCTGCCGGCAGAAAGTCGGTCACGGTGGAACCTTCATCGACGTTTCCTATTCTTCTAGTGACTCCACTGTAGTAGAGCATGCGCTCAGTGGTTGTAGTTTTTCCCGCATCGATGTGGGCGATGATGCCAATATTTCGTGTAGCTTTTGACAGAGCATCAGACTGTGCATTGGATTGCGTGGACAGAAGCCGTATGGGAGTCTTCACATTGTGTCGAAAGACTCGACGGGCACAACATGCCCAGCCGATCCACATACCAAATGCTGCGAAGCGCAAACAAGACGAAAGCAGTGAGGACGATTGCTGCACGTGATGGCAGATATGACGCCCTACCCAGTGGTTCGCGCTATGCCTAACCGCGACAAGCGGCTTGGCCATGGCAGCTTGGACCGACATCATCTAGGCGACCCCAGAGAGCACGGCATATCTGGTAGCAGCGCTCTCTACTGCTGCCATTGCTCCCGCCCCCAGCATGGACTACAGCGCACACGACCCGGACCATCCCGCCGGCGGCGATCCTTGGGCCTCTTCACCCAAGACAAATCGCCAATCATTCAGCTCGGCACCCTCAAGCGATATCCCGTCGTCCCCGCTACCTCCGCAGGCATCACCTTACCGTGAGGATGCAGACCAGTATGGCTACATGGACCAGAACACCAGCACTCGCCCGACCACCGCATCGACAGATAACGGAAGCTATACGCAGCAGCCCTCGACGCCGGGCCACGATGCGCCGCAGCAGCCCCAAGGACACCAGCAAGCTCCACAGCAAGGACAACCGCAGAGATACCATGGAACCCGGCCACAAAGACAACAGCAGCACTACAAGCTTTCCGCGAAAGTGACTGGACTTGAGCGCAACGGAAAGAAAGATCCCATCTTGAGATTCGATGTCTATGTATGCGCATGACTCTGTTTAAGAGGGGCCAAAAGCTGACTGATCGAACAGACCAATCTGCCCAAGTTTCGCACCACCCAGTTCCGCGATGTCCGACGACTACACTCAGAGTTTGTGAAACTCGGCGAGCACCTCATCTCTGCGTGTCCGGAGGCCATTGTGCCTGCCGTGCCTCCAGCGACGACGTCTGCCGGCGCAGGCACCGACGAAGATGAAGTGCGCCTCAAGTCCTCACTGCAACGATGGTTAAACATTGTCTGCAGCAATGACATCCTCATACGCGACGAGGAAATGGTCTTCTTCGTTGAAAGCGACTTTGGATACAGCCCAGTGGTGCGGAGGAAACAGCCCGCGACTGGTGTGCGTCGCAAAGTCATTAAACAGTTTGCGCCCCCACCAGACGACACACCAGAGCTTGCAGCTGCACGGCCAGTGGTCAAGGCCTTCTATCTAGGAACCATGGAGGCCGAGCAGAAGCTAGAGAAGGTGGTCAAGCACAGGAGAAGTAGGATATCGCTCGTACAACCCCAAATCTTGATTTACTAACAGACGCAGATCTCGGTGTCGCAGAATCTGATCTTGGTGCCAAATTTGCAGTGCTGCACGTACAAGAAACTCATGTAGGTCTGGCACACGCATACAAAAAACTTGGCAAGGTCATTCAAGCAACCGGCGATTTCCATGCAGCACAGGGTACGGCCGAAGCGACCACCCTCGGCGACCCCCTCCAATACCACAGCAGCGATGCCTTCATCGCCAAAGAGACGCTGACCAATCGCCACATTCTCCTTCGCGAACTTCTCCAAGCCCAATCCGCCACCAAATCCAAGCTCGCTGCCGCCGACCGCCTCAAAGCCAGCTCGAGCGTCAAACGCGACAAAGTCGACGAAGCCATCGCTGCCCTGGATGAAGCCCGCTCGCACGAAGACTACCTCACGCAAAAAGCCCAGCGCGTGACCGCAAACCTCCTCCAAGAACAACGCCGCTGGTTCGCCCGCACAACACAGGACATGCGCCAAGCCATCCGCGAATACGTCATCCGCGAAATCGAAGCAGAGCGCCGCACGCTCGCGACCCTCGAGTCCGTACGCCCAGATATCCGCGCCATCGACGGCAGCGGCGGCCTCAGTCGCCTGGGCAGAGAAGCACATCCCGCCACCCGGCGAGCCAATCTGGCGAGTTCTCAGGGTCCCAAGGGCGATGCGTGGTCTGGTGTTCCGCGCCGGCCGGGCGACGGGCTGAACCGCAGTGTTAGCGGGGGGATTGCGGGGCCCGTGGCTGAGGAGGAAGGTGGTGAGCAAGACATTGTGCCAGGGAGGAAGAGGGCTGCAAGTAAGGCTGGGAGTGCACTGGGCGTGGAGGAGGATGAGGATCGGATTGATGCCAAGAATGCAGCGAGTAGGCTTGCTACGACGACCTTCTAGGCTGGAATTCGAAGATGCTGCGAGGCTCTCTGTGCAGCGCGCAGGGAGTTCGTATCTACATCAAGACAGTATCGAAGCATTCACGTGCGCAGCAAGGATGAATATCTCGTGACCGGAACACCCCAGTGCATTCTATCAGCCTGAACTCCAACGTTTCCCCTTTCAGTTTACTATGCTGCTACAAGTCGCATTCTATTCTCCTTCCCCTCTTTGCCAGTGTACACATCAACATCCCCCTCACTCACGCCGTCAACGCACTACTCAGCCCCAGAATCCCCATGCCCGCAAACGCGCCCATAAAACACAACCGCCGGCTATGCGTCAAGTCCAGACTCTCGCCCAGCAGCTGCAGACTGACCATTGCCATGATGCCCGCCGTAGCCGCGAACATGCATCCGTAGACCAACTCGCCCGGCTCCCCTTTACCGGCGGGATCGTGGCCGCCGTGGCCGCGTCGCGCGATGCCGAACCACAGCGCGGCGACGCCGGCGCCGAGGGGCTGGCTGATGCCGCCGAGGAGCGTGGACCAGAGCATTGCTTTCCAGCGGCTGTTGATGGCGAGGTAGAGGGGCAGGGCCAGGGCGAAGCCCTCGGTGATGTTGTGGATGAATAAGGCCAGGAAGATGGAGAGGCCGAGGGTGGGGTTCGCGTGGTTGGTAGCGTAGGTGATGAAGCCTTCGGGGATTTTGTGCAGGGCGATGGCGCACGAGGTTTGCAGGCCGATGGAGAGGAAGGCGTTGGAGGGGACGTGATGGTGGTGGGCGGGGGGACTGCTGGGGTCGGCGTCCTGGGACGAGTGCGACGAGGTCGAGGCCGTGGAGGAAGTGCGGCTGTGTTTGTGCATGGGCTCCATGTTGTTGTGAGCAGCGTGTGTGATGGCGGTTGTTAAATTAGGGCTAAAGTATCCGTTGGGAGAGGGTATGTTGGCGGTAGAGTCTTCTATTAGAGCTGGGCCAGAGCGGCGGGCGAGGAGGTGCGAGGTCTCGTCGACGTCGGTGAGGAGTGGGCGTGGATCTTGCGCTGGGGTCACTTGTGTGGTTTTGACGCGGTGCATTCCTGAAGGGCGTGCGGTGACTAGATTTCCTATTGATTTCCTGGCTTGGAGGCGTGGTGGCCGCGACTGAAGGACGTTCCTGAAGCACTCCGTTCCGCATGTGTCGGAGTAACCGTAACATTGACCGTCGTCATCACATATCTTCTTAGTTCCTGTCACCAATTGGGAGACCTTGGATGATATCGTGTTATGCAGGGCAGGCCGGTGGACATGAGTGTGCTCCGAGTTAGTGCCGTAAGAAATATGACCTTCGCCATCAGCGTGCTCATTGGTTGGGAGCAAGGACCGTTGGTCTTGCACTGGCTGATGCGACTCGCTCCCCTCTTCTCCGCCCGTCTTTCCTTCTTCTTCATCTCCATGCTCATGATCACAACCCACGATGGAGTGTGGAATGAACTCATGCAATACCCTCGACAGGATGGAGATGCCCACGGCACCGAGAAGAAAACATCCTATCAGAGTAAAACTAGCTTTTCTTGGTGACATGCCACTTTGGATGAGATACTTCTTTGCTGATGGTAGCATACTGTATAACGACGAGAATATCTGAAAAGTGTATGTTAGCCCTGTCAAGTACGAACGAACACCAACACGTGTACATACCATAACGCCAAAAGACAAACTCAACCCTGTGGAAAGAAAAACATTACTGTCCTCAATCTTGAAGTTCTTCCTCCCCGGTAATTGGCGAATGATGAGATCGACGCAAATGATTGATGCTATTCTCCATTAGCACCGGCCTCGTAAACCCGATCAAAGTATAGAGTTGTTACCTCCGAATGTGCAGGCTGTGTACCCGTTAGCCAAATGCATGCAAGGTCCCGTCTGGTGCGAAGAGCCGTCATACCTATGCCGCTTACCACCGTCATAATCCAGCCCCTGGCATCGTTATTGAGAACCATGATGCGGCTCTGCTTTGCTGGAGCGACGTCACGGCGCCAAGTCTTGCTTTCAACACAGCGACCACAACAACGATGGTGATGCACAACGATGCAGCAAGATGTACTAGAAGCAGAAATGGAATCCTTCAACGGGTAGAAATAAGAAGCCAAGGGACCCAGTTCAAAGGGTCAGATGAGGCGTTGACGTCTAGACGATGGCACCTTGATGGCCCGTTTTGCAGATCTAGCGTCTTCTTGGCGTGAGGCTGGATTATGTCAATGCACGTTACAATTGGTCAAGTCTGGGCTTGACAAAGAAGACTTCACGATAAGAGAATCATCATCACCGCCGACTCCGAGCATAACAAAATGTGCGTTCTCGCAAGGTTCTTAATATAAATTGTCCTCGGAACTCAAGTAAACAGAAAATCGCACCGTCGACCAATGACAGGCGCATCAAACCTCTTCTCCCGTCAAATGTTACATGAACCGTTCATGCATTGAACCATGAACACCTGGTGTCAAAGTTCTTCCCATGCTAAACACGAAATATATGACATGGTCGAAGCGAAGTGGCAACGGACCTCCAAACACCAACGCTATGCTTGTCATGAACAAAGGAAATGCTGTAGTCTGACATACGGTCAAGACCGATGAAATCAACATGAAATCAAAAAGTCGCGGAGAGGTGCAGCTCAAATGTTGTCTGGAGGGTGTGGAACAAAGATCTTGGACCACGGACCTTCTCCATGCTGTGGGTTTTCATTTATCACGAGGAGATTCGGCGAGCCACAAAAGCCACCGGGTTCAGCGATGCGTGTGACTTGCTTCCAGTGACCCTTCAAGTCATCTTGGGACGCTGTCGATGAGAGGCCCTTGGCAGGATCATCGTACTCCCAGACAGAATTGGTGTAGATCTGCCCAGGTTCTTCTGTCCCACGCTCTTGCTTTACAGGGAATCCGACAAAGTAATTCAGAATATCGTGAATCAGGGAGTACAGCCGCTCTGGACGGCGTACAAGTGAGAGCCATGCTAGAGTATCCTCATCGTAAGCTACCCGGACAAAAGGGTTCATGTATATCCGCGGTTCTTTGGGAAATCCAGTAGTGAAACCAGACCCTCGATACTGAAGATCAGCATTGATGAGGCAGCACTCTGATGATTCCCAAAATGTTTCCTCATTATAGCGAAATTGGAGTGGTCCTACGCGCGACACGGACGACGGCTGCTCGGTCGGCTTCGCGAGGGACATGGCTGAACGGCCGGTAGATGTCTGGTCTTGGAATGGAGCAGCTTCGTATGCTACCATCCCGCTCCAGCAGCTGCGGACTCGTACCGCGTCAGTGCCGGAAAGGACATCATTTCTACTTGTCGCGGTGCCTGCACTGGTGAACCAAGGGAAGAAGACCAGCCCAGTGATGTAGCCATCGAAGTCGCGAGTTGCAAAACGATCGTAGAACTTGAATGGCATGATGAAGTCCACGGCGCACGCTGCGGCATAATTCGCACGGCCTGTAGAGTCGACATTGGTGGCGAAGAGCAGCTGGACAGCTTCAATCGGGTTAAAATTGACATCGTTTAGAAAGAGCACTCGGTCGAATTTGACACCATTGTCGTCGATAGGTGCTAGAGCTCGATTTCGCACTTTGGCCAGGAAGGCAATCCTTTTGAGGCGGGTCTCTCCCGAGGGTAGGGTAATGCGAGGTAAGGTAGACAGGTCGAGGTCTTCAACTACGATGGTGGAATTGCCTATTCAGTCAGCATGGTCTAGGTCAAGGATGTGTTCTTGGATGCTCTCACATGGAGTCTTGTGGCGGAAATTGATTATGGATTCCTTGGTCTTTTCATCCGCATTGTCCTCGTAGATGCTCAGATGGACATTCTCGGGTCCCAGCAAGTCGACTAGCTCCAGCACCGATCGTCCCCAGCCGCCCGAGGTCAAATGGCCGTTGTCTTCGTGTAAGGAAGCGGATATGAAGACCTTCTCGCCATGTGGATTTGCTCGCCCAGGGATGGTGCTGTTCAGAGCTCGCTGTCGCAGAGCCTGGTAGTGTGCGGGTCGAACTGTGTAGCTTGGAAAGAAGACGGCGGCGAAGACGACGAGGAAGACCAGAATGTATGGCACCGAGAAGACAGACCACAAGATGAGGCGCAGGACAGAGCGCTTGCGACGGCGGGGGGTGACATAGTGGGTGTAGACGGCGCGATCGGAGAATTTGTTGATGCGCGAGAAGCGGCGGGCCAGGCTCGTGAGCCAGGAAGGATTCGAGGGCGAACGGCGCAGGCGGAAAGTATCCTCGACTTCAAAGGAAGCTCTAGGCAGCGGCTGATAGTCGTGCGTGGAACGGCGACCCTGGAACGCGGACATGGAGAAGACGTCTTGAGCAAAGGCCTAGTGACGCAAGGCAGACAGACATGGGCGTGGGCGCAGGCCGTTGGGGTATCGTCACCAGCAACAAATGGTGGTGGTGGTGTTGTTGTTGGCAGGCTGCAGCGCGCAAGCAAGAAAGAGGGTGTGAGTGCAGGGCGGATACCGTGTGCAGCGATGTGCTGGGGAGGAGCACCAACACAGGCACGCAGTGGTGAGCTCCTCTTGAAAGAGAGTGTTTGCTGCGCATGTCCCACCCAGTCCTGGCTCCTTCCCCCGGGGTCAGGGTCGCACATGGACGGGCCCGCTTGCGCCGACCCCTGCGCGCCTACCCAACGCGAGACTACCAACGCTGAACGGGGCCGACGGGCGCTCGCGTAATTCCGGCCTAACTGCCTTCAGCCTAGACGTCCTGCACCCGCTGCAGGCTGCAGCCTACAACCGAGACTTGCCCAGTCATCTTCGACCACTGCGGCCTCCAGCCCGTCCAGCCATCTCCTGAACCTCTGTCTTCTAGGCTATGTAGTTCCGCCTTACATATGTACATGCCGTATGCGACGTCGCAACATCCACTACATAGGTATTTGCAGCGTGCTGCTCTCATCAGCCAACATGCCGCCAAAACATACTTTCAGGGGGACAGCCTCAGGCCCTCAGCCCTCGGCCCTTCTGCGAGTCCCGATTCAGCCGATCCCACAACCCGCCAAATGCGTTTTAGATCGACCAGGAAAACCCCCCCTTTGTGGTCCAGCAAGCTTACTTATGTACCCAGTACAAGGCATACCGGTACGCGACTACCTACATACAGTGTACGCTGTACGCGTTGCTTTGAACAGCCTCACCTGCTGCCGCGTCAGACCTGGGCTGATCCTCCTCCACGTCCCACACACAGCCGATGCACTGCCCCCTTCCAGCTGACGTTCATGTCGGATATCTACTCCTTGGCCGAATGCGCGTGTGAAGTGCCTTGGATGCATATCCTGTGTCGACGAACAAGGATCATACTAGCATGTTACTGTAACAAATCCTCCTTGAGTAAAAGTCTCCTGTCGCAGTTCCGAGCCCAATACATTGAGCAAGGAAGGACCCGCTCGGTACACTGCCGCGAAACATACCAGCGCGTTTGCCCAATCAAAGTCTCATGCTACATAGCAAGTTCGGCGCCTCACCTCCATCTCAAAATGGCAACCACAGCCGAGTTTCGCATCCCCAATGTCACGTGAAGATGTGGAGGGTCAGGTCTCGATATCGTGTTTCGAGCACAAATCATTTTCGCTGGATGTGAAGATGTACACTATATGCTGGAGGCCTTGGACATGTCGATTTGCTTGAACTTGGTAACTCCATGCAGTGGTGGTAGCAGAACCAGAAGTCTCCTGTCAAGTGGCTGACGGGAGCTCTAGATGTGCAAACAGTTCGCAGTCTACAGAACTATCAGCCATAGTGTCGCCGTATACAAATATGCAAGGAGGTACTCCGCGCTGGGGTTTGGAAGCAAACGACTAGATCATGATCGACTTCAGTACGCTCCGTGTACTCTTGTACTGGCCTAAGCATCAACACCACATGTTAACGTCTCATACCACATGATGTATCATATAACATCTAGAATGACGAAAACTGCATACCACAACCCCTTGTCTGCCCTATCTACACCAATCCTCATATTCAGCCTCATGTTCATCCTCATCTGCCTGATGAAGCCGGCAGGAATTAGCAGTGTGCAAGCTCATGAGGGCAGGCACGACCTCCGATAGTGCTGCACCCCACCTACCTTGTCTTCTGCCTTCACTAACTGTCTACCCACCATCACCATCCCTTTCAACTGCTGGCCAACCGCTTTTACAAGTATCTTATGTCTGACAAGCTAACAGCATCACCCTCTCGTCTACGCACCAGCGAAGACAAACTCTTCCAGGTTTGCTTGAACGCCTGTATTCACGGTATTGAAAACATTGTAGTCAACAAACGGAGTGCCTTTACTGGTACGTGCGAGCTTCTCTTACCTACCGCCGCTCCTTCCTGATTGGAAAAATTCTCAGTCAGAACAACACCACCCCAGCACAGTAGTCAAGCTGTCGACACAGAGCTCGACTTGGCTCTAGAGTCACCT
Organism: Coniothyrium glycines; assembly: GCA_025742365.1. Lineage (NCBI taxonomy): Eukaryota > Fungi > Ascomycota > Dothideomycetes > Pleosporales > Coniothyriaceae > Coniothyrium > Coniothyrium glycines. Next base: position 551,614 of record JAMXIJ010000017.1, read on the forward strand.
TGCCTTCCATCACCACCACAGTCGCCGCCGCCGCCGCCCCCACCACAGCCATCACAGCCAGATCCATCTCTGCCCGCTATCGACACGCTCCAGCAGAGTCTCTCGTCGGCGGCAGCCATGAACCAGGCATCACTGTATAGAGCTCCTTCGGCGGGGCGACCAAGTGCACCTCCAACGACCATGCGAGGCCCAAATTCTTCTGCTCAGCAAGGTGGGCCGTTGCAAGGTTCACGTCATGCGCAAACAACTCCTTCTACAACCCCCAAGGTCGCCTCGAGCAGCCAAAACCTTGCTGTGCAGCAGACTGCCCATTCTGGTGCCCTCAAATTGAAGAAGAAGGCTGTGAAAGTTGTTGGAGCTGCCGGCCCCGCGTCTCTGCCCCTGCAGCTTCCTTCTTCAGTACCATCCTCTCACTCTCAAGCGTCAGTACTAGTCATGTCAAAGCCTCAAGAGTCGGAGAGGTATGTATATCTAAGAGTAGCATGCAGTTCGCTGACAAAGTAATGGTGCTAACATGCCCACAAATAGTTTCACATCTCTTGGGGCGTCAGAACCTTCCAATTCCACAGCCGACACTGCTCCCAAGGATGCGGAAACAAGAAGTGCTACGGAACTGGAGCTGGATGACATCTTTGCCCGTCTTATGACAAGTGGGATCTCTGCAACGCAAGACCAGTCTGCGAAGTCCGATATGACCATGCCTTCGTTTCAAGAGCGTGTCGACATGAAATACGGATTGACCGAGCCCCCCACATCCGTTCCGCCTATCCCATCCTCGGCTTCGCCACGGAAAGATACCATCCCTAAAGCCAAGCAAGCTGTCCCCGTGGAACCAACGACTTCTGAACTGCAGATTCGAGAAACCATGGTTCAAGAAGCCACTGATATCTCGCAGGCAGATATCGAGGCGAAGTACCTTCGTCTGGCTAGTCGGTATGTTGACACTCTCATGGGCAAGCAGGGATCTGCAGCATCTACCATTCGAGATGTTGCCAGAAAGCTCCATGAGACATTTTCTCCAGACTCGAACCTTAAGCCAGCAGAGATGGAGAAGCTCAAAGCACGGTTTGCCTTTGCGGTGGTTAACTATTGTAATAATGTCGTGAACAAAGGCAACAAAACGTTGACCATAGACTTTGTCAAGCAGACTCTGAAAGACAACGATGGCAACTTCCTGCACCTGTGTGCAACATTGGTTGAACAGAAGTTCATCTCACTTGACAACATAAACGAAGTTGGCGGGTTGGGAAAGACCATGCTCGATATTTTGCCGAAACCAGAAGCTACACCCATTGTTACCAGCACCCACAGCTCCAGGCCTAACACGACAACACAAGATGGCATTGGTAGTATCAAAACTTGGCCCAGCCAGGAGAAACGCGAGAACCGTGAGTATTTTTGAATAAGTGTGCTCAGAAGAGTATCTGCTGATTGACATTAGGTGCTAATCAGCGTACATGTGTGCTAAAGGGAGTTTCGGGCATCACGAGCATCAGCCGCCTTCAAGCTCTTGTCTGGGGCGGTCGTGTTGAAGCACTGCAGTTACCTGAGCCTGGATCGAACTATGCCATCGTCAGGTTCTTGACGCCAGAGGGTTGCCAAACATACTTTCAGGCCACCGAGAATGGTATCGAGGCGGGAGACGAAAGCAAAACAATCATCTTCGTAGAGAAGACAGAAGGCCCAAACTCCATCAACGATAACATCCAAGCCGCGATTGACGGCAACATCACCCGTTGTGTGCGCGCTGTTGGAATGAACGATGAGTGGTCAAACAGCCAGCTTCTGAAGCTCGCCCGCGGTACTGCGCAGAGGAAGCGTGAGGTTGACCGCATCAAGCGCAACACCAACGCCAGAGGTGTAAGTATTGCCCACACACCACAATTGGCAAACGAAGACTCACCCTCCTTTTCCATAGCACAAATACGTCGAGTTCCGATTCGCCAACATCATGGATGCAATCAGCTTTATGCGCGAGATCCGTGCCGATGAGGACTGGGAGCACTGCACTACCGTCTACGCTCCAGATCCATGCGAAACTGCTCAAGGCGTGCACGTCGAAGGAGACGATGAAGGTAGCGACAGCTTCTCTCCTTGAGATACAGTGTGATGCCCATCGAGACGCATCTGGAATTTGATGTACCGAGTATGAACCATGAAGGACACAGGAGGGGAACCGCAAAGCATGACTCTGCACGGGACTGCGTGGTCAGCTATGTAGTAAGTAGTATACCCAGAAGCTGTCTGCAAATCTGTCACATCTCTCTGCCCTTGGAACGGCGAGACAGCAAAGTAGGACATGTCGTGTTTAAACAAACAGTTCCAATTCCAACAGATATGCCAAGGATACTTTTCCTTAATATCCAAGCACAAGCATATCAAAATGAAGTAAACAATTCAAATCACAACAGTTGTTCTGGTTCCACTCCCTCGAGTCCCACACCTCAACACCACACATATAGAAACATCACACTGACAGCAGTATCAACACGACAGAAGCAAGCAAGCAAGAGGATAGTATAGTGAAGTTTTCTTTCTTTTTATTTTTCCAAGAACATGATATACGTGTCTGCCATTCTCCAACTCGGCAACCTCGTTCATGGCGCTCGTATATGTCCAGATGCCGCTCCAGTCCAATCATTACGCAGAGTCAAGAAGGGAGATACGTAGAGAGAGAGAGAGAGAGTATGATAATCGTGAGACCCAGAGGGAAACAATGACCATGAGTTCCGCCAAACGCCAATGCCAGGACCAACGCCCGCGCCAAAGCGGACTAGAGGATGGTTGTAGACAAATCAAAACAATAACAAGAGATTAAAAAGAAATAAGACGTTCAAGTCTTGGTGTGTGGGGCATCCACAGTTCTCGCCAATACTACGCTTTCCACCAAACTCTCTGACCCAGCATCTGACAAGAATGGCAGATAGGAATAACTGGATGTCTTATCAGTGTGTATGGCATGTGCAAAAACAACGACTGTAGCCTCATCGCGGTGAGCGCACAGCACCCACTCGCCACCTCCTCTTCGAGCATTTCAAGTATCGAGAGGAATAAGAGTCCAAGCAAGACATGGTGTAAGAAGCGAAGACAAACACATGCGAAGCAAGATGAGACGCAAGACGAGGATCTCTAGAATATCATCGATCGAACCTGGTCTCGGCGTCCAGTGGAACCCTGCTCTCGCGGTCTAGGTGGTGGTGCCTGTGATAGGCGTGCGTCTTTCAGCGGTGGAACGGGCGCGTGGGACTGTGTCCGTGAGTGTCCCTTGACTGGACTCGATGGCACAGACTTGCTGGTAGACTGCGTGAAGACATCATGCGATTGAGTTCGCTGATGTTGTGGCCGGCCAGAGTCTGGGACAGGCTTCCTTTGTGTGCCATTGCGTTCAACACCTGGAACACCGGCTTGTGCTCGTGCTGCTTTCTCCTTGCGCTCCTTCTCAAGCACCATCGCTGCCCAGCCCTTGTTGGTTGCAATGTCTTTGCCAACAGTCTCGGAGAGAACCTTCATCCAAGCTTCTTTCTGCTGGAGACTGTCTGCATAGAAGTCGATCACTTCGCCATTGGCGAAGCGGATGCGAAAGCCTTCTTCCATGAACATGTAGCCTTCCTCATCCTCCGCGAAGCCAGATTTGCGGCGGCCACCCGCCTTGGTGGAGGACGGTTGTTGAAGAGCGCTTTTATCATCGAGCAGCTTGGTGGCCTTGGCCAAATTGATAGTAGCACGAGGTTGTCGGGTAGCCTCGTGATAGGCAGTAAGTTTTGTGCCCTCGAGCCGGAAGAAACGGCGACGCCAATATGGACAGTCACCTCCCTGTTGGCTCAAGGTGCCTTCCCAAGAGACGTCCTTGACTTGCTCGGCTTCCTTTAACTCACGAATGCAAGCGTTCATACTCTTTGGCATGTCCTCATCCTTTGCGTTCTTCGGTTTGGGGACGTATAGAAGTTGAAGAGTAAGCTTGCCGACACGGTAAGGTGGACGGCGGACCACACCGCCACGCTTGCTCTTGACACTGCTCGCGCCAGTGTTATCGACTGCCCATTCGTTGAAGCAAGGAATATCTACAGTCAGTGGACGGCCATAGGCTTGTTGCTCATGGTTGTTCATGCACACATATGCCCGCGCAAAGGAGCCATCCGGTCCCACAAGATCATGAAGAAGATCATATGCAGTCGCTTGTTGGTTACGCTTGGCTGCTGCTTGGGCTTCCTGTTGCTCTTCCATTGCCACACGTTCAGCCTGTTCTTGTGCTTTTCGTTCTTGCTCCTTGCGCTTCTTTGGTGAGGACAGCAAATTGCGGAACGCAGAGTGAGACTTCTTGTGGTTGACCGTGCGAACAGGAGCTGCGGTAATGGTCGGAACAGGCGGTGGCTCAAGCTTCGTTTGCAGAGTCAGCTGGAACTCAAGGTCGTCGAGAACAACAAGTTCAAACTCTTGTCCGATGGGTGCGGTTTGACCAAGTTCCAGCCATGAGGTCGTCACACAGTGCAGGCCATTGTCAAGGGTGAGCTGGAACCATGTACGCTCATGCTTGGGCAATGGCAGATCTAGATCCTTGACACCGACAACTTTGACAAAGACTCTGCCTCGCTCTTCACCATCCTCAAACTCCTCATCACCTTGTTCGGCAACAGAGTCAAGGCCACCAGCAACTGCAGACTCTTGTCCTGGTAGCGGCGGAGCTGGACCGCTTGATGCAGGCGCACGACGCCCAGATGCTGTCCGAATGCTTTTGCGACGTGCCTTACCATTCCATGGCTCTTTGGTCCAAGCAGGCTTACGTTCGGCACTTGTCTTGCGCGGGCTGGCTTTGGTGGGCTTTTCGCTAGGATTCTCGCCATCAGCTGCCAGTGGCTTCTCATCGCTGAAGTGGCGACTGCTTGCGACTACGACCTTGGTGTTTTCACGCATAAGGTAGCCCTTCTGTGCGGGGGAACAATCGTTAGCGAAATTGTACAACATAAAAGCGCCTTCACTCGACATTTGGCTTGCACCGTCGCGCGCAACAGCTGCATGTGGTGGAAAGCGAGCGAAAGAGGGTAAAGGAAAAAGGTTATCTACCTTTTGTGCTTCTACAATGTGATCAAATTCTCTGTCCAATCCAAAGCTCAAGTCGTTCGACTCGCCCCCAAGATTTAGATCCAAGAAGCGATTCTCTTTAGTAGAGATGCTCATTTGCGTGTCTTCGTCATCCACATGGCCCACCTCGAGGAGTAGGGATTGACGCTTGGGACTTCGCTCCGGAACTGGCGGTGCATGAGTGCCGCTAACTTGTCGTCGGGTCTCCGCCATGTCAATATCCTCTGGGATGAGGGAGGGACGGGTCTTGAGGGTACCGCCAGCACCTCGGATAGTGGCTTCGCGCTGGGGAATTTCTGGAGCAAAGTCCTGTGGTGGAGGCGACATAGCTACAGGGTGTCGGATCACGGAATCAGGCGTACTGGGCACGTCTGATTGAACATCCTCGTCTGTGTTCTCTTCTGGTGTAGCAGGTCGTCGGAGGAATTCGCGCATGGCATCAAGCTTGGGCGCGGTGTCCAAAGGACTGGCGGCAGTTGCGAATGATGCCTTGAGAGGATCGAGCTTGAGGTCCATCTCCTCGCCGGCGAAAGAGGCAAACAATTCATCCTGGCGTGCTTGCTTCTCAGCTGCACTGGGAGACGAGTTCGCAGCAGTGGGTGTTGGCGGACCGGAGCTGTCAATCGTGCTTTGGGACGTAGGCTGCTCTTCAGGTTGTGGAGAGTACTCGCTGATCTCATCAGGATACTCCTCCGAATCGTGCTTCACAGGATGTCGCACAACAGAGCTTTCACGCTCACAATCCTCAAGCTGGGAGATCTCGGTGTCGTCGACCCCAGTCATGTCAATGCCATCGGCTTCAGTCATATCAGCATAGCTGTAGGCATCAATCATACTGTCAGATTCGCTCTCTGCGACGTCGTTATGCTGGCGTGGCTGCTCGTCAAAATTTGATGAACATTCGCGGGAGGGAATAGGAACATCGGGATCCAGGTCGGCGAGATCGCCATAGCTGCGCTCTGGACTCGACTCTCCGTCGTAGTTGTAGGTGTCATCGTAATCATCAAAGTTGCGGCTCTTGACGCGGCGTAGGATAGACTCGCGCGAGATGCGAGGCGCCTTTTGTTCGTCAAGCGTGAGCTCGGACTCGGTAACCTCGACTTTAGCGACATGCACCTCGACACTCTCTGCCTTTTTGTTGTGCGTCTCCTGCGTTGGAGTGCTGACATCGCGGTCGCCATTGAAGTTCATGAGACCCAGTCGATCTTCAAGCGACATGGAACTCTCTCGCATGTTCAGGAGATCAGCCTTGGAGAAGCCTGGGGCTTGCGGTAGTTGGGGCAAGGTGCGGCGGGCATCACTTGCACGCTCTGCTGCAGCGCTCAAGCCGAGGCTGGAATCTCGTCGACGCCTATCGTCCTGACCTTGTAGACCAGGAAGAGGAGGTAGTGGTCGGGCGTCGCCGTCTGAGTTGACGGAGGCCAATCTGGCGCTATTTGTGGTGCCATTGGGGCGGGCGGTTGGCATGGGGCTATTCTCACGACCATCAAACACATCGTCGTAGAGATCAGTGAGGGACGTGTTTGCAGCCTCTGGACTCATGTGCCGCCAGTCCTCCGGGAGAACAACGGGAGTCTTCTCAGTATCCTCCAACGACGCATCGAAGCTGTCATCTTGGTCGAAGCTCAGCTCTTCTTCTTCCGAGTCGGAAGCATAGCTGCCCTCACGCGAGCCGGATGCTGCCGAAGGATCGGGTGTGACCAGCTCGAACTCTGTGATGGTTGGGGGAGCAGTGTCGAAGGTCACACTCTTAGCATGACGGCGCAGTGGGCGGGGCGTCTGGTGCTTGAGCTCGTCATCTTCCGACATGGCACTGGAGTCAGGGTTGTACTGAGGAGAGTTGAAGCGACCGTTGCTGACAAGAGATGATTTGGTTGGGGACATGCGACCCTCGGCGGGAGAGCTCTTTGCAGGCGAGGCAAAGGAGGACTGTGTGGGAAGCTTTGCAGGCGAAGTCTTTGAAGGGCTCAGCAGCGGGATCCTGTTCAGGCTCTCGCCTCTGCGGTGGCCGCGCACGGGGCTCTCGTTCTCCTTGTAGTCGGCATGGGTGCTGTAAGGGGTGGCCTGCACGGAGCCGTTCAAGGGCCGTCCTGAAGCAAGAGGGCGGTCGAGGGGCTGGACTGCGGTGGGGTCGTACTCGTTCTTCTGTTCGCGCGCAAACATGCTGCTGTTCTTGACACGCGACTGCTTCTTAAGGTTCTCGATGGAGCTGCGCTTTGGCGAGAGCACAAGGGAGCTGCCGTCCGTGTCGTTCTCCGAAGTGTCGAAGCGGCTCTTGGGCGACGTGGTCTGCTCCTTCCAGAAGAGGCGCGGGCTGTTGGTGAAGGGGGAGGAGTCCCGGAAGGGCGAATGGTCCTTGGAGAGGAAGGTCTGCAGCACGTGAGCCACGCACGTGAGGAATGAGGGCTGCGGCCGGGGGCTACAATACCTTTGTTGTCTGGTTCCAGCTGGGCGAGTTCCGTCTCTGGGAGCCCGGGCCAATCTCGGACAGCGGGCGGCCGCTGCCCTTGGTGGGCGAGGCTGTGGGCGTCTTGTTGATGCGCAGCGGCGACACCTACAGTCGAGGCTGTGAGCTCGCTGGACACGGCATGCTGTGAGGTCAGGGCAGGAGAAGACGTACCGCTTCGTTGCGCGACATGTTTGCGGGCGGGTGGCAGTGCAGGCAGCGCGGCTATTTGCGTCGAGGAATGTTTGGCAAGAATGGGCAGCTCCGTCGAGGAGGGTGCGCGAAGGAACAATGGACAACCGTCGCGCGGTGGGGGACTGCAGAGACGGGCGAAGTGAAGGACATGCAAGAAGAGCGCAGGCGCTGTTGTGCGTGGGTTGGAGAGGCGGAGGGACGGGGAGGATGGATGCGCAGGCGGTGATTGATATGATATGGTGCGGGTGCGGGTGGTAGTGCGCTGTTGACGGCCAGGATGCGGGCAGGGTCGAGGTGTCGCCGCAGCAACGCCCGCGCGCTCTCTAGACCAAGACTCTGGCGGCAGCGCGCTCTGCAGGTTTAGCGCCCCACGGCCCACGGCCCACGAAAAGTCGACCGACTCGACATGGACCGCCCGCCCGCCCGCCCGCCGACGTCAGACTGAGACGACGGCGAACAAGTGGGCGGCACACCTGCACCGCTGCACCGTCTGTTTCTGTTCTTTTTTTTTCCCACGGCATCACACTCCACGCCCCCGGCCATGCTACGGCGAGCCTCCCGTGCGGCATGTCCCTTCTGCGAGGCGCGGCTGCTGCTGGGGCCGCCGGCGCAGGGCTTCAGACCGCACACACAGAGCCGCCTGTACACCCAAGTGCAGCGCGAGAGAGGTGACCGCGGCGGCGGGGCATATGCGAATTCGCGCTCGACAACGGGGCCGTCCAGACCGTCACGGCCGTCACGGGACCGCGACTATCCCCGCCCGCCGCGCATGGTGCTCTCCGACACCGTCGCCAGACCACCGGCCTCGGACGCCCGGCCACGGACAAAACCAGACGCCTTCGCCCACCTGAACAAGACACAGGCGCCGAGGGGTCTCGAGCGGTTCAACGAGAGGAGAGAGGCGCGAGGCAGCCGGCCGGCGACGGGCAGAGACGATGGCAAGCGGCGAACGAGACCGGAGCCCTTTCACGCCCTCAAGATGCAGAGCTCGCTACACCAAGTTCCATACAACAACCGCACCGCCGTCAAGCGCAAGCTCGAGCAGTACGACTCCTTCGACACCTTCCCGCTCTTGGAGCCCATACAGCGTGCCGTCAAAGACGCACTGCCCGACTTGGAGTACCGCAATCCCACGCCTGCGCAGGCCGTGGCTATCCCCGCCTTACTGGGCATCCAGAAAACGGTGCGCACCAAGGTCAAAGCAAAGAGGTCGGGTCCAGACACATTTCTGCTGGCGGCCGAGACTGGCTCGGGGAAGACATTGGCATATCTTCTGCCCACTCTACACGCTATAAAGGAAGCCGAGCTACAGGACAAGGATGAATCAGAGGAAAAGGCACGCAGGGCGGCAGAAGAAGCAGCCGCAAAGAGACAGGAAACACGGAATGACATGTTCGCCGCCCAAGAGCCCGACCTCAACAAGGCTGTCGACCCAGCCCGCCCCCGCGCCATCATCCTCGTCCCGTCTGCCGAACTCGTCTCCCAGGTTGGCGCAGTCGCCAAATCTCTCTCCCATGTTGTCAAATTCCGCGCAGCCCCCATCTCTGCAAAGATGTCGGCGACCATCATTCGCAACCAGCTCTTCAACCCCAACGGCGTTGACGTTGTCATCTCCACCCCTCCCCTCCTCGCCAGCATCGCCCAAAGCAACCCCAACATCCTAGCCCGCGTCACCCATCTCATCTGCGACGAAGCCGACTCTCTCTTCGACCGCTCCTTCAAGCCCTCCACCCTCGAGATCCTTGACCGTGCCACCCCCTCCCTCAAGCAACTAATCCTCTGCTCCGCCACCATACCCAAATACCTCGACAAGTACCTCTCGGACAAGTTCCCCGACATGACGCGCCTTGTAACCCCAAATCTGCACGCCATACCCCGGCGCGTGCAACTCGGCGTTGTCGATGTAAACAAGGATCCCTACCACGGCAACAAGATGCTCGCCTGCGCCGACACCATCTGGCAGATTGGCAAAGCACCCGGAGACTACGATCCATCTGAAGGCAAAGAACCCGTCTCCACAAAGCGCATCCTCGTATTCGTCAACGAGCGCGACGACACCGAGCAAGTCGCCGACTATCTCTGCAAAAAAGGTATCGACGCCCTCGCCTTCCACCGCGACACAGATCCCACCCGCCAGGCCAAGACCCTCGCCTCATTCACCTCTTCCTCTTCCTCTTCCGCTTCCCCCTCCAAATCCTACGCCCTCGGCCCCCGTATCCTCCCCGCCACAAAAGTCATCGTCACCACCGACCTAGGCTCCCGCGGCATCGACACCGTCTCCGTCCGCCACGTCATCCTCTACGACGTCCCGCACACTACCATTGACTTTATCCACCGCCTCGGCCGCACCGGGCGCATGGGCCGCAGGGGCAGAGGCGTCGTTTTGCTCGGCAAAGGGGATCGCGCGGATGTTGTGAGGGAGGTCAAGGAGGCCATGTTTAGGGGCGAGGCGCTGATTTAGATTTTGTATAAGCTTATATCTACAAACTTGCATGTGTAAATATGTATAAGAAGTGTATAAGAAGCTAGATGCAAAAAAATAGCGAAGAATAGTCTGTACAAGTACATCAAGGGAACGTGTTATAATGTATTATTACGTTCCACCCTGTATATAAAATTTATATATATATACATGTCTACATATCCACCTACCTTACACATCCCTCCTACCCACCCCCATCCAACGCACCACACACACGCACACACAAACACACACAACAAGCCTCGAACTATACTCGCATTCCTTCTCTAGAGCTACAGCGTGAGACCAACACCACCAGTCCCAGTCCCAGTCCCACGGGCCACGACTTTCCACCATAGCCTCACCCCTACCGATACCGATACCTATACCGATACCGATACCCGTACCGAGCACTGCTTCGACGCGCGTCGTTCTTTGCATCCCCATGCCCTGTTCTCTCCTGTTCTCCCCTCCCCTCCCCTCCCCTCCTCTCCTATACAGTGATTCCACACCACACCACACCACACCACCTCCTCCGCACACACTCTACTACTACTCTACTATCACAACACATCAACCCCCTCCCCCCCCTTTTTTTTTCCCTTTTCCCCCTTCCCCTTTGCATGACCAATGACCAAATACCAGTCCACCACGAACAAAACAGCACAAAACCAAAGATTTGGAGACGAACAAAAAAGAGAGATTAGGAGGGAGAGAGGGAAAGGACAAGGACAAGAGAAACACCAAACCCGAAAAAAGAAACAATAACTCAGAGAGAGGGACGGAGGCAGGGAGGGAGGGATGAAACGCCTGTAGCGCCATGCTAGATGCGATGTACGCCCACCCAGAACTGGCTTGTATACGACTATAAAGTTACACGGGGGTGATTAGGGGATAGGGCGGGTTGGGGGAAAAAAAAGGTAAAAAGGATGCAAACGAGATGTAGATGTAGATGTTGAAAGCAGATCAAAAGAGGAGGAGGACAGCAAAATGGTAGAATCAAGCTCGGATTTCCAATACACGGGCGTGAGGAGACGTGGTGGGGACCCACGGGTGGCATGTGGGCACGCCCCTGGAAGACTCCCCCTTCATGCGTTTCGTACCTGGAAGAACACTTTTTACCATTACATCGTCTTTCGCACCCTCCTTCGCCGCCCGCTGCCCTCCACACTCGCGGTGCGCATCTCCCCGCTACTCCTCGGAGTGCTGTACCGCTCTCGAATGCCTTCCCTGAGCACCTTCTTGGCCTTGCACTTCTTCAGCACGCGCTCCTCGTCTGGATCCACAAAGCGATGCACAGTGCGGTGGTCCTTGACCCTCTCTTCCTTGTCGTGTTTGCCTTCTTTTTCCGTCTTGGGCCAGGGAAATCCATACAGTTTGGAGTGGCGTTCACACCGCGGACACTCTTTGCGCGTGTTGTACCCATCTTGCTGGACGAAGCTGGTGTCGCACGTTTGACACTCGACCCATTTGGAGTACTTGGCAGAAAGTAAGGAGCTGGAGGTCATGTAGTCGCCGGGCTTGCGCTTGTTCTCCTCGTAGGCGGAGTCGGCGTCGGACGCGATGGTGATGGGTGTGCCGACGCGGTTTTGCACATCGAACCGGGACTTGGAGCGCGTGGTGCGGAGGGTGGGGCGCGGCTTGCGCTTGACGATCTGCTCGTGTTCACTGTCAAATTCGAAGCTCGAAGAGAGAGAGCTGAGGTCGGACATGTAGTCGTCTTCTGCAGGTGGGGAGGGCCACGGGGCGTTTACCGTTGTCGTTGTGACCTCTTCTTTCACTGTGGCTATGCCTAGTGTGGGGCTGGAGAGAATGCTTTCTGGATCGACTTTGACTTTCAGATTGATGCTCTCCAGATGAGGCTCGTCGTCGACTGAAGTAGCGTCGGTTGCTTCTGACGACTTGGGCGACGCAGCTGTTGGAGACAGCGGAGTGACTTCTCGAGACGAACTGGTTTCATCCAGGTGGGTTGTGAGAAGCCCTTCGCGCTGCTGCGTGCGCATCGCGCGGAATATGGCAAGCGATGGGTTGGGATTGAGGGAGGGTTCCTCAATACTGGACACGGGAATCTCGTGGCGTAGCGAGGATTCACTATGCGCCTTCTTCAGGGTGTGCTCACGGAGTGGATCCGAGACAGGTCGATTCACTGGAGGTGTCGTCTGTTGCAGTCTAACGCGTTTTGTGGCAGGATTTGGTGCGATTTCAGGCGTTGACTCTTCGTGTTGTCTCTTTCGGGAGGAGCTGTCCTCTGTCGGTTCGTCCATCTCTTGCTCGTCAACCTCCTCATCGCTGTGCTCCACTCGTCGCATCGGTGCCCATCCGTTTTGCTGTCGTATCTCGCACGTATGACAAAGGCATTCTTCATTATCGTCGCCAAAGTAATCATTGCCATAAGACACCGTAATCTCTTCCCCTTCGTCAATGGGCTTCACTGCGACAATCTGCATGCCCTCGTAACCCTTGGTGGCTAGTTTTGCATTGGGATCGCAGTCATGGTTCGCAAAGCGCGCAGGCCCAAGGAACAGCGAGCGCGTCTTCTTCCGGCTAGAATAGACCAGGCTGAAATCTTTGCGCGCCAGCTCGAGGCTCTTCTCTTGCTGCTCGGTCATGGCAACCTGGACACCGGTGAGATAGCGGATCTCCTCGCGCGGATTGATGTCGCGTCGCGCCGTCACCGATGCCTCATGATCGGTGATGGTGTAGCGGTTCGTGGTGGTGACCTCGAATGGGCAGTCGGGCATGTAGATGTGGACGTATCTCCGGAGATGGCGCTTAAATTGCTCTTTATCCCCTTCGCTCTTCAGACTGGTCATGTACTTCCGCAGGCCCGGCAGTTGCAGCAGTTTTGACACGGCTGCTGCGGAGTCCTTCGCCCATATGACGTGTTCGCGGATGATGTCTGCAATGTCCTCCTCGTGCAGCCCCCGCATGCCGGTGAAGCGGCCGCCGCGGTTCTTGCGGATGGCTGTCCAGTAGTAGACCTGCAGTGCGGGTTGCTTAGCCAAATTCTCTCCACCGCGCGCATTGTTGCGCCTACGCAGCGGGCGGCCTACCTTGTCGACCAGCGCGTCAGTGATCACGTCGTCGTACGCGGCCAGCTTCTCCAGCGTGAGCCCCTTCTTCTCGCCCTTGTGCGGCGGCATGGCTGGGCACGTGCCGGCAGTGAGTGCGATGGGTGCTGGTGAGGCGCCGTGTGTCGTGAAGGTCGTCTATGGCATCAAGTCGGCTCGTCGTTACAGGAGGGTGAAGGGGGGTGGCTGGGTGGAGAGACGTCGGGCGCGGAAGGAGCGAGCAGGCAGGTTTCACGGTGAAGCCAGCAACGAAGGCGCGCAGCAACGCATAAGGAGCGTGGGAGGAAGCAGCAACGCACAAGGAACGAGCGAGCGGCGCAGCGGCACCGCACGGGGGGGCCAGCGAGCACGAAGCGACTCTGAAATAGCGCAAAAAGGATGCGGACGGCGGGAGACAAGAACAAGTCACAAGGCTGGGCCGGCGGTGGTCGCGCGGGTGCGAATGCGGCACACCCCTGCCAGCCAGCCACAGGCCCGGGCGGCGAGTGATGCGGCTGCGGCGACGACTGAAGCTTGGAGGCCTCGGGTCACGTGCTTGGCGACCGCGGAGCGAAACGCCGGGCAGCCGACGACCAGCATTTACGTGTACGGGGAGACGAGCAAACTTGTGTCTGCACACCCTCCCAGCTCCCACTCTGGCAGCGCGCGGCCCCGCAAACAAGCGCGACAACGCCGACACAATCAGCCTGCCCGCGCCGAGCACGAGGCGCCCACAATGATCCAGCTCAAGGTACGCCGCCGCTGCAAGGCCATCAGCCCGTGAGACGGCCACTCATCATGCGCACTCCAGACCCTCGTCAACTGCATCGACAACTCGGGCGCCGCCATTGTCGAGTGCGTCAACGTCCTGCGCTCCAAGCGACCTGCGAAAGTCGGTGCGTAGTCCTTCGCCCAGTGGGGCGGGGAAGCAGACTCTGGCTGACGTCAGCAGGCGACCGCATCGTCGTCGTGGTCAAGAAGCAGCGCAACTTCGGCCCGGAGACTGGCAACAGCGTCTCCATCAGCGCCGCCAACAAGGTGCGGAGAGGCGATGTACGGCACGCGGTAGTCGTCCGCACCGCCAAGAAGTGGCAGCGCCCAGACGGAAGCGTCGTCAAGTTCGATGACAATGCCTGCGTGCTCATCAACAAGGCCGGCGAGCCCATTGGGTCCAGAGTCAGTGGCGTCGTGGCAGCAGAGCTCAGGCAGAAGCAATGGTCCAAGATCCTGTCACTGGCGCCCATGCACGTATGAGAACGGGTCATGTCGGGGGGGAAATGCATTGCTGGGAGTCTACGGAACGCTAAGAACATGTAACATATGTGTACGCCACTGGAATATACCCACGGGTATCAATAGATTGTGATTCAAACTCCTCGCCATGCATGTCAGGTATCCAACGCCGGTTCAAGCCTTCTTTTTGGGTGGGACCGTCTGCTCCGTCGTGTGCGAAACATGACCGCAACCGCAGCAGACATAGTAGAGAGCCTGGACGGGCGTCAGAGCACATCACCGCGCAGCGCAACATGACAACATACCATATTCGTATCCTTGGTCCGCTGCTGCGACTGGAAGAAGACGGCCTCGTTCTCGCCGCACTCGGTGCAGTGTTTCTCGATCCGCGGTAACTAGACACAAGTACGGTCAGCAAGCAGGCTCAAGAGCAAGCAAGCAACAGTACAGAGTGCAAGCAACGTCATGACGACTCGTCTTCCATCTCTTCGTCCGAGGTAATGTCCTCGTACATGTCCTCCTCGCGAGGCTGAGCCTCCGGGTCCTCGTCTTCTGCCTCGAGCGCAAAGCCGGGCGCCGACTCCTCGCCGCACTCCAAGCACATGATGGGCATGCCGCACATGGTGCAGCAGGGCATTTCTTCGTTCAACGCTGCTTGCGCATCTGCGCGGGAGAGACCAACCGTAGGATCCTGTGCAACCTCCGCTGTGACACCCGCTGTGGCTCCCACAGTGGACGCGATCTCGTGGCGCATAACGCAGGACGACGGCGCCTCTTCTGTGAAGGCGCAGGTGCGGCAGGCGAAGAGCAGCTTGTTCTCTGCTTTGTCTTCCCGTGGGAAGAGCAGGTTGGAGCTGCAGCCGGTCAGCACTCGCCTATGCCCACACTTGTCGTAGACCACGGTACCATTCTGAGCAGAAGCGGAAGAGAATCGGTTCCTTGCCGCCTTTGACGGTCGGCATTTGTACTGCGGGCGACGACATATCTGCTGTGTGCAAGACTGCGAGGGGTGTAATAACGTGGGCACTGGGCAGTGTATGCGCTGGACAAGCAGCGCGTGATACGTGGTGGTGCTGCGGTGTTGTGAGGGCCAGTCGCGCACAAAGGCGCAGGCCTAAACCCTTTGATCAAGTAAATCCGGCGCGCGGTGCTGTTGCCGCCAAGCACGGCTTTGTTTAGACCCCGCATAAGCCGCTGATCTCCCTGCACCCTCCTGCACCCACACCTGCAGGCGTCGTGACCACTGTCTCAACATCCTCCGCATTTCCGCCGGCCGCAAACTCTGCTCCGCTTCTCCCAACATTCAGAGCGTTCTTTGCAGTCCTCCGTCAATCGAAATGGTAAGGTCGAACTTTACGCTTTCATGTTCTCGTCTTTGAAGCACGCACGCATCTACATATAATTGCACATCTTACTCATGGCTGCATAGTCCTCCGCAGAGACTGGCCTGCCCGAGGGCTGGGAGGTGCGCCGTTCAAACACCAAGAACCTCCCGTACTACTTCCACGCCGCCACCAAAGACTCGCGATGGGAACCACCAGCAGGCACCGACCCGGAAAAGCTCAAGACGTACATGGCCAGCCATCACAGCTCCAAGGGCGTTGCGCCGGCAGCATTCGCACCGTCAGGAGACAAGATCCGATGCGCGCATCTCCTCGTCAAGCACCGCGACAGCAGGCGACCAGCCAGTTGGCGGGAACCCAAGATTACGCGCTCGCAAGAGGATGCCGAGCGCTTGATCGACGGCTATCATAAGCAGATCAAGGCATACGAGAATGGCGAAGGCGGGCCCGATGCGAAATCGCTTTCGGAACTGGCAACAACAGAGTCGGATTGCAGCAGTGCACGGAAGGGTGGTGATCTGTAAGTGCCCACTCCGCCGAAGCGCCTGACAGCTAGTGACAATTTCTAGTGGCTTCTTTGGTAAGGGAGATATGCAGAAGGAGTTTGAAGAGGCTGCATTCGCCCTCGAAAAGGGCCAGGTTAGCGGTGTGGTGAAGACAGCATCGGGCATACACTTGATTCAAAGGTTGGTCACACGAGTATACATGAGTTCCCGCGCTAACGGCAACCATTACAGGCTAGAGTAGGACAGTAGATAACAAGGTGGTGCTACATATGCCTCAGGCAGCAATGAGCGATTTAACAAGTTGCAATACCTACCGCCAGATATGTGTGCTGACCATTATTGGAGCGATTGTGTTGGGAGCACGGCGCAGACGCGACGCGGATAGTCGCTCAACAACTAACAGGATAGCACGAATGCAACGAATGCAACGCTGGTCGGCCCCGTCACTGTCATTGGTCGACTGTCTCCCAAGCGACATGGCCGCAAACAGAACGTGGTACCACCTGTGTACCAAAGAACGAGATCTGGGGTTGCGCACTAGCTGATCACAGACCATGGCACTGCAGGAGCATACATAAAAGTGAAGAGGGCGACAACGGCTAACTGTGACAGCATTGCTTTGTTTGAACTATTGAATTGCTTGTCCAATATCGTTGATGTCGGTCGTTTGAAGCAGGACAGATCTGGGGACATCGACCGTATTGTTACCAGGATTTCGCGCGCGGTCTGACACGTCTCTACAGCGCTTTCTAGCACGCTCAAACCAGTCCACCGAATGGAACCGAGTGCTAGCACCACCTGAACCTCCCGAAGACAGCTTTTACCGGGTCCTGGGCACGGCTTCGCTGGGGGCTGCTTTCGGCATACCGGGCGTTAGTGCTTTGTCGAGTCTGTTCCGGATTCTGCCGAGAGGCTGAAGCATAAAGGGGCGTGACGTAATTGGTGAGTTGCTGTTGGTTTCCCGTTCCCAGCGCCCAAAAGGAGGGTTGCTGGTTGGCCTGCATGATCTGGCCGTGCAAAGACCAGCATTGCGTGCAAGCCTGCGCTCTTGGGGGGCCCGTTTTGGGACAATCTTGCATGGCTCAAATCTGTCGCAATGCCGCGGTGCAGCAAACTGGGCAGCAAACCCATGGATTGGGCTTCTACCCTGCAGTCCTTGATTGTCTCGAAGCGCAGCGCAGTGCTTCCTGACTCGACGCGCTTCGCCCTGGCCCTGGTCGCGGCGTGCAGACCAACCTCGAAGCGTCAGCCCTGAGCCCACAGCCACACTCACACCGGCCCGTCACTCTGACACGTTCCTGCCCTGCGTTTAACGTTTGACGAGGAAGCTACGATCGCGTTACGTCGGCATGGGAAAGTGCCATTTTCGCCATCTGCGCCTGCCACCATCACCCGCACCGCCATGGCCACCCCGGCAACTCCACCTCTTTCCTGTTTACTCCGCTGACACGCTCGATCACCAGCCTTCACCACGATCTTTTCCCCTTGCGGCCTCCACACTCTCCACCTTCACGCCCTCTTCTCCTCACCCTGGTCGAGAAGCTTCGGCCACCTCTACAAATACCATCCACACTCCTTTGACTGTCCACCGCCAACCACCACTACCACCTGCCCTCGACAGTTGCCTCCCGTACCGACACTCCTTCAAAAAGTGGCACGCTTTGCTACCGTGTGCTTACCCGCAATCATGGCTACCTCCCCCTCTGCTAGGCCCATCTACCATGACCCCAAGCCAACAGGTGCTCGACGCAATTCCGGTCGCAAAAGCTTCACCTCACCACTCTCGCGCTCCTCATCGGACCTGAACTCACCTCGTGCTTCGTGTCCTAAAGATGGCGATGCCTTCAGCTACAATCCCGTGCATCTCAAGGGCTGGTACCTTGACGACAGCATGTGGATTCGGCTCCCCGCGGAGCTTCAGTCCAGCTTGTCTGATGTTCAGCATTCGGGTGCTGCTGTTCTAACTGGTAAGTCCCATGTCTTGCCATTCGAGCACACGCGCCTTCCGCAACAGGCTAGCATTTGCGCGATATACAAAGTCTATCCAAATGCGCGAGGACACTGACTGTGGACAGGCTTCGAGCGTCTGGACAATCACACCAAGGGACTTGAAGCCATCCGCGCTGACTGCAGGGCTTCTGTGGACGAGCTCATTGTCGGGTTGGACGATCTGCCTCCTCCAAAGTTCCGCACCATCAGTAACGCTAGCAGCGTTTTGCAATCTGATATCTCCTCACCCCCCAGCGCTGGATCGTCCAATACGCAGTCAGGATGCACCTCACCTGTCGCATCTTACTTTCAGCTCCCACAGCCCATGTCCCCGGCCTCACCAATGTCCCTGAGCGAGTCCGACATCCTTGGCAAGCGCAGTGTCCCTCGTGACCGCTCATTCTCCATCCCTCAGGAGCCTGCGGATGCTTACTACGATACTGAGCTGTCACATCTACGCACTGAGGCTTTGCCCCGCTTGCGTCACAAGTGCCACAAGGTAGACACTGATTGGTACGAGGCCAAGCGTTCCGGGCTCCTTGGTCAGGACGACGTCAACGCCTTCGAGAACTGGTGGGCCGAGAAGAAGTGCAAGGTCCTAGAGCTTGGAGAGTATGGCAAGCGCCTTGCAGACGAGCGTGGCCTTGCTCCGACCGGACTGGGCTGGTGTGCCCCGTGATTGCTAGTAAGGCGAGGACCCTTACTTTGCTCCCTCAAGAAGATTCACTCATCTCTGCAGCTCCTATCATGGTCTAACGATTGACATCATCGCTTGTCAATTGATATTCGATCAGATTGAGCCCGCGGTCTCCCTTCATCATATCTCTACAACCCTTTTCTCCCTATCCTACCTTTCCTTCGGTCATTTAGCGAGGCGTTGGCGCATCTACTGCAACGGAGCATACAAGTTCGAAGATCATGCATCTATGAACACCGGGATTGGCGACCTTGACCACTTGTTCTCATATGTCCTTGTCACGCCATGGAGTCGGAGCATCAACTTAATTCACCTGTGGTCTCGAGTATGACTACTCGACGACCACAGTCTCCTACATACCTAGGTAGTCAATGTAATACGATCACACCACCGTATCCTTCACGCCATTTTTGTGACTTTGTTTAATGGTCCACCCTATCAACCAAGTAAGACATATTCTCATGAGACATGAACCACTACCCTACTCTTTGCCAGAACTTGAGCACGAGCTTTGAGGTCGCATCCTGTTTGCAGCATCTGCATCAAATTATAATGACGTTGGGCTGACATGCTTGCGGACCGCCACTATGCAACCTGGCCCTGCGCCTTTTCCATTGCTGCAGCTGCATCCTGCACAGCATGGGAACAGCCTCCGGCCCACTCTGAGCCAAATGGTTGAGCCACTCCGCGCCCGCGGATCAATCCTTCCGGCTGGTCTGGATCGGTGCCGGGGTACACGCTGGACTGGTCGCGGAAACCATGAAAGGTGACGTCGAAACAAGACTGGAGACGATGCGCTGATTGGCCCACCTAAAGTTTACCTTGCAGCACGGTTTATGTTTGCCGTGCCAAGCCTGGCTTCCACTACATACTCGTCTGCCTGTCGCTTTTATGCAGTCATCCTAATATGCGTCCTCATCATCTGTATCAGCATGTGGTTGCCTTCCTCGCGTAAAACTCGACTGTCTCCGGAACTTCCCTGCAGACGAACTGCCAGAGTGCCCACTCAACCCTCGTCTGTCGCCATCTTGGTCATTTTCTTTCGTGCCGCGAGCGCCTATATAAATGTCAGCACGACCGTGACCTATGTGCGGGACATATGTCCATTATATCACCTTGCGCGAATGATACCCCGCCGTGACTGGCTCTCCCTCTGCCGCTCATAGTGCGTGGACCCATATCGAATTCATCAGACTCGGAATCAGCGAAGAATTGTCGAGTCCTTCGCTCATCTGGCTTGTCTGCTCGCGGTCCGGTAGGCTTGCGAAAGGATGGCCGCGGGTACATGGTCGCGTCGTTTCTTCTGAACCTTTGCTGCGCGCTTGCCCGCCGTGGCATCATGTTACTTGGCGGCATTGCATTTCGCGTCGTGAAGTCGCCTGTAGCATACGGATTTCCTAGTGACGTGGGTCCCATACCGTTCATGTCTGCCATAGGCATTTCGTCTTCGAACGTCACGCCAGCAGTCTTCATCCCGCTCATGGGGAAGCCATTTCCCCGTATCGAACGCGGGTCCATGCCCGAAGGCATGCCGTTGGGCAACATGTTTGGCTCTGGCATACCGAGTCCGTACGGACCACCAGACATACCGATGTTTATTTGCTTAGCCATGCGCGGATCGAACGACGGTGTCTCCATAGCAAATGGACTTGGACCGTGTCCAGGATTGCCAAAATGCGGCCATAGCGGGCTTGCTGGTCGTTCAGCAGGCCGACATCCCTTTTCATGATTTTTTAGGCGCTCATCAATAGCCTCTAGTAGGTCGTTCTTGAACCCCTGCAGCCCCGTCTTTTCTTCTTTCTGCTTTTTCTTCTTGCTCTTCTTCGTGGCTTCTTTCTCGTTTTCACTACTGTCGCTCTTTTTACAGCCAGAATGGTCGCCACAGTCACGACCGAGATCGCCTTTGAGGACGTATCTGATCTCGCCTGCGTCATACGTCGTCTCCTCGCTATCCGAGCCGTTTCCCTCGCGGCGGTTCATCTTGCGATAGAGCACTCTTTCGCTCTTCCGACAAGTACAATTCGTCGTACACATGCAGGCGTCGAGGAAGTCATTTCCCTTGATCCATTCTTTGCCTGAAGGTCCGACCTTTCTGTCTGTATACTGGCCACGATTGAGTTGGTCGGAGACTTTCTCTTTGCCACGCGAGCGGCCGGGCTTGCGGGACTTCTTTGCGCCGGTATACGCGCCCATGGGTACGCTTTCAAAGTCTTCTCTATTCTTCTCAGACGGCCGAGGACCTGGCGACGAAGGACTTCTCGACGACGAGGGGGGACTTGCTGGGAGGCCGGGATACGATGTGTAGGGATGAACTCCATATCTCGGCGGTCCTTCACCACCGGAAAATCTCGCGATGTTGGGATCAGAGGAGTACTCCGGAGGCCGACCCAACGGCGGCATACCGTTGAAGCCTCCCACGCCGCTTGGTCCCATATCTGCCATTCCCATCGCACCAAAGCCCGCCCCTCCCATCCCCCCATGCATCCCTAAACCGCGCATGTTCGGACTCATCGCACCCGGCACCATCCCCCCAGCATACGCAAACCCATCCCCCATCCCACTCGCACCTCTCCCCCTCTCCAATCCTGGGGGATACCCCGCCCGTGTATTCTGCCCCATCCCCAGCCCCCTTCTCACTGCCATCTCGCTCCCCTCTTCACTCCCCTCACTCCCCTCCCCCATGTATCCCCTCCGCCTCGTAGTCTGCGGCCCCACAGGCAGAAACACAGGCCCAGGCCCAGGCCCCTGCCCCGGCCGACGCCCACACGCCGCGCTGCGCGTGCGATAGTACGGCGGAGGAGGAGGATGCACCGTGAATGCCGTGCCGGGCGGGACCAGGACTTTGCCGTTTGGAGCCGAGATTTCGACGAGTGGCGGAGGGGTGGAGTGTGTTGCGCCCATTCCCCCGTTTTTTTTTCTTCTTTTTCTTCCTCTCTTTCTTTCTTTCTTTCTTTCTTTCTATACTTTCTTTCTCTCTCTCTCTCTGTGTGTGTGTGTGTGTGTGTGTGGATGCTAAACACGAGGCGTCAGGACTTGCGTGGGATGTATATGCGTGTGGGTACGTGGGACTTGCGCGCGTAAAGCAGCGTTGTGTGGAGAGCTTTAGTCGGTATGGTAGATGGAGACGGAGATGTAGCTGCACGGCATCCTTCGCCCTTTACTCGACTCAAAGTCGCAGGATAGACAGACAGATAGATGAATAATACCTACCTAGATAAAACAGAAGAACCACAAACCACCAACCCACCACGTCTGTCTCAACTGACAACGACAACAAGCAAGAGGCGAGAGAACACGAAATTGCGACGACGCAGTCCTACCTTACCTCCACCGCATTGTTTGCTATTCCCCACCCCGTCGTCCACGTCTACGGTTACGTCCACGTTACGCGCACCACGCACGCGGCACATGCACATGCACATGCACAATATCCTCGTACCCGCACTCGTACCACACACACCCCCCCTCTCTCCTCCAGCAGTGTCACCGCGCGCAAACAGCACTGCTGGCGTAACGACAGCGCCTCGTTTTGCAGCGTGTGTGCGGGTGCGATGGACAAGGGTGGTATGGAGAGGTTAGTGTTACCTGGGGAGGTGGGAGGTGTGTGGTAGGATGGGAAGGATGGGCTGGGAGGGAGGGGGAGAAGATATCGGGCGCGCATTGGATAGGTACATGTAGGTATGCGGTTAGTGATGAGTACACCACACGGCAAGTTGGAAAAGAAAAAAAAAAAAGAAGCCTTGAGATGGTGGAGTTTTCAGCGTGTTGGGTTTGTCCACGCAGGATGTGAATTATTTTTTTCCTCCTACTCTTTGGGGTTTTCCAGGTACATAACTAGATGTAGGTCGCTAGGGAAGTGTGTTCTTTGTTTCTTTCTGTCCTCATATACCTGCCCCCGTTACACTTCTCTAACCCTTTTTCTCGCCACGCCACACCGGCCTAGCACGGCCGCCACTCCAGCTTCCACGCTGCGCGTCGGAGGTCGTAGGACCCTGCTTCGCCCTGGATCACGGGGCGGGTGTTGATGTTGAGGATGCCCGGGTTGCCGTCTGCGGCGGTGCACTTGCTCCACTTGAGGTCTGCGGTGCTGGCGCGGAGGGTAATTGTGTCGTTGAGGTCTGGGCCGGGGCAGGCGAGCGTGGAGGTTAGTGTAGCTTGTGCGGTCAAGCTTGGGGATTAGAAAAAAAGTGTTTTGTGATTCATTTGTCTGGCTTGATGGCGGGGGGGGGACAGAAGAGTATGGGGGAAGGAGCAGGTAGGTCCTAGACGTACGGTGTTGCCTGCATTTTCACTCCAGAATACTTGCGTGTATGTGTCTAGCTCGCTCCCTGCTTTCAGGTTCACGGTCCCTGTGTAGCTTATCTCGCGCACGGCGACTTGCCACCCGGGCGTCGCGCCGCTGGATTGAATGTGCACGGCGCAGTTATCGGTGTTGGAGCCGCGCAGCTGCGTGAAGGAGACGCCGGCCACGTCGCCGAGTGTTGAGCTATCGGATTTGACGGAGCCAGAGTCGTTGGGGCATCCGCTGCCGGAGAAGACGAGGCGGGTGATTGTTGGGGCAGTGGGGGGTGCGGCGAGGGATAGGAGAGGAAGCGTGAGGATAGGAAGGAGAGAGCGCATGGCGGTGGCTGAAGGGTACTTATATGGATTTGAGACGCTTATGTTTGTGGATGATGGGACCCGTAAGTGAACACTTCAAGACTTCCAAGATGAATGCCAAAATGTAGTCCAAATAACCTCATCCAGTTGGCGAGGATCTCCTTTCTTTTATACACCAGGATCTCGTCCTACAAGACGACCTAGCCCATGCCTAGATTGACTGTCTCTCACGGACAAGGAAAGCCTGGTTCATCGCCGTATAGCGCATTTCCATGTTGGCAAGGACCCTAATATGTGTTTGTTGCGACCTCGTTCTCGCCGTACTGTACAGGCATTTACCCAGATTACGCGAGCCGCAATCCGGGTACATGACCTTCTCTGCCACGCAGATCACTCAACGGCTTGACTATTCTTAGCTTCCCCGCAATATCTTTGTCGACTTCTGGAATGCAAAGATCGGCCGCGGGGATTACCTGGTGTGTGCGACTTGCCTGAATGGTCGTTGGCGTGCAGATCATAATTGAGGAGTTGTATTTCATGTAGAGACGAGCCCTCGTATTTGGGATATGGCATGCTTGTCTGGCCACTGATGTGTTGAGGACGAAGTGCCTGGTTCGTCTACTTGCCGATGAGGGCAGGCTATTGCAATGATCAGATAAGCCTGATGGTTTCTCGCTGCCAATGCCCCTGGCGCTCGGATTGAAGATGGAGATCGTCATATGTGTTGCAGGTGCCCCAGCAATGGCCTACGCCCACACAGCGATACTGCTTGGCCTCGACCAGTGTTACCAGCAAATGGTAAGTCTGGCCTTTGTAAGTCCCAACACATATTGCTGACATGACTGCTTGGATATGTTCGGCTGACAGTCGAAGGCTGTCCACGCGAAGACGAGGTAAGGTAGAAAATTTTATGACGTCTTCGCCTTCACTTCGCACACTGGTGAAGTGTCCTCCAATAACCCAGCCTGTGATATCGACAAACGGATGAAAATCGGTATATACGCATCGGTTCTTGACGTAGGTGATGAGAGAAATCTTGCCTCCATCACGATGTATTACCTCAATACGTATGCTTGGATTATAGAATGATGATGTTGAAGCAAGATCACCATGCCAATTTTCAACTCTTTTGAAGTCCAAGTAAGATAACTGAGGCCGTGCTTTCCAGAAGGCCCAACTCCAGGACGGAAACTCAGACTCCAAGAATACCACGGATGATCTTTCTCTAAGATATTGGTATTGAAGTTGTATATTGAAAGACAAATTCACGGCGAAAGACCCATCAATCATTGTTTGTGCGCTTTCATGCCCATTGAGCCGATGTTCATCGTAAAAGATTGGGACACCGTAAAAATGGGTCGCTTTCATTCCTGGTTGCATTCGAGAAATTTGAAGCACCCCGGCAAAAGCGTCTATTGTATCCTCTGGGTATGACAATTGCCTTGGGAGGTAGTCTTGCAATCTTTGAAAGATACCACGTGGAAGTTCGCCAATACCGGTCTCTGGCAAAGCTCGTAAATGAATTGTCAAGTCCTGATCTAGTCGTGGGTGGCCACCGACTATACTCTCGAGATTATGGGATACGCCACATTGGAAGTAGACCTGTGAATCTGTGAAAACAAGGCGACGGTGTGACAAGAGAGATTCCTGGAAAGTCCACCCGCGGAAATTCCATTTTGAGGCATTGATATGATATAATGGGGGATCGACCGGTGCAAATCTGGTGTTCCCAATGTCAAACCCACGCGGCACGATTCGCGAACGGCTGATTCCCGGCAATCCGTACTCAGCGTCATCTCCTGCTGCAGCTATGATCGTGACGAGAGCGTTGGTGTAGATAGAGCCCATATTGGCGATCGTGTAGTGCTTCATGGCCTGATCCTCCTGGTTGATACAAATGCGGTCGACCCAGAGGTATCGCAGCCCCAACATTCGCGTCACGATCATGGCGTCTGAGACCGTCCGAGGCAGATTGCGCGGCAGTCGGGTCTTGAAAAAACTATGGGATGACTTCGTGTGTCCCCAAACGTAGGAAAGACATGCATAGTCTTGGTTAGTGACGGTCACTATTCTTTCCCTCTCGCAATCGATCAGACGCATAGATACTTCCATATGAGGGGTTGCTTCTCGGCACTTTGGATGCTGATTCTGACAATTAGAAAACCACTCTTGGAGTCTCGTCTCGCCAGAGATATAGCGTGGAAGAATACGTCCCAAGGCTCTGGTTTTCTTCGAGCCTCCATCCTTCTTGATAAATTTGATTTGTTCTGGTAGAAGATAACGCCGTCGACCGCTTCCTGGGTCGCGCAACATAATATAGGTCCATCGTGCTTCCTCTCCCTGGAGAAGTTCTTGAACATAATATACCTTGGCTTCGATATAAGTACTGCCCCTGGCTGTTGAGATAATTTCAGTCATCTGACCGAAGAATTGCTCGCATACGGAACAGTTTGCATCCATATCTCCTTTCTGTATTTTTGCGACAGAAGAGCCCTCTCTCAACATGTGCCTATTTACGGATGGATCCCATGGATTTTCGATAGTTTGTAACAGATTGAGTTCGATGCAACGCATGCATATTTTTGGACTGGACCCCAGGTAGTAACGAGACAGGTTAGCGTGCGCTTGCGAGGCATTCCGTTCGATTCCTATCTTTTTCGATTTGCGATGCTTGTATCTACTCAACACGTTCATGGTGGATGAGATTCGAGGAGCTCTGGTCAGACTGAGTATGCGATCATAAGCCGTGAATCAGACACGGCTCGGATCTGAGGTATAGCGGACCAATGACAGCTGGGCTCCTGCATGGTGTTCGCATATTTCATGCACGACGTACCCTTGGCTTCATATCAGATGAGCCTTGAGATATTCCGACAAATGACTGTCAACGTCCAAGCACATCGCCGCGTGCGCCTGAATCGGGAAGGCC
Organism: Coniothyrium glycines; assembly: GCA_025742365.1. Lineage (NCBI taxonomy): Eukaryota > Fungi > Ascomycota > Dothideomycetes > Pleosporales > Coniothyriaceae > Coniothyrium > Coniothyrium glycines. The sequence goes on from JAMXIJ010000017.1 coordinate 578,141, forward strand.
AAATTCGATCACTCCTTTGCATCGACAAAAAATTCCTGGACGACGTAAGTTTTCGTACAGCTCAACTTTCACACAAGCCCAGGTTCCTGATTGGCTCAGCCACAAATACCTGGTCCGTTGTGCGTTGTGTAAATGCTAAGAAGAGGTCATCGCCGTGTGCTGCAGCACTTCGCAAAGCCCACCAGAATGGTGCTAACTAAATCGAGCGCCAGCAGCTTTCGGCAGGCGTTGGATCTTGACTGTGCTGACAGTTTCTCGCAGGTGCTATGCATACTGCACTTATACTACGCGATAATGCGCAAGACTCTGAGAAACTCATGTGGTGCTTGTGCCAAGAGCAAATCAAGCTGTGACCTTCGTACGCTTGTGTATGTCTACGTCTATGCCGATGAGCCTTTGACAGCGACAGAAATACCCAGAGTCGACCTCGCTGTCCACGAGCTATCGAGAGTTGACATGACGACTGTCAGAGATGCTTTGCAAAGGTTTCCAACAACCTCAGAAATGATGTTTCCGCAAGGCTTTGATCCATTCTGACTCATATCCGCAAACCCGACTTGCACAAAACTTCCGTTGTCACCTCGCGTAATGAAAATTGAGGAATCTATCCTTGATGTGCTTTACCGTCTAAGCATCATCATCATGAAATCACCGATCAAGCCAATAGCCTGTACCGACCTCCACGATATTGCATGCTTCGTTTTGTACAGGCTGTTAAGTCTCAGCTGCTCTAACACAAGAGTGCTCGTGATCAAATACTATTCGGATTGCGCTAGCGCTATTCACACTTGCCATACACGAACCAGCATATTTCTTGCATACGCACTTCCCATAATCCCTCGTGGCATAACTCAAAACATCATTCGAGCGGGCACAAGAGGTCTTGACAACCGAATAAAAATGCCTAAATTACGGCTGTCGATGGTTGGAATGGTCGGCGCATGCAACACGATTCACCATGACTGGTTCAACACACATGCACGAAAGACTTCCGGAGAACTTGGTCTAACTGATTGAGAAGATGCGCTCGTTCATCTCAAAGCGACTTAATGGTATGCGGGCTAGTCTTTAAGAAGCTAAGATGTACTAGCTGCAAGCACGACTAATGACGTACTTTGCTTGGAAATTGGAGTCTAGCTCGTTTTCGTCGACATAACATTGAGGAATGAAAGGTCAGGTTGGACGAGAATCAGGACAGCGCCGCTACAGACGTCCTCGAAACTCTCATGGAACCCACGTGTCGATCGGAGTCTTAAGCCCCATAGATATCACATGGTCAAAGTATTGGCTAGTCGCTGCAATCATGAACATAACTCGCGTTGCCTGGCAGTCTCCATCGTTATGCATCTTCTCTGGGTAATTCAAAGCAGGGGCCACATTGAGCACAAAGAGTATGTGTGAGATATGTACATGGAAGTCTAGTGTCATCTACATAAGTCGTCGCAGATCATATATACAGAATCGAAGGTCCGTTCAAATTTCATTCTTGCTCCCGGGCCTACTCGGCGACATCTCCTGTACCTCCCTTCTTCCCCAAGGCATCCGCACATGTTGCCTAACTCGTGTGTCCCAACTCGGTCTTTCTGTTCTCGACGTTGTTGAGTATGGCGATGAAGGTCTACTGCTAGACCACAAGGCCGGCTCTGGCAGAGGCAGAATAGGTGGAACGTCTGTTTCACGCCCTCGGACCGATGATGGCTGTGGGAATACACCCATTTCTATATCATGGGGCCCTTGTCCTATGTGGCAGCCACTCATCCCATTCGTTGGCTGCAAGACCGTGTCCACATATACAGGTACCATGCGCTCGGTCATGCTGTCCCGTTGTATGTCGTGGACAGCGTTGTAATGCGCGCTCATTTGTACAACGCCGCCATGGGCATCCGTGGATGTAGAAAGATATCCACTAGTTGAGCGCATATGGCCCGACTTCTTTCGGAAAGACATCTTGCTCCAAAAAGAAGTTATCGACACCGATGTGGTTTGCTTATCTTGCGATCCTTGGCCACTTCGGTCACGGGATACCTTTGTTCGCGCCTGTGACCATACGTCGGACTTGAGGATTTGTGCAAAGAAGACTTTGAGCGCTGGCGCATTGGCACACATCGCGCCTATGTGGAGCTCAAGCAGTGACCACAGCCAGGTGTCGCTGGCTACCCATGTGACATCGTAGGTAACGAATAATATACGATAGCCAGTATACGTCCGCACTGCTCCGATTGCGATGGTCGTGTAGCTGATCGCGAAGATACTGTAGAGGGCCACCTTTTGCCGGATTGGCATCTTGAGATTCCAGCAAAGTATTGTAGGTAGGATCGCCACGATGAGGTCCTGCAAGGTGGAAGCAATGCCGTTAGCAACAACATCTGCACCCTCATTGATGCATTTGTACTTGTAGCCTGCCAAAATTTTGTTGACGTCGACTTGGTCCCAGAATGCGGTGATCGGAGTACACGAGAAGATGGGAATGATGGTGAAGGCGATCGTGTAGCACAGAACCATGGCCCAAGTGATTCTCAATATCCACAGAAAGGTTCGTGATACAGTACGAGAGGAGATTCGTCGATAAAAAAGGAGGATGGACATTTTCAGCAGGCCAGATGCGAGTGTAAAGAGACAGTAGATGGCCATTACATAGCGGCGCTGGATAGGAAAGTAATGAAACTCGACATCCCAGATATGGCGATTGAATCTGTAGACTTCTGTGACTTGGATATGTTAGCTTGCATCTAGGGAGTGCTACTCGCGTAGCGTGATGATGGGATCTTACCGAGAGGAAAGATTACTGTCAATGCTATGGTCGGGCAGAACGCAGCGAGCATCAGCCAGTCGTCCCATCCTGCGTTGTTCTGTATATGTATGCGGGCATAGAGCCGTGCGAGGAGCAAAGTGGTGCTTATGGGTCCCATGATGCATGAGAAGTAAAGAACGTATTTAGGTTGGGTCGTGGGATTCTCATAGTTCGGTGATGGCCATTTGAGCCATTGTTCTGGAGGTGCATGAATGCCTCCTCCCATATCTACGAAAACGTTCTCGTCGCGGCGTCTTTTTCTGAGGAGCAAGTGTGGCGAAGATAGAATGATTAAGCAGGGGTGCGAGCCTGAAATGTTAACGTGGAGTTGTCATGCGATTCATACCGTAACACATACTGGAGAGCCGTTGAGCAAAGGCAGTGATCACAGAACAAGGATCAGAAGTAACACGGAACCAACATCAGTGGATGAGATATGGTGATCAAAGGGGATGGCGGTAATCATGGTCCATGCGACGTTGAGCCCAATACCTAACGCATCGCTTCACTTGCAATACTTTTATGTGGATGGCTTACAGCCTTTCTGTCCTTGATGCGCCGTGCGACGCTACGGCTAAAGCAGTGAACAACATGTGGACATTGCAGCTGTTGTGGGTTCTCACTACTTTTGTTTCGACGTACATGTCGAGCATCACAACGGCGCTCTACTCATTACCGTACAATTTCGCCAAAACATCAGAATCAACATGCTGTCCAGGTAGGAACCAGAATGCCCACGAGTATTGCGCCGCCACGCTTCCTCATGTTTAGCGCAGCCTGAGGTAGACCTCTGCGCTTGTTAAACTACAATCTTGGTGAAGCAAGTAAAGCGCATTCCCATAGGTTCCTTGGTAACATTAACCCAAACTCTAACCTAGGTAGATGTGCGTGGACGTCGGTCGTGCCCGGTGTCATGCGAGCGATTCTGGCAGTCCGGCTCACACAACGCAGGACTCAGGCGTCCTGATGTGTGGAAACAAACTTGGACTCTTTTGGCTGGCTCCATTGTGTGCAGCCTCGTACCTGACAGGTGGCATGGAGGTCCCCAGTTTGTTAATTTATTCCACGTTTTCGGCGTGAGATATGGTGGCAACATGCGGCACATCATGTCGCAATGCGGACGGCACGTTGACCTCTGCCAGCCAATCGTACGTACAAATGACACATTATACAGTTTAGGATCCTCTTTGGCACATGGCTTTTGCGCAATTAGGTTTGCAGATCTACCACTTTCTTCCAATGTCGCACACAGAAAGACGCGCATCCCGCTAAGATGTACATACTATGACTGCATGACTGCATGAGCGCTGGAGAAGGTCAGTGATGGTAGCCCATGAGATTGAGCGGAGCATACTACGAGACTCGCTTGATCCGCGCAACCCGATACCTCTTGCAGTTTAGCTACGTATACTGGACCCGTTTATAGGCGTTCGTCCCATGTGCCCGCAGCTCAAGTTTCAACTCATGCGAACGGAGTTGGCACAATTTAATGAATCTTGTGTCTGCAGATCTATGAAAGATTACGATCTCGCGCCGGACATACGGACATTGTTCCTGCTTGTATCTTATTCTTGACATATTCATGTTGCTCTGCTACAATGGTATGGAGTTCCGGGTATAAAGGCGACTTTTGCGATGGATTTTAATAGTACCCACACTGTGCCAGACGTGACGGCTTCGGCTTCGCGGAACTCTGCTTGCACAGAGACCACTCTACGACCGCATTGCGACAGCATCTGGAAAAACTAGTACTTGAGTCTGCGTGTCGGCAAAAGTCACCAAAGTGGCGTTCAAATGCAGTGGCTGGAGATATTGACCTTTGCCATGTTCGTGCTCGGACTGGATTTACCGCAGCGCAATGCCGCGGGGTCTGGAGTCTGGACGCAAAAACTGCACGTGCGGTACTAATGCGCCCAGTCGACTGTCGAGGCCCAGATCAGAAGTTTCGAAACGTCTAAGGCTAGCCAAAGCGATAGCAGCAAACTTTATAGACTAATGCAAGCAATCATGTTCCGGAAATCAGCAGATTGTCCGGTAGGCTGCGCCACAAGCGAGCGTAGTCTTCTACCTAAGTAGTTCTATTTGGTTGCAGCTTTGCTTCTAGATCAATAGGTAGGCAGATATGCCGTGCTCGACTAAGGCCTCCCGTCCAGCGTAACTAACGAATGCATCTTGGGACGTGATGCGCTGCTCGAGCTGAAAAGAGGAGAGAAGTCTGGTTTACACAGGAGGGTAATGTAGGTTACTGGTGGAGGCATCACAGCAACCCAGGCCATACCATCGGTAGTTGCTGATGGCAGTGATTTCGACCTGGGGTAAAGGGCTGCGCAATCTGAGGCTCTTGAAAGGCAAAGAGATTCTTTGTACTATCGAAACCAGAATGGATATGGATTGAAATTCTTCTCACATCTGACAGATTAGAAGCACATATCAACGCCGTTATCAGCCTTGTGTCATACCCCGTGGCGGTGGAGGATACCTACAGCAAATTGAATTTCGACACCTGCGCCTAGCTTTCTCTTAGCCCTAAATACGACAATCGTCGAGTGGTACCAGTGTATCATGGATCCAATTTCCATAGCGATAATGCTTCTGGTGCGGCTAGGTGATCCCACGAGTGTGGTTACCACCAAAACAGCCACGGCCGTGGCTTTTCCGCACTTTTCGAGACTAGTGCAGTGCTAGCAGCCGAAGTATCATGGTACGCCACGATCCAGATCACCACAAGCTTCGCACGTAAGGTGTCTAGCTAAACCTTAACCTCCACCCATGTTCCGTGCTTGACGATCAGGCCCGGCGATGTTGCGAACTACGGGCAAGACCAGTTTTTTTTCAGCTACATATGCTATCTGACCCTCAATTCATAGCTAACACGTGACAAAGATCTGTCGTCAGAAGGGTGGTGATCGATGGAGTGCTCCACCACCTGCGCAGCTCGCATAACATGTAGAGGCACATGGTCATACTCTGGAGAATTGAAGAAATGCGTAGGCTATGGGCTGTGGAGTCCAGTTTGGTTTCACGCGTATGCACAGTCAAGAGGAATTGCCGGTAGTGGAAGGCTGAGCCTGTACTGCATACATGTCAAAAACGTGCGGGGACGCATTCGTGCATTAGTTGCAAAAGAGTACGTACCGTGCCCTGGTGAGCTCCTCTAACATCTCGGGGCTATGTCCTCGACACTGCAACCAGCGACGCCACAACATTGGCTTTCGCTACAGCTTGACGATATTAACCGACACCTTACAACACGACTATCATCAAATGTAGGTCTCTCGTTGATGTATTCATGATGGCTGCACTACAAGATGGGGTTGAAATGGAGGGCATTGCCTTTCGCAACTCGTACCGGTGCTTTGAATGGAGTAGTGGGCACGGTCTGAGGTAGTTCCGGGGCAAACTATGTAGGTATGTGCAATGGTACACAGTAGTTCGAGTGACCGCGTCTGTGCTATGCTACGCAGTAGTGGGTCACTATCTACCTAGCTGCCGTTGACAGGCACGAAACCTGGACCCTATCAGGGTCAAATATTGCGTTCTACTGCCGCTTGTCCGGGACCTCGTAGTTTCCGGCTTGCTGAACCACAAAATCGTCAGAATTGAGTTTGGTGGTATGTATCAGACCAGACTGTCCCCGCCCTCTCCGCGCCTTTACGATTGGACATTGCGGATGATGCCTCAAAAATCTGGTTGACTACGGGGGATGAATATCTATCCAGGTTGGAACCATGCCGCGGCGCGATGCGAGACCTTGGGCGTTCACGCACGGATACTGGATATATCCGAAGCGCAAGGGAATGCATATAAACAACCCAACCCTGAGTCAAGTCTGCTGGCCATCCTGGTGAAAATCAGTTGTATCATATATTCGTACCACAGTGAGCATTTATTGGCTGCTCATAATGAGGTTTTTCACACTACCGGGATTGCTAGCATTTATGCTGGCAGCCACAAGCATCGCAGCAGAGATACCCGCGAACACGTCGGTGGTAGCACTGCTTGGGCTGGTCCCAAAATGCGCTGTAAGTCATCGCTGGATAGGTCACGTCAAGGTCATATGCTCAATATCTCGTTTTAGGTGCCTTGTGTTATGAACGAGCTTTTTGAAACGGGCGGATGCCCAATGACGACTGCGGGAGCATTGGGACAATGTGCGTGCAAAGACGTTGTCATCCAATCACGTCTCTCCGCTTGTGTACAGCAATCCTGCAACTTCCAGGATCAAGTCAGTAAGTCATGATATCTGCGGACAGGAGAGGGAATCCCAACTAATATCATTGCAGACATCACTGGCTTCGCAGCAGACATTTGTGAAGGCTATCCGCCAGCAAGCCGTGTCGGTGAACTGAGAACCATCGCCATTGCTACAATCGTTCTCGCTATACCAGTCCTGTTGTTACGACTTTACTCAAGGTGGCTGAAGAATGGTAGACTGTGGTCAGACGATGCATTTGCCATCATTGCTGCAGTAAGCATTACATCTGTCGTTCAAGCTCCCTCTCTAATGCATCACCCGAACAGATATTCTTGATTTCTGTTTCAGCAATCATTCTGCGAATGTCACAAATGGGTTTCGGTATGCACTACTGGAATGTGCCCGCAGAAAATGGCGTGGCTCTGCTCAAAATGTTCTATGTCTGCCAGATGCTCTATATCCTGGTTCAGATCTTCTCAAAGGTTGCGATATTGGTTCTTTACTCGCGTTTATTTCCGGACTTTATCCACTACTTTCAGTGGACTGTTCGCTGCATGATCGCATTCATGTTCATACATGGCGCGGTGTTCTTTTTCCTCGTCACTTTCCAGTGCTTGCCCATCAACTCTATCTGGGACAAGACAATTGTCGGCAAGTGTCTTCCAGTTTCGGTCGTCATCGGCTTTTTGGGCGCTGCATTGAGTATTGTGGAGGATTTCATCATCCTGCTTCTCCCCATACGCGAGTTATGGAAGCTGCAGATGAACACAAAGAAGAAAATCGGTCTCGTTCTTCTTCTCAGTATCGGTTCTTTGTAAGTGCTCGCTCTACACTGGTGTAGCACGCCTACTAACGTTCTTGAAGCGCTTCCGTTACAAGTATCATTCGTCTCAAGTACGTACTCAAGTACGCGAACACTTACGACGCAACGTGGGATAATGTCGATGTAATCAAGTGGTCGCTTATCGAGATTCTCTCAGCCTGTATTTGCGGTAATCTGATGCCATTGCGCCCACTCATCGACCGCCTGATGCCTAGTGTCCGGTCGGCATTCAGTTGGTACTCGCGTGGCTCACGCAAGTCAAGCGACAAAGACAATTCCAGTGCTCAAATTGGCCAGTTCAGCTGGCTCAACCCGTTGCGGAAACGGACACCAAAGCCAAAACTCATCTCCACACTCAACTTCACCAATGTCAATCTCAAGTCTGGTTGGGACTGGAAGAAATCGAACCAGAGCGAATTCGGAGACTGGAAGCAAAGCAACTCGAGCGAGTTGGCTTCGCCTACATCACCTCTTCCCGCATATCATGAGAAGAGCTTCGAGTCATATGAGTGTCAAATTGACGAGCGCGGCGGCCGGCCCGTGAGCGAAGTGCCGCTGGGTATGATCAAGAAGACATCGACTACCACACACAATACAACGCAAATGACAAACTCGACGATTGACAGCAAAAGTGACGGTAAGACAATGGACTCAAGTCAGAGAGCGATGTCCGATAGCGAAGGGAGAACAAGTCGCGGCAGCGAGAGTGGGTTAGTGCCACCCGCAAGAGACCGGGAAAACCGACACTCGGGTCCGTGGAGTCGGGCGCTGAATGTGCTCTATCGACGATAACTTTACAATGTTTACTGATACCACACTTTCACTTCTAGCGTATGTGGAGCATATTATCAGATAGCCCAGTCTACACTTAGTTTAATGTATTATGATGATTTTGAATGTTCACGAGCTTCCGCGTTTGCACCTTCGACTAGAGGATCCCGAGTAGCAATAATACATGGAGAGAAAGGGAACCAGCTTGGCCTCCATATGCATCATCAAGACTCAGACGAAAAGCACCAAGATGCTCTTGATTGTCCGATTTTCTTCGCGGACACCGATTTAGTATAGCAATAACTCATGTCGCGTGATCGCGAGTCCACTCAATCTCGTCTTGGCCTGAACGGTGTAGATCTTCATCCCCGCTATATGCGTATTTACAGCATCATTCGTTGCAGGTGTCCACGGAGCAGTTCGCCGTGATCAAGGTCTTGTACTGTCGCATTGTCTAGAGTGAGCGCGTCTTGAGTCTTGGGACTCAGTTCAAGACAAACTGGGGACCGATATTCTCATGTTCACCGATTTCTGGAGACCCGAACATGAAGCCAAGGATTGGGTTGTTAGCTATCGTTTCACGATCACTATAGCTCTTATTATCAAGCTAGATAGGCTCGAAGAATGTTGGCGCGATCGAATTGGCACATCCGAATTTCCAGGTTATATCCGTGAACGCTTTACTATTTACATCTGCTAGCCGTGTGATATGAGTAGGATCAACGTCGCTTGATTCCTATTGAGGGTCACGCCTGTTGCAATTGTCCTGCAATGCCGTCGCTTGTCCTTCAAAGGAGCGTTTTCATCGATGCAAATCCATTAAGCACGACAAAAGACACAGTAGATATACTTCGATAGTGAAATGTTTGTAGGGCACGATGAGAGCGCATATCCGGGAAGCTTCTTCCCGAAAACCTTTTTGATTAGTTTTACTTCTGCTGTCTGTGAAGTCTTATGTGCACAATCATTGCTGTTTGAAAAGTGCGTCTCAAGGATCGCTTGTTCCAATCAGCCTAATTTCTCGGCTTTAAAAGACCTGTGACAGGAGTACTGGAGGTCTCAAAGTATTTGTAAAGCGTCGTAGATTGCTCATTGATGTTGCTGATCTGGACTAAGAGATATGGTAGCGCAAGATCTCGCGAGCAATCATGCCTACGACGGCGTTCCCTCAATAGCCAAACAGAACCTTTTTGACGACGCACTGTAAAGATCAGACACGCTATGGGCTACGGGGACTGACATCCACAAAACTACATGGTGGTGCTAAGCTTCTGTCACGCTCTGATCGGAAGTAAAACGGCAATGTGGAATCGACGAGCCTGGACAAGACTCAACTCAGGAACGTTAGCTTGATATACATGGTTTTCAATGCATCAAACAGAAATCGGTTGCAATTTTGAATTGATTCATGCTTAGGAACCTCGAATGAAGTTGTGATAGGTACCGGTAAAGTGGAGCCGCACGGTGAAAAAGGTCAATGTACACAAATTCAAAGTTGAGTCAGTCAACGTCGCACGAAAGACACACTCTCGGGTGAATTGGTAAATATTAGGTGAAACATAATTGTGTATAAAATATAGTTGAAAAAGAAGAAATGTGGGAGTTGAACACTGTTGTCGTTGCAGCGAACAAGTTGTCCCGTTCTAGCGCAGCAGCATGACGTCAAGTGTGAACAGCATCACCGAAGACTCTCCCGCTCATGGCTCACACTGAACAAATACGAATTCGCACCATCGCAAAGTGTTTTGGCCATGGAACATAAAAGCATGTGAAGCTTTTGCTCACGCTTGTCTGCACGTGTCCTGAAGCGGGGCTGACCGCTCCATTGCCACACGTGCATGCGGCTGAGGACTAATGCATGTAAGCATGAGTACAGCATCACACAACGATAGAACGTTGCGCTCAAACCCTCGCTTCCATGGCGCCACGTATCTTATCATCGTTGTCTCATGTCTTCAAGAAGAGTACAGACGATGATCTATACGATCCCATCGATACAGCCAGACAAACGATTCGCCTGCTGTACATTCAGCCTGGTAGATGGGACGACAAAATCAAGGCAGAACTACGCACCAGACCCATCGCCGAGGCGCTCGGTAGTTATGTCGCGATCTCATACACATGGGGCAACTCCGACATTGTTCCTACGGTTTTGATCCAGTGCAATGGTAAGGCTGTGCCCATCTCGTCTAATCTGTTTGGTATCCTGCGCAAACTGCGGCATCCCGATCGACGGCTGGCTGTCTGGGCGGACGCATTATGCATCAACCAGCAGGACTCTCTGGAACGCACCCATCAGGTCGGGTTAATGGGTGAGATTTATAAAAATAGTATGGAGACCCATATATGGTTGGGTGAAGCAGGCAACGACGACGACATCGGAGAGTACATGCTCCACACTCCGTGTGCCGACTTCGATAAGGGACGCCCTAGATTGACCTGGAGAGGAGATGCTAGTGACGAGAGGTTTTGGCAGGCTTTTCAGCGTTACGGCGCATACTCATCCTCCACGCAACTCGGTCCAGGGGGCGTGCTCGGTATGAAGTCCGACATATTTGGCGCTTTCTGCCTAATACAAAGCTTCGCTGAAGGCACGCCCGACCGCATGCTTCGCGTCTTAGATCACGATAAGGCACAGACCTTACAGAGATCTGGTCACATAGGTACATGGCATAGTATGATGCATGCAGGGGCTCATGTGCAAGGATCGAGATCTTCCCGGATATGGCAAGGGTTCTCCAGAATGATGAGCCAACCCTGGGTCAGTAAAATCGGGCGCAGCATTGCAGTCGCTAATTGTAAATAGTGGCGAAGGATATGGGTGATCCAGGAGACCGTGCTCTCTCGTCACGCCATTGTGCACTTTGACATGTTATCAGCACCTTGGTCGTTGTTCGCTAAAGCCGCTTTTGCCTATATTCAACAGCGTCATAGGTTATGTCTCGATCTGGCTGGCACGTTCCAAGGACACGATGTTTTTGATAGGTTCAGCAACAATGTGCTTCAGATTGAGAGCACGAGATTGCAGGACCGACGCATCGTAGAGGATGGAACACTTCTATCGCTGTTGTGGAAGTTCAGGCCACTAGAAGCGAGCGACAAGCGAGACAAAATATTCGCCGTCCTTGGGCTGACATCCAACTGGCAGGGGAAACCGTCCATGGAGCCCGATTATAGCAAAAGCCCTGCGGTAACCTACCTTCAGACAACAATTGATAATATTCAGAGATCAAAAACACTCTCGGTCCTGGCAGGAGACCTTGAAGATATGCTCAATCGTAGACGCTTAGATGGGATTCCATCTTGGGTGATGGATTGGTCACTTCGATGTCTCCCTATCGAGATTGAGAGAATCAATACACTGCGCATGTACAACGCTCACGGAAATCGAACAGGTACCGTCAGAATTCACAAGGCTTTTTCCACCAACAAAGAAACCGACACCTCGAACGCCGCAGCCAAACTCCACTCCGTTCTTGAAGTCGAAGCTGTCTATATCGACACGATATCTGCGGTAGGTGAAGTCAGCCGCCACACCCAAATCAGCGAAACGTGTGCCGTGATACGCGACTGCAGGATGATGACCAGAGAATACGAGGAGAGATTCGGTCTCTACCCAACCGGCGAGTCTTACAATGACGCATACTGGCGCACATTCATCGGCGACATCCTAGCAACCGACGTAGCCACTACGCCACAAGGCACAAAAAGCGCGTACGTCCGAGCAAAGCCAGAAGACGCTGATGCCTTCAACGCCTGGCGCATGTGGTCTCGCTGCATCTCGCGCGACACTCTCGGCCGCACGGCCACGTTCTCGGAGCGCGATCTCGCCGAGGGCATCTCCGCCATCAACGACGCCCTCAAGTCTGCCACCACATCGCGGAGATTCTTCCTGACCAGCAACGGATACATGGGCATGGGGCCCAAGACTTGTCAGACCGGCGACAAGATCTACGTGCTGAATACCAGCAACGTGCCGTTTGTGCTCCGGCCTGGGCCCTCTGTGCTGTGTGGGCGGGAGCCCTGCTACACGATCCTCGGGTCCAAGACCGGCAGCCTGAACCCATCGGAGCCGTGCAATAGTGCGCACAGCTGTGATGTTTTGGTCGGAGATTGCTTCACCCATGGGCTGATGAACGGCGAGGCTTTCGAGCAGCCTCGCGTGCGCATCGGAAAGTTATACATAGCCTGATGCTATGTTTGACCGGCGGTCATGCTAGGCGATTGAGATTCGGGAAATGGAGGAATTCTCTAATGATCATGAAAGCGGTCCCGGTTCTCTACACGATAGCCTCCGATTCAACACGCTCCGCAGAGCTTCGTCTGGATGGATGCTGGTAAAACGTCACGGCGAGGGTAAACGTAAACTTAGACGCTTTAGTGAGGAACTTAATCGAGATGGATCTACAACGCGATGACAGAATATATCGCTTGAACCAAGCAGGATTACCGAGTCACAAGACCACGCCAACGACAAAAAGTGCGAGATACCCACTCCACAACCGGGACTGCAAGAACAATGCAATTGCACAACCATCTTAAGTATTGTAAATCGCTTGGCTCCACTCCTTCAAAGCTTTCTGCTGTCGGCGTCCATCAAAAGTATCACCGTACATCCTCAGCCGCCCCCAAATCCAAGTAATACATACTCTGCGACCAATCTCCTCCAGCAGCCGAACCTCGTCGCCTGATCACTCACACACACTCTCTCTCTCTCACGAAAGTCTCAACGGACACCCCAAATTCCCAAACACGGGATTCAACTGCGTCAGCACCCACGCCAACACATCCAGCGGCAACGCCGCCTCGTTGCCCACCGTCCCCGGCACGTTCTCCGTCGCAAGCTGATACAGCAAGCACGCGAAGTCCGCGGCCGTCGCATCCCCGGGAACCGTCCCATTCGCAATGATCCCAAACGTGGTGTTGAGCGCGAGGAAGTTGCCCGCCCCGACGTTGCCGCCAAACAGCTTCGGCGCATACGAGTACTGGTACCGAATCTCCTCGCCAATCTCCAGCAGCCCGTAGGCAGTCCGGCGGTTGACCCAGTTGCGCGGGATGCGCTCGGGGACGTGGTCGTACGAGCCCGCGGCGTTGGGCACGGCGCCGTAAAAAGCGGCCACGGTGCTGAAGTCCGCGGGGCCGGCGGGCCCCAGCACGGGGAAGACTTGGTAGATGAAGCTCGCTGCGCCGTAGAGCAGCAGGGACTTTGGGCCAAAGTAGAAGTTTGGGTTCGTGGCGAGCGACTCGTCGTACCGTGTGCTGCGGTACGCGGCGATGGCGGTGCGGTCGAACAGGCCCGCGGACGTCTCGTTGGCGACGCGGTACATGTCGGCGAACATGTCGCCTTGGAAGGTAAACGCGTCGCCGTTGTTGAGGAAGAAGTCGCGGCGTGTGAGCGACGTGTCGCCTTCGAATTTGTTGTGCGCGTTGAGCCCGGGCTCGCGGCCAAGGGTGCCGCTGGGGTCGATGGAGGTCCGCTCTGTTGCGTCGCAGCCGATGCTGAGCTTCGTGGTAGCAACGTCACCGTCAAGAGCGATACCGCGCACAGCGATGAACACGGCGAGGTCATACGCCAAATTGTAGAAATTCTGCTGTGCGGAGACGAGCTCAGCGAAGTTGGTGATGCCGTCGTGGGATAGGAACTTGAAGCTTGTCAGTGCTGCGTTGTGCTAGATGCTCAAACACTGATATTGTGGTTTGCAGCAGTGTTCATGCCAGGGCAAGGACCTCGAATGTCATTGGGCCCAGGAGGCGTAAAAGCATGAGCTGTGTCGCCTGGTGCGGGAACCCGCACACCCCCTATGCCAGTCCCTGGAAGACCGTTGATGGAGCCCGTGTACGGGAACCGAATGTCGAACGGGGCAGCCCCAGGGTGCTCAGCATTGAAAGGACATGTAGGGTCTAGTCCTCCTGTCTGGCGACGCTGTTTGGCGGAGTTCCCCGGGTGTGCATGAATGGCTGACAGGTCGACTCCTGGGACGCTGGCAATCCAGGGCCACGCGGTGACAACTGGTGCGAGACATGAGATCGATACGATAGAAGCTCGCATGATGACGATAAGGACGTTGGAGGCAAACACCTCGTGTACCGAAGCACAGCTTGTCTCTTTCTTGAGGCACTTGCGTCTCTCTTTATACCACACACTCCAATCGCTACATGTCAAGTCCCATACATACCCTTGCGTCATAGCTGTATTTCTGCCCCGGTAGATCTGTCGTCCCGCCACGGCAACTCCTGCCAGGAACTGTTCAGCATCTGCAACTCCCATCACGAGCATACATCTCACAGATCGATCCACCCTCCCCACCAGTAAAAGCAAAAGATGACCTTTCGCTGTCTCGGTACTGGATACGGCCGTGGAGATAACCGTTGGCGTTTGCAAGGTGAGTGTTGCGGGGAAGACATTATAGTCAGGGGTTGCTATACCGCAGATGATGAGGTTTGCAATCGTGCGAACCGTTTACGCGAGGTCCTCCTATCCACACATCCCAGACTTGGAAGTCAGGGATCTTGTGCAGTGAGATAGATTGCTGGTAGACTCGATCGAGCTGAATCGGATTCTCCTTTGGCGTTTCTTTTGGCGGACGATCTTGCGCATGATGAGCTACGCTAGGCGGATCGCTGTGCTTGTTCGCGAGATCGTGTGTTGCGATGGTGTGCCGAATGGGGTTGCTGGAGCGATGGCTAGAGCTAGGCCGGCTGTTGTTGTCTGCTACCTTGCGGTCTTGCTGGCACGATTGCTGTCAGATTTAAACAAGGTTTGATATGATGACATGGTGGCACTTTGCTGCCTTCTCAGAGATAGTCAAAGATATGGAGGAGTCCGAATGTGTCACGGAAATCCTTAGTTCCCCCACGAAGGCATTCGCATCATACGAAGGGTGCTAAGTGTCTGCAAACGTTGCTGAGACATGTGGATGTCCTGTAGAGAAAGTCCTTGAGCGAGATGTACTCTCAATCGCCCAAGCTTGAAGAAACCATATTCCTCGAAACATCTGTCCCGGCTTGAGCCCTGTCTGCTTAGTGGTCCTTTTGATATTGAAAGACGCATCTCAGTTTACAGTGATGACCGACTCTGCAAGCTTGTAACATGTCGAATGCGCATACCTCCTTCAGTATGCAGCGTGTCAGTTACTGACACACATGAAGAGGGAACGCTTACCCCGATTCGGAAAACATGAAGTAGCCACCTCCGAGGGTCCATGCATTGTTGTGCTAATCACGTCATCGATGTCAGAGCATATTAGACACCCTAACTTCACCATCAGATTGTTCGTGACCTGGAGCAACATGTACATATCGCACGATGCAGGTGCATGAGTGAAAGGATTTGCAAAGCAGCCTTCTTGGTTCAAAACCAAAGGCAAGTACACTTGGATATTTTCTTCACTCGAACTAGCTGTAACAGTTTCCCGTGACCGTGAACCCGGGTAAATAGCCCACCACGGACATCGTTCCTGGTGAACTCCGAATTGAACTTTTCCGATAAACGCACTCAACTCGTCCGAACAAAGATCTGAAGTCGTAGCCTATATATCTCTAGCAAATTGTGGTATGATAGATGTCGATAGGCCTAGTTCATTAATAAACAAGTCCACGGCGCAGTGCAATGTGTGGCGCGCTCTTCTCGTGTGTGACGATTGCGCCTAGGCAGACGCCGCTATCTAAGCGGCAGAAGTGGTGGCAGCAGGAGACTCGACAGCCTTCTCGGCAGTCTCATCGGTGGTCTTGGCCTCAGCAGCTTCAGCATCGCCGGACTCGACGTGGTCGTCCTCCTTGCCGGGGGAGTCAATCGCGACCTTAACGGCAATCTCACGACCCTCAATCTCCTTGCCATTCATTTCGGTGCAAGCCTTCTGCTGGAGTTCCTCGGAGCCAAGGGTGACGAAACCAAATCCACGGCCCTTGCGAGGCTCACCACGAGCCTGGAGCTTCTTGACCATGAAACGGGGGATAGGTCGAAGGGCGATCTTTGCCTGGGTAGGGGAGTAATCCTTGAAGATTTCGAGGAGCTGGAGAATGTTAGACAGATTCAGCAAGGAAATTCCGCCCAGCGTACCTTATCCTCCTTGAGGTCGTATGGCAGATTGGCAACCATGACCTTGGTCTTGGAGGCAACACCGTCCTCGGGAGGTCCGCGCTGCTTGCGCTCACGGGGTTCACGAGGAGTGGTAGCCTTCTTGTCGTCGGTGCCCTTCGTTGCGGTAAGCGCTTCGTTCGTTGTCTCGGTGAGAGGGGCAACTTGGCCAGGTACATTTGTGGGGGTAGAGTCGGCGGGGTTCTCGTTGGAGAGTTCGACTTGCTCGGCTCCCTCAGCACCGTCGGCCTGTTTTCACAACATCGTCAGCATCGCCCACAATCCTAGCAAGTCTCGAGTCTTCTTACAGCACGTCCACCACGTCCAGCGCGGCCACCGCGACCACGCCCGCGACCACGGCCACGGGTAGAAGTGCGGCGGCGGGTTTCCGAGGCGTTGCCCTCAGCACCGCTGCCAGGGCCTTCAGCGTGAGCCTCGGGTGTGCGAGCAAGCTGAATCGAGACCTTGCGGTCAAGAACAGCCTTGCCGTTGAGCTCAGCGATGGCACGCTCAGCCTCAGAGGGTGTGGAGAGGGCAACAAAGGCGTAGCCCACAGGGCGTGAAGTGCGAGGGTTGGTGGGGATGGTCGTGGACTCGCTGTGCAAGGGATTAGCGGGCGTGTGGGGGAATGCAGGCAGGGAGGGGGCGACCTACACCAAGTAGTCCTTGAAGAAGTCCTTCAACTCCCCCTCGGTGGTCGCATAAGCGAGGTTTCCAATGTATAGTCGCCTGCCCTCGGCGGCGCTCGCACGGACAGCCTCGTCGTCGGCTGCGGTGGGCTGATGGGCGCCGGTGCTCTCGGTGGGGGGAGCGGAGTTGTCGAGGGAGGTGTTGGCCAGCTGGGCGGTGGCACTGTCAACAGAAGCGGACATGTTTGCTGAAGTTTGGGGGGGGTTGATGGACACGTGGGAAGGGAGCCGTGTAGGGAGGTTGACGAAACTTGAGGTCCTGGTGTAACCGGTGAAGGTGACCGTGAACAGTTGCGTGGGTTCGGGAGGGTGAAATTGACGAACCGCCTGCGAGGTGGAACTGATTGTCGAGGGGGGGTGGGGATGGGTAGCTACGAGCCCGGAGAGCGGTTGGGGGAGGATGCGTTGATGGGAGGCGTGGATTGGCGGTCTGTTGGCTTGATGGGGAGGAAAGGGAGCAGCACGGGGCCCTGGGCAGATATTTTGTAGAGCACGCCGCCCGCGCTTGGCCCGATCGGGCAACCGAAGCGGCCCCGGGCGAGGAATGAGGCGCCGCCGACTTGGGCAGGCAGCACCGCAAAGGGGGAAGGCGCGACAGGGCTGCTGGCTGGCTGGCTGGCTGGCTGGCTGGCCGTGCCTTCTGGAAAGACGGCAGCGTAGCATTTGTGTAGCATTTGCGTAGCATGACTGCACAAATGCCACTGCCGCCCCAGACTCTGCGCCTGCCTGACTTGTCGCTTCACCCAGACTCCTGCCGGCCTGATTCCGCGGCCACACGATTAATACAATGGTACCACCTGCCACCTACCACCTATCCTTATAGCCAAGGCGGCGCTCATCATGCACGTGCACGCGAGCTGCAACAAAGTACATACCTACAAACACCCCCGCCACAGCCTAGCGCCACCTGCGCCACCTGCGCCATCTGCCTGCGCCACAGCACACCTTGCCGCCTCCCGCCCCGCTTGCTTGCCGTTGACGTGTCCGCTAGTGCACCGCTTCTTCTGCCAGGACGGGTCCGGGGCCCGGGGGCCCTGCCACTGCCGCACAACTTAGTTACACCCACACACAATGTACCTACCATGTGCACAGAATCATTTCACCGTCTCTCTGCCGCCCTAGCCTCACCGCCCATTGTCCTGCCCATCATTCATCACTCGCCATGGACCACGCCCACCCCCCGCGCCGGGCCCTGGTCCTCTACGGGTCCGAGACAGGCAGCGCGCAGCATGTCGCAGAGGACATGGGACGCCTCGCTGAGCGCCTGCGCTTTGATACCGACGTCGCGGAGCTCAACGCAATCAGCCTTGTACGCCAGTCACGTGCTTCCTCCCAACACCAGCATGTATTGATGACAGCAGAGGCAATTGCTGCAGCACGATCTCGTCTTGATCTCCATATCAACCACGGGCCAGGGTGAGCTACCCGCCAACAGCCAGACGTTCTGGAAGGCCTTACGCAGCGCACGACTCCGACCAGGATGTCTCCAGCAAATGAGATTCGCGTCTTTTGGCCTTGGCGACACCTCGTACCCCAAGTTCAATTGGGCTCATCGGAAATTGTACAATCGCCTCATCCAGCTTGGTGCGCAGCCCGTATGCGATCGTGGCGAATCCGACGAACAGCATCCCGAGGGGTGAGTATCCGTGCGCTTCCTCGCCTCGGTCCACTGACCACCTCCATCCAGCATAGACGGGTCCTTTCTTCCGTGGTCGACCAGATTACGTCAGCGTCTACTTGAAGTGTATCCTCTGTCAAAGCATGTCTCGCCGATACCAGACGACGTCCTGCTGGAGCCAAAATGGGTTCTGCAAATGGTCGACCAGCAGCACAGTGCATCAGCCGACGGCGACCACGAAACTCGCATCAGCGGCAAGACCCAGGATGTGCCGCCCCAGGATGTGCCGCCCGAGGATCTACTTGACATCCCAGGCAGTATTACTGCGCGGGTCACATCGAATGAGAGAATTACCCCTGTGACGCACTTCCAGGATGTTCGGCACTTGAAGCTCGAAGCTTCCCAGTCGCATCCCTACGTGCCAGGAGATGTACTGACTATATATCCCAAGAACTTCCCATCTGATGTGTCTACTTTCTTGCAAGCCCTCGGCTGGACATCTGTAGCTGATGTACCCTTACGATTCGTTCGGAACACACCTTCTTCGACAGGATTGCCTATTCCTCACCTCTCTCGAGATTGTTCCATCACCCTGAGAGAGCTGCTGACCAATCATCTCGACATCATATCCATACCTCGGCGCTCATTCTTTGCACAGTTAGCCCATTATACATCCGACGAGTTTCACAAGGAACGGCTCCTCGAGTTCACAAATCCAGAGTACATTGACGAACTATATGACTACACAACAAGACCACGCCGTAGCATCCTTGAGGTGCTCCAGGAGTTTGAAAGTGTTCGAATACCATGGCAACGAGTGTGCAACATCATCCCAGTGTTGCGCGGCAGACAATTTAGCATAGCCAGCGCATATGCTCCTGCGGCTACACCGCATACTACCAACATTGAACTGTTGATAGCAATCGTCAAGTACAAGACTGTCATCAAACGCCTGAGACAAGGCGTTGCGACGCGATATATTGCCTCATTCAGACGCGATCAACAAATCAATGTGACGTTGTCGAGGGGTGGTTTAGGGGTGTCACAGAAAGAGATATCCCGTCCAGTCGTGATGATCGGGCCAGGAACGGGAGTTGCGCCCATGCGATCTCTTATTTACCAAAGAAATCAGTGGAGAAATGAGAATGCAACAATTCTTTCCAATGCTACATCACCCGAGGATGTATTGTTCTTCGGCTGCAGGAACGCAGACGCAGATTACTTCTTCAAAGACGAGTGGCAGGCCCTTCAGTCATTAGGAGTTCCTCTACAGGTCTTTGCTGCTTTTTCGCGAGATCAGGTCAGTATTGTGCCAGTCCCGAGGAATCGTTGGCTGATTACATGTAGCGTCAGAAAGTTTACGTTCAGGATCTCATACGACAGCAGTCCGCTCTTATCCATGATTTGCTGGCTAACAAAGATGGTGTTGTCTACATCTGCGGCTCTTCTGGCAAAATGCCGCAAGCTATCCGCGAAGCACTAATCGAAGCTTTCCAACGTCATGGTTCCATGAAAAGAGAGCACGCCGAAGCATATCTTGTGGCTATAGAGAAAGCTGGACGATACCGACAAGAGACGTGGTAGCTCAGCAAGGATCATAATGATTGTGAACCTGTTCATATCTACTCTGCGGGTCTCCATCGAGCCAACTCTGGACAAGACAGGACGTCTGAAAACAGGTAATCTGACTGGTCTTTATGCCAGAGCACTTCTGCAGCAATCTACGCCCTAGATGATCTCGGCCTCGCACCTTCAATATCTGCTTGAAGGCATAGCGAGGCTGGGAGATCAGATTGTTTCCACCCCCTTGACGCACTCAACTGGCTCAGCATGTCGGTCAAGTTTGCCGCCACGTCATTACGAGGCACAATCAAGCTTTTCGACTTGCTGTGTCTCTACCATTATCTCACATGCCTAGATGCCTTCGGTCCTTTCCATCGCCTCGCGGATTAGATTTTCCAAAATGATGGCACTAGCACCGAAGTAGCACGTGTGGGTCGGCATCTTGAACCGTGGGTCAGGACTAGTCAGGAGTCTTGCATAATCTCAGTGATCATTAATCACATTTCGACGTTTTGAGAAGACGAGGAGTTATAGGAGCGGATCATGAAAATCGAAATCTAGCACAGAATCAATACTGTACCAAAGAGTATTTGCTACATCATGCCATCGACCACGTACACAACCCTGCTACTTCCAAAGCATCTTGCTGGTCCCAGCCTCACCAGGCTCGCGAACAAACTTCGCGACTTCAAACTCCATGCCCTACAGACCGATCCGAAAGCATTTTCACTGGAGTACTCTTCTGAAACTCCCCTTGCAATCTCAGTATGGGAGCAACGCATCACGGTCCCTGGTTCCCAGATTCTAGTTTGCACCGCTACAAACCCGCCATCCATTGCTGAAGCAGCGCCAACGTCTGACAAGAATGAAGCACAACTCCGACTCCTACTCTCGAGCGAATGGACCTGTATAATCACAATGATCGGCCCTGTCTCTCATGCCGAATGGATTTTCCCCAAATCAGGCCAACCGTACTCAGCCCCCGATGTGCAGGACACGCGTTGGCAGCTCACATCCCTCTTTGTTTTGCCGACCCATCGCGGAAGAGGACTTGCAAAGAAAATCACACTCGCTGCGATTGAGTATGGAAGCACAGTGCTCGTTGACGATAGCAGTCGCGTGGGTCGCGGCTTGGTGAGATTCCGCCTCATCGTGCACCCCGATAATAGAGACGTGGCTGTCATGTACAGTAATATGGGGTTCGTAGACTGCGCGAGGTACACGCTGCGAGAAGCCTACATCGCAAAAGGGGATGCCAAATACATACCAGCTGATGCGGAGGTTGGCAAGTGGGATACTAGGTTTGGTATCGGAATGGAATATCTAGTGCGACACAGCTAGTGTGTGGTGGTTGTAACCGATCTACACGAAGGGACGACTGAGATGCATGTGGGGCGGCTGCACATGCGAGGAGAGCTTGTTCGAACACGGAAAGTAATCTAGGGACTCTCCATCAAGACCAAGTCAGCGAAGCAACAGGCTTCTGAATCCAAACGATAGGTATCTAGTACATCATCGCAGATCGTCTTTCCGATGCACCAGCCAAAACTCCTCCACGCGACTCGCTCCAATCATCGACGTCTATTTCATCGCCCCCTTTATTCCCCAGGGAGACTTCTCAATCCACGCCCCCTCCTTGGCCACACCCTCCACTGGAGATGGCTGCCGATGAGTTACAGCTAGGATGGGCACGCTGCGCTCGCTGGTGGACTCGCATAGAATTCTCTACGCTCTTCTGGGGATCTACGCGGCGTTGTCTTGCTTTTGTGGGACGCAAGCTGTGGAGTCGTGGCCGCTGGGAGTGGGATCGTGGAGCGGGCGGTGTAGCCGCTGTGATAGCCGCTGGTGAAGATGATGAGTGATTGACGTCGGTGCTTGCGAGATTTATACGTAGATGTATCTAGACGCGAGCGCAGTGTCACACACGGATGTGGTAGCGTCTTATGGTGGATGTGCTCCCTCGAGCGGTTCGATGCGTTTGCGTCGCATACCGATGAAGGGCTCCGGTATGCAAGCAACAACACGATGCCTATAGCAGTCGGAGAGCTTCCCTCCGGGTTTGAATTTCCTCCCAGTACCATACTGGCTGCTCAGACGCAAATTGCGCATTGTCCATGGTGCGCGCAGCCCAGCTCGGATCATTCCTAGACACAAGCTGGACGTCGATCCAGCCATCCTCGTCGGGGCCATTGCACTGCACGGAACAGAGGTGGACTAGGTCATCAGCGTGGATATTGTGATGCCAAGTCCCGTTGTATCGATTGATGAGCTGTATCCAAGACCAGCCTGGCTCGACGTGGTCGATGGCATAAAGCTCATCCTCCTCGACATTCTCCATAGCTCTGGATACCAGCTGTACGCTATGGTTCTCGAAGGCAAGCTGCACTGCGCCAAGCTGTCTCTGGCAAGGATGCACATCGTACAGCGAATTGCATCCAGTGACAGTGATTTTGTCGAGGCGCGGAAGCAGGGCACGAACCTGTGGCGCAGTTGACGGCAGGAGGTTCCAGAACGTCTCGTGGAGCATTGCGTCGTCGAGATTGGCAATGTCCAGC
Organism: Coniothyrium glycines; assembly: GCA_025742365.1. Classification (NCBI taxonomy): domain Eukaryota; kingdom Fungi; phylum Ascomycota; class Dothideomycetes; order Pleosporales; family Coniothyriaceae; genus Coniothyrium; species Coniothyrium glycines. The sequence goes on from JAMXIJ010000017.1 coordinate 601,223, forward strand.
GTGAGAGACTGTAATGTGGGTGGCAAATTCATGCATAACGAGGCTAGGCTTTCCGCGACAGTAGGGTGGAGCCTTGGATCGAAACTTGCAAAATCAATGTCCAGTGATGTCAATGATGGTAATTCCCGCAACGGCCGCATGTCAGTGACGTCCAGGAAGGCTTCTTGGAAACGCAGGCGCAGACTTTCAAGGCTAGAAAGAGACTCCATGTGCTCTGTTGCAGTCCGCAGTGAGATCCTTTCTTTGGCGACATCCGGTTCGAAGTCGAATGTTTTGAGATTCTTCAAGTATGGAAACAAGGTCAGCAGGAAAAGGATGTCCGCAAAGCATCTCTTCACCTGGAGGGTTTCGAGTTGTGCTCCGTTCTTCTCCAACGCGTCCCGGAAGATATCGGTGGGCTTGCTGGACCACTCGAAAACTTTGCCCGGCCACATCTTATCGCGAGGATGTGCGATATTGTCAAGGTATAGAGAGCGCAGAGAAGGAAGGGCTAGTATTGGCAGAATATTGTGGATCCTCATTGGCCCTTGGATACTTGCAGTGACCAGGGTTGAGGAGTATATTTGGGTTCTTGCCCAAGGGACTAACCAATAACTGGCGTCATTCCACACTGAGCTAGCTTCGAAGTCGAGAGATCTGATGTTAGTTGAAAGGAGTAGCAGCGCGACTAAATAGTACTCGTCCTGATAACTCGCTCTCTCGCAAGACTTGCTGATACCTCCAAAGCCATATCTCGTGTGGAATTCCGGAACTAGTTCAGGGAATGCGGATTCGATACTGCTACGAATGGAATCAGATGGAGGCTCCGGTTCCTCCTCTGACATACCGCTATATAATCCACCCCACTTGATGTGCTTTACATACTGCGCGAGGTTGGGCGAGCGAACTAAAGTCTTTATGAAGAGCCCAGGATGCCCATGCTGGAAAGAATAGGTTTTGAATATGAGTGGGAGTGACAGCTTGCGAAAGCGCCGGTTGACTCTACTGACTGTCCACAACAGGCTGCCACTGCTGTCGCTATTTGGTGAGTTTGTTTCGAGATATGCGAATACTTCCAATAAGAGTTCATCTGGGAGATCTTGCATGAGGTCTGGAGAAAAATGTCCGGACACCAGCGGTTAAATGTCTGAGTCAATGCTATAAGTAGTGATATACTGTAATGGACAGCGGGTATAGACAGGAAGTCGTCGACTCGCGCAAGGCAGTGCGTGGGACTGAGGTACGAGCCGTCGTCACTCGCGTGTCACGGGGGTTCGTGTCTTGGCATTCTGATGACTCGCGCAACAAACCATGTGCGTCATATTCAATGCCAGACTCCCCACCCGCCACCATAGTTCGAGCTAACAAAACACACTCGCGAACACAACTGCCATCACACACAATATGGCTCAGAAGGGCGACCACCTACTTGAGCGCCCGCTGTATGGTAGGTTCTAGACCCACAATAACGGCAGAATGCTGATATAAGAAGTCTTCGATCTGCCCGACGAGCTGCTAGCTTCACTCACGCTCAAAGACCAACCGCATCGGCCGCCACAGGACATACCTCCGCAGACGCCGTCTCAGACTGCCGCATCCCCTGATCTTCCTACGGCTGAAGATGGTTCGGCAAAGGCGACCTCTTGCAATCTATGCGGGCTGAACTTCGCATCAGTCGCCGACCAACGCAGCCATGTGCGCTCCGATCTCCATGGGTACAACCTGAAGCAGAGGATCAAGGGCGCAAAGCCGGTAGGCGAGGTGGAATTCGAGAAGATGATTGGCGATCTGGACGAGAGTATATCCGGTTCTGAGACGTCAGAGTCGGACGATGATGAGGACGACGGGCCGAACAAGCCAAAGGATTCAACATTGAGTGCACTGTTGAAGAGGCAGGCAAAAATATCAGATCCAGAGTTTGACGAGTTCGCGTCACGCAAGAGACAGCGTGGTCCCGGCAAGCCACCACTTGTGTGGTTCAGCTCATCTGCTCTGCCAGACAACACGGCTCTCGGCATGTATCGCGCAATCTTCTCCAATGATGAGCAGGACGAGGGCGCGCACATGGTCGACACGATACGGAAAAAGCAGCTGACACCGAAACAAGCCCCGAAAATCAAAGCAAACGAAGGCGGTGTACCATTGCCAAACAGCAGTGAGATTGGACCACACTACTTCTTATGCATGATTGGAGGTGGACACTTCGCTGCAATGATAGTAGCCCTGGCGCCAAAAACAGGGAAGAAGCACACCGGAGTTGACGAACGCTCAGCAACTGTCATCGCGCATAAGACATTCCACAGATATACCACTCGAAGGAAACAAGGAGGATCGCAATCGGCCAATGATAATGCGAAAGGCAATGCACACTCCGCAGGGTCTTCAATACGACGATATAACGAAACCGCGCTCATCAACGAGGTTCGAGATTTGCTTACAAACTGGAAGAGCATGATCGACACTGCGGAGCTGATATTTGTGCGCGCCACTGGGAGTGCAAACCGTCGGACCCTGTTCGGACCATATGAAGGCCAAGTACTACGCACCAACGACCCGCGAAATCGTGGATTCCCATTTAGCACCAGAAGAGCTACACAGAAGGAACTCATGCGCGCATTCGTGGAGCTAACAAGGGTGAAACAAAGCACCATCGACGAGGCAGCACTGGCGGCGCTCGCCGCTGAAGAAAGTGAAAAGAGCGCCCCCAAACCTACACCTACGAAGCCCAAGTCACAAAAGCCATCAAAAGAAGACGAAGCTGCAAGTTTGCACACATCCCAGATCATTCCTCTCATCAAGCGGTCAAAAGTCCCCGCACTTCTCAGCTACCTCAAGACGAACAACATTCCATCTGATTTCACGTTCCTCCCGGAGAACCACCATACACCTACTCCACTACATCTTGCTGCTTCATTGAACGCCGCACCAATAGTCGGTGCTCTTCTGACCAAAGCCGGTGCAGATCCAACCATAATGAGCGATGACGCGCGAACACCTTTCACACTCGCCGGCGACCGTGCTACACGCGATGCCTTCCGCGTAGCACGTTCCGAGCTCGGCGAGTCAGCTTTCGACTGGGAAAAAGCAGGCGTGCCAGCCGCTATAACACGAGCGGAAGCAGAGCAACGCGACGCGCAAGACAAGTCCGACAAGGCTGCCGAAACCAAAGCAGAGACGCAACGGAGAAAGGCAGAGACAGAGCGTGTGCGCAAGGAAAGCGAGGCGGAAGCAGCGAGACGGACTGAACAAAGAATAGGCAAAGGAAAAACGCTAGGCGCCGTGCCGGCCAAGACTGGTGCGCAGCTTCGCGAAGAAGAAATGCGTGGTCTCACGCCCGAAGCGAGGATGAGGATGGAGAGAGAACGCAGGGCCAGAGCGGTAGAAGAGAGGCTGAAAAGGATGCAAGGATAATGTAATACCAATTCTTATCGACAGGCTTGTTCATATATTCTCGTGTCTTCGTGGCATGCATGTTCCCCTCGTAGTAGTTGTGCGGTGTAGTGTCAGCGTTGACGACAAACATTGACCTTCAAGCATATAGATCTCAAATCGCCCTATGCTGTCACATACGACCATACGACACTGAAAGCTTGCCCTCCGTTTAGCTGTACTTAAGCAGTGCGCCAGTGCATCAGTGGCATCTTTGTGGCGTGTTTTCCCTCTCAGCATTGTTCCACAATGTAATGTAAGATTGCGTGCGACAACCATTCGGTTCTAGGGATATATATCGTAAATGCGCTGCAATCTAATTTCACTCTTTGCATTCCATAGGACTCGGGACTTCCCACCGCCAGTGAAATACGAGCAAAGTGAGAACCATCAAAGAAAATTTACATGTACCTACGCTGTGGATGAACTAATAGGCGGACTTATGTTCTAGTGGTACATCACCTGTAGATAAGTCTACTAACATGAAAAAGAAATCAAAGATGGATGTTCTACACGCTGAGGTTGTGAGTGTATAGCGAAGGGCTAGAAAAGGAGACTTTAGGAGATTGTGTTGTAGACAGTGTTCTTGGGTATGCAAAGCCACAAGCAAACGGACTGTGCGTGGATACTGATAATGCGCACAGTGCGGAAGTAGCGTCGGCTACTGTGACGCAGATATTAATGTGTACTCGGCACCCAACTTCACAGTGTTTATGGGTGGTGTTTTTATAATGTACACGAAAGGTCCGGCTGATGTTTAAGCTTAAAGTATTTAGGTCTTGCTGAGAGAATTTCGAAAGTCGCACTAGCGTGAACATAAGTCTATTATATTCAAAACGTTTGCTAGTTTATGTACTAGATGGTATCTATCAAGTCGCATTGAATCTCAGGTGGTGTACACGGCTCTTTTCAGATAAAATGTGCGACTTGGGAGTAACTTTGTTGTTTCACACAGTCTTCATTCATTGAGGAGTTCCCACAGGTTGGATAACCATAGACACTGGATCTGAAAATGATGTGCGTTAACGATAGGGTATCTCGTGTATCATAAGACAGCCACTGATGGATTGATGCAGCGAATACAACTATAATATCGACCTACACAACCTCCAGGTCACGAAGGAAAGTTAGAACACTTTTACTGATTGTACGATGTTAACTTGTAAATATTTCACACAGAGAGCTTCATCGATATTCATAGCCCTACTTGGTGATGTAAACAACTCCAATGTAGTTCTGCATGCGTCCAGTGGTCCAAACAGCAGCGTATTGACGGACTTAGTATACATAGTATACTAGTATCTCTGGATTGTCCCGCCTCAACGTCTTGTTGCGATGCTGCAGACTGAGCCTCATCAACCAAGTGGAAATGATAGCAACGATGGAAAATGCAATACTAGCCATCCAAGCCTTGAGAAACCTTGGCCCATCCGTAGAAGGCCACAAGTACGGGGTGTATATGCTCGACATGTTGCCCAAGGAGTTGCACAGAGCAAGGGCGACGGCCTTCTTTTCGGGAGTTTGACCAAGTGTTGAAGCGATCCATCCGAGCATGATGTTGTTTATCCCAAAGGAAAAGGTGACAAACATGAATATGGCGACCATGCGCGCGGCGGTGTTTGTCGTAACAGCTGGGACGACGAAGCCAGCGATGATGATGCATTTGAACACTGTGATGTGCCAAGTACGCTCATTGTAACGGCCTGAAGTATATGACATGACGATTGCCATGATAGCAGCAAGCAGGTAGGGCGGGCATGTCAAAGCCAGTGTGGTCGTGGTGTTGTAACCGAGTGTTCGCACCACGGTGGGCAAAAAGCTCTGGAAACTGACCGAAGATATATGCGTGTTGTACATGAGGCAGAAGACCCAGGTTCGCCAATCAGCAAGCGCCTGTCGAAGACCGATCCATACGCTGGTAGCTTCCTCACGCTGTGTGGTGTCGACGGCGATACGGTTGTGGGCTAGCTGCCTTTGCTCAGGTGTGAGCCATCGTGTCTTAAGAGGATGGTCTGGCAGTAGGAAGAAGGAGAGACAGGCGACGACAATCGAAAATGCTCCTTGAAGGAGGAAGAGCCTGCGGTAAAGATCAGTATGCGCACGAGCCATGTACTTTGTGCAGAACAATTTACCATCGCCATCCAGCAAGGCCACGCACGCCATCGAGTCCCGCAAACACACCAGCAGCGATTAGTCCAGCGAAACTTGAAGCAATCATATTTCCAGTGTAGAAGATCGCCATTCTGGTCGCGATCTCTTTCTTGGTGTAGAAAAGAGCCAGGAGGAACAAAGCACCAGGATAAAACTGTCGGCTTTAGTCAATCGTATGGTACTGCAGGGAGTATCGTTCCTACCGGAGCCTCGGTCACACCAAGCAAGAAACGACAGGCCAACATGCTGCCAAAATCGTTGGCCAGGAAGGTCAAGAGACACACAATGGACCATGCCATGCAGAAACCTAGATATAGTCAGCACTGTATCTTGGTTACCACCAGTATGTACGAACCTCCCAGGTACCAGGACGGCCGGACCCTGTTCAATATCATGTTGGATGGGACTTGTCCAGCAATGTAGCCAACAAAGAGGATCGAGATGAGTGTGTTGTACTCAGTGCCCTTTAGTCCCAGATCTTCATCAAGGGAATTGAGCTTGGCATTGACAAGGGCATTTCGGTCCAGGAAGTTGAAGCTGCAACCTTGTTAGCATTTTGCCATACCATCTCGTATTTCTTAGCTTCTTCTTCGGTAACTTACAAGTACATGATCCAAAGCATGGGCTACATCCGAGTCAGCGGATCCATCTCCGGCTACTGTAATGACAAGCACTTACTAAGATTGTGCGGTCGAGCTTCTTCACCAAAGCAATTTCTTCGGGGTTCGTCTTGCTGCGTGCACCAAACTCATCCACTTTGGCATCGATCATGACTTTAGCCAGGGCAACATCGTCCTCCTTGGTCTCTGCGCGCTCAATGTAGGCAGGTGTATCCTTGACATCGGTAATTATGGCCGGCGAGGGCGTCGCCTGCGTCAGATCTTGCTCGTGGACAGCCATATTGGTAGGATACCGTCACGGAACTTGTCGTAGGACACGATAGCGGGGAACGCGGCCTACGAGAATGCAGATTCCAACAACCTGGGTACATGAACGATTTATACAACGAATCGACTACTATGCGCTACCACTACCATGTCTTTGCCATCCAAGAATGCACAAGATACGAGGGTAGAACGCCATAGCCCCTTGCCTAATAAAGAGTCTTGGGCCGCATCGGCACGAAACCTGCTGCCAGTCTATGCGACGGGCACAGTGTTACCCCAGAAAATCCCCGCGATGCGGAGTGGCACCCTCACGCGGACTGCCAATGCCAAGCACTGTCTCCCTGGTTCCAACTGCTAGGTCCTTGGAAATCCGGGGTCTCCATCAATGACGCGGCCTGGCCAATCAAAATTTGACATCCGCTGGTTCAGCTGTGAAGGATCGGCAAAAGAGCCGAATCGGTGGTGTGCCGACATGAGCATGCCCAGTGAAATCTGACTTCTGGTCGTTGCCCAGCCATGTCTTCGACAGTGGACTTCCTTGGCAAAGTCGTGGTGCCGGGCAAACTCCGGCGATGTCCTCTTTATGCTTTACTGACCAACCATGGCTCCCGGTCCAGCGGAAGTCTGAATCGTGGTGCCAGTGCGGAAAACTCATAGACTCGTCTGTTGATAGCTAGAAATGCCTACACATCGCAAGCGCACGAGTCGGCTGATGCTATGGGTAATGGATCTTGTATCAACCAAGAATAGCCGTTTTGCAGCACGTTTCCCTCCTCAATGCGAAGACTGCGATCCGATGGCTCATGTGTTCCGTATCCCGCTGTCGGGTGTGTAGCGAATACCGGTCTTTGTCCCGATATTGTGTGGTAGTGTACGTTTAGATACTTTGTGCTCAAAGCCAGCGACCCGAAGATGTAGGTATCCCCGAGCATGACTACGACTCCATCAAGTTTCGAGGAACGTATCTATCACAACAAGAACCCGAAAGACAATGGCGATAGTTTCTCGGTACTCTTGGTCTGGCGTAGCTTTGTGGCTGATCGCAAGACTTGAAATCAACCTTACATAGTTGAGCAGGGTTATCAATGCATGGCAGATGGAGACCTAAGATGCCGTTCGCAATGGACATTCAATGATAAATGAGTGCAGCATCTTACCGCAGAGCTGCACGCGGCATTGTTCGTATCCGATAGCTATACTTTAAACATACTACAAGTCGCCTTCCTCAAGAGGCCCAACCCAAAGTACTCATTAGCGGGCAGCTACGGGGCTGGGTCCATGGCCTACATTTCACAGCTCAGGAGAGCCAAGGTACTCCGGAGAGAATAGCGAGATATGTAACTTCAGCAACCTAAGGTTAATTGGATAATTGACCATGAAGCTGAACAACCATTCGTATTCTTGAGCGCTGGTGACTTCTTGCGACCCAGTGCTGTGGGAAACAAATATCCTGCAAAACTTTCATATAGAGCTTGCTACTCTATCAGTGCACTTGGTCAGCGTGCTACGCTTGTCTGGGCTCAGGTCACCGCTTCTCAATGTGTGATATCCCTGGCGATGGAGTATTACGAACGTCTACGTAAGCAACCTGTACACCTTATCTGCTGAAGGTGAAGACTTTATCGTCTGTTTCATATCCGGTCTGCAGAGACCCCGTAAGGCTAGACCCATGGCTTATCATATCGGTTTTTAAGAGAGAATGGAAGTTTTGCTCGTTGCAATGTTAATCCACAGGTGTGCTTCCCTACAAAGTATAACCTCACACCCGATACCTGAATCCGAAAGTCCTCCAACCAGAGACATCATCGTAGTCTTCGGCACGAAGCTCGACTTCACCGACTCCAGGGCTCAAATCGCGATGATCAGTGTTTTCGGCCGTCTTACCACCTGCAAAGAGACCGGCAGCCCCCGCGCTTCCTTTGATACCGTCTTCTTGCTTTCTCTTAATGTTGAGCCACTGCAAGTAGACTCGAAGAATTGCTCCTATGCCTGCCACCAGACAATAGTAGACCAGAATTGCTCAGAACGCTATATTGTATTGCGGGGCATCACTCGCACGGAAGAAGTGTGGGCTTGCGATGTTACCTGCACAGTACACAATGAACAGGAGAGCAATCATGGTCGTCTTCTTTGTGACTCCTTTGTAGTTCGCTCCGACGAGTGACAGCAATAGGGTTATGGCACCTGGACCTGTTGAGAAAAGGAAACAACCAAAGAGCTATACTCCAAAGGAGGTTTGAGGGCGGACGTTAATCAGTGAGCTCTCTATAATTGCTGAAACGACGACGTAAATGATTAGAATACAATTACGCTGCTGGTAACGTCAAGCAACCCAGCCCGTTCCTGCAATTGTGGCAGCTGCGATGATAGAAGTAGGTACGACGAGCAGAGTCGATTGCAAACCGGCAAAGCCAAAGCTCTTGATGACTAGGTTGCCAAAACCATGCGTTCCACCGTTCGAGATTTGGGTAAGCAGGCTCATGATAAAGACCAGCCATTTCTCAGGATCCTTGAGGCATGAAGTCCGCCCACGGAGCTGCCGACGAACTAGATTCCTGTCCTGGTTGGTATTTCATCGCGCGTGAACCTGTGCTCGATCAGCCTATCTCAATCTGGAAGCATTTCACGACTGCGCCTTCTGTGTACTTGTGATGAACATGAATCCAACAGTTATCGTTGCTTCCACCGCGCAGAGAAAGGATCGCACAATGATAAGACCTCCATAGTCGCTACAGCTGGCAGTCAAAGCAACGACTACACCCCACATAAACGTATTGGCCGCGAGATACTTGGCGACTGGGACTCATGCAATGAGGTAGGTGGTATATTCCCAGAAAAAATAGCCAAAGTCGAAGACATTGGTCACCCATGAGTACTGTTGGCCCCTCAGATGCCGTCGAGACCATGAAATTGTCTAAACGTTATAGACCCCAGTCAAACATCCTAAGTCTTCTTGGAGGCCAAACACGGACGCCAATACCAGAAACTCCTGTGTTCTGCATTAAGGCAAGAAAAAAGGCTCGAACGGGTCTGTGAATTTGCGCGTGACGAAGCAGCGTACGCAACGGGCATATAAGCAAGGCTCTGGTGCTACCTCTCATAGCCAAGCATGCGCATGGTATGTCTTATCAGTATCAAGAAGGCTTGGTTGTGAGGAACAACGATGCCGGAGACATGGCAGCCCCCCGCTCATAACACGCAAAACGAGTTTAGATCGCTATAATTATGGAAATGCGAATCGGGTCTCGCTAGAGACTGCATTGTGACTAATTTTTGTGTTAATAAACAGGACTCTTTATGACTTTTACTCCGCTCTCTGAACTTCATGCGGCGCGACAAGCAAGTGCATTGCGCAACTGCAATTAGCATTAATCGAAGGACAGAACACTAACAGGCTGGGTCAGTGCTGCGACTGTGCTGCGACTTTGTTCACTATTTCAGCAAATTTGAAGTTGAATCCTCATCATTCCTGCATAGCCAGTGCAGACGGGAGCTCCTCTAGTAATAAAAAAGCTGTTGATGTCATGTGCACAGCGAAGGCGCGGTCTGCGTTGAGCTGGGCTAATACACCGCAACAAGACCAGCTTTTTTTGAAGCTTGATAAGAGCTGGTGGCCTTCTAGTTAACGGCAACCATTGGAAACAGCTCAATGGAGAGACTGACCAGCAGACCTTCGTCGAAGCAGAAATGTTTGAACCGCGGCGCCGTCATGGATGTTGGATTCTCCAAACCTTCGGTCAACACGAAATGCATAGGTAAAGAGCATAGCATATTACTGATTAACATGGAACTCAAGAAAAGGTTCCAGAAAACAAAGGCTGCGTGTGGCCTTAACCTATGATGTTGATTCCAAGGACGCCGTCAAGCGTATGCAGGAGGAAGTGTTCCAGCTTTGCAGCGGCCCAAGATCAGAATGGAAGGGCTATGCCCTCAAATTCCTTGATCATATCGAAGAGTGTCCTCCATGAAATATGAAAGTACCGGCTTAACAATGTGTCTATGTGCGTACTGTGGGCGGCATGCAGCGGAGATGTTGTATCCCAGGATCCATGACCTTGCTGGAAGGCGTCAAGCTGCGCGCCAATGGCGATAGTCCAACGTCTTTACACGATGCACGATGTATGGACGTTCGAGAACTAGTGAAAGGAGGCCACGTATTCTGGACTGAGCAAGGCGATGAAGGTCAAGCTTGCGAAGAACAGTGTCAAGATGAGTCAGTAAAAGACACAATTGAAAGTCTCTTATGTGTCAAGAGACAAAAACAACTCGCGACGCAGCGAGAGATTCACTCGTCAGGAGTCGCGAGAAAAAAAGTGTGGGAGAAAGCGAGTAGATTCGTGGACGCAGACGAGAGTTCCGTAACGACCCGCGCACGTGATTCCGGCCGGGCGCCTTCGGAAAACACCAGCGGAGTGGTTCCGAACGTCATCCTTTCACATGTCGGAGTGACCCCCTCCCCAGCCATCAGCAGCAGTCGAACGAGCTTGTGAAGACCAGAAGCCCAGCACGCGATCACACGCGTGCTTCATCTTTGAATTATTCCGCAACATTTTTTGTATCAATAGCTCAAGGAGTAGCAGCTCGAATTCCTAGGGACCATTCCTCGGCAACGTTATCCCTCCACAGCCGACCATCGGCCGAGTTGATCCTGACATCCGCTCGCCCACTCAAAGCGCATCTGAAGGTAGAACGGTTGTTCCGCCAAGTGTCCCTGATGCGGCGCGCGTGCCCTGGAGAGATCAAGCTTGCCGGTCTGGGCTCACGCAAGGACCGAGGCTGGCGGAACAAATTATCGTTGTTCTCCCATCCGTGTCCGCGGGTAGTCGTCGCAGGTCAAGCATGAGTCTGACTGTTTCCTCTACCTACTTGATGGCTTGAATCTCCTCGCCTCGCTCTTTCCCCCTTCCCGGACCTCAATCGACTTTCCTTGGTTCTTGCTTTTACGCAGATACTTCGCCTCATCTTGCACTTTTGAAGCCGAGGTTGGAGAGCTAGCTACAGCATCCCCAGAACTGGGGTCCAGCTCGAGTCGATCGCCTGCTGCGCGATAATCCCTACGTCCGCGCGAATTCAGAGGACCAAAAGTCGATTGTCTTCCGCTCACACGACCTTTTCCGCGCAATTCACTTTTCGTATTTTGGACATTGGTCCTCGTAACATACGCACAATGTCCGCAAAGTCTACGCAGGGGCCTGGCGGCAAGAAGCCTGCTTCGGCAGCCACCAATCTGATCGGTAGGCTGGTCTGGAGGAGCCTCAATTCGAATCTGAAACTAATACTGGCCTAGCTGGTGGTGCTGCTGGCATGATGGAGGCGCTCGTGTGCCATCCTTTGGGTATGCCAACAACAGCATGAACCGCGCACCGGATATGAGTGCTAAAAATTAGCAGATACCATCAAGGTCCGAATGCAACTGTCAAGACGAGCTCGCGCGCCTGGGGTAGGTCTTTCACTACTTTGCCTCGAAACAATGTCCATGCGATTTCAGATGTGTACTAACAGCTCGTAGGCGCCAACACGTGGATTTATCACTACGGGAGCAGAGATTGTCAAAAGAGAAACTGCGTTAGGACTGTACAAGGGATTAGGAGCCGTGTTGACTGGCATCGTACCGAAAATGGCTATACGATTCACAAGTTTCGAATGGTACAAGCAGTTACTAGCAGACCAGAATGGAATTGTTTCTGGAAAGTCCACGTTCTTGGGTATGTTGGAGCCATTTCCGCGTCGCAAACATTTGACACTTACTCTTCTTAGCTGGTCTTTCTGCCGGTATCACAGAGGCAGTCCTGGTTGTTACCCCCATGGAAGTGGTCAAAATTCGATTACAGGCACAACACCACTCCATGGCAGATCCTCTCGATGTTCCCAAGTACCGCAACGCCGCTCACGCATTGTATACCGTGGTGAAGGAGGAAGGTGCCGGCGCATTGTGGCGCGGTGTCTCGTTGACCGCGCTTCGCCAGGGAACGAACCAAGCAGCAAACTTCACGGCATACTCGGAGTTAAGGTCTCAGCTCCAGAAGTATCACGGTACAACTGAGTTGCCGGGTTACGAGACCAGTTTGATTGGTCTTATTTCTGGTGCCGTGGGCCCATTCACGAACGCGCCTATCGATACTATCAAGACAAGGCTGCAAAAGACGCCTGCACAGCCAGGTCAAAGTGCTCTCAAGAGGATAACGAACATTGCTGGGTAAGTTGTCAAGAGAGAGAGAGAGAGAGAGAGAGAGGAAGTGAGGCACTTACTAACATGTGGTAGTGACATGTGGAAGCAAGAAGGAGTACGCAGTTTCTACAAGGGTATTACCCCGCGTGTGATGCGTGTTGCACCCGGACAAGCCGTCACGTTCACGGTGTACGAGTATCTGAAGGGTGTGCTAGAGAGGAACCGCGATACGATTCCTGGGGGCAAGTACGAAGAGTAGAGGTGCAAGTTGGAGCAGAGGCCTTTTTGTTGTTGTTGTTGGATGGGGCATGGCCAGGGCTCCGCATAGCTTTACTGTAGATAATAATATCGCATCCTCACAACTTATATCATTCCACGACTCTTGAGATTCCACGACTTCTAAGACTGTTATTTGGAGGATCAGGTGCATGCGTCGTGTTCCTGAAATGAGCCGCACAAGGCTGCCCCACTGCCACCATGCCACTACCGGTACTACGCACATGATGTAGGTATGGTAAGGTAGGTATCGGCTGCACTGCCCTGCCCCTCCGACGTCAGGGTAAACATCAACCTCCACTTTGCCTTCTGCTTCTGCCTCTGCCTCTGCACCAACCTCAGCCACGGAGAACGAGGCTCTATACCAAAATCACGTAGCGCTGGCCGCCACATTCCCTCTTCCAAAATGCAGTCAGGCATATCTGGTGAGCACGTTCCTGGCTCGTCCTGGTTGTCTCCTACTCACTCACACCGCCCAAAGCATCCAAAGAGCTCCAATCCGCTCTTGGACAGCTCATAACATCCACCACCCAGCGCGGCCTGCTCGCAACCATCCAGTCCGAGAGCATTGTGCCCGGCGCAGCCATCCCGTCCTCCTCGCCCTCCTTTCTCGCCGACCTCTCCGCCCTATCCTCCCACATCCAGCCCAATGCCGCCCTCTACATCCTCCTCCGGCGCGCCGACTCCCTCCAATCTCCAGACAAATCCCTCGTCGCCGTGACCTACGTGCCCAATGCCGCTCCCGTGCGCCAAAAAATGCTCTTCGCCTCGACACGCCTCACGCTGGTCCGCGAGCTAGGCGGCGAGCACTTCCCGGAGAGCATCTTCACCACCGACGCCGCCGAGTTGACCGCCGCCGGCTGGGAAAAGCACGTCGCGCACGAAGCACAAGCGAGCCCGCTGACCGCCGAGGAGCAGTCGCTGCAGGACATCAAGGCCGCCGAGGCGCTGGAGAGCAGAGGCACGCGCGGCCAAGGGCTGGCGCAATCAGGCAACCTGACGCTGCGCAGCGACGACGCCATTGCGGGCGCGCTGCAGAGCCTAGGCGCAGGCGACACCGCCAACGTGGTGATGCTGCGCATGGATCCTGCCACCGAGACGCTGCAGCTTGTGCATACCGTGAGCGCAGACGCCAACGCACTCGCCGCCGTCATCGACGCAAAGGAACCACGCTACACGTTCTATCGCCACACCGACGCGGACAGGTCCATTGTGTTCATCAGCACGTGTCCGTCCAGCGCCAAGATTAGAGAGCGCATGCTGTACGCCGCGAGTCGCGGCAACGTGGTGAGCCTGGCGCAGAACGAGGGCGGGCTCAAGGTAGCCAAGAAGCTCGAGGCGACGAACCCGGAGGAGGTTACCGAGGCGGTCATTCTCGAGGAGTTCAAGGCGGAGGAGAAGGCGGAGAGCAAAGGATTTGCGAAGCCCAAGAGGCCGGGGAGGAGGTAGAGCGATACCGTAGTCCAATGGCCGATGTATTTGAATATGAACATGGCTCGTTTTCATGTTCGTATCACCATGATATATATCAAGCTATGTGGAAAAAAAAAAAAGTCCAGCATCAGATAACGAGTTCTAGTCCTCCCCCCCTCAGAAACCCTTTTACTCCTCCAACCACACCCCTCCTCTCCACCCTCCCCTTCCCCTTCCCAGCCCGTCGCCCCTTGCCGCTTTTCTTCGCCGTCTCCCTGCCCCGCAACCACCCCTCCCTCACCCCCTTGGTCGCCTTCCTGCCCACCGGCGCCAACACCGCGCTCCGCCGCTGCCACACCGCAACGCTGACATTGCCCCTCTGCACATCCTTGGCCGGCTTCTCCGCGCGCTCCAGGAACTTGATGTGGTGCGCGACTTTCTCGCGGTGCAGGGCTTCTTGCGTTTTGCCGTTTCGGGCCAGGGGCGGCGTGCTGGGGCGGATGGCGGGGAGGGAGGAGAGGAGGGAGGCCGGGAGGAGTGAGTTGGGGGCCGCTGTGTGGTGCGCATCTTCGTCGTTGTTGTGCTCAGCGTTGTCGTTGTCGTCGTCGTCGTCGTTGTTGTTGTGGTTGTCGTTGTTATCATCATCGGTAGCAGCGATCAACGACTGTTGCTTCGCGGCCTGTTTGGCGAGTTTCCGCGCTCTCTTCTCGTCGCGCTTGCGCTTGGCGGCTTGTTGTGCAGCGAGGAGGTCGGCGCGTACTTGTCGCTTTGCGAGGGTTTTGGCTTCCTGGGCGAGGCGCGCGCGGGAGGCGTCTGCGAGGGAGGCTTGCGCGGCGGTGGTGGCGGCGGCGGTGGTGACGATTTCGGGGGCTTCGTCCGAGTCGCTTGCCGAGGAGTCGTTGTCGTTGTCATCGTGGTGGGGTGCTACTTGACGTGCGGATCGTGTGGTTGCGGGGGATTCGAATTCGAATCGCTTGTGGCCCTGGGCATTGACTACGACGGCGTTTTGTGTGGGCTCGGGCTCGGGCTCTTCACTGCCGAAGCGCGTGTGTGCTTGCTTGGGTGGCGGTACAGTAGCTGGCGCATGCTGGGAGGATACTACGGCGGCCTCGCTCTCGTATGTGGAAGATGGGATCTCGCCATCAAGGATCTTGACGGTGGTCTGCGTGATCTCCAAAGTGCTGGAGTCTTCCTTCTGAGCCTTCTTTGGCCGCCCTCGAGCTCTCTTTGCGGTCCCTGGCGTCTCGCTCTTCACCTGCTTAGCTTTTGGCGTTGGCGATCCAGCTTGTTGTGCCCGAGTCGCAGGTGTGGCATGGACTGAGCCAGGCTCGCCATCTGGGGTATGATAGTCCGACTCTTGAGTGGGCACAACGTCGTCATCATCGTCTCTGTGAGGCGGCGATAGCTTGGCGACGACAACCCTAGGACTCGAACGGTGTCGAATTGGAAGAGGGTCTTCTGCTGCAGAAGCTGCGGACTCAGGCACGACGATCGTAATGGTGTCCGATGAGTCTTCATTCGATTCTGGCACGGGCTCATCCGGTTGTGGGGTCTCTTCAACCAGCTTCTTCCTTGGTGTCGAGGCAGTTTTTCTCTGTCTCTTCGCTTGTGTAGGGGTCTCCAAAGAATCGAGCTCGCGCTTGGCCGCTCTTTTCTTCGACGAGCTCACAGGTGTCGCGATACTGCCAGGCGTCTCGATGCCGCCGCGCGTAGTAACCATGGCGATGTCGGGGTCGGATGGGACGGTCGACGTATCTCTAGCTTCACTGGAGCGTCCCTGATATGACGGAGAGCGGCTCAGGATGCGCTTTGCGGTATCGAAGATTTGCGCAAACATTGGGGACTTTTTGATACCGCGGAGCGAAATTTCCAATGGGTCGCCAGAGGCGCTAACCTTTACCGGCTAGCGTCATTGCGGACCTCCGAGCCAACCATGACTTCGCCTTGTCGGCATTGCGACACACCTCTCCCACTGCCACTATGTCCCTGTTTCGTCATTACTCTAAGGCTAGAAGGATAGCCAGATCTACGGAGCTATGTTGCATGTGCTCAGCTCTACAACATTCATCTCATGACACCTGGGCTACTACGCGTCTGCTGCAAGCACCGCAATGGACCTCCAAATCAGGCGTTGCGAGCCTGCAAAGACGACACTACGCAGTGCAAAAGATAGATGCCGCAAGGATGCGAAAGGATGCGGATGATCGAGCACGCCTAGGCTTTTACGGGCACAGTCGAAAACAGGCTGTCTTGCACATGGATCCGCATAAGGCTAATAGCATATACGAGGACTTTGTTCATCATAGAACCAAATTAGATCACGGCAACAATGTTCAAACACTTGCATCCAGTCAGTCGTCATGATTATATGGTCTCGTCGCATGAAGCTGACTGAAGTCAGAGTATAAAGTTAACATTGAGGAGATATCATCCCTTGCACTTGTCACTTTTAAGATTCCGGATTTTAGTGACGCTGCAAAAAGAGCTGCATTACCTCCGAGTCAGCACAAAACAGTGTCTGGACAGATCCTGCAAGGATGTGCGCAAGCAGAGGATCCTCTGGCCATCGTGCACATCATGACCGTTGTACATCACAGCAGCTCAAGCTCAGATCCAGCTGCAAGGGAGATAGCCGCATTATTCCCGCGCAGAGACCTCACCACATATCGTACAACACTTGAGAAACTATGCGCAAACGCACAAAAAGTCCCTTTGGGCCCCGATCTCCTAACCGTTCAGGCTCTCTTGTTGTGGACAGAAGGAAACAAACAAAAAGCACAAGAGCTTCTCACTGAAGCTGTAACAAGATCACATCTCAAGTATCACCCTGGATCGAAACATCCCATGCAATATCCTCTCGTGACCCCTTGGAATGCTTTAGGATTCATGCTTAAGGATAGCCAAGCCTCTGAGGATCAAGCGCTCGCAAGAACATATTTTGAGATGGGCGCTTCCCAGGCTGATGATCCATTGTCTTGCTATGAGCTATCCTTACTGGAGCCAAGGACTAGTGCGGAGTGGTTGAAGTATGTTAGCAAAGCAGCTGCTTCCGGTCACAAGCAAGCCGCAGTAGACGTGGCAGAATTTTACCAAGAATTGGACCATGCCGGCTTCAACTCATTACAGGATGGCCCTCTATCCAAAGCCCTCAATTGGCTAGCTGCGTGGAAGGGTGGTAGCACGGCAGCACTTGCACGGGAATGGTTACAAGTCGCTTCAAATGCTGGTCATAAACCATCGTCACTGAAACTTGCTGACTATGAGGAGTCGATTGGGAATATTGCTGGCGCTGAGGTCTATCTGCAGCGGCTGACGGACACCCCCAGGTTTGCTAGTGGAACAGAGGAATGGCCACATCTTGTTCAGTTGGCGAAAAGGCGTTTGGCTGTCGCTCGCTGATGATAGCCTTTTTTAAGACGTATTGATTGAGCTGAAGCTGGCCTGCAATCGTTGTTGCGTTCACTTACTACTGGATGTACGCCTCGCGGACGCACAGTAGTTGCTGGGCCGAGCCGATGTCATGTTTCTTACACAGAACTTTCACTGTGCACCCCCTTTGCCAATTCCTCGCAAGTCGTGCAGAAACCATATGTTTTCGCCGCATTGTACTCGAAGCATTCTTGTGCCGACTTCGGGCTCGTGGTCCCGCACCCATCACTCAGCAGGACACAATCATACCCTTTGCTAAAAGCATCCGTCAGCGTACCACCCACACACTGATCAGTGTTTACTCCTGCGAAAAATAATGTCTTGATCCCCTCCTTCTCCAGAAACTCCTCAAACTCTGTCTTTGCGCCCCATATACCTGACATGCGATTCTTATGCAGCCACACATCAGGCCGCTGCTTCAGCTTCTCTCCTTCATGGTAGATCTGGTCAAGCGGAGGGTACAACGCAGAATTCCACGCACCCTTCCACAACAACCTTCCCGCATCAATCCCTTCCCCCATTTTCCCGTCGATAACACCCATCTCAGCACCCAGCCCTTTGTACAGCCCTTCGCTCACTTGTCCATACTTGTCCACCGCGACAGATCCGTTACCACCAATCACTACATCTTCCGGGACCGCATAGAACCCAAACGCCCGCCGGACCGCCGGCGGCATCGTCTCCATATCTTGATCAGTCAATCCCCAATTCAACCACACCACCCGCATGCCCGCTTTGCGCGCTGCGGGTATCGCATGCGCAACCAGCTGGTCTGCGGCATCGTGTCCGGATGATCGAGCGCGACCAAGCAGCGGCGAAAGGAAGAAGTTTTGCATATCGATTACCACCAGAGCAGTTTTCGCAGGGCAGATGGTGATTGGCGAAGTAGTCGTTGAGATGGTGATTCTCGGGCCTGCAGGGGATTCGGATGCGGAAGGTGGGTGCGTCAGGTCGAAGCCGGTGCGTGTAGAATGTAGCCAGAAGTTTGAGGGCGTGCCGATGAGGGCTTTGCGGTGTGGGTTCTCGGGGAGGACGGAAGACATGGTTACAAAACGTCGATCAAGATATTGAAAAGGTGGTCGAATACTAGGGTATCACAAATCTGTTTCAACAGGCATTTCTTGTGATATACGCGCTTTGAAAATATCGGCTTCGCAACGTTCAAGTCGAAGCTCTCCGAGATAAGTAATCAGCCAACCCGAGTGCTGTTCAGCCAAGTCTGTTAAGTATGTAAATGTAGATAGTGGCGATAACACAGCACTATATTCGGGAGATAGTTATTGGGGCATAGTTGCAGGGGTTACCGGTAGGCGGGGTAGAGTATGGTCTCTCCGGCCCTAAGACTACCTACACAAAAGCTAAGGCACAAGCTCGAACTCTTGATGAGTTGCGATAGCAATGGCCGAACATCTGAAGTTGTCAGTACCATCGTTATGGAAAGCACTTTCGTACATAAAAAATGTTGTAAGAACACAGTCGTCACGTCCCCAACCGTTGAGAGAAGAGCACGTAAAGAGAACACGGATCTACTTCAGCAATTCCTAGTTATAGATGATCAATAGAGGAGGCGAAGAGCTAGATGATCAACCATTGCACTCATGAAGACCAGTTCCAATGCGAGCGACTCATGGTGAGATTCATTTCTCCACACGCAACGGTATCGCCTGATGATACCGGACATGACATGGGCTCTGAGGGCCCAGAACCAACTGGTTCAATAACTTCATAATGAGTGCGCCCATCGACTCATCTCTCGAACGCGTGCGTGGGCTGTAGGTCGAAGGACCTCAGTGACATAGATTAACCCAGCTCTGTAGCCACAGCTTGGATGATGAGTCCAGGTCGATCAGCTGATCTACAATGCAGTCTTTTCCCAACGATTTGGCAAGTGTCCAACAAGCTCGCGCTGCTCACTCCGACCCGTTCATCATACAATCGTAGCTTCGTGCAACGACACATCATACATTTCTTACGACTCTGCACCTGCGACAAGACAATTATCACGAGGGGGTAGGATAAAGTTAATCGCGACCTAATGTGTTGCCTTGCAGTTTCGCCAATGCTGCGGATGTATCAGAAGTACACAATCACGTTGGCGGATTGCGGGTTCGCAATGTGTGATGAGGCGGTTGAGCGACTTGGTGGCTGACATGGCTCGACTTCAGCCAGCCCAGGAACCGACAACCTTGTCGACCAGCCAACCACCCACGTAGTGCACATCTTGTCAGCCAGCCGCCATGGCATGGCCGGGAAACAGTTCTGAAGCAAGGTACAAGGATTGCATGGGTCGAACGTCCACGTGCAGCATTTTTAAAGCTTGTGGACTTCATGTGTACACCGCGGTTTTTGCGCTGAGATTCGGACTTGGCCGGTGTGGCTCGCTTGGTCCCTTTGACCGTCCGCGCGCAGCTCATCTTTCTTCCACAGAGTATGAAACATAGAAAGGGATTCTACGGCAATCTGTGTACGAGCGCAGGCTGAGCAAATCACTTCCCCGCAAAGTGAACCGCAACTCCACCAGGATGAACGATTTCTATCCGGCTGGTCCCTGCATCTGGTACTTGCCGGTAGCCAGCCACGCGGCTTGCCCGCGTTAGCGTCGGGCGCTCCCTCATGCAAGAGCCATGTCCAGGTTGCAAGTTTTCAGCTGGCATGAGACTGAACAGGCTGGACAAACTGGCCAGGCCTGGACCGGGTTCCTATGGCTGAGCGGACCCAAATAATGTAAGCCTTCATGACCGATCACTGACTAGTGAGGACACTTAGCCAGCCGCTCAACAGCTACTGGTAGCTTGTCCCATTTCCAGCGGTCGAAACACGATGTCGGGTCTGGTACCAATGAACAAAAAGGCTAGAAGTGCGGGATGTAGCGAACACCTTGTGACATACTAGCAATGAAACATGTCTAGAGCGAGCCGTTTCCAAATGGTCAACCCCACACCAGGCATAGAATTCACTCCTCCCCGAAAGATGTGGATCTTGATGACGATGATGACAATGCCGTTATTTCTGTTCTGACCGTCGGTTCAGGTCGATCCATTCTTCAACGTCACCCTGTGCTGTATCCGCTGTCAACAAGACACCGAGTGGGTGCATGGTATCGATTATGGGGTAAGTCTAGTCGTCGCTAAATAAGGTGCACCAGCGTCTTAGTCGATAAGGAAGTACGCGAAAGCCACACATTAGCTCTAATCTATACCGTATCGTGTTTAGCATTTACCGGGCGCAAGCGACTCAATCAGCGGACTAGAAAGCGTTCACGAATCAAAGCTGAACTGGCAAAAGCACGTCAATGTGTAGAACAATTGAATAATACAGATTTGGGATAGCAAGTACAATTCTGTTGACATGGCTGCAGCTCAGGTCATGGCGCACATGCATGATGCTGAGAGCGTTCCCGTAGTGGCCGCGAAACGACTGTCGGTGGTGGACATCCTCATAGCTTCAGCTACTCTCTGGAGGCTGAGTAAAGACATGGCTGGCTCACTCGTATCAATGCACACTGTTTTGGCGCTGCACAGCCGTGAACATACATGAGACGTGATCTAGATTTCGTACCAAGTACAATCGAGTCTACACGTGAGCCGAGTATATGGCAGAGGGAACGATATATAAACTCACCTTGCGTCCCCCGAATCCCATATCCAATTCAGATACTTCAACACATTCACAACTTTCAAGTCGTCCCCTCCCAAGAATTTCAAACCTCAGTCGCTCCTAGCGACTCACACAGATATCAAAATGCCCAAAGTCGTGAGTAACCCTGAAACTTGAACTCCATCACGCAGTACTGACACCTGGAAAGACCGGTCCTATTGCAGCATGCATTGCTGAGGGTCAGAGCCGAGTCTTCTACGTCGACGACGACGAGAGCTACGTACACTACCTCACCAACGACGAGGATTATGATGCGGAGAGGATCAGGGCTCCTGGAAAGACCAGGATCAACTACCGTGATAAGACCATCCGCATTAACGATGACGACATCAAATCTGCCACCAAGGACATTGCCGCTGTCTCTTTCCCCGGCCCAAACAACGTCTTGAGGGTAGGCATCCGTCCAACTCGACACATGACCATGCTGTGCTAACATGCTTCAAGACGCGCGTGGTCTACACCAACCCAGATGGTTACCTTGCCAACTTGAACAAGGACGGAAACGATGGCTGGACCTTCGGCTCACTGCACGACAAGAAGTACAAAGCTGTCAAGGACGCCCCCATCACCGCAACCCACAGCCCCGCTTCGGACAGCCTCAAGATCTTCTACCACCGCGATGGAGGCGAAAAGGTTCAGAATGCCCCGTGGGTTGCATGGTACAACTACAAGACCAAGGCGTGGAACACTGAGCCGCTCATCAGCGTGAGCTAGAGACCAGGTTGGATATTTTCGCGTGGTCTGGATGCTCGCTGTTGTCCAACCCCCGACGTCGGAATCGTGATGCTGGTCGTTCCACAGACTGCTGTTGGCCTGGAAGATTCATGTAGGCGTCCAGCGCAGCTAGATAGATTCAGAATTCCTGAGATAAATCGATCCTGTTTCTCATCCTCCAAATTACCAGTGATTGAATATGAAACGACTGCAATATATGTCACTGTGTTTGAGCCCGATCGAAGAATTCATCGGTGATTGAAATAACGCACTTGCTATGACTCGGTGAATACAGCATATCACAGATGAACACGATGAAGAGAACATACACTGAACAGTACAGCACAACAATCTCTAGTATATGTACGAGTGCAAAGATACTGGACACCGTAGTGTACTTGTCATGTTGCCAAGGCCGCGCGGGAACGCCTCGGCTAAGTTTGCGCCGCAGACGGGAGCTCTGAATCTCCGATCATGTCCCCCGCCCTACCGGTAGCCCTTTGATATCCGAGAACATTCACTCTGACCTGCACCACACATTATCCCAGAACGTCGCAAGGGGATAACAGGCAACATGTCGGGCTTGAGGATCCTGGTGCCTGTGAAGCGGGTCATTGACTATGCGGTATGTCTTTCCCACGTGCCTGCTCCACTACAACACAATGCCTGAAGAGTTGCAGCGTACGCGGTGGTCTGTTGCAACGCCATATATGCAATTGCAATACACCCAATTGCGCACCCTGCCACCCCTATGCTCACTCTCTCGTGTCTCTCTATCCCGCAATGAGCCCCGCCAATTGACACCCCCCACCAGGTCAAACCACGCGTCAACCGCGCGCAAACCGCTGTCGAGACCGCAAACGTCAAACACTCGATGAACCCCTTTGACGAGCTCTCCATCGAAGAAGCAGTGCGCATCCGCGAGAAGAAAGCGCACCACGCCTCCGCGCCCCCCGTCGACGACATCCTCGCCTTCACCGCCGGCCCCGCAAAAGCCCAGGACATTCTGCGCACCGCCATGGCCATGGGCGCCGACCGCGGCATCCACGTCGTCGTCGAAGAGAAGGACGCGCTCGAGCCGCTGGGCGTAGCAAAGCTCCTGCGCAAAGTCGTCGACGAGCAGAAATCCAACCTCGTCATCCTCGGCAAGCAGTCCATCGACGACGACGCGGGCCAGACGGGCACCATGCTCGCGGGCCTGCTCAACTGGCCCCAAGCCACCCAAGCGTCTCGCGTCAGCATCTCGGGAGATGCAGTCGAAGTCGTGCAGGAGGTCGACGGCGGCGTGCAGACGATCAAGGCGAAGCTCCCCATGATCATCACCACGGACCTGCGCCTCAACGAGCCGCGCTACGCCAGCCTGCCCAATATCATGAAGGCCAAGAAGAAGCCGCTGGAGAAGAAGGCGCTCGCGGACTTTGGCATCGAGCAGGAGACAAGGTTGAAGACGGTCAAGGTTACGGAGCCGCCGGCGCGGAAAGGCGGCGTGAAGGTAGAGGATGTGGATGGTATGATTGCCAAGTTGAAGGAGTTGGGCGCGCTGTAAATATCATGTTGTAAAGGATTGGTCATGTGAAGAAACTTGAAGAAAACAAAAAAGAATGAGGGGATGAAACGAATGGACATGTACATGAACACGAACACGAACACGAACACGAAAGAATGACATGTTGTAGTGACGCACTCATGTTGTGTGCTGCTACTCATACTCCTGCTGGACAGAAATAGGGGGTATATTCCGCTACACACATTATCTACAACTTCACAACAACACTTTTCTTTCTCTCTCTTTCATTCTCTGCCCGCAAACCCCTCACGCGAACCGCACCTCCCCAAACAAACTCGCCCGCACCTGCATCAGCGCCACCACCTCCAGTACAAAGTCCTGCAGGATAACCACATTCGTAATGATATGCAGTAGACTTGCATCTCGCACGTCATCTTGCTCGACTTCACCCTGCTCACCACCCAAACTCCCATCTTCCTCTGCATCCTGAGGTGGTGGTTGGTACTTTGATAGCATAACTTCCACGGCCGGCGAGCCAGCAGGCCGCCGGAACCGAATGCGGCGTTTGAGAAACTGCGAGTTCTTGACGCCGGCTATGTTGGCGTCAATGTCGGCGAACAACGTGGTTTGCCGCTTGCCGGGCTGAGGCGCGGGCAAGGGTGAAAGACCGCGAGACGGCGAACCAACGAGCGTTTGGCCGCCGAATCGCGAGGGCGTAGGCGAAGCTGTCGGTGTGCTTCGTTGCTCTGATAGTGCCTCTTTCCGTCCTCGAGGGGATTGTGTCCGTACCGGCGTGCTCGGGCTGTCGAGCACGTGCTTTGGTATCTGAGGCGTCCATGTGCCCGCCGGGGTGTCTGTTGCCTGCCGTGCTGGCTTGACTTGGGGTGTTGATGCTTTCGATGCCTCTAGTATCTCGTCTTGCAAGTGAAACGTATTCTTTCGATTTGCGACGTGCTCGTCCCAGTCCGAAATGTCCCCGCGGAGCGCCTCGACTTGAGCTTGCAGTTGCTGCAGACATGCAAGGAGCTGAGGAGTCGCAGAATCTTCCCAGCCTGGTGCCCTATCCGCCCTGTACATATCTCGTAGGTTATCAGTAGTAAAGTTGGCTGATTCAGAATCGTCTCCGTCAAACTGGTAGTCTGCAGGGTCGACAGATAGCCAGCCTTCAAGACGTAGTTGTGAACAGGCGCCCAGGCTAATGATCGTCTCAGTGAGCGCAAGGTTCGTCTCAATATCATTAGTCAAGAATCTGAGCAACAAGTCAAGCAGCGACTGAAATAGTGGGTCTTGCGGCACCAGATAATGTGGAATCACCTCTTTTGCTGAAGGCTCTGTGGCATCAAAGTAGCCCGAGGCTTTCGTGGGTGCCGCAGCAAGAGCGATGCTCTTCAGGGAGCATGGATGTGCCTCCAATGTGCACAAAGTATCTTTGAGATAATTCTCGTAAGCACCATCAACACCTTCCAGTCCTGCAATATCGATGGCGATGTTTAAGTATGCCTCTAGTTCCTTGTTTAGCGATCCAATTGTGCGGAAGTGCTCTTTGTGATGGAGGTTAAGAACCTTGACCAGAGAGCCGAGCGCATATCCATGGTTCTTACTGAGAATGACGCTTGACAACTTCAAAGCTGCAGTGATGGTCTGAGGACTCTTTGACGAAGTGCTACCAAGAAGGAGATCGACCAAGTTGAACAACGACGGGTTGAGTTTGTCTTCGTCGTCTTTCACAGCATTGAGGAGCATTAGCGATTGCCGTCGCTTGACTGCAGCGGGTGATCGTGGATTCCTTGGCGCATCCGATGTGTAGTCCAGCAATGCCAGCAGGTACTGCAAGATCATGTGAACCAGCTCAGGGTGGTCCAGGGCTTCCAGTATATGTCGAAGGTACGTAAGGACCGCCACAGACGAGCCACCGTCGGCATCGGAGGACTCCAGCAACGAGGGGTATCTAGACATGTCAGTCACGAAAGCTGGCAAAATCGTCGTGAACATACAGTAGCTGTTGCAAGAACAGAATTTGGAAGTGATCGATCAATGTGTGTCTGACATCGATGGACCTGCAGTGCTCTAGCACATCCTGCCAGAACGTCAAGTAGGAGAGGAACGTGGCAAGGTGATTCTGGAAGTCTTCGCTGAAGAAGCTCTCTGCCTGTGGATTTGATTGCATCTCGCTGTAGTCGGAGAGAGAGAGCAAGAACGGTAGGTTGTGCTTGGGGTGGAGAATGGAGAGTTTTCTGTTTTCATGTTGGTCAGCTTCTCGACGTTGCGCGCGCGTGGCATGTTACCTGCTCATCTGGCTGTATAGTGCTCCCAATCCAGTCGCCATGAGTGTAGGCAAATCGCTACTCACTATCCACTGCTCCAGGGTCATGGATCGTGATGCCGACTCGAAGACATAGAGCAGGCCAGTGCGCGCAAAGTCGCCGATACGTCCTTCGTGGTGGACATGGTCGATGAGCTGATAGCACAAGGGGAAGTCTTCCTTTTGTGTGACGCCGGCGAAGTCGAGCTGCTGATTCACAACCCGCCCATTGGAGTCGGTAGCTGCTGTGGTGAACCAGACAGGCAGTATCTCGGGCTGCAGTCTGATCTTGGCTGCGATGCCGAACAGCAGTTCCACGATGTCGGCCTCAATGTCCTCGCCCACGCCCATGCTGCCGGAGCCCACCGTGCGGTCCACAAAGTTCATGAGGGACACGGCGAAGACATCGTTCTCAAGAAAGTCCTCCTCTTCGCTGTCGATCAGGGCATTGTAGAAGCCGACGGCATCTCTGACCATGCCCTCGTCGTGCGAGGTGGCGGCGATCTTGGAGATGGCCGTGTAGATCTGCTGAGCGGCGGCAAACTGCAGGCACAGGTGCGGGGCGGGCGAGCGAGACTCATCGTTGAGGATGGAGGTGAGGGCCTGGAAGGAGCGGCGGATGTTGCCCAGCGTCTCGCGGTCTTGCGCGAGGTTGGACGTCTTCTGCCATGCGTGCTGTCACGTGTCAGCACGCGGCCGGGTGAAAGTGTCTGTGCAGGTGTAGACGCGGATTTACCAGAATCTGGTTGTATCGCTGCCGGAAGCGTGCCAGACGCTCCTTGGGGTCGTTGGGCGCGGCCTTGTTCTTCTTCTGGGAGGACCCGCCCAGCAGTCTCACCCACTGTCACCGTTCACCGTCAGTACATAGATACATCATAAGTCACATGATCGTGATCTGATACATACAAAGTCCATGGAGTTCCTCAGCGGCCCCGCATCCGGGCGCGATGATGGGCGCGATGATGTCGGCGTGGAGGTGGAGGGGTCTGGGGATGCGGTGCCTTGCAGCGGCACGCGTTGGGAGGAGCCCGGGCGCGACACCATCAGCCAATCATATCGCAATACGCCCGCAACACCAACGACAGCATCTCACTAAACGTCACTACATATCATGGCAGCACGTCAGCCAGTCCTACGCAAACCTCCGCATAGACGCTCGCTAATTGTCTCCAGCAGTAATGCATACCGAAATAGCAAGGCATGCTCATTCCCCCACTTGCCTGTCATTTCCAAAGGCGACGAAGCGCAGCAAGGCAGCGATGCAGCAATCGTTCTTAAGAGCGAATATCACGTGATGCGCGATTCCATTACATACCTACATGTATCCCTCACCAATTCTTATCTCGAATCCTGCACCATCTACATCATAGAAGATTTCTCCCGACCGCAACTGGTGTCATCGCTAGATGGACCAGGTGCAGTCACTGGAACAACGTTTGAATAAAATTATTTCCAACGTTATAATTGCGTGGTTTTTCATTCCCCGAACCTTATATTTTCCATGTTACCAATCTGTATATAGTCTATACTCTATAAAAAATATTGATTATTAGGTGTATCCTAGTACAAGACCTTTACTTATTTACACTCATATATAATACAATTCTCTTAACTAAATTCTAGGGTAAGCTGAAGAAGAATTAGCTCATAATCGTCGTATCGGCCTATTGGCTGGCGGATACTACAGCGGATTTAAACACTAGGATTTGAATTACATAAAGCAGTCAACGCAACGAAATCCGAATCCGAGAGATTCTGCATCCCTTGTTAGGTCGCAAAGGCAAGCACAGTTGTGTGCATGAAGACGTGACAGTTGGCTGTCGTATGTAGTATCCGGCAAGGGTATCCAGCACTCTCAGGTGCATATATAGTTCGTAAGCTTGCTCATGGTTCTCCTTCACAACGATGAATCCATCTTCTGTCGCTGTCTTTAACAGTACTACTCAGTCTTCGTAGTTCGTGTAGGGATGCTAGCGATAGAGTTCAACTTCTCTTCAGGAAGAGAAACCCTGCGTTTTGAGTAAGCAGATACGAAACTCAGCCAACAGCCAAGTGCCCTTCTTAGCCAGTTTTCGTACCTTCCGTCTAACTTTCTAGGCCAGAGATACAAGTCGCTATTATCTCTACTGTCAAAAAGTTTGTTCCTTGGCCAAGAATATTTCTTATCTAATACGGTAGATGCATGGCATCTCCCAACACACAAGGTATTGAGTCGTACTAGGATTACAGACTCTTGTGATGAGACCTTTGGAGTTCCTTGCGGAGAAAGTAAGACTTTATTAGTGGTACTTGTGAAAAAAGCAATGATGGTTTCTGCAGACGATGAATAGATGTCCTGCATTCGAGCCATCTCTCTTGCATTGCCAAGGGAATCATCCTGAATTATGTAAAGAGCATCGACCTGGATATGGCGCACAGTTATAGTTTGTGGCATAGTAACTGCGTTGTAGTCTGTGCGTGGTACTTTCGTAGCATGATAGAAGCATGCAGTTGATGTATTGTGTTGTGTCGAAATGTCAAATGCTGCATACCACTCGAAGGTCATCTGAACCAGAAGAGCCAATGTGTACAACTCTTCACTAGCTTCTACGTCCCCAACACCACTACTTGCAGGCTGTGTAATTATGACTTCCGCTGCCGGACCATAAACAGAAGTAAAAGCATAATGTTAAAACCCATCCAAATATTCAAACTTCTCGCTCGAGTAATGGCTTCACAACTGATCAGTCGCGAAACCGCAATGCAGAGGCGGGAGAATCATACAAAAACCTAGGGCGATTCGGTGAAATGCAATCAATCCACCCAAATGCAGGTGGAACTCTATACATTTATTACGAATTTGTCTAAATAGCTATGATCCCAAAGCTGCGAAAAATACTTGCGACTGCTGCGAGACTTCGCAATCCCACGCCTGAACACACAAATATTGTATCAGCCTTCGCTAAAGACTGTAATGAAGCAAATCTTCAATCATCAAATGCTGTGCAATGCGCGTCTCAAACTGGCCTCCAGCTTTGTTGGAAGTCTTGTTTGCCATGTTCGGATGTGACATCCACCTCCCGTTTGATGATAATGCCTCCGAGTGGCGTAGTGTCTTCTCGAACCGCGTTCTGCATTGAGTCCTGCCGCTTATGCGACATTTTTCGCTTCCCGCTGATGATTTCCTCCTCGCTCTCGTTTCTTTGGGTCTGTAGAACGCTCGTGTTGTACGGATCCTTGACGGGACGAAAGCCGAGTTTTTTTGGCCTTGCATCCGACTGCTTGCGGCTGGAGAGTTCATACGAATCGTGTCTGTCTGATCGCCTGTTCGACAAGTAATCCGAGAATATTGAATTGTTACTCCAGAATCGTTGCGCAAACACTGGACGGATCATTGTCGCTTGACCAACGATGACGGCAACAACAGCTTCTCGACAAGACCAGATGGCGGCAGTCTCGCCTTTCCCGAGCTGGAGATTCGTCAGTAAACTTTTCGTGGTCAGCAGCGAAGGTAAGACATACCGCAAGCACAAAGTATACTCGCAAGATTGCGGCAATCATGATGAAAATTCCAGCACAAAACATGATCATAATTCCTAGTTTCCGTTTCCATGATATCTTCAAAGGCATGACGATAGGTATCGGAATCAGAATGATGCAAGTATCCGTGATAAGGTTGAGCACAAGTACAGTATTCAGGAATGCTGAGCTCTGAGGCATACAATACTCTTGAGACCTGTCAGCGAGTATACGAGATACAGATAGTCTGGTATCATACCACCTGGGTCTGGCAAGATTACCCAGAGCTTATGGAACGGCCGACATGCTGATGTCAGGAAAATCCAGATAGAAATACCGGTGACACCCACGAAAATCATAGTTGGGCGAATGCACTTCTTGACCCAACCATCGCTCACCAAACGACGATACAGGAACAACATATTCAGCTTCAACGCCCATATAAGGCCGACATAGGTATACCAGCCCACCATGAACCATTTGGTCCCGTTTTGACGCAGCACTACTTGCTCTGGAGTAAGAGCAAGACGCTGCTTCATGGTCAAGTGGGATGTATCACCCGTTCCGCTCACTATGTGTGCTGTAGTGCTCATTCCTGTATAGCAAGCCTTCGGTTATCAGCAGGTTTCTCTCTCTCAGATGAGTATTGTTCACGCACCCAGGCGAAGAAGACCAAATAATCATCAGCATGATATCCTGCAAAACCCACAAGGCGAGTGCGTGAGAAGGTCCTCAGCATGATCACTATGCTCCCTATAGCGTACAGAACCCATATCTCGATTCGGACTGCCTGGAGTCGACCTATCGCCATCATGTTGATATGGGAAACTCAACAAAGTGATATGACGGTAGTTCTGGTGGGGGCCAATACCAATCTTAACAAACCTTCTACGAATACCTGTTCAAACCTCCAATCTGTCCCGGAACTGTCGCACGGCTGTATCTCCTGAGCACTGTCGTAATCGCAACGTTCTTGGCGCACCTTCATCGAAAAAGAAAGAATTCCGAATCCCGCGCATGGTGATAAACAGCTACGACCGTGGTTGGACATTCAACAACTCGATCCTGGTCCTACAGAAGTCCAGAAAAAGTTTGCTGCAGCATCGCTCGAACCAATTGACGAGGGCTTGACCAAGGAATCGCCCGCAGAAGTGCCGCCGTTTCACGGTGGAAACCTAAAATGGCAATGACTGACGTTGCATTCCGGAAACGTTCCCCCGTCCAGTCGATGAGGTGAGCGTCCTGGACTCGGGATCATTGACCGCAAATTTGGTTTTCGCTGACGAGACTGCGCCGAAGTTTGCGCTCTTGCTAAGAAATTGTTTTCAAACCAGAGGTACTCTCTGAATTTTTGTACATAGCGTGTGAATCGAGGAACAACAAAACCGCTGCGTTTGAACCACATGCGCACACCGCCAGATCATTCGCACTAGATACGCACTGTAACTACGCGCAAGACTGGGACGTTATCAGGACTTGGCAACAGGAGACGCCAAGTATGTGACTTGTCCCTGACTCACTGTCACTACTTGAAGGAACTGAAATGATGCAGTCCTTCAATGTACAGCAACTCGATCATTTGCAGCCTTACGAATGCTTTCCGCCAATCAGTAGAGCGCGTGGAATGGATTCAGGAACCGTGCATCTCGAGTCCGCGAACAGCCACGTGCGATAGAGAATCTTGTCAGCCCGTCGCTGGCTTCACCTCGGAGATTATCATGCTGCGTTACCGACAAACGGTACAATTGGGTTCTCTTAGCTCCGTCTACCATTCTACCGGAACAAGTGGTAACGAAGGGGAACGGGGAAGCGGGAATGGAGCATTGTCATACATGTCGTCCATCCTTGCAACGACAGGACTACGGGAGTGGGCGGGAGTTGAACTACAACGTTGACCCCCAAAGTCTCGATGATTATGAGTCATGATCGCTCAGGAACATGGCCGTGATGTATTTTGATGTCGTTTCGGCACAGAATACACATCGTACTACAACCTACAGTGTCGCGTCCATCCGATCGCAGGGTACCTACCACATTTTGACGTCATGAGCCCGCTTCCTGTAGGATGACTGCATGGGCGAACGCCGGAAGTTGAGACATAGCTTTGTTTTTGCCAGAGATGCTCCTGTATTGCTGATCATTCTGGCAGCAATGGCACAATTTTCGTTCCCCCGAAAATTCTTTGACTAGAGCGGACATGTGTTCAATCGACCCGATGAAGGGTCTGTTCCTGACCGGCCGCCTCAATGGCACCAATGGACCCGATAGCACCCGTGTCTAGGAGCTCGATACGTCAGTGGTTGGCGCTAGTTCCAGCGAGGTCTATCAGCGCAAGTTTGCACGCGATACAGGGGACCGCTAAAGCTTGATTTTGGAGTGGTGTAAGTCATTCTGATATGCCTGCGACGGGGATCAGGTTTGCTTACTGTGCTACGACTCTATCTGGTACTGGGACTCTATCTGGTACTGGAATCGATATCCTTGGGCACACGTGGATGGCTCCACACCGCATTTCGGATGCAGCTTACTGGGCCGATTGGACGCGGAAGTAATGATTTTACGGCAGCGCCGAGTTGCGTGTTTGCTTCGCACATGTAACCAACAGACGGGATCTTCGCAAACATACTCAATTAACATTTTCATACAATCTGCTACATAGCATGTTGCTGAAGCGAGATGGACTGTCGAAACTAAGACTGGCGAGACCTATAAGGTTGAATTTAATCTTTTAAAGGCTTCGCTTTGAAGGGATGAATCCTCGACTAGAGAGGTATCATCCCCATCAAACCTAGGATATTGCCAAAGGTGTCCAAAGAACCAGTAGTAACAGAATTGGGAAAATTCGTACACCCATCCTACTGGCCATATTTAAAGCCTGATTCGAACGACAATGGCATTACGGTAATAAGTATAGGCTCGACTGGCATTAGCCCAAGATATCAGTGGGTGGTTAGCCATATTACCTAATCTCGACGCACAATGAGCATGTCTCTTCCCATGGCACATATTCATGACATTCACCGCAATGAACGTCCATTATCGTTTGATAGACAGCCGCACACGATTAGATGTGAAAGGTCATCGCCTAATAATGGACACCTTAAGATCTTCAACAACCCTGATATGACGCTTGTCAAAACCACGGCACGCCGATCCAAGACGGAAAAGGGCATCGGTATATCATAAGTGAAAATCGAGTCAGAAATCATTATCATCATCGGGACATGGTACGGTAATCATTAGACGCATGGCCCAGATCAATATTTAGAGCTCATCAGATGGGAGCCTGAGGGACCACTGGGACGATCGCGCAAAGACATACCTTGGTCTGACTGTTTCCGGATTTTCTAACATGTCCTTTACGTACGGTTCTCAAGCACTAACGGCGCTTTGCAATAATTCTAAATGAGCCGAGCTACAGGGCAACTGGATTTTGAATACTATGAATCATTCGAACGAGAACGACCTCAACAAGATCGTAGCGTAGCAGAAGAAAGATGACCATAAATAGAACTTATTCCAGAGTTGGCCAATGCATCATCTTGCCTAGCGTAGAGCCGGCGAGGCCTTAGTGAAGCAGAGACATATATCTGTTCTACTGTTCAATAAAGCGGTGTATGTGTCTCTTCTTTGAGGTGTTCATCGCAGCTCGGGCCGTGGCAAATAGCTCGAATTTTTGATTCGTGTTTCGCATGTTGGCTGGATTATTGGTTCTTGCGCGGCTACTTTGGGCATTGGGACGATTGTTGACATGCTTGCAATTGAAAAGCAACCAAGTGCGATGGGCTGCTACATCAAAAGTGCTGTTTTAGAGCCATTACTTGGTCCGATCGCCGGCGCTTACTTCACGCCAGTAGCTGGTTGGCGCTGGACCTATAGATTCTGTTCCTTTATCTGGCATTGTTATTTTGTTTGGTCCAGAGTCTGACGCATATTTTCTACTTGATCGTCAGGTCAAGCGCCACCAGAAGCAGACTGGAAACGCGGCGTTCCGATCGGTAATGCACACCAACAGAACACCAAGAGATTGATTCACCTTTTCCATACTTCGACCGGTGAAGATTTTCCTCTCGCCGATTGTATTTCCACTCTTGCTTATGCCGCAGTAGTTTACGGCTATTTCTATTCATGCTTCACCATCTATAAGAGTGTGTTTGGCAAACAGTAGGGCTTTGACAATGGCGACACAGATTGGCAACGACAAAATTCGGTGCGGATGCCATCACAAAGTATATTTATGCGGTATGATGGCCAAGACGGTGTGGAAAGACTCAAGCACAAGAACTAGGCGAGACCAGATCAAAATTCAGGCTCCCACCTCTGATCTTAGGGAGCGTCTTCACACCCATCGAAATGTTCTGGAACGGCTGGTCTGCCGAAGCTGAAGCGCAGATATACTGGATCGATTCAGTAATTGGAACGTCCGTCGGCATAGGAACTCCTTTTACATAAGGAGAAGACGAGTCCCTCTCTCCATGATCTATAAATCCATGGCATTGGGTCGATGTCTAGATGTCGAGTGGCATGTATTTGGTCCAGGCTTATTTCACCCATGCTCCATCGGTCACTGCCGCAAGCACGATCATCTGATGCGTACTAGACGCTGTCCTTCTTTTGGCAGGACCATCCACGAAAGTATGGGACTGGGCTGAAGCGAATCATTGCTCGTATTCATCGCTTCAATGTTTTCACCATTCTTGTGCTCTTCTTCGTGTATGCTCAGTAGATGCGAGAATGGAGATACCCCCAGCAAGAATTCGGAGGAGCGAGCAGTCTTATAGCTTACGGATGAGTGGGGAATCCTAAGCATGACTTTGTGTAGCAGTCTTAATTCATAGGAATTCTCTTGTGCACGCTCGCAGCCACTGTAAGCCATGTAACGAGCCAGGCATGTCAGACTTGCATGGATTGTCGTGGCCCAGATCTATATTTTATTTTCCACCCATACCGAGAACTCTACCTACCACTCGCACAATGTCGTCAGCACGCTCAGTAGCCACCTCGTGACCGACCCCTTTCACTAGTCTGAACTTGGCATGCTCTTCACCCAAGATGTCCTTTGCATCTTCCATAATTTCTTCGGCAACCACAACAGGATCCATTTCACCCAACACAAACCAGACTTCCTTCAAGTGCCCCTGCTTCTTTTCCATATTGTCTCGGAGAACACGCCAGCGATGTTGCTGCCCATAGAGTGGCGCATACCTTATTGAAGATATGAAGGAGGGCACAAACCCAGCGTGGTGCTTGAGTTGCCACTCCAAGATCTCTCTGACAGATCCATGACTTTCGGATAAGCTGACCCCATTGAACCTGACACCAGTTTCGACAATCTGCGCATCAGGCCTAATAGTGCTTGCTCGATCAGGATTGTTATGCAGTTTGCTGAATACTAGTCTTCGAACGAGGAACTCAGGAAGAATGCTTGCAGGTGAGTAGAGGAATCTACTTCTCCAACCGATGTGAGTTGTGCGCATGATCCCACCAGGTGCTACAAGAATCAAGCCGCGAACAAGGTTGGGAAAGTAAGACGTGAAGTCAGCAGCAAGAGCGCCGCCGAGTGAGTATCCAACGATCGCGAATGATGACCATGAAATTGGTGATGATTGGAGAGCCAAAGAGGTCTGAGAAATGTACAAGGCAGAGTCGTAGCGATGGACCTTGGGGTCCGGTGCTGACGAATAACCGCGCCCGAACAGATCTGTTCGAGTTAGTGGGGATTCTGAATGAACATGAATGCCGCTTGTGTATGAACATTTGTTGTGCATGTAGACCACATGACACTTGAAAAGTCTTAAATACAAACACACGGGTTGGCACTGCTTGGGTATAGTGCGCTAAAACCTCACTCAATCAAAACAACGATGACACGCATTTTCAACTTACCAAATATCATAACTCGACAACCTTTCTTGACCAGTTTGTGGGCCAGGTCACTAAGTGCTAGACTCGGGGTTGACATCCCGTGCATAAGCAGCACACGCTTTCCATCCTTCGGGCCCCATTCATATACGCGAATACTGCCGTATGGTGTTTGCACATCGCGGGCACCTTCTAGTGCGTCTGGGGGATATGGCGATGCTCTCAACACCTCAGGAGGCAGTGTTTCGCGAGGAGATAAGATTGGCTTGAAGTCACCAACAGAGCGGCCGGAATAAGACCGCAGAAGTATTAAAGTGCTCAGAGACGCAGCTCCAACAATCACGTACAGTTGATTCGCCCGCAGCTCACGAATCAGGTTCTTGCCTAGCTCAGGAAGCTTCACGCGCTGTGTCGCCGCTCCCACCGCAGCTCCAACAGATGCGCTCACGGCACCAATAGAGGAAACCGAGCTCGTTGGAGCCGGCTTGGAATAAAATGAATCGAACAATGGCATTGCGACAAAGAGGCAGATGTTCCCAGGTTGATGGCCAATAGCGCTGGAGATGGTCGATAGCCATAAAATTTCTGTGAACCTAGTCTGTGCACACTTAGCGCGCACGGCTACTTACTCTTATGTTACAAAGTATAGAGAATCCACGCCTAGTATATACTTTATAAGTATCTTAGCTATAGAGTAGAAAGACCGTTATTTTAAGTATTACTATATATAATAATAAAAATTTTTAATTTAGAATACTACCTAGTTTCTTTATAGGTCTATAAATACTATCTAACTTATATATACCTAGTAGAATAAATATAATAGATTTCTTTACTTAGAAACTTTTACTATTTTTTATAATTAGTCCTAGCTATATTTTATTTTATACTATTACTAAGTAAATTACCTTTTTTTAAGTAGTAAAATAATTATTAGTTTTTATTAGAAGTTTAGTAAGTTAAATAGCTTTTATATTATTATATTAGTATAAGCTACCTTAATTATAATCTTAAGGTAGTTAAGTAATCTTATAGTATATAGAAAAAAGGTCTAGGATTCTAAGGAGTTAGAGAAAGATTTTTTTTTTAAAAAGAAAGCTAAAACCTAAAAAGTAAGAAAATAAAAATAGAAAAAAAAAGTTTTTTTTAAACTATACTATTTAGAGACTAGTATAAAGTTTTTATCTATAATATTATTATTAGATATAGCCCGATTGCGTAGGTAGCTATATCTTAGATTATTAAAGATCTAGGGCTATACTTACGTAGCCCTAGAACTATAAAAAGGGGAGTCTACTTATAGATTTAATAAGATATATAATATAATTAATTTAATCCTAAGTTTTATTTAGACTATAAAGGGAGAAAACAGGCTTAGGATTAGGATTTTCGATATCGATTTTTTTTGCTTAGATTAAAGGGTATTACTTCCTAATTATAACGCTACCCTTTGCTAAGGTTTTAAGGGTATAGTTATAGAGATATCTAATACTAAAGAGGGTAGCTGTAATAGTAAATAGAGAGAATATACTAGTCTTAAAATATATTTTAGTAGTTATAGCTATCTTATAACTACTATAATACCTACTAATATATAGTACTTTATAGGATAATAGAGAAAATTTAGCACTATAATATACAGGTCTTACGTACTATCTATAACGTTAAGAAGGTATATAGTTAGTAGGTATTTATTAACCCTAAGTTAACTAAAAAGGTACTATAAAATAGTATACCTATAGTCCTATGTATAATTTACCTTAAGCTTTCTTTATATAATAAAATAGTATATAGGCTTATATCTATAACTTAAATATAGTTATATAGACTATAAGTTTATAAGTTATAATATATATATAGACGCGCGCAGTACGCAACATACCTTAGTTAACTATAGTAATTACTAGGACTAAGTAAAACTAGCTAGCCTAAATACCTAGCTGTTACTATTTTTTTAGTACTAGTATTATTTACTATAGATCTATAATATATTAATATAGTAAGGAAAGACTACTATAGCATAATATAATAGCTACCCTATATAAGTCTTTTATACTATTATACTTCCTATATAATAAAGCTTTAAGGGTAATTACTAACTATTATAATATAGCCCTACTACTATAGGCTACTACTACTATGTATATTATACCTTATATAAAGTATATAAGACTATATATATATAGATAGGTATATAATATCCCCTATTATAACTAGCCCTTATCCTATATATATTACCTTAGTAAGTAGTAGTAGTAAATAGCTAGCTACGCTATATAAAGGGAGAAAACGGGCTTAGAATTAGGATTTTTAATATTAATTTTTTTTACTTAGATTAAAGGATATTACTTCCTAATTATAATACTACTCTTTGCTAAGGTTTTAAGGGTATAGTTATAGAGATATTTAATACTAAAGAGGGTAGCTGTAATAGTAAATAGAGAGAATGTACTAGTCTTAAAATATATTTTAGTAGTTATAGCTATCTTATAACTACTATAATACCTACTAATATATAGTACTTTATAGGATAATAGAGAAAATTTAGTACTATAATATATAGGTCTTATATACTATCTATAATATTAGGGGGGTATATAGTTAGTAGGTATTTATTACCTTACCTAAATATTAACGTACTAGGCTTAAAATGTATTTTAGTAGTTATAGCTATCTTATACCTACTATAACGCCTATTAATATATAGTACTTTATAGGATAATAGAGAAAACTTAGTACTATAATATATAGGTCTTATATACTCTCTATAACATTAGGGGGGTACGTAGTTAGTAGGTATTTATTACCTTACCTAAATATTAATATACTAGGCTTAAAACGTATTTTAGTAGTTATAGCTATCTTATACCTACTATAATACCTACTAATATACAGTACTTTATAGGATAATAGAGAAAACTTAGTACTATAATATATAGGTCTTATACACTTCTTATAATATTAGGAGGGTATATAGTTAGTAGGTATTTATTAACCCTAAGCTAACTTTAAGTTAATACTAAGTATACTAGTCTTAAAACGTATTTTAGTAGTTATAGCTATCTTATAACTACTATAATACCTACTAATATATAGTACTTTATAGGATAATAGAGAAAATTTAGTGCTATAATATATAGGTCTTATATACTCCCTATAACATTAGGGGGGCGCGTAGTTAGTAGGTATTTATTACCTTACCTAAATATTAACGTACTAGGCTTAAAATGTATTTTAGTAGTTATAGCTATCTTATAATTACTATAACGCCTACTAATATATAATACTTTATAGGATAATAGAAAAAATTTAGTACTATAATATATAGGTCTTATATACTCTCTATAATATTAGAGGAGTACGTAGTTAGTAGGTATTTATTAACCCTAAGTTAACTTTAAGTTAACCCTAAGTATACTAGTCTTAAAACGTATTTTAGTAGTTATAGCTATCTTATACCTACTATAACACCTATTAATATATAGCGCTTTATAGGATAATAGAGAAAACTTAGCACTATAATATATAGGTCTTATACACTCTCTATAATGTTATAGTAGTACGTAGTTAGTAAGTATTTATTAATCCTAAGTTAACTAGAAAGGCGCTGTAAAACAGTATATATAGTCCTATATATAATTTGCCTTAAGCTTTTTTTGCATAACAAAATAGCGCGTAGGCCTATCTATAACTTAAATATAGCTATATAGACTATAAGTCTATAAGTTATAATATACGTATAGATATATATAGTATATAATAAGGCTATAGCGCGTACATCTGCAGGCAGGATAGTACTTTCCTATATTAACAAACCCTAAACAGAATTACCTTAGTTAACTATAGTAATTACTAGGGCTAAGTAAGACTAGCTA
The DNA here is from genome assembly GCA_025742365.1 of Coniothyrium glycines. Lineage (NCBI taxonomy): Eukaryota > Fungi > Ascomycota > Dothideomycetes > Pleosporales > Coniothyriaceae > Coniothyrium > Coniothyrium glycines. The sequence goes on from JAMXIJ010000017.1 coordinate 640,371, forward strand.
GCCTAAACACCTAGCCGTTACTGTTTTTTTAGTACTAGCGTTATTTACTATAGATCTGTAATATATTAATATAGTAAGGAAAGACTACTATAGTATAATATAACAGCTACCCTATATAGGGCTTCTATACTATTATACTTCTAGTATAATAGAGCTTTAAGGGTAATTACTAATTATTATAATATAGTTCTACTACTATAGGCTACTACTACTATATGTATTATACTTTGTATAAAGTATATAAGACTATATATATCTAGATAGGTACGTAACGTCCCTTATTATAACTAGCTCTTATTTTAGTATATTACTTTAGTAAGTAGTAGTAGTAAATTGCTAGCTACGCTATATTATAAGTGTTCTAAAATACCTATATATAATTATAAAGGCTTATATTATATCTATCCTCCTATAAAGCCTTAACTTAAATATAAATAAAATTATAAAAGTCTAGTATAGGAAGATAGAGAGAGAATAGGTAGCCTAAGATCTAGAAGATAGGTGTTTTAGTAATTGTGTAGTGTTATAGATAAATTTTTTTATAATTTTACGTTTAGTTTCTAATAAGAAAATAGGTTTCTGTTACGCATAACTGCCTGTATATAGATTTTCGCTAAAATCTCTACTAAAAAGCCCTATTCTCCTACTATAAGTAAAGAAGAACCTTTTATATAATTATATATACAGTCTTATATACGTATATAATATATAGTACTATATAAACTTTTATTTTCTATTATTTTAAAGTTTATAATAATACTAAGTACGTAACTTAAATATATACGCACGCTATTATTAAGTAGTATAAGCCTAGAGTTAGGACTACTAGAATGTAATACTAATATAGTATAAACCTAATAGTTTGTTTACTAAATAGACTTACTTTTTATTTAGTATACTATAGATTTTAAAGAGCTATACACTATAATATACACCTAGAATATATTATACCTAGTAGAAGACCTAATAAAAACGCGCCCTTTGCACTAAATATGCTAAGGGGGAAGACCTAAGAAATACTCTATAGCTAACTAAAAAAATAAAGTAGATAGTTAGAGCTGTAAATAGTAACGCGCACGCGCACCTTACGTATAAGGCCCTATTAATTTTATTACCTATAAGCCTACCCTCTTACCTAATATACTAACTAAGATAGTACCTAATATTAGCCTTTAGATTAGCGTAGATATACACGTTCTATACGTAACGCTAGAAAATAATAATATTACTATAAATAATAATAGCGTTAAGAAATATATTATAACTAGGTAGAGTGTAGTATAGGATAGTACTAATATAATTGCTAAAGTATAGCGGCTATAAGAGAGTAAATAAGACTAGAACTTAGAATAAGATAGTCTAAAGGCTAATATAAGGTAACTAATTTAAGTTAAGGAGACTAAGGCTTATATAGTAGACTTTAGTAAGAAGATTCCTACTAAAGTAACTAGGGTATATAGTAAGTTAGTGTTGCCTATAGTAAGTAAGGTAGTCCTACTAGAAATAATAACTTAAATTTTACTATATCCTATTCTAGCTGCTGTAGTGCTAGTACCTAACCTATTACTATAGCTAAGTATATAAAGTAAATAAAGTAGAAGTTAGTTTCTAATATAAAGTAATACACTTTAGGGCTAGGTACAGTAATCCTCTATAGCTCTGTCTAGTATACTAGATAGAGCTACATAAGTAGGAACTACTCTTAACCCTCTAGGAGTTACTACTAATATACGCACCTTATTAGCCTCTAGTATAGCTACTATAGGTACTAATATTAAGGTATATTATATATAATTACCTATAGTAGTAGTAGTAGTAGCTATTAAGGACCTACTATAGGCGTAATATAAATAAACTACCTTTAAGCTTGTAAAATAGCTTAGGAACTTCTAGGGCTATACCTATAAAGAGTATAATAAAGTAGACTAACTATACTAGGTATACTACTAATAGCCTAATATGTACTCTATATACTTATTACTACTAGATATTATATACTTTCTCTATAGTAGTAATAATAGAATAAGGTAACTCCCTAATATCCTAAGTAAGCCTAAGCTAATAAAGCTAGGTAGCCTGCTAGCTAGGCTTAACCTAGCCTACGTGTTTAAGGGCGTATCCTAAGTAATACTAGAAAATACCTATATTACTAAAAACCTAAATATATTACTACTTTTAACTCTATACCTATTATAGTACTATAGTAAGAGCTATAAGTAACACGCTCCTAAGGTAATATTTAATATAGATAGCTTATACTATTTCCTTAACAGTCTTAGATTTACTTATCTTAGGTTAAATTAGCTTTCTAAGTTATATACCTTTTTTAATTTTATAGTAGATATTTACTTTACCTTTCCTATAGTAGCCTATAACTAATATAGTAAGCTTACTATATACTACCTCCTACTATACTAGATACTATACTACTATATAAGAAGTATTACTAGCGTAGATTTACTATTTATATATATTTTCTTTTTTAAGCTCTATTTTAAGAGCTAGTATAAGTATAGTAACTACCTTAGCTAAGTAGATAAAAAGCTCTAGCTAGACGCAGCCCTGCTCCCTGCTATTACTAAGGTAGTAGGAGAATCTAATGTCCTATAGTACTATCCTACCTCTATATACGTAGCTTAGCTAGATATAATAGCCCTAGCTTATAAAAGCTTT